>JANFOE010000770.1:0-665263 GCA_025667525.1 Glebionis coronaria
GATTTTGTGCATTAAAAAACGTAAAAAACTTCAAACTAAAAAAACTTTTTCACAAAAGTTTTTTGCACCAACATACTTGATCTACTTGAATTTTTTTTGAATTTTTGAAAAACTTTTTAAAAAGTATATTTAAATGGTTAGTTAGTTAGTTGGTTAGTTAGTTAAGATTGTGATTTAATCTCATCCATTGATTTTAAATCAATGGCTGAAAATCCTTCTTATCCTTCTCACAAAAAAATCTTTTTATTTGATCTCTCCCCTATATATATATATATATATATATATATATATATATATATATATATATATATATATATATATATATATATATATATATATATATATATATATATATATATAAGGGAGAAACAAATAAAAAGACTTTTTTGTAAAACGATAAGAAAGATTTTCAGTCAATGATTTAAAATCAATAGATGAGATTAAACCACAATCCTTACTAACTAACTAACTAACCATCTAAACATGATTTTAAAAAGTTCTTCAAAAATTTTGAAAAATATCCAGTACGTTGGGTATGTTGGTGGAAAATACTTTTGTAAAAATTTTTTTATTTATTTGAAGTTTTTTTTTTTACGTTTTTAATGCACAAAAACGAAATCTTTTACGTTTTTTGTGCATCACGAATTCATTTTTATGCCCAACTTCTTTTGACTTTTTGCTTTAAAATTTGGTCCCGCATCAAACTATAACAAGTTGAAAATTTTGTGCATGAAAAAAAAATTGTACGCCAAATTTAACATTTTTGTGCATTAAGAAAACGTAAAAACTAAAAACTGAAAAGAGTTCCTTCACAACTTTTTTATGCACCAACATATCCGACATTGTGGAATTTTTTCAGAATTTTTTGAAAACATTTTTAAAATCATGTTTTTATGGGTAGTTAGTTAGTTGGAAGTATGGACTGATCTCATCCATTGATTTTAAATCAATGGCTGAAAATTCTTCTAATCCTTCTCAACGAAAAAAGTCTTTTTATTTTATCTCTCCCCTATATATTATTGAAAGAATTTCAAATGTATGTTATCATCTTTAAGAGGAGTTGAAATAAAACACTCAATGTTGATAAGATACTAGTAAAATTATAGTCATCGGGATAACGTGGTTTGAGACCTTACGAGAATATAAAGTACCGTTATGTGTCATCTATGCGGAAGATGATAATCCGCGACAATTTAAATTAGAAATAATACGCGAGACGACGAGAACAGTGTTGAAGGAAAAATTTACATAACCAAAACCAATATCGTCGACGAAGTTCGACATACAAGAAAGAACTACACTATAAGCATTGAGGAACATCATTTGTCCATGAAAATTGGAAGAAAATTTTAATCAACCTAATTTCAATGTGGTTATAATAAATTTTAAGCCTTAGTGAGAAGCCAAGGAAAGCAAAAATGTTGAACGCCAAGAAAAGTAAATAAAACCGTACAAATATACGAAAATACTATACCTTATATCTTGTTTAGTCTAACGATATCGACATTTGAGTTTTGGGACAAAACTCCATTTAACGGATGGCAAATGTAGCAATCGTGAAATTTAAATTGCTTAATTAATATTGAAACGTGACATTTACGGGTTAGACAGGTGCGTCGATTGAAATTCCCATTTGTTTCCACGTAAATTGTGTACGAATCCAAATTTATAAGTATCTTCTAAGGGACTATTCCCTTGTTGTGATTTGAGTTTTAGTATGACGTACGATAAATTTATTGGGAGTTACATCGCGTAAACCATCTTACGTTAAAACATGACCCGACTACTTGAGCAACGTTTTAGTTATTTGAACGATACACACTTTTAGAAACAATAGTATCTCCTAAGGACAAACCTTTACTTGAAATACCAAAAACTACTTAAAACACTTAATTTTAATTTGCCTACACTTAAGCATATTAATATCCGCTTGTAGTATAGTGGTAAGTATTCCCGCCTGTCACGCGGGTGACCCGGGTTCGATCCCCGGAAGCGGCGCCATTTAATATTCGTTTTTTAGTACAGTTCGTTTCTCGGTATCTAATCGAATTGATCTCAAGTTTACAAGTGTGACTTAATTGTTTGTGGTAAAAATAACTTGTTTGGAATCTATGTCTACTTGCAAATAAGCACGTAAAAAGGGTAAAAATACACTATATTACATAGTACGTACTATTCTAAAACATATTGCACGTAAATCAATTAAATGCACAAAATACAAGTAACAAAATGCACTTATAACAAAAATAACTAACTAAAATTCTAAGTATCTTTAACAACTTCTTAACAAAAAAAATTCATAATTCAAGATTATTAAAACTATGATAATTTTTTTATAAAAAGAAAGAAATCAAATCAAAGTTTATAAAAGTGTAAAAATAAAATTTCGTAATTTGAAAACTATAACCACTATTTCAACATAAACGTGCTAAAGATTGGCCCAAAATGAAATTGGCCCAACAACACAACTATCCACAAGGTCTACCAGCCCTATAACAAATCTAATAAAAAAGGACCAAATTCGTAACTAAATTATAAAGAACAAGTCTAACAATTAAACTACCTAATGATACAAGACTTTGGGTGAAAGAAGAAAATACAAAAACTGAGGACTAAAAATGGACACTTACAAACTTTGTCAAATTGATTTAAACAAACAGTGTCTGGATGAATGATCTCAAGTCCCAACAAATCTATTATTGCATCTAACATTAAGGGTCTGTTTGTTTTGTTGTTGGGATTTACTTTGGGGATAGGACTTAAAGATGGGTGGGATAGGAGTTACTATTGTTACAAAGAGATTTGCATTTGGTATGTCATTAGAGGTACTGTATACTTTAACTTTCCCATTAATGCTATGCTCTGGTGGTATGTGGTCAAACATAAGTATATAACAGAAGAAGCCAAATCTGGCTGTCAATGTTCAAGAAGCAAACCATCCAACATAAGAAGAAATATTCATCACAACATGGTTACGATTTGAGTTACAATATGATAAGCATCGAATTATAGAATATCTAATAATGAAACAACAAATTGGGACCGAAATATAACCGAAAGCTATACATAATAGTTGAAGTCGGAGTACATATATAGATATATTCGCTACATGATATATAGGGAGGAATTATACATCCTCAAGACCAAAAGAGCAAAAGGTTCTGCCAAAATACAACTAGTGACGATTAGTCATCATATTAGTTAAGGAAATCCCATCGTCAATCACAAAAGTTTATCAGTAGCAAACTTACCTAGGAATATTAACCACGTAAGATACTTGTCTACTTAGCGGAGGAAAGACCTTTGAGTTTAAGGACATAGGATGTTTGTAACGGTTTCGAAAGATTCATGAATAGGTCTATCTTATCCTTATATTCAGCAAAGATTTCACCAGCTTGGAGTACATCACCACTCGGGATATCAAGTTTCATGAGTTCATCAAGTGCGTCTTTTAGTTTTTCTGATGCAGCCTTCTTGCGCATATTATCATCTGTCATGGCATTAGCCATCGCATTTGCCATCGTTCCAAAGTTAGCATTGAACCCTTCAACAAATGTTTGAAAAGAATGGTTAATTCCTTCCAACTGTGTCTCCACGTCTCGTGTCTTTCTTTTCTTTGTAGCTTTTTTTCCAATAGAAGTTGTGTTTTGCTTCTTAGCCATCTTTGTTGTTGTCTCGAAGTTTGAGGTTGTTTGAGCAGCATGTGACACATTTTGCACGTCGTTTCCTTCGTCATCACTTAAAGAGACATGAAAGTCCCCAATATTTTCACCTCCACTTTCAACAGTTTGTTCTACTTCCAAATTATGAATTGCATTTCTATATCCTTCGGCAACTAAACCAGTAGACCTATCCCTTCCATACACCAATTCAAGTTGGTTTGAATATGGGAACTCAACATCCCACAATCCTTGTGCATCCTTATGATTCTGTTTTAATAAAACCGTGATGCATTATAAACACAAAAGTACAAAAAAAACATGTAATACAAGTATAAGACGCGAACTGATATATAAATCTCACCTTGGAATAACTTTGATACCATTCCTTTTCACATGCGATCTTTTTTTCGATATCATTCCATGTGCACCCGCTTTCTTTCAGCATATCATTGATAGCGTGGAACTTTGTTTTTAGCCATTTGACTTTTGACTCGATATGAGGCGAAACACTTTTGGAAAAATTTGTCCTTTTAACAAGAATCCTCCTGTAAAATCCGCATGCTTTTACCATGAATAGTACCCTTTAGATCGTACGTACAAGGTTCAAACTTTCCTTTTATAGCATGTTTACGTTCACGTATAATAATTTTAAGTATTACGTACGTGTTAGAACACGATAAGTATTTATTACGTATGAACACATGATAATTCAAATAATAATTATAATCACGAACATGCGATCATGAAATCATGAACGTAAATTAATCATGAGAGAATATTATTACGTATATATATTTATTACGAACACGAATAAATATATTAAGTCACGATTAAAAATTAATTAGAAAGCGTAAAACACGAACACGATAAAACACGAACACACACTATAATATTTAGACTCGAGAAAGGTACAGGTTACCCCATGTGGGGCTCCCTACCCGCGGCTACACCAAGGAAATGGGCCAAGCCCATTTTAATTTTTACTAAAACAAGGGAATTAGGAAAACATGTTTTATTATTTACAAAACAAGAAAAATAACAAAACCCTAAATCTTTTCTTCTTCCTTCTCTCCCTGGGCCGCCGGATTCGCAACACCACAAAGGTGTTTCGGGTTGATTTTTGATCTTGGAATTTTGCAAGGATTCGTGTAACCTTTCTAACACGTAATCGGTATAACCTTTCTAACCTTTTTCTTTTATGTTTTGATTTAATAAATCACATAAAATCATGATGTTTTTAAAGACTAATTAAAAAGATTATTAAAACATGTTAATGATCATGGGTAAATCAAACAAGGGTTTTTAGGGGTGTTTTGTGTTGGTCGACGCCTAACCGAGCCCCAAAGGGGGTCTCGGCTTGGCTTATTAACCACCACTGAGACCATATAGATATGGTCTCGGTATGGTGGTTGTGGTCCCACGGCAGCAGCAAACAAGGGGAACCCCGACCTTGGTTCAGGGTATGGTGTTGATTACGGGCTGCTTCATGGTTTCTAGTCACGGGTCCGGTTCATAGAATATTTTTA
Source organism: Glebionis coronaria (assembly GCA_025667525.1). Lineage (NCBI taxonomy): Eukaryota > Viridiplantae > Streptophyta > Magnoliopsida > Asterales > Asteraceae > Glebionis > Glebionis coronaria. The sequence continues at coordinate 5,189 of JANFOE010000770.1, forward strand.
AGGTTTATGATTTTACTAGTTATGTGTTAAAAATTAAATTAATAAAATATGACATAATTAATTTAATTAACATAACTTAGGTTATAAATTTAATTATTAGATCATGAATTTTAACCTAAGTATTTATATTTTTACTAGACTTTATAATTAATTAATTATTAAAAACCATGACTATAATTAATTAATTAACATGACTTAGGTTATATTATTAATAATTAAAAATACATGTTTTAACCTAAGTATTTTACCTTATTTAATTAAAATCATGATATATTTAATTAAATACTTTTAACCTATAGTTTATTTAATTTACATGTAATAATTAATAAACTATACTTTATAACAACATGACTTAGAATAATAATTAGAAAACACTTAAGCTTATATAATTAGCTTATTTAACCAGCTTATATTTAATTATGGAAACTTTCTATTTTTAGAAACTTATTTAATTAAGGCAGCTAATCTATTTATAGAAACTTTCTATTTTTAGAAACTTATCTATTTTAAGCAGTAATTCTATTTTTGGAAACTTTCTATTTTTGGAAACTTTCTATTTTTGGAAACTTTCTATTTTTGGTAACTTTCTATTTTTGGAAACTTTCTATTTTAGGAAACCTGCTATTTTTAGAAAGTTACTTATTATTAAACAACAAGCATTATAATGCATGAAATACAAGAAATACTTAATCAGAATAGACAGAATATAAGATAAACACAGTATAAAGCTTAAAACAGTAAAACATGACATGAACGTATAAAATAAGCTAAGACATGATATAAAACCAGTTACGTATTCAGTAATCAGATACTTATACACGTATGTATTTATGTAGCATTAGTGATACCGAAGTAGGACTCTCTTATGTTCGCCTTCTTCGTTCACTGGACATAAGGTACGGATTCCCGTCCTTTCAGTATGGACATTCTTTCCTTATTAGGATTCCCTGTATGCAGCCTACTGTTTTTCCATAGTCTAAGTTTATATGTTTGATTGCTTATGTTAAATTAGAATACCTAAAGCCATATACATGCATGACCAGTTTCACCTAGTTATGGAGGTACCATAACCATAATGCTAGAGGCACTAGTGTTATGACTTCCCCACGGCGGAGTGATTGCTCGTGGCGTCCCTTCAGCTTTTGGCCATATTATTATATTTATCATGTGGGGCGTATGGGTGCATCCTAGTTACATGTTTTCAGCAGATTACTTAGTGTGAATGTGGTGTGTGCCTTGCATCCTTCACAAGGAGCTGATCCCTCCTACCCAAAACCAGTATATTAAATTAGAGGCAACCCCTCTAATTTGCATGATGAGGCCACCCCTCCAAGTATTCATGCACGATGGATTTTCATGACCCATATTGGCTAATGGTAAAATATGTTAAACAGTTTTTACAAGATAAACATAAGGACTCAGGGACTGGAAGCTTTCTAGCCTATATTGGATGAAGATAAACATAAGGACGTGCATATGGACTGGAAGCTTTCTAGCCTTTCTTTACTTTATGCATTATCTATACTTTGATACTCTTTCCATGGACATTGTTTAGTCCTTTCATTTACAGTACTTATGTTTGTGTGTGATGAGCTTTACTTTTGGACTACCGATGTTTGATTCCGGTATTTCCTTTTATGGTCATGTAATGTTTTAGACATTTATCCTTGTATGCTTTGATGACACGCCATAATTACGCGTGACATTCCATTTATCAAAATGGGGTGTTACAATTATGGTATCAGAGTAAAGGCTTCGACCTATAGGCTCTCAAAACATGACCTGTGATTAGTGGGTAGTCACTATGGTCTTCCTAGAACTGACAGTCGTTTTTCATGCATTCATCATTTTTATGCATACATATATATGTCATTGTCGCAGGTTTATGACTAAGTAATGGTTGGTACAGGACTGGCCCTATTTAGTCGCATGTATTTTATCGAAACTTTTAAATTTGGGACCGACCCATAGGCGTCCCCTCGCCATGTCTTTTATTTTGGGTGAACTGTCCATAGGCGTTCACTCTCGAGCATACAAAAGTTTTCATAAAACTGCATCATGCATTCATATACAAATTTTCTTGCATAAAATTTTTCTCTTGATTTATTGGTATAATTTTTTTTCATGTATATATATATTTTATGTTTTGATCTGTTTAATCGTATGTTTTATGTTATACTGTCAGATGGTTCTCACACGCGAGCAGGAACAACTCAATGCAGTAATCCAAGCTGTAATGCAAGCTTTGCTTCCTCAACTGAGGAATGACATCAGGGTTGAGGTTCAGGCTGCCAACAATCAGCAGCAAAACCAAGTACCTCCTCTTCCTCATCCTCCTCCGGTGACATTGGCAATATGGCTGGAGAGATTCAACAAGCTCCGTCCTCGAGCTTTCGAGAGAACAGATAGCCCTAGTGAAGCTGAAAGCTGGTTGGCTCACATCGAGAAGATATTCGATGCTATGGGTTGTGACCCCGTGTTCAAGGCGAGGTTGGCATGTTACCGGTTCGAAGGAGATTTGTTAAATTGGTGGTTAGCATTGAAGCACTCTGAGGGAGGTGATAATTGGGTGGCTGGTTTGACATGGGCTCAGTTCAGAGATAGGGTGATGGAGCAGTTCTTTCCCAAGGCTGAGCAAGACAAGCTTAAGAGGGAGTACATTGGGATCCGACAGAGAGCTGGAGAGAATAGCAACAAGTTCATGCAGCGCTTTCTTCGCTTAGCTAGTTTCCTTGGTGCAGCGGCAGGTACTCCTGAAGAGCAGGCACACCACTTTAGGTGGTCTCTTCGCACATCGGTCGCAAACAACTTGGTGTGTGCTACGTTCAACACAGTAACACAAGTGGCCGATGCAGCACGTAAGCTGGAGATGCTGCAGGAGAGAGATGAGTTCGGGGAAGCAGAGAGACCCGAGAAGAGGTAAACATTCGTATTCAAGAGGTGACCAATCTGTATTCTTTCTATATCTATCAATTATTCATCTCTTAAATAGTATCTTCCAGGCAGAAAACTGGGGACCGGTCTCAGCCGGCTACTCAGCAGCAGCTTAATCAGCCCAAGGGAAACGGTCAGACTAACGACCGTTCTGCTACGGATAGGCGTGGCGGTAATGATAATTACCGTAACAACGCTGGACACTCCAACGGCAGCAGGTCCTAATACTTACGCACTCTTCTTATGATTTCATGTTATACCTCATAATTCTGACACTTTAGCAAATCTTCTACCAGGAACCATGGAAACGGTAGGGACTAGAACCAGAGAGGTTCACAACCTAACTGTCCAGCTATCACTGTTATTCAATCTTACGTCTATTCGCATTGTCCTTTGTACCCTATTATCATGTATCATGTAAAATATTTTATCAGGTCCTCAGCCAGCCAGAGCACCTGCTGGAGGATATACTCATCCTCTTTGCTCTACTTGCCACCGTAGGTACCCAGGGCCATGTCGTCGTGACACTGACGCATGCTTCAAGTGTGGTCTTCCTGGCAATCGCATGAAGGACTGCCGTAAGGGCGAGATGAAGGGCACATCGGGACATGCTGATACCAAGCCGCCTCCTACCACTGGACGTGTCTACACGACATCTCGAGATCAGGCCAACAAGTCTACAGGTACCATCACTGGAATCTTGTATATGTATGGTCAGGCTGCGTGTGTTCTATTTGATACGGGTGCTACTCACTCGGTCATTTCTACTGCTTATGCCAAGAACATTAGGATGCTCCCCATGCCACTAGATAATATACTGCGTATTTCCATGCCTTTGAGAGACTCTGTATGCATAACCCATGTATACAAGAGTCTTCCCCTAGAATTTGACGATAAGGTTCGTCCTGTTGACGCACTTCCGCTGGACATGAATGACTTTGACATGATTTTGGGCATGGATTGGCTATCCAAGCATCATGCTAACATAGACTGCCATTCATATCGAGTCATCTTCGGTGATGTTAATGCACCAGAGTACATTCACAACGGGTTCGTACCCGGAAGGTCTGTACAAATCATATCAACCATGCAAGCACGTGCGCTACTTTCACATGGCTGCGAGGGTTATCTAGCTACGGTTCACGACATGGATGCTGAATCTCCATCAATTCAGGATCAACCAATAGTGTCGGAATTCCAAGATGTATTTCCAGAAGAACTTCCGGGCATGCCACCTGCACGAGAATTGGAATTTAATATTGAGCTTATCCTAGGAGCTGAACCGATTTCCAAAGCTCCTTATCGCATGGCTCCCATAGAGTTAAAGGAGCTGAAGGATCAACTACAAGAACTTCTAGAACGAGGTTTCATTCGACCGAGCGCATCTTCATGGGGCGCACCGGTCTTATTTGTTAAGAAGAAGGACGGTAGTATGCGTCTTTGCATAGACTATCGCGAGCTCAACAAGATTACTATCAGGAATAGGTATCCACTGCCGCGTATAGACGATCTGTTTGACCAACTCCAAGGGGCCAAACACTTTTCCAAGATTGATCTTAGGTTAGGCTACCATCAACTACGGGTTAAAGAGCAGGACATCTCCAAGACTGCTTTTCGTACCCGCTATAGCCACTACGAATTTGTAGTCATGCCATTCGGCCTGACCAATGCTCCAGCAGTGTTCATGGATTTGATGAACATAATCTTCCATGAATTTCTAGACAAGTTCGTCATTGTCTTCATCAATGACATCCTGATTTTCTCAAAGTCCAAGGAGGAACACGAAGACCATCTTCGTATAGTACTACAGATTCTTCGTCAGAAGCAGCTGTATGCTAAATTCTCCAAGTGTGAGTTCTGGTTAGACAAGGTGGCATTCTTAGGTCACATTTTATCAGCAGAAGGAATCACTATGGATCCAGCGAAGGTTGAGGCTATTACAAAGTGGCCGAGGCCGACATCAGCGACTGAAGTCCGCAGTTTCTTAGGCTTAGCTGGCTATTACCGTAGGTTCGTGGAGAACTTTTCCCGCTTAGCACTACCATTGACCAAACTGATGCGGAAATGGGAGAAATTCGTTTGGACTGAAAAACGAGAGAAGAGCTTTGAAGACCTGAAGCAGAAGCTAGTATATGCACCTATTCTTACTCTCCCATATGGTACGGGTAGATTTCAAATATAGAGTGATGCATCGGGGAAGGGACTTGGCTGTGTTCTCATGCAACATGGGAAAGTGATCGCGTACGCTTCACGGCAGCTTAAGCCTTATGAAGAAAACTACCCTACACATGACTTGGAACTTGCTGCAGTCGTGTTTGCATTGAAGATATGGAGGCACTACTTATATGGAGAATCATGTGACATTTTCACGGACCACAAGAGCTTGAAGTATATCTTCACTCGGCGTGAATTGAACATGAGGCAGAGGAGATGGTTAGAGCTGTTGAAGGATTATGACATTAATCTACAGTATCATCCCGGAAAGGCGAATGTAGTAGTAGATGCACTTAGCAGGAAGTCCGGAATGATCAACGGCATAAATATTGAGGAGGAAATCATAAGAGACTTTGAGCGACTAGACATAGAGATCATGGTATGTGGACAACACGGTTACTGGGCTAATCTTAGAGTAGAACCCGAGTTACTGTCTAAGATCAAGGAAGCTCAGAAAGATGATGGAGAAATCTGGGCGATAGTTTAGAATTTGGAGAAGCAGACGGAATTCAGAGTAGATGCAGATGGTATCGTGTGGCAGGGCACGAGACTTTGTGCTCCTGATGATCAAGAACTCCGGGAAGCCTTGTTAGCTGAAGCTCATAGCTCCCCATTCTCTATACATCCTGGTTCGACTAAGATGAACCATGACATCAAGCAGTACTTTTGGTGGAGTGGTATGAAACAGGATGTGACCACTTACGTCTCTAAATGTCTTACCTGCCAGCAGGTTAAGATCGAGCATCAGTGATCTGGCGGTCTCCTTCAACTGTTAGATATCCCAGAGTGGAAGTGGGACAAAATCACTATGGATTTTGTTACTGGTCTTCCGCCAACCAAGAGGAAGCACGATGCAATTTGGGTTATCGTAGATCGACTTACCAAATCAGCTCATTTATCCTCAAGGAAGATTCGGTAAGTAAACTCGCCGATACGTATAGAAGAGAAATCATGAGACCCCACGGTGCTCCATCCAGCATCGTCTCAGACAGAGATCCTCGTTTCACTTCGCGATTTTGGAAGAGTCTACAGAAAGCTTGGGGTACACAACTTAAGCTTAGTATGACTTTTCATCCTCAAACAGACGGACAGTCAGAGCGAACGATTCAGACATTGGAAGACATGTTGAGGTCATGTGCGTTGGAATGGACGGGTGATTGGGATGATTATATCTGTTTGGTGAAGTTTGCATACAACAACAATTAGCACGCAAGTATCAAGTGTGCTCCTTTCGAGATGTTGTATGGCAGAAAGTGTCGCGCCCTAATCTGCTGGGATCAGGTTGGCGAACGAACACTTGAAGGACCAGAGATCATAGAGATGACTAATGAGTGGGTCGCAGTAGCTAAGCAGAAACTTCAGGTAGCACGGTCACGTCAGAAGAGCTACGCCGATAAGCATCGTAGGGACATACATTTTAATGTAGGAGATCACGTCTTTCTTAAGGTTTCGCCAGCACGTGGTGTTAGACGCTTCGGGATTAAATGGAAGCCCAGTCCTCGTTTCATCGGATCGTTTGATATCATTAAACGAGTCGGTGAAGTATCTTACCGGTTAGCGTTACCTCCGCAGCTTTTGCATGTGCACAATGTGTTTCATGTGTCCTTACTCAGAGGGTACCAGTATCATCCCCTTCACATGGTTCAATATCCACTGGAACAGATACGTGAAGATCTCACTTTCATAGAAGAACCCGAACGAGTTCTTGACAGACAAGAACGAGTCATGAGAAGGAAGACGATTCCATTCGTCAAAATCCTTTGGAGGGATCATACCGAGCGGGAAGCCACTTGGGAAACAGAGGAGTCTATCTGGGCTTCTTACCCTCATTTCATATTTTGAATTCGGGTATGTTCTTCTTTTCCAATTTACTTTATCTATAATTTGGGGACGAATTATTCTTTTTAGGGGGGAAGAGTTGTAAAACCCGCATGCTTTTACCATGAATAGTACCCTTTAGATCGTACGTACAAGGTTAAAACTTTTCTTTTATAGCATGTTTACGTTCACGTATAAGAATTTTAAGTATTACGTACGTGTTAGAACACGGTAAGTATTTATTACGTATGAACACACGATAATTATTCAAATAATAATTATAATCAAGAACATGCGATCATGAAATCCTGAACGTAAATTAATCACGAGAGAATATTATTACGTATATATATTTATTACGAACACGAATAAATATATTAAGTCACGATCAATAATTAATTAGAACGCGTTAAACACGAACACGATAAAACACGAACACACACTATAATATTTAGACTCGAGAAAGGTACGGGTTACCCCATGTGGGGGGCCCCCTACCCGTGGCTACACCAAGGAAATGGGCCAAGCCCATTTTAATTTTTACTAAAACAAGGGAATTAGGAAAACAAGTTTTATTATTTACAAAACAAGAAAAATAACAAAACCCTAGATCTTTTCTTCTTCCTTCTCTCCCTTGGCCGTCGGATTCACAACACCACAAGGGTGTTTCGGGTTGATTTTTGATCTTGGAATTTTGCAAGGATTCATGTGTGTTCATCTTCATTTGTTTCACGTAATCGGTATAACCTTTCTAACCTTTTTGTTTTATGTTTTGATTTAAAAATCACATAAAATCATGATGTTTTTAAAAACTAATTAAAAACAATTATTAAAACATGTTAATGATCATGGGTAAATCAAACAAGGGTTTTTAGGGGTGTTTTGTGTTGGCCGGCGCCTAACCGAGCCCCAAAGGGGGTCTCGGCTTGGCTTATTAACCACCACCGAGACCATATGGTCTCGGTATGGTGGTGGTGGTCCCACGACAACAACAAACAAGGGGAACCCCGAGCTTGGTTCGGGGTATGGTGTTGATTACGGGCCTGGTTCATGGTTTCTAGTCACGGGTCCGGTTCATAGATTATTTTTAAGGTTTATGATTTTACTAGTTATGTGTTAAAAATTAAATTAATAAAACATGACATGTTTAATTTAATTAACATGACTTAGGTTATAAATTTAATTATTAGATCATGAATTTTAACCTAAGTATTTATATTTTACTAGACTTTATAATTAATTAATTATTAAAAACCAGGACTATAGTTAATTAATTAACATGACTTAGGTTATATTATTAATAATTAATAATACAGGTTTTAACCTAAGTATTTTTCCCATTTTAATTAAAATCATGATATATTTAATTAAATACTTTTAACCTATAGTTTAATTAATTTACATGTAATAATTAATAACCTATACTTTATAACAACATGACTTAGAATAATAATCAGAAAACACTTAAGCTTATATAATTAGCTTTTTTAACCAACTTATATCAAATTATGGAAACTTTCTATTTTTAGAAACTTATTTAATTAAGGCAGCTAATCTATTTATGGAAACTTTCTATTTTTAGAAACTTATCTATTTTAAGCAGTAATTCTATTTTTGGAAACTTTCTATTTTTGGAAACTTTATATTTTTGGAAACTTTCTATTTTGGAAACTTTCTATTTTTGGTAACTTTCTATTTTTGGAAACTTTCTATTTTAGGAAACCTGCTATTTTTAGAAAGTTACTTATTATTACACAACAAGCATTATAATGCATGAAATACAAGAAATACTTAATCAGAATAGACAGAATATAAGATAAACACAGTACAAAGCTTAAAACAGTAAAACATGACATGAACGTATAAAATAAGCTAAGACATGATATAAAACCAGTTACGTATTCAGTAATCAGATACTTATACACGTATGTATTTATGTAGCATTAGTGATACCGAAGTAGGACTCTCTTCCGTTCGCCTTCTTCGTTTACTGGACATAAGGTACGGATTCCCGTCCTTTCAGTATGGATATTCTTTCCTTATTAGGATTCCCCGTATGCAGCCAACTGTTTTCCCATAGTCTAAGTTTATATGTTTGATTGCTTATGTTTAATTAGAATCCCTAAAGCCATATACATACATGACCAATTTCACCTAGTTATGGAGGTACCATAACCATAACGCTAGAGGCACTAGTGTTATGACTTTCCCACGACGGAGTGATTTCTCGTGGCGTCCCTTCAGCTTTCGGCCATATTATTATATTTATCATGTGGGGCGAATGCGTGCATCCTAGTTACATGTTTTCAGCAGATTACTCAGTGTGAATGTGATGTGTGCCTTGCATCCTTCACAAGGAGCTGATCCCTCCTACCTAAAACCAGTATATTAAATTAGAGGCAGCCCTTCTATTTTACATGATGAGGTCACCCCTCCAAGTATTCATGCACGGTGGATTTTCATGACCTATATTGGCTAATGGTAAAATATGTTAAACAGTTTTTACAAGATAAACATAAGGCTTTTCAAACTATAAAACCAGTTTTACTAAGACTTAACCGGGTTATTCGGGACTTAGTTTCTTCCGCTGTTATATGCTTTTATGCTTATATTATTCATGCTTTATTGTACATCCGTGCACTGAGCGTATTGCTCAGCCATTTTCCTTTTCATGTTCCCAAAACGGCAGGTACTCAGGGACGCTCGTAGACTTTAAGCGTACGTGCATATGGACTGGAAGCTTTCTAGCCTTTCTTTACTTTATGCATTATCTATACTTTGATACTCTTTCCATGGACATTTTTAGTCCTTTCATTTACAGTACTTATATTTGTGTGTGATGAGCTTTACTTTTAGACTACCGATGTTTGATTCCGGTATTTCCTTTTATGGTCATGTAATGTTTTAGACATTTATCCTTGTATGCTTTGATGACACGCCATAATTACGTGTGACATTCCATTTAGCAAAATGGGGTGTTACACCTCCTGTGAACCTAGCACATGTAGTTGCTTCTAAAACCAGTATCGGTTTTCCACAATGGATCGCAAGCCATATCTTGAAGAACTTGAATTAGTAATTGAGTTTCAATTTCTTCCCAAAAACATTTTTTTCTGCTACGACTTCGCGATCTTTCCATTATAACATAAAAAAATAATCATTAGAAGTTACTTCTTAGTTATTATTGGATGAATAGTAAAAGAAGACAAATCCATTTTAGTTATATTGATCATAGTATGGAGTTTAGTTGCTTTATTACTTTAGAAACCACAACTCAAATTAGTGTCATAAAAGCATTATGAATGTTTAAAGTGAAACCACTCACTGTTCTTAAGATGGACCAGATTGATATAATGAAGCATGATGAGTCATAGGACTAGACTGATAAGCTGGTGAAGGATGAGTCGAAGGACTAGGCTGATAAGCTTGCGAAGGATGTGGTGTAGGAGTAAATTGGTAAGTCGGTGAATGAGTAGGGGCAGATTGATTAGCTGTGGAAGGATGTGTTATTGGAGGTGACCAATATGCTTGTGAAGAACGTGACGTGTGAGCCATAGAACTCATGGGTTGAACCTACACAACCCATACATAAAAAAGTTCAGCTCGTAGAAATATGTCGCAACCAATCTATGAAACCGGATCAACGAATCAAGATGTACAAAGAACAATTAAAACCTATTATCACCAACGCTAATACCCGATATCTTATGTACGTAATATGTACCAAGCACGGTCGAAATAATGCTTAAAAGAACCAAAGAAGGTTAATGATCTATTTCGGTTGCTATATAAAAATCCACACAAATAAGCCATCGACCTATGCATTTTGCAAGATAAATCGTTCATAAATGTAGCAAAAGAAGACTACTGATATAAACATCTTTGGGTAGATGCAAACACAAATGAACAGATTTTAAACATGATGCTAAACTTCTAATGGAATTTAATCAAGCAATTTGATAAGCTATAATTAAATTAGAGACAACAAACAACCTAGTTTACATACCATTATGGATCTGAGTTAGAAACCTTAGATGATCAAATAGCTTCCTAACTTTTTGTTCTACATAACATATGAAGTTGATATCAAAATGCTTTACTGTGATAAATAAGAACAAAAAATCAAACTGTTGGTTATATTATTACATGAAAAAATAACTCACCAAAAGTTGAACAAATGAAAGAAGACCATAAAATATATGATTGACATGTCTATTTTATTGGAAGAGAATGAAAATGGCGGTATATAAAGAAAAGAGAAGGCGGGAAGATATTGTGAGCAAGTGGGGTTGTGTCAGTACAATCCAAAGATAATCAGACTTTATGGGTGGGGTTTGTGAATCCCTTTTTATCAAGAGTGATTTCTAATTTTTAATGTTACTAATATTAACCAAACAATGTTTTTTGACTTAACTCATATCCCCTAGGTTAAAAACCTCAAACAAACAGGCCCTAATATTAATAAGACGAACTAAGAAGAAACCGTAGGTGCAATACATATATTCACAATAGTGGACAAAACGAATACAACTATCAAACTACTTCTTATTTTGAGCTCTAGAATGACAGGTCTTGCATACATATAACAAATTCTAAATTACACTATCTTATTTTCCTACGAAGTTCTATATTACACTACAATGAACAGAGCAACACGAAATCAAATTCAGATTTTTTTTACAATTTAAAAGGCTATTCTAAAACTTGTTGCCAAACACTAGTTAACAAATGAAAACTGAATTAAAGGACTGTTATAGCGCCAAGATTGATTTAGAAAGCTCAAGCATACAACAAGAAGCTAATAACAAGATAATTGCAATCAGTAACAAGCAGATTTACACTATACTAACGCGTCTAGCAGATTTAGCTAATTATTCTATAAACTACAGAAAATTAAAAAGGTTGTGACGTGCAACATCCAGGCCAGCCCTTTGTGGTCGACAGCTTCGCTATCGGCTGTATAGGCTTATGAAATCAATCATTTTCAAACTACTACATCAATCGGCTTACCATCAAACACATACTCCGAATATTGAACCGAACGTCACGTGCATCAATTACACTTTGCTGCTACTAGATAATCTTTGCATAATTAGTTAATGACACCAAATTTTAGTGAAGTGAAAAGGAAAGACCAATGAAACTAACTCAACCTGTAAAGAATTATTGAAAAGCTTCTTAAAAAGTTTATAAAGTGATTAAACTACCCATCTCATCTTCTAACTGATTTCTTGAATTCAAAAACATCATGTAGCAAAGTCAAAAAGTAAATGCTATTCTATCTAATTCTCTTATTGTACAGCTTATGGAACTGACTTCCAAATTCAACTAACGCTTATCTTACTGTCTCAAAACAAATCAGCTGGTTTTCAACTAAGATAAGAAAATTAAGCTTATTGTGCAGTCCCAAACACTAGCTTACTGAAATTATGCAAGAATTGCAAAATAAAATCTCATTGATCAAAGTAAACACTACAAAATTGAACCAAACACATTACGTATAAGCAAAACAAGCAGTAAAACAAGATTCACACTACAAATTACAGTAACAATATTACACTAGAAAAATCGCATAAAATTATACAAAAGTGTAGTGATTGTAATTGAATCTAAAAGAATGATGAATTAACTAAAAGTTGCAATGAAACGTAATGAATTGTGTAAACAACTCATAAGCTCATAAGAGCTTATGGCAGAATAAGCTGGAAAATGAGGTGATATTGTTCAAAAAGGAAAAGCTTTGATTTACTAATGGCATAAAAGAAAGTTTGTTACAAATGTATAACTAAAAACGATTACAGATTAATAGAAAAACGATTAAACATTTAACTAATCTAACTTATAGCAAGAACTAGGAGAAATTACACCTACTCCTAATTACATCCAAATGAAAGGTGGGAGGGGTTTTTATAGACTAGGGATGGAGTGAGGAGTGGTTGGGACGACATGTTAAGTCCAATCATAAGCTGACACGTGGATTCGGTTGGCTAGGGTTCATCAAGGAATAATTGAAATTGGGGGAATTTTCGATGATGAATGATTTTCCGATTGAATTGTATATCTAAACTCCCCTTTGCCTCGTGATAAATTTTTCAGTTTAAATTGATACTTGAAAATGCCTCCTTTGTTATCCCGTTACTGGAAATTAGACAAGTGGCGTGGCAGCCTCCCATTTGTCTTCAAATGGTCACACGGATCGTTATCCGTTTGAAGAAAACTGATTGGTTATTCAATATTGAATCCGTGTGACCCTTTTATTTAATATTTCATTGGTCCACATGGAGTCCTCTTATTATTCTTTCAGCAGTAGACACATTCAGACCTTGTGGTTTATAAGATTTGGCAGTTTTATCTCCTTTGTAAATATCTTTGAGAAATCGCATATTTGGTCCCTATAACTTTGAAAGCTTGGCTGAAATAGACTTTAAGTCTTATTTTGCCTTCTTCTTCGTCTTTTCTTCAGATAAAACTCATGAAAACTCGTGTTTGCTTAATAATGCATCCAACTTGCCTAAAAATACACAAACACAAAATACCCGCGTAATTCTGATGTTTTACAGTTCAATATAAGATATTTGTCTGTATTTTAAGTGGTTTTTAGATTATAAATGATGTGTGTTTTCACACACATCACATATACATGAGCCAAATAATACCTTGTTAAAATGCAACTACCCAATATCCTTACCAAAGTGGTACTACAAAAGCTGGTCCCCCTTTTACCCCATTTCACACGTTTTCTTATCCTCCCTTTTTTCCCCATAATTTGAATTCAAAATGTATACTTTCCTAACATGGAAACATGTACTACATCAAGTTAATTAAGGCAAGTCAAAACCTTGTGAATACATTTTTTTGCTTCTCCCTGCCCAAGCTCACGTACAAACCTTTCTACATTCCTTCCCTATGGTATACACATACCCATGGTACTTTCCATGGGTAAATGTCAAAAATATACAACGTACTTTCTAAAATAATTCATTATACCCACTGAATTGTTTTATGTTCGAAATTTAAACTCGCCACGTAGGATTTTGGTCAAACTAGTTGACTTTTAACAGTTTGACCAATTTGGATTGCAAAATTAGTCCAATTAACAATAACAAAGTTACAATTTTAACCCTTTTAATTCCAAATTGTTACACCAACACCCATTTTCTTCAACCCTAACCCATCTTCTTCAACCCTTCCATCACCACCTCCTCTAACCACCACCTCCTACAAAATTGGGAGCACTTCAAACGATAGATAGCAAATTGGCGATACAAGAAATATCTTAAATTATTGGAGTGTAATCAAGTACCAATTAAGCTTCCTTTTCTCGTATAACAGACTGTAGTTCTACAGTTTCATTAATTTTAGCTCCCTCCATATTAGCCTAAAAAATTCGTAAAATAAAATCAAAATTGTAAAATTAATAAATATAATAGAACGATAAAACTACATCATGTAATCTCTTATTTTGGAAGGTATGACGCACCATTTTAACTTCCAACTCCTTTACAGTAGACTGTATTCTTGTAGCCTCCATTTTCTTAGCTTCCTCCAGATCAGCCTCCACAAGGAAAGATTTTTATTCGAATGTTTTTTGGGTTTGATTATTGATGTTCGTATGGGAAGGACTTGATACGATTTTATATCTGAATTCTTGATTCTTTTTTTTTAATCCATGATTTGGGTTTTCTGATTATATGAATCTCATATCTGGGTATCGTTTGGGATCCATTTTTTGTGAATCGAATGAGAATGATTAATAATGGTATTGATGTGGAATTGTAGAAACCACGGGTGTGATCTTTTAGATCCATGTCCCAGTTGGTGGTGGTTAGAGGATAAGCCATGGCTGTGAAATCATGACTAGCACCAAAAGATGAAAAGGATGCCACAAATAAATCAGCACATGATGATTCGACATATGAAGATGAAATGATGATGATCTGATGGTGGTTGGAGGAGGTGGTGATGGGAGGGTTGAAGAAGATGGGTGTGGGTGTTGGTATAACAATTTGGATTTAAATGGGTTAAACTTGTAACTTTGTCATTATTAAATGGACTAATTTTAAATCCAAATTGGTCAAACAGTTAAAAGTCAACTAGTTTGACCAAAATCCTACGTGGCGAGTGTGAATTTCGAACATAAAAAAGTTCAGTGGGTATAATGGATTATTTTAGAAAGTACGTTGTGTATTTTTGACATTTACCCTACTTTCCATGGGTGTTATTCAAGTGTATACTAACTAAACTAAGGAGAATCTCTAACTAGATCAAATAAAGCTCCTAACCAAGCTATTCTCCTATAAATAGACCAACCATCTCACTATTTTATACAAATACAAACTCAAAACTAAAACTCCCTCTCCCTATTTTAGAGCATCTCCAATGATGAAAAGCTATACAAAGCTTTTTACTATTTGATAAAGCTTTTGGGGGTGGTTTTTTTCATTGGACTAAAAGCTTTTAGGAAAGGTTTTTAAAAGGTTTACAAAATGACTTTGTGTATGCAAAGTAATTTTGTAAACCTTTTAAAAACCTTTCCTAAAAGCTTTTGATCCAATGCAAAAAACCACCCCCAAAAGATTTATGAATTAATGAAAAGCTTTGTATAGCTTTTCACCATTGGAGCTGCTTTATCATCGCTGCCAAAGACGGAAGAAGATTTTGATTTAACTAGTAGTTCTTTTTGGTGCAAAGTTTAGACTATCAAAAGGGTTTTTTATTCGGGTTTTAACAAGTATATTTCTCCGTTGTGTTTCCCCTCCATGTCCCACACACCTCGTAAGATCTCAACCGTATTTGTAGTTGTTCACATTACCCTCTTATTATAGAGGGGAATCACGGTTCCCAATGAACAGTGATTCCCCTCACATCCCTAATAAACAACTTTATTTTCCTCCTCTCACAAAGGCGTTTCTCCCTCACATATTTTCTACAGTAGTTTCACACACTTTATTTTCTCTTTCACACACACGTTCCGTTTTCCAGCTCCTCCGTTTCTCCGTTCTCATTAATGTTGGTTTTGGCTCTTTATTGTGTTTGCCGCTTCACCTGATGCCATTAATTAACGGTTGCCATTTCATGATTTTTTTTAATTTGCAGTTTTCCCTTTGATAGATGGGTGTTGTCAGTTTGTACTGGTTTGCCCCTTCGTGGGTAGATTAATATATGGGGTTGCATTATTTGTGGGTTATCTACGGGTGATGTGTGAGTGGGGGTCTCTTGCTGGCCTCACAAAAAAACACGTTCTAAAACCATTTGATGATCAAATGATTTTTGATAATCATCTGATCTTGATGATCAAGTTGTTTGATTTGATCGGTCTTTAAAATCTTTGATTTTGATCAAGTGATGTTTGATTTGATCCAGATCTGATGTAACGCATTGCCCTACCTCTTCGTTGCCACCACGTGTGCTGTGGTACGTTGTTGGTAGGTTGGCGATGTTGTCTGTGGTGCTTTTCATCTATTTGGATTGTTACTACCGCTAGATCTTTATGGCGGAGTTTATGGACATATAAACTCCTTATCTATAGTTAGGTTTCCCCTCTTGATCGAATCTTTGATCTATGCGGTTTTGACCAGTTTTGATGTATGTCGTTTTGATCTTTAGATCCATCTGAAAATACCAATTGGGATATGATTGATTATAATTGTCTTCTTAATGATGTTGCATCTATCGATCTTTATTGGGCTGAACAAAGGTATTTCCTTTTTTATTTTAATTAATTAAGGTTTCTGGATTTATGGTTTTATTTTAGGATTATAAATGTCGATTATTTGATGTTTAAATTAATTATGGTTTTGTTATTACATAATCGTTATTCTATTTTGAAATGAACCTACACTAACTAAATACAAAAACACATTTATGTGTAGGGGAGAGCACGTAGTGAAAGCTTTTCCTAGATCAGCTTATTATATGTGGAAGTTGTAGCCGATGATAATGGGTATTACATGTACGTGTTTGTTACTGAGCATGATGGGTCAAAATGGCCCGTTTCTTGGTGGGCAACACCACGAAAATGGAGTTTACAGCCATGACGGGTCGAATAACCTTCTATGCGTACGAAACGCATAAATCTGAACCGTTGTTCATGTGTCGTATGTTTCGAGCTAGAGACACTAATAAAAGTCTCTTTGATGTGGTATGCTACGTGAGCTGGCTGCCATGGCTGTCAAATAACCATATAAGCTGAAATACATATTTCTTTTTATATGATCGGGATTTTTTGGTCTTGGTTGTGTTTGTGACTTTTACAGATTTCTATTAATATGATTGGGAGTTTATGTGGGTGATGATGACATTTATGCCTTTCGATATCACCGTTGCTTTTGTTGCCCCTATCTATGGTGTGTGACGATGGTGACGGTTGTGTGACGATTGTGCTTGGCTAATAAGCCGCAAACTAAGGCGCCAACCCTTCTTGGCGGTGCAAACATTTAGGTTTGCAGCCATGGTGAGCGTAGCCGATTTCTGAGCCTCACAACGTCGCTTTTTATCCAGTAAGTGGACAGCTTTCGAAACACTACTAGTATAACTCGGGTTATAAACTCTGCACTTTTTCAACAACTATCGAAACTCATATCTGATTTAAAAACATGAGGGGTTTTTGGAATAGGTAACTATAGAAATAAAGCGAGTTCAGATTAGTAGGTGCCTTAGTAAGATGTGTTTAGGTTAGGCTATTGTAACAATAGGTTGTGTTTTAATTATAGGTGACTATTTCGATTTCATATTATTATTTTTTGAATAATAATACGTGATAAATGATATAAATTTTTGGACAAACTTTATGACACATTAGGTTGGTAAGTATACTGTAAAAAGTAATTACTAATTAGTCCACTTGCGGATTTTTAGTGAAATGGTCTTTAAAGGTCTGTTTGGTTCCTGAATTTTAACGGGCAAAAAATGAATTTCCCATGCTGAAATTATGTGCTTAAAACGGCCTTTTGGTTGGTATTTTTGTGCATAGAAAATGTCTTAAAGGCATGTTTGGTTGCTGAAATTTCGTACAGAAAAATGGCCTTTTTGTTACTGCTTTTTATTTAGAAAAATTGTAGTTTGGTTGCTTTTTTTAATTGTGTGCATCTTTGATATGAGCAAAATCTCATATCAATTAATCAACAAATCACCCTAAAACACATAGGAAATACCTAACTTTTGTGCTATAAAGCAGTATTATGTGGTATGTTTTGTGTTTGTGCTTAAATAGGTAACAAGGATACAATTTCAAGCAAACAAGAGGAAATCAAGATCATTTATTATGAAAAGACAAGAGAAGGATCAAAGGTGACGAGCCATTTGAAGATGAAGGACCTATCTTGACAACATTCAAAAGTTGAGGGACTTAAATGCAAACTTTGGAAAAGTCAATATTAGAGTCAAACTTGGTCAACTTCAAGTCAAACAAGTCAAGGGAGTCAAATAAGCAAGAAAACAAGTCAAAGGACCATATTTTCCATTGGAATGAAGAAAAGAGCTCATTTGAATAATCTGCTAAAGACAAGGGCTGAAAGTGTTAAAAATATACAAACTTTTGCTTGATCTGTGTCACACTCCTTTAAGCCAATCAAAATGCAAGAAAGTAATGGTTCGGATTCCCACCTATTATGCCAATTCATCCTTCATTTAATAAACCGGATCTTCAAACAGTGCAACGCACTATCAATTTCTCCACCAATCAGGAAGCTACATGCAATATATCATTTATCCAAAATAGATAATGATCTGTGTGCCTTGCCAATATCCAATCAAATAATGACACGTGGCATCTTCAACAAAGAACAAGCCCAGGATCGATTTGGAGCTACAAGGAATTTAATGAAATACTTTCTACATGAAATTGACTCAAATGAAGAGACGAATCCAACTACATAGCTTAATTAGACTGAAAGTAGAAGGATAAAGAAACCCCTTTGGTGTTCTTGATAAAGAACCTGCAATTCACTCATCCTTGCCACCTAGCACCTCCTTATTGGTTGATACACGTCATGCTACCCCAACAACTCATCATCAACCTCTATAAATAGCAGCTTGTACCTTCATTTTCAGTGTGTAGTTAAGTGTGAAAAAAAACACACACTTTAGTTTTTCCTCTCAATTCTGTTCTTCATTCAGTTAGATAACAACTCTTAAGTGTTTGACACACACTTAAGAGTTTGTTAGATAGTTAGTTAAACTGTTGTAACTACTTTTCCCTCCTAAATCAATAAAAGCACAAATATATCCATTTCCTATTCTCATCTTCATTTACCTACTCAAATCCTTCATTACTGTTATGATTTTGTGATGTCATTAATCATAACTGATCAATGGAGTTAGTTTGAGACGTTTTGGAAGCTTGCCTTGTTCATTTCAGCCTAGCAGTTCATTCCAGTTCCCATTATAGTAGTTTGTAGCAGATCTTGTTGAATTGATTAAGAAATAGCTAATGGAGGTGATTTGGTAGTTGATTGTAGCTAAATAGGGTTGAAGGAAGTTGTTTTAGAGAGTACAACACTCCTCTACTCCATCAAAGGAGGCTTAAAGCTAAAAGGTTTTGAGATTCTATTTTTGGTTCAACTTAAATGAACTTTGCATGCTTAATTCCTAGTGTAAACACTATTTGCTGCTATGATCATGTGTTTAGTTTTGTTTTAGTGTAATCTTTTTAGTTTGATAGCCTATGAGTAGTCTTGTAGCCTTAATCTGCATTTACTTGATTTCAGTTTCCATTTTTCATCAGGTCATAGGTCTTTGAGAGCATTTTGTGATTTAGTGTATTTACAAGTCTTAATTCATTCAAAATTACTTTAATTTCACTCATTAGATAAGTCTAGATAGCAGTCATAGCTTGATTCACTCTTATACTCAAATTTGCTTTGAAAAAGTTCTTAACAGTCTGTTAAAATGGTGTTTGGATTTGCCTAGTTTTTGTGATACAAGTCTGATAATTCATTTGAGATTTACTTATTCACACTTGGTAATATAGTGGTAACAAGTTTGTTCAGTTTTGAAGTCAAAATATTGGTCAAAAAAGCAATTGACATAAAAAAGGTTTGGGTCAAGTATTTTCATTAGTTCATTCAGGAAACTTGCTAGATTCAAATCTATGCCATGAATTCATTACTTGACCAATTTGTCTGAAATCAGTTTCTATTTGTTGTTAAACATCCAAAGTATATGTGTGTTCTAGCAAAATTCTACAATTTTCCATTTTGATTGAGATATGAGCTTTTCATTAAGCCACAGACCAAAAGCAAGTTTCTGAGATAAAAGCTTGACTGATTTCTTGTAACTGCATTTTTACTTCACAAATCTACCCATTTTTCTTCACAAACCTTGTTAGAAACATGTCCTGAGTTGTTTTGATGATCTTCAGCTTTTTGACATTTTTGGTCAAAGTTGGTCAAATAAGCACTTTTCAGCTTAAACTCAAATTCCAACTTATCCAGTGAATCATTTTTAGATTGGCAAGACATTTCATACTCCTTATAAGCTGTTTAATAAGATTGAGCATTAAAATCTGATTTTGGAAGTCTCATTTTCAAGTTAGCTTATTCTTGGCTTATTGGAATAAGCTATCTTTTGTTCTACAAGCTTTTAAGCTGTTTCTTTGAGCATGTCTAGCTGAAATTGGATTTTAAGGATTTTAAAACAAACCAGAGCTTATTTGGTCTAGAAATGAGCTTATATAAGCTTATTCTTTAGTTGAGCCCGTTTTTGTTAGATAATTCTAATTAATTGCGTAATGGTCCTTCTAGTTCTTAATTGTGTTCACTTGTTGCTAATCTTTACAAGTTTTTAGGTTTTGCAAGTTTACACCCCTTAAACTTTCAGTTTTTACTAAAATTGGTTTGGTAGTTTGTTAAGTTTGTTAAATTTTGTTACAAGTTTGTTGGATTTTACATTTTTGGTCCTTTTACTTTCTAAAATTTACATTTCAGTCCTTGTACTTCCATTTAGTTTACTTTTCAAGCACTTTTACTTTCATGCTTTTACATTTTGAACTTTTATGAATAATAAGTAGTATTTGCAAAGTGTTTTACGGATAGGTAGGTTTATTATTATCACTTTTTACGTGTTGATTGAAATAGACATAGAATATCCAAATACCCTATCAACCAAGAACAATTAAAGACTTGAGAATTTTAGGACTTTCAATTTGTCAAGAACCGAGAGAAAACGAACTTCAATATACTCAATTTCAAATGGCGCCGCTGCCGGTTCTTTGACTTTACGAGAGAATATTGATTGACGGTTTTCATTGGCTTTTGGGATCCGTTCAACCCGTGAACGTTATTTTTATGTATCATAAATCAAAAACATAAAAAAAATTGAAAAATATAAAAATATAAAAAACTAAAAAATAACAAAAGATTCTTTTCCTAAAGAATTGACCAAAAAAAATAAAAAAATCAAAAAGCAATCTTTTTCCTAAGAGATTGCAACCAAAAATATATATTAATGGATTTCATCGGTTTTTACGTACATATAGTATTTTCTTTGAAAAACCCAATAAATACAAAAATATTTTCTCTATATTATTATATGTAGATACATATACGTATACGAACAATCAATACACATATCTCCATAAGTATTGATTTTGAAATACACCGTATTAGGGAGCTTTCCGGTCCTTGACACGTGTATCGATCAAATTTAATTAAGCAAGAATAGATAAATACTTCCAATAGGCAAGAACTCGAAGAATACAAACTACAAAGTAAATAGAAAGGCGACGTGCTATAAAATGCCGTCTAAGGGTTAATAGGTACTTAAGTGCTTCGCGCCACCAAACCCCCGTTCACTAGTGCGTATTTTAAGAAGGAAGGCTTGATTGGGGGTCTTTCACCCAAGTAGTACTTACGTATATTATACTTTCTTGTGGATATTTCATACTGAATCTCGAAGAGGATAATCCCTTCTTCTTCAAAGTCGAACGAGAGCTTCTCTCTCACTCCTTGATTTGAGTGGCATGCTCACCCGCGGGCGTGCACAAATACCATTTGGTGTACAACCCCTTCCTCCCAAAGGGAAGAAAAAGAGAAAGAGTAAAAACACCACCTTCCATCAAGCCGATCCCGAGAATCGTGCTTTGATCCACACACAACAAGAAGCCATGGCCGGCTTTGACACTCGACCTTTGATGGAGCACTTGCAATCCA
Organism: Glebionis coronaria; assembly: GCA_025667525.1. NCBI lineage: Eukaryota > Viridiplantae > Streptophyta > Magnoliopsida > Asterales > Asteraceae > Glebionis > Glebionis coronaria. The sequence goes on from JANFOE010000770.1 coordinate 27,304, forward strand.
ATGTGCAAGGATATGTCGATGCTATTAAGATACCCGATATTCCCGCAAACACCTTTGAGCTTAAGACATCTATGATTAACTTGGTTTTAAACATACCATTTTTTGGGAGAGCTAATGATAATCCACATGATCACCTTAAGAAGTTTCTTACTCTTTGCAACACCTTTAAGTACAATGGAGTTCCCCATGATGCCATTAAGTTGATATTGGTACAATTGTCACTAGAGGGAAATGCTAAGCATTGGTTAGATACACAACCACCCGAGAGCATGCTCACCCGCGGGCGTGCACAAATACCATTTGGTGTACAACCCCTTCCTCCCAAAGGGAAGAAAAAGAGAAAGAGTAAAAACACCACCATACATCAAGCCGATCCCGAGAATCGTGCTTTGATCCACACACAACAAGAAGCCATGGCCGGCTTTGACACTCGACCTTTGATGGAGCACTTGTAATCCAATGTGAAAGGATATGCCGGTGCTATTAAGATACCCGATATTCCCGCAAACACCTTTGAGCTTAAGACATCTATGATTAACTTGGTTTCAAACATACCATTTTTTGGGAGAGCTAACGATAATCCACATGATCACCTTAAGAAGTTTCTTACTCTTTGCAACACCTTTAAGTACAATGGAGTTCCCCATGATGCCATTAAGTTGATATTGGTATAATTTTCACTAGAGGGCATTGCTAAGCATTGGTAGATACACAACCACCCGAGAGCATTACTACATGGGATGATTTCACTTAGAAGTTTTTGAACAAGTTCTTTCACCCATCTAAGACCACGGCTTTGAGAAATTTAATTATAGGCTTTCAACAAAAACCTAGTCAAACCTTTAGTGATGCTTGGGAGGAGTTCAAGGAGTTATTGAGAAGATGCCCAAATCATGGATTAAGACCTCATCACCAAGATTCACTCAACTCTTCCACGGTGGAAATATTCTTGCTAAATCCATTCAAGAAGCTTGGGACATTATTGAGACCAAATCAATGGTGCAAACTAACACACAATTTGATGAAAGGGTTCATGTTGTGCAAGATAGTTCTCAAACACCTTGTGATAACCAATTCCTCAAGAGTCACCAAGAGATACTCAAAATAATGGATATGGGCCACCACCACCACCCTTCCCAAATCAAGGATACCCTCAAGTTCAAAATCAAGGATATGGGCCATATGATAATAATGAGTATGTTGAAAGGAGAATTCGTGAAAGTGAAAAAAGAATGCAGGAGAAAATGAGACTTACAATGGAAGAGAATACCAAGAGGATTTTGATGGCATTTAATCAAAGACCACAAGGGGCTTTACCTTCTAACACACAAACCAACTCGAGGGCCAATGTTAATGCAATCAATACAAGAAATGGAAAAATGACTAATGATCCTTCACCTCCTACACCTTCTATTGTTAAGCCTACTTTGATTCCAACTTGTGATAAGCCTTCTACATCTAATTCACCATCCTCAAGTTCTACAATTTCAATACCTACACCTTCTCCTCCTTTAACTTCCACACAAATCAATGAAGAACCCAACAAGGAAAATCCTTCATCAACTACTCAACCACAACCAAAACCAAGTCTCCCTTATCCATCAAGATTGAGAAAGGAAAATCTTAAGAACAAGGATGATATACAAGTCTCAAACTTTTTGAGGATGTTCAAACAACTTAACATAAACATCTCCTTTGCGGAAGCCTTAGCCAATATGCCTAAGTTTGCTAAGATGATCAAGGACTTACTTTCTAACAAGGAGAAATTGGTGGATTTTCCTAATGCTTCCTTAAATGAAAATTGCTCCGCGGTTTTGCTTAAGAAGTTGCCTACTAAGCTTGGAGATCCGGGGAGGTTTTTGATTCCTTGCAATTTCCCGGGGGTGGAAAATTGCATGGCATTAGCGGATTTAGGGGCAAGCGTAAATCTCATGCCATTATCGGTTTAGAAAAGACTTTCACTTCCCGAGCTCACTCCTACTAAGATGACTCTTGAGTTGGACAACCGTACTATAGCTTATCCGGTGGGAATTGCGGAGGATGTTTTTGTTGGGGTTGATAGATTTACCTTTCCCGCGGATTTTGTGGTGGTTGATTATGATATGGATCCGAGAGTTCCTTTGATTGTTGGTAGGCCATTCTTGCGAACGGGTCGGACTCTTTTAGATGTGGCGGAAAGAGAACTTACAATGAGGATAGGAGATGAGAAAGTTGTGTTTAACATGGGCAAGTTGTCAAAGAAATCTAATGATCCCAAAAAGGTGAAGCATATTGATGTTGTGAATGAGGAGGAACCTCAAGATGATATCCTTGATGAAGTTTGTGATGAATATTTTTATGAAGCTTGCTCAAGTGGAGATTATGATTTACCTTATGTTGAGACCATTGCTTCCATTACCTCATCCTTGGATTTTCATGAACCTCAAGAGCTTAACTTTGGTGATTTTGTGATTTATTCCAATCCTCTCTTTGAAACCTCATATGATAACCAACTTTTCCACCATGATGAAGACATCAATGAGGATCTTAGTGATGATGAATCTCTTCTTTGTGATACACCAACATATGATGATTATAGTGATGATGAGAACTCCACTTGTGACTCTCCATTTTTAATGACCACACTTCCTTGGGTTTTGAGGAATCACCAATATTTGATAGACCAATCTATGATGTTTATGGGGATGAAGAGGATTCTATCATGGATGAGAGTAATGAGTTTTTAGAGGTTGATATACCTTTCGAGTACACTCTTGGTTATATTGATGAGGAGGGGGACATACTCTTTCTAGAATCTCTATTGCATGAAGATCCTTTACCTTCTTCCTTGTCCACCTTGACCTTTCAAAGTGATAAAGGAAAACAAGTCATCATGGTTCCTTCCAAGAGCTTGTTGTTACCCTTTACTCCACAACCTTTCTCTCACCATGTGACATACAAGGGAGAATCTTCTAAGGCAACCAACACTTATTGTTTTCCCATCAAGGAATGGATTTTTGATCCTGTCATAGAGCTTGCTCAACCATCTCAGTATCCGCCTGATGTAACAAAAGGAGAACTTATGAAAGATTTGAGAGTATCACCTTATCACCTTTTGAATAACATATGGGCAACCATTTTGAAGAACAACACCTCACCCTTTTCACCATTGCTTGGGAAGTTAGTTGTTGAATTGTGTTATAAGTGGGATGGTAATTATGTATTTGATCCGGGGGGATATTTATGGAGTTTTGATAATTGAAAACTTGCCCTCATCATGGGGATTTTTTCTTAAAAAGGGCAAAACTTTTCTTCTCCATGATAGGTTTTAGGCACTTTTAAGTGTGGGATGAGTCTAGCTAGAGACTCCATAAATCAAGCTTTTTTTTGGTAATCGTGATTTTCGACTCATTGGCTGACTAATCCACGGGGTTTGAGCCCACCGCCAGACAGACTCAAACCAGGTAAATCCCTCCCTTTTCAGGAGGTTGGCGTGGCCACTTCAAACCATAAATCAAGCTTGAATAACTAGGTTTAGAGTTTTTAGACTTAGAGTGTTGTAGGTTAGAAATAAGGATATTGAGTTGATGAGAAGTGTAGGGGAGACCTTTCTTTTGTCTTCATGTTGTTTTTAGGGTTGCTCACTCATCACATGCTTTGGAGCTTATGGAGGAGGCCCTTGTATCTGGTTCACTTTGTTACTATTGTGATTTTTCATAGACACATTGTGCTTAAAAATGAATTCACTATAGTTGATCTTTCCTTAGCTTGGGTTAAGCAAAGTCTATTCATTGTCATAAGTGTAGGGGAAGTTTATACTTCCATGCTCTTAAACATTGAGGATAATGTTTAGCTTAAGTTTAGGGGGGTCTTCTATCAAAGTGACCTTACCTAGGCTTTGTCATTGACCTTCATGATAATTGGGAAACTAATTTTTCAAACATTTTTCAAATTTTTGATCTACTTTGGCCACCAAAAATATGCATTCATAATTTTTGCATAAATCCTTTTCATTTGTATAACACATTTGCATTGTATATATTTCTTCTTTTATTTTTCATCAAAATTATAGAAAAAGGAGAAAAAATAAAAAATATAATAAGAACATGGTTTAACAAATTTAGACTTCTTTGACATATTAGGCCCGCTATGGACATTTTGACTCAACTTGAGTTCGCTTATCTAAGCATTCTCTAGCTAGTATCCTTAACCATGTAGTCCTTAATTGGTCCATTAGGCTAAGCATCCACGACTCTCATTATTTGAGATTTTAAATTTGTGGAGAATGGGAAATGATAGAGTTGAAGCAAGTATAAAAGGGCTAGATAAACTTCATGATAATTACTTGTGGCTAAACCCTTCTTCTTCTTTGCCTCTAATTTCTTCGCATGTATATATGTTAATAAATAATCAAGAATGGTTTTAATTGGTTTGTAGTCTCTTATGCATTTTTGACTAATCATTCATGGTTGATATAAGTACGTCTTAAGATTCTAAGTTAGAACGTTTTATGTGTACTAGACTTATGTCATGCTTAATATTTAGCGGGTGTTTTTTTCCTTTTATTCTTTTCAACTTTCTTTGTGAGGAATAAAGAAAAATAAGAGTGGCTTACAAAAAAAATGAATGGCTAGAAAAAAAAGGAAAAAAATAATTATACAAGACTCCTAAGAGGGGCAGTGAAGTGTTAATTATAGTAACTATTAGATTCCAATATTATCTTGATGGGTTGCGGGGATTTAATAGTTGCTCCAATCCAATATTACCTTGACGGGTTGCGGGATTGAAGATCCAAAGTCTCAAAAAGGCGGAGGATGTAAATTATTGTGTGAGTTTTATTTTTTATTTTCTTAGCGAGTGTGTAGCTACTTATTAATGCATGACATGAGGATTTTAGACATAAGGCGAATGAATTATTACTCTTGAAACGGACTTATATTAATTGTGAGCGGTTTTTCAAGTAATGGACGAGAGGATTACTTAGGATTAAAACTGTGCTTCCTTATTTTTTGATTTTACATTTCTTATATTTCACGCTTCAAATAATGACAAATTTGCCTTCAAGCAATTTTCTCAAATAATAACATGTGCCACATTTAATTGTCATGAATAAGTTGATGCACTTTTTACTTGTGAATACAATGATCCCATTTTTAAGCTTGGTATGGGGAAAGTGAAACTTGAGAGTGATAAGTGTCTATGGTACCAAAGCCCTAATTTAAGTCATTGATTTCTTTATGAGTTTTTTCCATCAAAACCATTTATGAAAAATCAAAAATATATAAATAGAATTGCTTTCTTTGCATTGCATTGTACAAAATCAAAATCATGCATCATATAGTCTAGAGTAGTGTAAAAACATTCCATTTTGGCCAAGGTTGATTAATTATGAGGAAACTGTAAATTTATGCTTTAAAATATAGCATTGCATGAGGTCATGGCAATGTTCAAGTGTAGGGGATTTGATATGAGCAAAATCTCGTATCAATTAATCAATAAATCACCCTAAAACACATATGAAATACCTAACTTTTGTGCTATAAAGCAGTATTATGTGGTATGTTTTGTGTTTGTGCTTAAATAGGTAACAAGGATACAATTTCAAGCAAACAAGAGGAAATCAAGCTCATTTATCATGAAAAGACAAGAGAAGGATCAAAGGTGACGAGCCATTTGAAGATGTAGGACCTATCTTGACAACATTCAAAAGTTGAGGGACTTAAATGCAAACTTTGAAAAGGTCAAGATTAGAGTCAAACTTGGTCAAACTTCAAGTCAAACAAGTCAAGGGAGTCAAATAAGCATGAAAACAAGTCAAAGGACCATATTTGCCATTGGAATGAAGAAAAGAGCTCATTTGAATAATCTGCTAAAGACAAGGGCTGAAAGTGTTAAAAATATACAAACTTTTGCTTGATCCGTGTCACACTCCTTTAAGCCAATCAAAATGCAAGAAAGTAATGGTTCGGATTGCCACCTATTATGCCAACTCATTCTTCATTTAATAAACCGGATCTTCAAACAGTGCAACGCACTATCAATTTCTCCACCAATCAGGAAGCTACATGCAATATATCATTTATCCAAAACGGATAATGATCCGTGTGCCTTGCCAATATCCAATCAAATAATGACACGTGGCATCTTCAACAAAGAACAAGCCTAGGATCGATTTGGAGCTACAAGGAATTTCATGAAATACTTTCTACATGAAATTTACTCAAAATGAAGAGACGAATCCAACTACATAGCTTAATTAGACTGAAAGTGAAAGGATAAAGAAACCCCTTTGGTGTTCTTTATAAAGAATCTGTAATTCACTCATCCTTGCCACCTGGAACCTCCTTATTGGTTGAGACACGTCATGCTACCCCAACAACTCATCATCAACCTCTATAAATAGCAGCTTGTACCTTCATTTTCAGTGTGTAGTTAAGTGTGAAAAAAACACACACTTTAGTTTTTCCTCTCAATTATGTTCGTCATTCAGTTAGATAACAACTCTTAAGTGTATGACACACACTTAAGAGTTTGTTAGATAGTTAGTTAAACTGTTGTAACTACTTTTCCCTCCTAAATCATTAAAAGCACAAGAATATCCATTTCCTATTCTCATCTTCATTTACCTACTCAAATCCTTCATTACTGTTATGATTTTGTGATTTCATTGATCATAACTGATCAATGAAGTTAGTTTGAGACGTTTTGGAAGCTTGCCTTGTTCATTTCAGCCTAGCAGTTCATTCCAGTTCCCATTATAGCAGTTTGTAGCATATCTTGTTGAATTGATTCAAAAATAGCTAATGGAGGTGATTTGGTAGTTGAATGTAGCTGAATAGGGTTGAAGGAAGTTGTTTTAGAGAGTACAACACTCCTCTACTCCATCAAAGGAGGCTTCAAGCTAAAAGGTTTTGAGATTCTATTTTTGGTTCCACTTAAATGAACTTTGCATGCTTAATTCCTAGTGTAAACACTATTTGCTTCTATGATCATGTGTTTAGTTTTGTTTTAGTGTAATCTTGTTAGTTTGATATCTTGTGAGTAGTCTTGTAGCCTTAATATGCATTTACTTGATTTCAGTTTCCATTTTTCATCAGTCATAGGTCTTTGAGTACATTTTGTGATTTAGTGTGTTAACAAGTCTTAATTCAGTCAAAATTACTTTCATTTCACTCATTAGATAAGTCTAGATAGCAGTCATAACTTGATTCACTCTTATACTTAAATTTGCTTTGAAAAAGTTCTTAACAGTCTGTTAAAATGGTGTTTGGATTTGCCTAGTTTTTGTGATACAAGTCTGATGATTCATTTGAGATTTGCTTATTCACACTTGGTAATATAGTGGTAACAAGTTTGTTTAGTTTTAAAGTGAAAATATTGGTCAAAAAGGCAATTGACATAAAAAAAAAGGTTTGGGTCAAGTATTTTCAGTAGTTCATTCAGGAAACTTGCTAGATTCAAATCTATGCCATGAATTCATTACTTGACCAATTTTTCTGACATCAGTTTCTATTTGTTGTTAAACATCCAAAGTATAAGTGTGTTCAAGGAAATTCTACAGTTTTCCATTTTGATTGAGAAATGAGCTTTTCATTAAGCCACAGACCAAAAGCAAGTTTCTGAGATAAAAGCTTGACTGATTTCTTGTAACTGCATTTTTACTTCACAAATCTGCTCATTTTTCTTCACAAACCTTGTTAGAAACATGTCCTGAGTAGTTTTGATGATTTTCAGCTTTTTGACATTTTTGGTCAAAGTTGGTCAAATAAGCACTTTTCAGCTTAAATTCAAATTCTAGCTTATCCAGTGAATCATTTTCAGATTGGCAAGACATTTCATACTCCTTATAAGCTATTTAATAAGATTGAGCATTAAAATCTGATTGTGGAAGTCTCATTTTCAAGTTAGCCTATTCTTGGCTTATTGGAATAAGCTATCTTTTGTTCTACAAGCTTTTAAGCTGTTTTTTTAGCATGTCTAGCTGAAATTGGATTCTAAGGCTTTTAAAACAAACCAGAGCTTATTTGGTCTAGAAATGAGCTTATACGAGCTTATTCTTTAGTTGAGCCCGTTTTTGTTAGATAATTCCAATTAATTGCGTTTTGGTCCTTCTAGTTCTTAATTGTGTTCACTTGTTGCTAATCTTTACAAGTTTTTAGGTTTTGCAAGTTTACACCCCTTAAACTTTCAGTTTTTGCTAAAAATGATTAGGCAGTTTGTTAAGTTTGTTAAATTTTGTTACAAGTTTGTTGGATTTTACATTTTTGGTCCTTTTACTTTCTGAAATTTACATTCCAGTCCTTGTACTTCCATTTAGTTTACTTTTCAAGAACTTTTACTTTCATGCTTTTACATTTTGAACTTTTGTGAATGATAATTGGTATTTGCAAAGTGTTTTACGGATACGTAGGTTTATTATTTTCACTTTTTACGTGTTGATTGAAATAGACATAGAATATCCAAACACCCTATCAACCAAGAACAATTAAAGACTTGAGATTTTTAGGACTTTCAATTTGTCAGGAATCGAGAGAAAACGAACTTCAATATACTCAATTTCAATCTTTATTGTCAATGGTGTGTTGAAACAGTTGTCAAGTGAACATCAGTGTTCTGCCTTGGTGGAAATGTGGAATAAGCTATCTAAATGTGTCAAAGAAGGGGTATCGATTATACCCCTATGTGTGTGGCTGTGATGAATTTAAAACGGGCGCGGTTGAAGATAAGATAGCCCAGATCTTGGCGTGGCGATCTTTGAAGGTTTCAGCCATGCCGAATTATGACTCTTCTTTCCAACAAGCGCCTTATCTGAGCCTATGGCTATAATCTGGGAAAAAATAAATTCGTTTCTTCAATTTTCCTGCATTGTCTATGCTTTGATTCATGTCTCTCCCTTTATGTGTATAGTCGGGCAGTGATGAGTTTAAACGGGCACGGAAAAAAATACGATAGCTCGGATCTTGGTCGGGCGACCTTTGAAGGTTGTGTTGATCCCAAAATCAGATCTTAAACCTTAATAGCTTGTTTAAGGGTTGTGATAGAGAGAAAGAATTCAATCTAACACTAGAGAAACTTTGCAAAGCAAAGTAACTAAACAAGATGCGGAATGTAATGTTTAGCACAAGAACAAATGAGATTCAAACGTTGAACTTTAATATATCAAAGATATACGAATACCCAAAGTGGTATTAGGGTTTACAAAACCTTAAAGTATTAATAATGAAAAACGAAATGAGAAAGACACACTTTGCATGCTAACCTAGTGAGTCCTTTTATAGATACAAGGACCCACGTACAAGATCACTACTAACAAACTATGGAAAGTATTAAGGAATAATAACTGAAACGCGTAAAAATCTATTCCATGTTTATCTTTGACGGCAGGGCCTTTGACTCCAGCAGGGGAACTAATCCCCCTGCCTTTGTTATTTGGCAGGGGGAACTTACTCTAGCAGGGGTATGAATAATCAACTAGCAGGGGAAACAAATAAGCATAGATTTATTCCCAACAATCCTCCCCTTAAAGTTTCACATAATGCCATATTTGGTCCTTTCTAGTTTCCATGGTGATTTGACTCATCAACTTTTAGCCCAACAATCTTCCCCTAGTTGATGATGTCAAAACACTTCCCCTTAAACATACAACACCAAAGATCAGCAGGCTGAACATTCTTTGTAGACTTCTTCCCCTTTTTGACATGATCAAATAGGGGTCTTCTATGTGAACAACCTTGATTTTCAACTATTACTAACCAATATCATACATCAAACCCAAGTATTCCACCTTTTAAAATACCATCCATGAAGCACATAGGCCTGACTCCTAATAAAAAATGATTTCGAGCAGTAGATACTCTCATTAGTTGTAGTAATACCAATGAGTAATAGCAAAAATCTTCACCTTGATGTCATATGTGAATGACTAACACTTTATCAAATAAGCTTCCCCTTAAAGTATGCTAGTCATTGATGAATCTTCAATTCTGTAGGCTTTATGTAATGATTACATATGAAGAATATGAATTATAACTTACTTGAGGATGAAGAAGAATAACCCGAATTTGCATTCTATATCTTGTACCAACCATGTGACAAAGAGGCTTTGCATACTAAATCCTCATTTTTCATGAAAATGAGACACTGAGCACGATAATGTAACTCCTTCAAGTGATATAAAATATGTGCATAGAGTACCATAAGAAAAATCACATATTCCTAGATCTTGTATCACTTTGTCACTAGGTGTTTAAGAATAAAACACATACCCGCGAAAATCTTATTCGTCCTCAAATAAATGATAAAAACTTTTCTTCGTAATCAATAAAATTAAATCAAGCCTTTATACCTTTAAGACCAGTTGCTGTGAATAACCAAACTCCAAAACCTTGCTGTCCCAAAATTCATATCTGACAGCATGGGGAACTTTCAAAAACAGTGGGAATCTATTAATGAAAGCAGGGGGATCTATTGAAGGCAGGGGGACCGTAGCAGGGGGAACTTTTAATGAAAGCAGGGGAAACGTTTTCAAAAGCAGGGTGAACTTTTAATGCCACTGTTTTTGTTATTTACTGTGCCAAACCCATACAAAAATAGGAATGAATTTATAACAGTGGAATAATAAAAACAGGGTGAATTAAAAATACCCTACTTAACCTTCGGTAAGACGTCCCATTGCTTCATAAAACACCACTTTCAATTTAATAAGACCAAAAGTCCATCTCCCATGTGAACACGTTGTAGACAGTAATATATAATAATACTTGAACCAAAATTGGGATCACCGAATATTCAAGCATCATCATATCACTTTTGTCTCGAACCATAACAGCCTTTCAAGAGAATAAATTGTTCGAATCAACCAGACACATAGGACCACACATGATTGACTTTCACTTCTTACGTCACTGTCATCAAATAAATATTGTCAATAACCATTACTTTTCTCTTCGTGTGAACACACCCAACCGTGTGAACACAAAAAGAATATAACCAATGACAATCATATATAGTGGGACCCCCGTTACACATCATGCCCTTTCTGTTGTAAAACACTTAACGCAATGTGCCAATTCATATAACACCACTACGTTTTATGCCATACAATTAAAATAATAGATGCTCATCCATATTGTTTGAATTTTGGCCCCAGTCATGTTATTATGATCATTAAATTCGTAGGAATTCAAGAACAAGACAACACTGCGTGGGCCAATGAATATACAAACATATAAAAATCAGCGGCAACATCATTACGTTTCTACAAGTCTGCAGCTTCAAATAGACACCAACATTTTTAGGGCTTTGAGGAATTGACCCTCTCAATAAACCCTAAAGTCATCTTCACAGCAACAAGAACATGAAAAACACCTTGATTCACCTAGATATCGAGCCACCCGCTCTGATACCACATGTTGATCCCAAAATCAGATCTTAAACCTTAATAGCTTGTTTAAGGGTTGTGATAGAGAGAAAGAATTCAATCTAACACTAGAGAAACTTTGCAAAGCAAAGTAACTAAACAAGATGCGGAATGTAATGCTTAGCACAAGAACAAATGAGATTCAAACGTTGAACTTTAATATATCAAAGATATACGAATACCCAAAGTGGTATTAGGGTTTACAAAACCTTAAAGTAATAATAATGAAAAACGAAATGAGAAAGACACACTTTGCATGCTAACCTAGTGAGTCCTTTTATAGATACAAGGACCCACGTACAAGATCACTACTAACAAACTATAGAAAGTATTAAGGAATAATAACTGAAACGCGTAAAAATCTATTCCATGTTTATCTTTGACGGCAGGGCCTTTGACTCCAGCAGGGGAACTAATCCCCCTGCCTTTGTTATTTGGCAGGGGGAACTTACTCTAGCAGGGGTATGAATAATCAACTAGCAGGGGAAACAAATAAGCATAGATTTATTCCCAACAATCCTCCCCTTAAAGTTTCACATAATGCCATATTTGGTCCTTTCTAGTTTCCATGGTGATTTGACTCATCAACTTTTAGCCCAACAGGTTGTAGCCATGTCAGGTTATGACTTTTCCCCAAATAACGCCTTATCTGAGCCTATTCTAAACCCGTGAAAATTTGGTCAGGGAACTCGGGAATAAAAACGGAATTACGAGTCCACCCTTCGAGGTGGCATTCCAGGTATGGTCAGAACCGTCGATGCAATATTTCTGGAAGTACAGGTATGTATGCTCTTTTTTACATGGGTTGAACCGGTCGAATACGGAACTTATTGTTGTCGTTTGTATCTCTGTGATATGTTTTACCAACAAAAAAATCAATGTATATGTTGCAAGTTTTTTGAAGATGTTATCCAAGCAAATCTATAATCACCAATTTTTTTCGACAAAAAGTCTGTGTTGCTCCACACAATCTAACATGGCTTGCTTTTGAGCCACAAAGAAAAAATGACGCATTTGACCCTGTACTAAAAACTGGATGTTTCACATAGTAAAAAGCATTTGATGTTTCCTATTTTTCTTAAATTTTAATTTGGTCATTAAACATATATATCAATTGTTGGCTTATTATTGTTTTTGAATGATCTTTGCAGAGACAAGTGTTTGTAATGACGATAAAACGAGAAAGAGGGATGCCGAATATAGCAGGGTTCAGTTACCCGAGGCTCGAAACAATGAGTCACATAAGCAAGTTAATCATTGCTCCTTCTAGCAATACAAAAGATGTTGTTTAGTCGTTTAACCAGCTGTAAGCGTTTTTGCATAGTAATACTTTGACTGTTTCAACAAAAAAACTATCTAACACAAACTTTTGACAAAAATAATGAAATATACATTAGTAAGAAATATATGTTAGCTCAATTTTTGCGTTATGCAGGTTTCAGCATTTGGCGTCGGATGGGACTGCCGTTTCGCCCACAAGGAACCATTTGACAACACCATATGTGAAATTTTACAATGGAACATTAGGACATGTGGCAAAAAAACGCACTATTAGGTAAACAAATCTTGGTTACTTCAGTAAGCTCACTTGATATATTTTTGAATCTTTTTCATAGCCTTACGTGCTGTGTTTGTTTGCAAGCAGCCGTAAGTAGGGTCACTCTTCTAACTTAGGCTAGGGTTTATGGAAGAAACAAAACTCTGTGAGTGTTCCATCCTTTCTTTTTTATATATGTGTGCTTTATATCACATTCCCAAAGGCAACTAATGAATATGTAGGTTTTAGAAGCTTTTATATAAAGGAAGGAATTATAGTCGTTTATCAACAATAGAGAATGGCAACAATAACGATGTTAAAAGGCTATGATGATACTTTTTGAGTGCTTCTAAGTGGTTTCAACTTATTTATCTTTGTGAGGCTATGATAATTTGATTTGTGCAAAAATATGATAAGCATTACATCTAATTATAGTGGCTAAAAAAACTTAGTACGAAGAGAGGCTAAATTAGCTGAAAGAAAATAGAGGGCTCCCAAATAAGCCTCTATTAAGGTCTAGGGTCACTCTTCTAACTTAGGCTAGGGTTTATGGAAGAAACAAAACTCTGTGAGTGTTCCATCCTTTCTTTTTTATATATGTGTGCTTTATATCACATTCCCAAAGGCAACTAATGAATATGTAGGTTTTAGAAGCTTTTATATAAAGGAAGGAATTATAGTCGTTTATCAACAATAGAGAATGGCAACAATAACGATGTTAAAAGGCTATGATGATACTTTTTGAGTGCTTCTAAGTGGTTTCAACTTATTTATCTTTGTGAGGCTATGATAATTTGATTTGTGCAAAAATATGATAAGCATTACATCTAATTATAGTGGCTAAAAAAACTTAGTACGAAGAGAGGCTAAATTAGCTGAAAGAAAATAGAGGGCTCCCAAATAAGCCTCTATTAAGGTCTCTGTTTATAAACTATGACAAGGAAGAGCTAGTCTGAACACTCCGAGTTAAGTCGGTTCAGTGGGTAGGTTCAGTAGGTGGTTTTAAGAGGTGGGCTCAGGACATAGAATGTATAATCACTTTCCTCGCGTATTTTAATAAGAGAATGCTCAATTAGGTGTATATGTTTATACATGGTAATGAATCGAATTAGTTTTATAGGTTGGTTGTGATATTGTTAGCTTTTATGAAATCTATTTACTTCACTGTTTGGGCCCACTTAGTGGCTAAAATGGAGCTACATAATTGCTAAAATATAGTAGATGTCACGGAACGCGACCACTAGGTATTGATTTAGGTCAGACGTGTGTCAAATTATCTTATAATGATCCTATATAAGGCTAAAAACCTTAAAATACCATAACCTAACATAAAGTGAGCTTATGAAACATAAGACCAAAACCCAAATACCATAACCTAGCCGTTATCAGCTTATTGAGATTTGGGAATGCTAATAAGCCTTTTTTGGCTTAACTATTTGAGATCATGCCTTGGATAAGCCATAAAGTGCTCAACATTAGAAACCACATATGGAATCGAGATCTTTTAATTAACAAGTGATATTCAGGCGGGTCTTGAGGCCGAGCTTGAAGGCTTGGGTGACATTATAAATCAGACTTTTAAGCAGATATAGCTTCTTAGATACAGCCTAATAGAACGCGTTTGTTAGCATGGTTAAGTTTATAGAATAAAGAGCTCAAAGACTTCGATTTACTTTTTGTGTTTTTTGTTAGATTCTAAAGTGTATTGTCGTCTTGGAGTTGAATCATCTCTTTTGTACAGGTTGCATGAGCGCCTCCAGGAGTGCACCATGAAGCTGATTCGAGGAACATTAGAGAACCATTTTTGACTCCTGCTGCACACACACTGTCTACAACTCTACAAGAAATCCCGATGCATATATTTTTAAAGATAAGGTATTTAGATTATCCTTTCACCTTTAGTTAATAGTTTCAACCCTTTTTTATGGTTTGTTAAATTTGGGAGGTTTTAGCTACTGGTAAACGAGTCGCCAAACGCTCCTTCTGCTGTAGAAGGGGAGTTTGGCTGCTGCAAAATAGGATCCAAACACCCCTTCTGCTGAAAAAGAGAGTTGTTGCAAGGCTTCTTGCTCCTTAGAGCTTCCCACGCGCGCTTTGGCCGCTTTAACAACATTGAAACGATACATGTCAACTTAGAGACTGATATTGGAATATGTCAGAAAAATATTCTACCTGTGTTCTAGCTCTCGAGGGCAGTAGTGCTTTGTCGATCATTATGTTTGCTACTGTTATATAACGACTTGAACCATTTACTATAGTTGTGATATATAGGACTTTTATTTGTCAATCATATGTGCACTGCAGGATGATAACTAGATGTACACATCCAATTTAGTAAGCACACTTCGTACACACATGGAGAACTGTTGCACCAATGCGAATGCTTTTATAATTACTTGCTATTTAGAAAATGTTTGTCACTCCATTTTGTCCTATGCATGAGATATATAAGTACTATCGCATTTTTAGTTTGAATCTAAAAGAGTATTTTTCACCTTATTTGTATATTTACAAGCTTATTTGTTATGGCTTATTTATCGGATTATATACAAAATCCAGTCTGATAAATGTTTGATCGATTTAAACCTGTTATTTGAACTTGGTGATGGCCTTTTATGTTTGAACAGAAAAAAAGATTTGCAAGTGCATCTGAAAAGAACATCAAGAAAGCGAGTTCAGTGAGAGTCCTTTGGAAGCCATTTCGGTTTGCTTTTCGGGTGTATTCCTTTGCAGGCGGACAAGATCAGCGTGTTGACAAGTTAACAAAAGAGCTTGGATTTCACATTTGGATGAATAATACGTTCAATGTTCTGTAACGTTTTGATGAAAAAGTGATGCACGATACCAGAATTACTATAATGAAGACACATTAGATGTGTTGCACAAGAGTTTGCTGTAAAAGTCCGTCTGTTTACGGTCTTTATCTGCTAGAGATGAGGTTAGGACGTATAAGATAATGTTCTAGATTTAAATATCTGTTCAAGTATGTTTCACACTATGGTTTATAACAAATGGCTATTTTGCTTACATTTATCATTTTATAAATTAGAAATTTTTTTAGTATAACGTATATACTTATCTAGGATTAGTATGATTGTGCCATGCCATAGCAAGTAACTAATATCAATAACATTTGACGTTGCCAAAACCGTCCTCTCTTCGTCGTAGCGAAGCGCGAGCACAAATCCTAGTGTATATTAAATCCTAGTATGTTGCTTGCTAAAAACGCTCATAACAAAAACTAATGGTTTTGATACTAAAACATGCTCCTAATGATAAACCATACAGTTTACAAGTTTGAGTGAAACGTTAACATGAGATGAAACTAATCATACAATTCTTTAACTTAGCTTACGTAGACTACGTGTACCAAATATCAACCTAAGTCGGCGCCATTTTCTAGTCCTAAGAGATGGGGAAGTATATGATTTTTTGTAGATTAATTAGAGGTTAAATCATGGTTTTGAGATAAGTGGCTGCTCGTCGTCATTATCAGATCACGTCGGGTGTGGGTAGTCATATATAAACGATATAATGAAGTTTTCTTGAATGACTAAAACTCGTAACCTAAGCCTACACAAAACATGTAACAATAAGGAAGAGAATATACACTTAAGCACTAGTTACATGAAGGCTTAAACACGAATTTGGTATGAGTTTTATACCAATCGGATTCACCATGGCTAGAGTTAGAAGGTGTGTTTGAACCTCGACACTATCACTTTTCGATACAGAAGAAAACTAAGAAATATGATCAACAAATGAGCCATTAATAATGACCTAAAAATGTGTATGTGGGATGTGTTGTGCATGTATGCCTCAAGAACAAGAATAAGAACTTGGGTGATATAACAAGTGTGTATGGATGTGTTATGCATGACATGTTATGTAACAATGTGCCAAATTCATACACTTTGCCCTTTAATGTCCTTGTGTACGAGTAACGGTAATCATTCTCCTACTAAAAATAAAAAGAGTGCATGCATGTTTAAAGACATAGAAAGATATGGAGTGGGTTTCGTTGTCTACATAATCTTATGTATGTTTGTGTTCAGGCGTGTATGAACACAAGAAATACTTTCCTTTAGTGTATCTCACTTGGATAAGCGGACCGTTACGTATATTTATATCTGTCATCAAAGCATGTAAGGAAATGTCTTTAAAACATTAACTAACCATAAATGAAGTACCAAAATCAAACATCGGTTGTACAAACATAAGCTCAAACATGTAAAAGTAAGTACCGAAAGGAAGGATTAAACAATGTCCAAACAAGTATGGGAATGTCGGAAGTGCATAAAATAAGAAGTTTGGATAGCTTCCATCCAAATGCACATACTCTCAAAATCCTAAGAGCGTCCCTGTGTAACTGCCGTTTGGATCATGGAAAGAAACTACGGCTGAGCATAACGCCCAGTGAACGGATAAAGCTTGGTAAGAAGTACTGAAATGAATACAGATAACAATTATGAAAACTGTAAGACTGATAAATAAAGTGCAGCGGAAAAACTGTATCTGAAAAGTCTGGTTTATAACTGGTAAAGCTAAACTATTAACTGTTAAATCTGAAAATATGTATTTACTGTATTTTTAAGTGCCAAGAGTTTATATAGGTCATGTGCTATAACAACGTATGCATGAATACATAGAGGGGTGACCTCGTCATGCTGTAGAGGGGAGACCTCTAACTGATAAGTTAGGTGGAGGGATCAACTCAATGTGAAGGATGTAGAGCACACACCACATTCACCTGATAGGCTGTAAACTGATAAAATAGGATGCACCCATCCGCCCCGCCGATAATACTGATAAATGGTCATGCTGAAATAAAAGGGACGCTACGAGAAATCACTCTCCCGTAGAGGAGTCATGAAACCGGTGCCTCAAGTGTCATGGTTACGGTACCTCCGTAACTAGTTATAACTGATCATACATGTATATAAAGCTCAGGCAAATTAATATAGTTATCAAGGTAATTAATGTAAAGTTCATAAAATATACTGGGAAAAACATTTGGCTGCAAACGGAGAATCATAATCATGCATAGGAAAAGAAGTCCATACTGAAGGATGGGAAAGTCCGTACCTTGTGTCCAGTCTCACTGAAGAGAAAACAGATGAAACTCCTACTCTGACTTCACAATAGCTACACGAACACGGGACATGAATGAGTTGTCTGGTTACTGTTTATTATTACTGCTTCTATTATCGCATTCTTAATTCGAGGACGAATTGTTCTTTTAGAAGGGAAGAGTTGTAAAACCCATAATTAAAATCCATGAACAGTAATAACACACAGTCTCAGATTTATTTAAAACGATACAGAAATGATTAATTGCTTAGAATAATAAACAATAATATTTATTCAGTATTGCGAAATAATTAATTATTCAGAAAATAAATATTTTACGTCATGAGTAAACACGAAAAGTTAAACACGAACACGCATCTTAAATAAATAAACACGAAACGAAAATCATATGTATTATGTTTTATAGGCCGCGGTTTTTAATAACAAAAGAAAGAAGAAATTGGGATTTGGGCCCAACCCATTTAAAGCAAACAAGCAGAAGATTTCATCCCACTTCATTTGAAAAAAAGTATTAGGGTTTGGGGGTTTGGAAACCGCCGGCATGGAAAAGAAAGAAAGAAGAGACGGGTTTTGTTTTTAATTTCGATTTCAAGATTTTGTTATTGGTTTCTAATCACGACATATTGGTAATCACTTCTTTTCCTTTATTCCTTAATCACAAACCTCTTAGGTCTGATCTAGAACACGTGTTTAACTATAGAGTAAACATGAAATTGAATGATTCATGGCGGGTTTTGGTGTTTTCACAAAAACCGAGACACTTTGTGTGTCTCGGTGTGTTGTCTTTGGCTAACCTTGCAAACGGGGGGCTTGGTTTGGGACGACAACAACAAACAGCCACCAGGGGGGGGGGGGGGGGCGTTTGGTTTACAACAGGGGTGTTTGGTTTGCTAAACAGTGGGTAAGAAAAAAAAAAGTCAGAGGGTGTTTGTGTATAGCAGTGGCAACCGAGACCTCTAAGTTCTCGGTGGGAAACTTTGTCACAGCATGGGGAACCCAACACCTGTCGGTGGGTATGTAAGACACAGCAAGGGGAACGTGACACCACCAGTGGGAACCAGTGGCTAACCGGCACAACCGGTGGCTGCTGCTGTGATGGGCTCGGTTTGGGTTGACCCGAGACATGGGTGTCTGGGGGATGGTTTTGGGCTCGAGTTCTTAAGTACACGTGCGATATAAAATGCAAGGGTTTTTATCTAATTAGAAATTAAAATCATTTTATCAAGGAAGTTTTAAATCATAGATTAACCAAATTATAAATGTTTTGCTAATTTAATTAGTAAATTATATTATGATGATTTAATTAGTTTATTAATTTAAAAGTATGGTTTTAATTAAGTGATTTAATTCTCATGAAAACTATATTGGAAAATTTGTATTTCAGTAAACTTTCTATTTTTAGCAGATTACTGATAACAGTATAATTATATAAAAATACATCTTATACACTAATCAGACTACAGTAAGATACACTAATCAGAGTACAGAAAATACCATAGAACAATGAGATTTACCAGATAATGCACAAGACAGTAAAATAATACTTACAATTCTCCCTCTCTAAAACGAAAATTCGTCCCCGAATTAAGGTAATAAGGTGTTGTGTTATAAAAGCTGAAAGGACACAAAAGCTGAAAAGACATGTAAGCTGAAGGGACATGAACGTGACATGACTGACAAGAACATGGAACGTGACATGACTGAAGAGGACATGGAACATCACATGACTGAAAGAAAACATGGAACGTAACATTACTGAAAGAACATAACTGAATTATGGTAGAAAAAGGATGAGAAGTCCGGATGGACTCCTCCGTTTCAAGTGGCTTCCCGCTCGAAACGGTTCCTTCAAAGATCTTGACACAATGAAAATCTTGGTCTTAATGACCCTGTCCTGACGATGCTGAAGAGTTTCTGATTCCATACTTGAGATGGATTCCTGTATCTGATAGAAATGAAAAAGTTAGGCCGTTTATTGAATTGAAAATAGAGTCACACGTATGGATTCGTTGGTAAACCCTTCAATTGTTTTCCCAACCATCGCTTCACCATATTAAGATCTTGGCCGTCTGTTGATTGGAAAATGGAGTCACAAGTATGGGTTCTTTTCATAAACCGTCTTTATAACTGTTAGATCGGTTACTTGGTTTTTCCCTAGCCATTAGATGTGTAAATTGCATCCTCTCCATACATTTGTTCATCTTCCCAATTTAGGAGATGACATGTGTATTGTATAGTAGGAGGGTGTTAGTTGTAATATAAATCACCAATAATTTTCATACCTGCTTCCATCTCACTTTTCCCAGCCGCTATTTGAAACCCTAATAATAATAGTTGCATAGATTTACAGATCCTGTGAACCGCTGGTAATTTATACATATTGCAAGCTTCCCTGCCCCTCTAATGGTTTTTGTGGATTAGGTTACATTGTACTTTGATGTAGTCAGTGATTAGACAGATTTAGGTTTCGGTGTGGCCCCTATTTAGCTAATTTTTAGGGATGCCTATCCTTAGTCAATTAGGTTAGTTTGCATTAAGGTCGTTGTTTGGTTTGAGTTCAATGATTGTAGGGGTTTATGTTACGTTGTTACCACCTACAGTAGTATTATTCATTAACAATAAAAGAAAGGTCTGTTTTTCTAACTTAATTTGTCCTGTACTAATTACTTGGGGGTTATTTACCTAATTGAATTGGGCAATTGGGGTTTAATCAACTTGAGATTTGGTGGTTTTGGGTTTAAATATGTTTAGTTTTCCTAATAAGAATGATTGAATGAGGTAGGCTACAAGAAACTTGAAAGTTCTTAATATTTCTTTTTTATATGGACTTTTTAATGAGATGCAATAAGCAAAGAAGCACATAAAACTAAGCAGTCGTAGTTCCCACAAACCCTATCTTAAGTGTTTAAGCTTAGATATGTGGTTATGTTTTAATTTTGAGCTTCAAAATATTGATGTATATATGTAGTATCAGGTAATCTACATGCATTGTCAGTTTTAGGATGACCTATAGTAATGGTCGCCAACGAAGGGATACAAAAATGTCCCTGCTAAAAACTTTGACAGTGGAAGGTACCGCAAAGAAAAGTTGAGTAAGTATCTTCCCAAATTGAGGCCCGTAGGACGAGAGATCAGTAAGGTGATAAAAAATTAGAGATAAACCAAATTTATATTTCGGTAGCCATTTGGTTCTTATTTGGAGTTGTTTAGATGCCATCTTATTAAGGGATGTTATTAGCTAATATTTGGGCGTATGTGTCTTATTAGAAAATATTATTGGTTGTTTTATCATGTTCTTAAAGTTGTATTTATTTAACTTTCAGTTTGCATCCACCGCCGTAGAAGGCGCCCAACCCGTCTTAAGGATTGGCAACTAGCCGCGGATGTTAAATTTAAATGAAGGAAGAATCATATCAAGGATTATTGGATTTGTATGTATGATCATAACTCATTGTGTTAGTCATATAGTGTTCTTTCAAAACTCAACGCTTTTAAATGAGAAACATTTATATATTGGCCTTTAATTAGCCAAAAATCAACTTTGTAAAATCCCTTAATTTTTTATTCTCTTCTTTTTTTTCTCCTCCCGCGTCTCTTTTTTCTTCCTGCGTCTTTTGTGTGTTTTTTTTACAAAGGCTTTTAAATGCTCTCACTTCTTAGTCCAAGCCCAATATCAAGTTTCCTTTTTTTCTTTTTTTTTCCTCTTGCGTTTGATTACTAACGTCCCATCTTTTGTTATACTTTTTATATTTTTTCCTAATTTATGACAAAATAATTTTAATTTAAGGACCTCCAACTTTATTTAAAAGCTAGTTTAAAGAAAGTTACATTTTAATTATTATTATTAAAATTAAATCAATCTAAAATTTTATTCTATAAAATTTTACTACCTATGTCCCTTAAATAAAATCTATGGAAATCTCTAAACTAACCCGAAACCACTGACTACATAACGATGTCTGAACCCAAGTCAAAGTCACAAACACAAAAATATAACACATAAACGCACACTCAGCACATAATCAGGGTCAAACAGTCACAAGTGACAATCCTTGAAATTTAGGGTCGTCACTCAAACTTACGCCCTGTTTGGTTAAATTGTTCATCTAGTATCAGGTTTTGTATTTTAGTTTTGGGTTTATTTTGATGCTATGAATTTGGTGATATAACCAGTGGACAAATTGCATACTATATTGGCCGAATGGGGGTATGCTTATTAAATCATTTAAAACTAGTGATATAAGTCTAGATAAGCAGCTATTAAATATACCTGGTCATTTCCCATGTAGAGAAATGAATATTAGTCCATAGGTTTTTAATTTAGTCCCACAAAAAATTCCAAGTTATCATCTTCCATTAAATTCCATTCCGGATAGAGCAAAATGATATTATAAATTACATTAGAAGAAGATTTGATTATTAAATACTGGATGACCTGAAATATTAGATTCTATTCTCAAACGTGTTGATGTTCCTTGTATATGGAATTACTTACTTGCATATCTTGGCTCTTAATGTTAGACGAGTTTGTCAAAAATGTTACATTTAGTAGCCTTAGTTGTTGATAACATATCGCGAAATAGAGGATTAAAATAATATAGTCCCGGGATAAAGTAACATTAGCATTAGTATTTTGATATCGCTATATTTCTACAATCTATTTATTCATTTCTTAAATTTTTGCAGCTCTAATAATCTTCAACTGATATATAGCTTTCAATGTGCAACGCTGTCAAGACCGCAAGCTCTTTCCGATGGTTGGCTAAAAAGTAATCGACTTATGTCTTGATTAATTTGATCACTTCTGTTTGATGTGAAGCTAGATACTTGATGCAAAAATTTTGGCCCATTAATAAATGAGCGAATTTGACATGCTCAACAAACTCGAGTAAAAAGAGACATATTAGTGATGCTTAACCGAACCTTCCACTAGTCAAGACGAAGTATGCAAAAGCACGCTTTCTGGGTTACCCGGTGAATAACATTCATGGTTGTTCTCATCATAAATGATTTTAGCCATAGGGTTCTTTATGGAAGCAACAGTAGGAGGGATGTCAAGATTGAGGTCGTGTGTTGAGCAATTGAACTAGTAGAAATCCATGTAACAGAAAAGGCTAAAGCTTAGTGAATAAAATCGACGTGATGTGAAAGTCTAACATATGGCATTCGTTTGTTAGCAAAAGGAACTTGATACAGTGAATATAATCAAGTCTGATTGCACTTATGACTGCATGAAATTTGTATTATTTTCCTCAAGACCCCGGATAACGTACATGTTAACAATATTCATATACTTTATACATATAGACCATTTGTGTGCTTTTCACTTTCTCAGCTTGTTAGCCTCAAAATATTGAGTCAAATAAGAATTCTTGGTCATAAGTTTATTATGTATCGTGTAATAGAACGTTGTAATTAGTAGTAGGTAGTCGTAACAATACGGGCTTGATTGGTAGCTTAAAAGGCTTCTAAGGTATTAGGCATTTATACAAGCCCAGTCCATCAAACAATATATCACATTATGCTACATGTAAGCCCGACTATATAAACCTCTCCTAGCATGTTAGAAGAGGGTTGGTTGTTTCATTGTTTCATAATCTAATTTCACCTTATTTCACACACTTCTCTCTACTTTCTCTCTCTAAACTTCATCTATTTTTCATCTATTTTCTTAAATCTATCATGGTGAAGTGATTATATATGGGTACAACAATTTTTATCATTCGCCGCGGGGTAGATTAGTGATTATTTGTGGTTATTCTACAATTTTCGTGGTTTTAATCTATAAAACCACACGAGTACTTGTTTTTTCTTTGTTTTCCACACATACACATCGATATTATCTTCATATATTTGGAGTTGTGTGATTGAAACAAGAAAAATCCATTTTTTTCTTTTGGTTTTTAACTGATTTACAAAGTTATATTCTTTTAAGGTTTAAAATTTTTTCGGTTTAAAATAAAAAAGGTTGCCTTTTCTAGTCCTATGATGCTATAAATCGAGAAAGTACAAATCAATTTGTCGAAAAACCTTGAAAACGTATCCTTTACGAGATTTGTTGCCTAGTTGCTATTGCGGATCTTTAGCAACCCTATTTATTGTGAATTAGGAAAAAACAGCCATATTCCGAATTTAGAAACAATTAAAATTCTTTTTTTGTGTAAAGGGGTCAATCCCCGGTAAAATATATTAGAACCCAAAAACCATAAATTACAATGGAATGTGACTGAATGTCACATTAACCTCAAGTTATGAAGAGCTCGAACAGCCTAGAATGAATGGCATACCATTCAAACTAACTAGAAATTACATAACCAATAACACCAATAGGAAAAAACCACCTAATGGTGCATAAACAACAAGAAAACATCATGGATTACTAAAAATAGTCACCGGTAACTCCCAAAGACGAGCATATCTCTCACCCGCTTTGGACTTCTTAAATTTACATGAGAGCAGCTTTAAACGGACAACAGAATTAATACACTCAACCACTTGAATCACATTCCAGACAGCAGAAGTAATACACTCAACCACTTGAACCACATTCCGCTTATTCTTTATAAAGAGTCTCCAATTACCTTCTTGACACACATAATATGCCACAACAGCCATAAACAACTTTGAGATAACAACAGCCATAGTTCTCCTTTTAGCATTAGGGTTGAGGAAGTTAATCATGCCATAAATATCTAACGATAAATGAGATAGGCTAGTCCGGTTTTTGACTTGATTCCAAATAGACGCAGCAAACAGACAAGAGAAGAAGAGATTCTCATGCGAATCCGGTTGGGCTTCACATAAAGAACACATATTTCCAACAGCCAATGACGCGTCCCACTAAAAAGATGATCTTGGGTCTTCAGCTTCTTTTTAACAATCAACCACATGTTAATTGCATGCCGAGGAATATAAAGGTGGTACCATACCGTACAATGCCAAGGAACTACCACATCCCTAGGACGAACACACGACCACACCTGATGCACAGAAAACTTCTTAGAATAAGAACCCACACGCCAAGCCAACCGATCTGGATACGCACCAAGAGGTTGCGCCATACACGTATGCAAAATTGGATATTTGGACAGTAAATCAGCTGGCCAAATGAATGTACCATTGACAACAATATCCTTAAAATTCTAAAATCAGCTTTATTGCGAGTTGAGCTTTCATATTCCGAAATCAGCTTTATTGCGAATTGAGCTTTATTGCGAATTAAGCTTTATTATTCTGAAATCAGCTTTATTGCGAGTTGAGCAAAATTGTTCCGAAATAAGCTTTATTCTGAACTGACAGATTTATTCCGAATTGAGTAATATTGCGAGTTGAGCAAAATTATTCTGAAATAAGGTTTATTCCGAATTGGCAGATTTATTCCGAATTGAGTAATATTGTGAGTTGAGAAAATTATTCTGAATTGGGATAATTATTCCGAATTGAGTATTATTCCGAATTGAGCCATATTCCAAATTTTAGTTCGAGTCATTTTTAGACTTAGTCACCCTCAAAACTTGTTCAGTAGCATAGTTTACCAAAAAAAAAAGAGTTAAAATTTTTAGGTCAACTTAGTTCAAATTTTTTTCCTACTAATTTTAGGCTATTTGTACCTCGATTTCAAATTTTGGAAATTACAAAATTTTTTGGACAACGTTATATCGGAGTGAAGAATTTATTCACGGACTGAAGAAAAAATCATAATTCTCGGAATATCAACCACAACCTAATCACAGCACATCCACTTAAGATCCGTATTCATTTCATCATTTCAGAAATCATCGAGATGGATTCTACTAAAGAGTATCGAGTGACCAACAAGAACATCATGGTCGCGGGTAACAAAGAAAGACCACCAATGCTTGTGTCCGGTAGATATGCTCAATGGCAATCACATTTTCTTTGATATCTTGATACAAGACCAAATGGTGATGTTCTACAACGTTGCATCTAAGAAGGGCCTTATACTCTCACCTCAATTACCATTCCTACAACCCCAGCAACCGACACTACGCCGCGTGTCGAAGAGTAGACTCTTACTCGAACATATGAGAATACTACGAAAGACAACCGTGCTTGGATTGATGTAGAGAAGGAAGCAATCTATATGATTCTAAGTGGGATTGGGGATGATATTTACTCAACGGTCGATGCATGTTCTACTGTAAAAGAAATATGGACGACCATTGAACGCTTGCAACAAGGAGAATCACTCAACAAGCAAGATGTCAAAACAAACTTGTTCTGTAACTTTGGCAAGTTTACTTCATTGGATGGGGAATCAATTGATTCATATTATTTCAAATTCTAAAAACTGATGAAAGACATGACACATAACAACTTGAAAGTCCCGACCATGCAAGTAAATGTTCAATTCCTACAACAACTTCAACCAGAGTGGACACGGTTTGTCACTCTGGTGAAACAATAGAAAAAGTTAGACGAGGTCAAGTATCATACGCTCTTTGACATTTTGAAACAATTTTAGAATGAGGCAAATGAACTTCGAGCTGAACGGGTAGCAAATACTGCTAATCCAGTTGCTTTGGTGTCTACCACTTAACATTACCAAGATCATCGCTCTCGTGCTCCAAAGTCATACTCTACTCAATCATCATCACCAAGATACTCCACTACATCTAAGACATTTTCTCCCACAAGATCAAGAGGTAAAGAGCCTAGAGCACCATCACCTCCATCTGAGCTCTCATCCGAAGAAGATAGTGATGAAGAATAAGCTCAGAAGGATAGGCAAATGAAGCAACAAATTGCTTTCATAATGAAGTCTAACAAGAAGATTTACAAACCCACCAACAACAACCTCTGAACTTCATCTAACACACGAAACATATATGTTGAGGGCCCTCCAAGGTATGATACATGTAGGCATGAGGAGAGTCCTACAAAGTATGATCGACGCAATCCAACGCATGTTGAGGGTTCTTCACGATATGATAGATAAATTGCCACGTATGATAATCAGAGGGTTGCTACTGTTGTTGGGAATAGGGAAACGGTTGGTACTCAAGTGGTTCAGCAAAGTGGGATTCAGTATTTCAACTACAAAGGTTGTGGGCATATGGCAAAGGAATGCATGCAGCCAAAACGGGTTAAGGATTATGCATATCATAACGAGAAGATGCTGCTATGCAAGAAGATGGATGCATGAGGTAAATTGTCTTTTTTTGGGTAAAAGGGAAACATTCCCTGGTAAAATATATTAATCACCCAAACTCGTTAAGTACAATGGAATGTGGCTGAAGTACCACATTAACCTTGAGACAAAGCTCAAACAACCACTACCTAACCGAGAGACAACCCACTCGGTTACCAAACCCTATTACAGAAAAAATAACACCAATAGGGAAAAACCATCTAACAAGACATAAGAAAAAAACCCCTAAGGGTTAATCCTGAATGGAAATAGAATCTATCTTCCATAAACGCTTGATATCCAAAACCACTTTCGACTTCTTCCAACGACATGATACAAGCTTAAGACGCACCGAATCAATAATGCAAGCAACAACTTGATCAACAGACCTCTTCTCACTTCTAAAGAGCCGATTATTACGCTCTTGCCAAACATAGTACGAAGTAGCAGCCAGCACAAGCTTCACACAAACGCTCTTCGAACTTCTCCTCATAGCGAAAGGAATGATGTCTTGAATAATGCTATAAATAGACCGATTCGAGCTAGTAAGACCCGAATAGGCCCGAACCTGTTGCCAAATCTGCATAGAAAAAGGACATTCAAAAAAGAGGTGTTTATGAGAATCCTCTTGTCTTTCGCACAAAGAACATACACGATTAACATTGGTGACGTTATCCCAAGCTCTAAGCTTGTCTTGCCTCTTCAATCGATGTTAAATTGTCGGCCGAGGAAGGAGTAATGCTTGATGACACCGATGATGAACTCTCTGACCAAGAACTCAAAGCACATTAGTCCTACATGGCAAAGATTAAAGAAGTTCTCAAAGACACTGAAGATGACAATGGTCCTATCTTTGATACCGAGCCAATTGATAAGGTACAAACTGTTGAGGAATATAATGTGTTTTGTGATATTTGCATAGTGAGCTACCCACAACCATTACTAACACATGTATGATGGAAATGGTTGATAGCAATACCACAAGCGATTCATCAGACATGTGCAATAATGAGTCTGAAGATGATCAACATGCAAATGAATATGATGATGAGGAGCGTGTTGCGCTTGCTAAATTAATTTCCACTTTAGAAAATGATGTCAAAGAAACTAAAAAGAGTCAAAAGCAAATAAAGATGGCAAACGTAACAGTCACTCAAAACTTTGAAGAAAGCAAAGTGGCAGTTATAAAATCTAGTGAGCTTCTTGTAAGTTGCAGATCTGAGCTTCTTCAGAAAGACAAAGAGCTTGCGGGGTAGAAAGGGAGTGTCATTAATACTGAAAAGATTTGATGAATTGCAAGAAATGACACTTGAACAAAGCAAAATTGATCGTCGAATCTATTCATATAAGATTTGATGAATTACAAGAAATGGCACTTGAACAAAGCAGTTTAAGTCCCGATTCACAACGACAAGAGACTTCTATGCACAACCACACAGAACTCGGAAATCTAGACCACAACAATGAGCCGTCAAGTTTAAAGATGGTTCAAGAAAATGTTCCAAGAGTAGATATGACAGTGAAACAACAATTGAAGAGTTGGAAATGTTATATGGACCAATGTTTGATGAATATTTCACCGGAGAGAAACATGTTGTATCGAAGCCTTCCACTGTCACTCATGTTAAGAATGATGATACCGATCATCAAGAACAAAAGGATACAACTTCATCTACTTTGACACGGGTTGCTGCATATTTACCTCCTCATAATATCACACCAACAACCGATCTTGCAACATCCACAACTACTGTCATTGCTCTAGAGAACATAAATCAAGTAGACCATGCATTATCTGACGAAGACGATTTTCACAACCCATTCGACACATCGGTAAACAAAACTAGAGAGTCTTCTACTCGCCATGTTTATCCGTCAAATATGCATACGTTCTACCATCGACATTCGTCAACACATCATTGGACCCGATATAACATCCAATAGGTTTGACTAATGTAATATATATGTTTATAAATAAAGAGGTGATTTTACTAAGAAATTTTTGCATTTATTATGATATGTGACTGAATTGTTGAATATATGGATACTCACTATCTCAATTATCACATCCACATATGCCTATATGTTTCATACACTATGTATATATCAAGTATGAGTTCTAAAGATAACTATTTGTATAAATAATAAATAAGAACAACTCAATTACAACAAAGATACCCTAAATAGCCATATAAACCATAGAAATCCCTTATAAACTAATATTCCGAGCAATATAACTACAAAATAACTATGTACTATTCTTAAACACTTTATACCAATTTTAATCTACCATATAAAGAAAAGGTAAATAATCACAAAACACTAATATTCACTAATTACAAGAAAATGACCTAAAACTAAGATTAACATATAAAATCCAGTCTATAATAAATTAGACTCTAATCTTTTGTAACAAATTATAAAAATCAACTAAGTATCATATTATAATCATACATTACCTTAAAATAAGTTACAAATTATTAAAGCATAAAGTACAAGTTTTCAAAGCATAGAACCTTAAGCTTACTTAAATAACCCTAGAATATGATAAACCTATATAAACCATTAAACTAAGAATATAGAACCCATAAAAGTCATAAACATACTATATAAGACTTATAATAATCTTCCATTAAGAAACACACCCTAATTACCCAAAATAGAAAGTCATTAGGCTTAATGATATAGAAACCCTTATATTAAGAAATCTACATGGAATTATAACCTAGTATTTTAGGATAAGTCTACAAACACTCATAGGACTTCATTAAGATTATAAGATTATGTTAAGACAATGTACAAGTACCCAAATGCATAAGGTACAATATTTAAATGCATGACTTGTAAATTAGTTCAAAATAAATATTTTCATTCTTTAGACATGTTTACCTAAACTAAACCATTAAACCAAGTGTGAGAACTCTTTGGACACTTAAGACACAATTTATCGGACCTAAATTAAGTTTAAATCAGTATCTAATAGGAGGATAATCACATTTACTAAGATTAAACCCTAGATCATTAGAAAACCCTAATCTACAAAAGTATACTTCCCATTTTCACATCAAACCTTTGTTAAACTTCAAACCAAGGACCCAAATATCTTAAATAGAATATATATACCCTAATTAAGACTTAATAATTCACTAATCACTTTCCTAAGTCCCTAATCACCAAAAACACAAACCATAAGTTATAAGCCCTAGATTTAGGATCCAATTTTGTATTTTGCCTCCAAAACATATTTTTAAACCATTTCCCTCCATTCCAAATTCAAATATCAAATATTTAGGACTTCTAATATATTTTAGGAGTGATGAAAAGTAGGTGCATCACCTCCTTTCTTGCTACACCTCACCATTCTCATCTAAACCTTATCGTGACATATTTCTAGCCACAAGTGAGGATTGGATTGAAACTAGGGTCTAAGAACTTGTGTAGAGCTTCACTAGCTTACATTAGTCATTCCTTTATGTATGTTTCTAGTACTATAAATAGAGCCGAATAGCAAACATGTATACTTGCACCGCGTTTTCTTAGTACCTCCTACCCATTCTCCATTTCCACTTTTATAAACGTCTTAGGACATCCTCCAAGACAAGAAACCAGGTCTAGAAGGTAGCCATTGAAGCCCTTGAAGCATTGATAGCAAGTAGTGTTCATAGGAAGCCATAAGGAGCCATTTTGGGGCTACCTAGGTAATTTCTATGTTAAACATGCTTTTATCTTGTTATAATGAATTATAAGACTTGTTATAATGCCAAAATTAGGTTAAAAAGACAATCCAAAAAGAACTAAGTCATTTCATCAATTTAAATGAAAGTTATAAGCTAAAGATGTCTTAAAACTCTTGTTTTGTATTTTACATGAAATAATGATCTAAAATCCATTTCAAGAGATATAATTCGGAAAAAATGTTGATATTATGATTATAAATGTGTTTTGAAACTTTGTTTTAAAATTCTAGATCATTTGGTAAAATTTTGAAGAAGTTATATGATTTTTACAAGTATAGGGACCAAAACTGTCATTTTTGAAACTATTTGATATTTTGGGCCAAAAGTGTCATTTTATGAAAGTTCAATCTATAATAATAAAATTTGGAAAGTTTGAGACCCTAAGGTTAAATAATGAAGGATTGAATTGCAATATAATAAAACTATATAGTTAAAGGGTTAAAAGTGTAATTATGCCAAAATATAACTATAAGGACTATTTTTGCCAATATTGAAACTAAAGAACATAAAATGTAATAATATATAATGTGTCATGTTAGTAGGGAGTAATATTCGTTTTTTAATATATCGTTTTATCTATTATCGTTCCTCGACTCGACTCGAATTGAAAGCCAATTTTATCGTTAAGACTTTATTTGTTTTTGGTTATAGTAATTGAATGGTATTCTATGTCTAATTATCTCAAAGCAAAAAAAAGGTAAAAATATTATCTATTGCGTAATACGTACTATTCTAAAAAAATTTGCAAATACCGCAATTAAATGCACGAAATATTAAAAAAAATGATAAAGTACAAAATACAAATTTACTCTACAAATGTAAAATACAAAATACAAAATTATTAATTTTTTTTAAACTAATTCATTTTTTTAGAAAACTAATTTCAAATTTATAAAATCTAAATTTCATAACACTAAGGCTTTGTAAAAACTATTAGTAGCTACTCTAATTCCTAAAGACCAAATAAACTAACAAAACCAAACGTAATCTATTAATGAAGAAATTGGCCCAATAAGCATTCTAGCCCAACAAAGAAACGTTTGCAACTAACGACTGAATAGAAAAAAAAACTTACAGTTGTAGCGAGTACAGTAAAGGATACTAAAACAGCAAAGAAAACTAAATCTAAAACCAACTTTGTCTGTGATCGGAGAAAATAAACTGCTAAGAAAAAATTATCAAAAGTGAACCATAGTATCTAGTGGCATTTGCATTTTTGACATTCTGCTTACTTTTAACTTTGCACAATTTTACATTAGTTGGTTTCTATTATGACTACAATGTAAGTTCACACTTACCTACTAACATTCACATTACCCAATCTCTAATTACTAATCTATTGCTTCCGTATTAACCTAATTCCCTAAACCAAACACTCAGTAAAACATCAAATTCTACTAGAAAACTAAAGTTTTTTTTCCTACAATCTTTGACATGCTTTTAACTCAAAATGCTTGAATGACTTATACTGATGCGAACTTAAGTGAGCTAAAAATTTCCTTAAACTTAATTACACTTATTCCTCTAGAATTGCACTAATCTAAACACATATTAATAGCTATAACAGAAGTCTAATAAGCTACATTTGAATACCTTCCCAAGCCCAAGAGTAAAACAGCTAATAAGACAATCAAAAGAGGCATATAGAAGCATGTTTAGACTATATTCTACAATAGCAGTAGAGAAAAAGGAAAGGAAGGTTATACGCTGCCTCCAAGCCTCCGTTGTAGGCGAGTATCAACGCTATCGAACGAAACTGAATATCAAAGCTATACTTGAACCGAGCTCGAAACTTGAAGCGACACCGAAACAAACTCAACCAAACTAAACTAATGCCGAATCTGAAACCGCTTACGACTAATGATAGGTGTTTAAACACCCATCCTTTTTACCACTTAATTACAATAATAACCGAGCCAAAACGTGTATTTTATGTCATTTATGTCAGAATTATGCGTGGTTGTGTTTTTGTTGTGATTTAGGACGAAAAGGTGAAAAGTGGAGAAAACACGGGCATTTACGGGCTTTTATCAAAGAAAAAGACAAAAGACGAAGTCAAGAAATCAAGAGTGGAAAAAGAACGGAAGTCCAAGACCAATTCTGAAGATTTATCGAAGAAAAAGTCAAAATACGGAAGTTTACTAAAAGTCGAAGAACTCAAGTCTAATTTATTGAAGATTACAAGACGAGTGTGAAGAAATCCCGAGACAAAGTCATTAAAGTCATTAAAGAAGATTAAGGACTAATGATGGAATTAGAGAAAGAAGAAAGAGGGAGGAAGCTTCCACTAAGCACCTCCCTAAATCCACTATATATAGTTTTCATTTCCTTCATTTGTAGTTGTTGGGTGGCTTGACAAACCACCACTTCCACCATTTTCATTTACCTTGCACTTTAAATTCATGCACCTTTAATTTATTGTATTGCACCTTTAATTCATTTAATTTCCAAGTAAGTTTTCTTTTAATGTTCTTGAATCTTCACTTTATTGTTAATCTCCTTCTACCTTTCTTGTTTGATTTGTTCTTCATCTTTATTGTTCATGTTCTTGAGTTTTATAGTTTTGATTATGTGGGTTTTGATTGTTTTGGTTATGATTGTTGGTGATATTGATTTGGATTGATTGGTTATTGTTAGTAGATCATTTGTGGTTGTTTTGGTTTAATATTTTGGTTAATCTTGATTAGTTTTGGTTAAATTCGTGCTCTCTTCTTTTTCCCCTGTTCTTCGTTCTATGCTTACTGTTTCTTTTCCCAGTTTATTCCGGATCAGACTTTCATTCCGAATCAAAGTTTTCTTTCGTTTATTCCGGATCAAGTCCCTTTATTCGGAATATTAATTTATTCCGGATCAGTTATTTCATTCGGAATATTTGATTATTCCGGATCAAGTTCTTCATGCGGAATATCGTATATTCCGGATCAAGTTCTTCATGCGGAATATCTTATATTCCGGATCAATTTAATTCATGCGGAATTTTTGATTATTCCGGATCAAGTCCCTTTATTCGGAATATATTTTATTTTGGATCAATCACTTCATTCGGAATACTTTATTATTCCGGATCAAGTCTTTCATCCGGATATTCCAGATCAACAATATTTTCTTTTCATTCCGGATCAAGAACTTTATTCCGGATCAACTGGTTTATTCCGGATAAGTGACATATTCCGGATGAGATTCGTTATTCCGGATAAGGGATTTATTTCGAATGAGCTTTTTAGTTTTTTGTAATTTTACATTTTTAATCCTTAAGCTTTATTTTTCTCGCCTTTTTCCTTAGTCGCACTTTTACTTATCTTCCTTTTAGTTTGAGTTTAAGTTTGAGTTATTTTCCTTTATTGCTTTTAATTTCTCGTAATTTACTTTTCGTCAATTTTTAATCTTTCATTGTTGTTCCTTTTACAGTCTTTATTTTATTTGTTTCAAGTTTTTATTTTTAATTAGTTTACAACGACAACCATTCCCTTTTTATTCCACCAAGAACAACTAATCTCGCACAATTAACCGGAAATCAATTCGAGAAGATACCGAGAAAACGAACTTTCAAACTAGTAAAATGTCAGTTATTAAAATGGAGCCGCTGCCGTCTCTTTTCGTGAGGATTAACGGTTTTTTGTGAGAGACGTGTTGGCTTTTGGGATCCTTTCACTCGTGAACGTTATTTTTCGTGTCAAAAATTTTCAAAAAATCCAAAAACATTTGAAAGATCATAAAAAGCATTTCTTTTTCAAAGTTTTGCACCAAAAATATTCTTCTTGCTTATCTATTTTTCTTTATGGATTTTTATGTCCATTGCGTCGGGTGTGGGAGACGGTTATACGGGAACGACTCATGGCAATGGTGTACATGTGAGCGGTGCGGAAACGATATCAACAATACACAATTTCAATTCGGATTTTGTCCTTTGTGCAACTCGACTAATTCGTCCTTTTTGAATCCACCTCCTGTTCCCCCGTGCATCTATTGTGGAAGCGATTCTCATTGGCATGTTTCGTGCCCGGTTTGATACCCGTATGATCACGGGCAAGAACCGGGGTACAATTATGACAATGATAATAGCTATCCACAAGACGCACCCAGTCTTTCTCCTCACCCGTTTTGCAACAACTGTGGGGGCCCTCGCGATACTTCTTATTGTCAGCCAATGGATATGAGCCAGATCCGTGTCCTCAATTTTCTTCACCGATGGATTATTATGAACCAAATCCGTGTTATAATTCTTCTCAACCGATGACTTACTTTGAGCCACATCCGTGCTATAATTCTGGTTTTCATAACTATGAGCCCCCACATCCCACCCTCAATCATCAATCCTCTCAGGGAATTCGTAATGCCAAACAGCTCACTACTTTGAATGACAAAACACACGCCATTATTTTGAAACTTCAAGAAGCCGTTGTTCAGCTAAACGAAGCTTGGGAGGAGGAAAAGCGACAGGAACATGAGCAAATATCGAATACCGAGACTTATACTCCTCCTCCGGTGTATCCATACTATTATGATGATGTTGATGATGAGCCTACTATTTCTTGGAATGATCTTGCTGCTCAATGTCCTAGTGCAATTGTCATCCCTTCTCTCGATATCCCAAACGTGTCTAAGGATCTAGATTCGTTGAATGAGCTTAGTGATGTTGGTCTCGACAAATTATTGGATGATGAGGTTTGTGACATACCGACTGCTATGGATCCTGAGGACGACGTTGCTCTTACGGAAGAGGTCGATCCTAATGATAACGATTTTGTCCTCGCTATGAGAATTTCACTTTTGAAATTTCTCAATCTCCACCGGGAGATGCGGGCGATGACGATTTATTCTCTCCGGCTTACGAGAAGTTCTCCGATGAACTTGATCTTGTGGATGAGGTGGAAGACGTGATTCTCCGCGACAGATTACGGAAAGTGCATCTTCTTATTGCTCAAATCGAAGAGTTGACTTCTCCTCCTCTCTCCGAGACTTTGCCTCCATCTATTCCTCCCGTTGAAGATAATGACCCATTGCTGGAAGAAATCGACATTCACTCCATGCCTCCAGGTGTTGATGATAATGATACGGAGTGCGATATTATTCTTGATAATTTGTTGCAGGAAGGTATTGACCCAAGTCCCCCTCCCGAGCACCTTTCATCCTCCCCTTTAGCCACTATTACGGAGGATGAGTGCTTTGACCCGGGAGGTGACATTGATTATGCTATCATTGATAACATTACGGCTTTGCCGCTTGCTCAGAATCCATTGTCTTTGGGGGAGGACAATGTGCTTACTTTACCCACCCCACCTCCCGTGGACCTTGATTTCACATACTTTTCGTATGTTGAAAGGACTTTTCTCCCATTCAAGACTTACCCCCCGCCTCTCCTTTGTTGATGTCAACCGGGAACGAGGACAAGGTCTTTGATCCCGTTATTACATTCGAGGCTTCCCCATGGACTATTTAATTCGGGGACGAGTCTGGCTCGTGACTCGGTTAATATAAACAAGCGCTTTTTGGGAGGCAACCCAATTATCTATCTATCTTTACCATAAGTGTAGGGGGAGCCCCGTTGGTGTTTCTTTCTTTCTTTCTTATCATGTGCAGGGATTAGAGCTTCAAAGACACACTCTTGATGACTTTTGACGACCCGTGATTCTGAGTTTCCTTCTTCCCGGTTGTATCCTAAACTCTTTTCGATTCACTATTTTATATTTCACAATATTAAAATAGTAATCTCTTTAGTTTTCTTTTCCTTAGCGAGATTTAAACAAAGTACACAATGTCCTAAGTGTAGGGGAGTTTACTCCCACATGCTTAAACATTGAGGAGAATGTTTATATCAAGTGTAGGGGGGACTTCTATCGAAGTTAAGTGGCCTTTTCCTTGTATTTGTCCTCATTTTAACCGGAAAATTTGATTTTTCGACATTTTTCAAAATTTTTAATCTATTTTGGCCTAGTTGTATAGTTGTTTTTACCTTTGTATAGTTATTTTCTTTCCTTATTAGAATAAATTTTTAATAAAGTGGTTTTAATTTTCAAACGTTGTGAATCTTTTGACTCGGCCCGAGTTTACTTATCTAAGTTTACTCTAGCTAGTATCCTTAACTTGTTTAAGTCAAGTTTTACTAGGCTTTTATATTGGGAGCTTTAAAACGCGAAAGTCTTAACTCTCACGGGTTAAGAACAAGAACTTTTCGCAAGTTCCTATAATTGATCCTAGAGAGTTGTTTATCAAGGGAACTTTAAAATGCGATTTCTAAACTTGAAAAAGTCTAAGAATTTGCAAGATCCTATAGGCGACTCGAAAACCCAAAACTTTGATTTAATAGGCTAAGTATCCACGAGTCTCATTCCTTGAGATTTTAAACTGTGGAGAACGAGAGATGATAGAGCCAATTATAAGTTCGGTATTCTTTCGTAAATTTATGTGAGTTAATTATAAGCCTATTCTCCCATCGCTTGCTAATAAATTTATCTACAATAAATAAGGTTGTACGATTTGAAAAGTTACTTAGCTTCTAGCCCAAGATCGTTTAAAAGTTGCTAGGTATAGATTAGAGTTCATAGCCAAGGCATAACTTATTGAAGCGGGATGCGAAGATTGGCGAGTCCAAAAAGGTCCTAACAAGGCATGAGGACTACATTTTGTTGCTAAAGATCCCAAGTGATGTGAAGAATCATTTATCGAAAATCAATATGAAGGATCGAGACACACGACGAAAAGCAAAAACTCCCCAAAAGATCATGGAGAAGTCTATCCAAAAAGGCCCTAACAAGGTATGAGGATAAATAGATCCAAGTCCAAAAAGGAGACGGATCGTTGTATATCAAAATCTCAAATAAAGATTGGAGAAAATAGAAGAAGTCGTGGTCCAAGTATGAATCTCTCAAAAGTTCAAGTGAAGAAATTCCTATATGAAGAGAAGACCATTATTTCATGAACGTCTCTCAAGGTTTGAAGTATGAAGTCGCTGCCAAATATCGGTCCGAGAAAGGTCTCAGATCGCGAAGCGAGTTATGCCAAGATATGAACTTTATGAGGTCCCGAGAAGCAGTTTTAAAAGGTTTTGTCCTTTAGCTAACTATTGATTAAATCGTTCACTTTATTTTCGGCCTAATAAACTATCGAAATAAGTCAACAATGCATCCTCGTGATCATTCAAGACAATAATAAAATATAAGAGATACACCTAGGAATAAGGGAGTCTAAGTGAATAATTGGCCCACATGAGTTCGTGTTAGTTTGCTAACTTATAATAACAATGATCTCGTTTTTAAGCTTGGTTTAGAGAAAGTGAAAACTTGAGGATGATGATTATTCATGACATTTCCAAAACCCAAGGTATGTTTTTGATTTCTTTACTTTGAATATTTATAATTTTCTATCTTTTTAATAAAGGCCAATATGGATTGATTGTGATGAAAAGTGTAAACGTGTTGTGTAACTAATGCATTGCATGAGGACATTACAATGGTTAAGTGTAGGGGATTTGATAGGTTTGTAAACACCCATCATTTTTACCATTTAATTACAATAATAACCGAGCCAAAACGTGTATTTTATGTCATTTATGTCGGAATTATGCGTGGTTTGTGTTTTTGTTATGATTTAGGACGAAAAGGTGAAAAGTGGAGAAAACACGGGCATTTACGGGCTTTTATCGAAGAAAAAGACGAAAGACGAAGTCAAGAAATCAAGAGTGGAAAAAGAACGGAAGTCCAAGACCAATTCTGAAGATTTATCGAAGAAAAAGTCAAAAGACGGAAGTTTACTAAAAAGCCGAAGAACTCAAGTCTAATTTATTGAAGATTACAAGACGAGTTTGAAGAAATCCCGAGACAAAGTCATTAAAGTCAAAAGATTAAAGAAGATTAAGGACTAATGATGCAATTAGAGAAAGAAGAAAGAGGGAGGAAGCTTCCACTAAGCACCTCCCTAAATCCACTATATATAGTTTTCATTTCCTTCATTTGTAGTTGTTGGGTGGCTTGACAAACCACCACTTCCACCATTTTCATTTACCTTGCACTTTAAATTCATGCACCTTTAATTCATTGTATTGCACCTTTAATTCATTTAATTTCCAAGTAAGTTTTCTTTTAATGTTCTTGAATCTTCAGTTTATTGTTAATCTCCTTCTACCTTTCTTGTTTGATTTGTTCTTCATCTTTATTGTTCATGTTCTTGAGTTTTATAGTTTTGATTAAGTGGGTTTTGATTGTTTTGGTTATGATTGTTGGTGTTATTGATTTGGATTGATTGGTTATTGTTAGTAGATCATTTGTGGTTGTTTTGGTTTAATCTTTTGGGTAATCTTGATTAGTTTTGGTTAAATTCGTGCTCTCTTCTTTTTCCCCTGTTCTTCGTTCTATGCTTACTGTTTCTTTTCCCAGTTTATTCCGGATCAGACTTTCATTCCGAATCAAAGTTTTCTTTCGTTTATTCCGGATCAAGTCCCTTTATTCGAAATATTAATTTATTCCGGATCAGTTATTTCATTCGGAATATTTGATTATTCCGGATCAAGTTCTTCATGCGGAATATCTTATATTCCGGATCAAGTTCTTCATGCGGAATATCTTATATTCCGGATCAAGTCCCTTTATTCGGAATATCTTTTATTCCGGATCAATCACTTCATTCAGAATACTTTATTATTCCGGATCAAGTCTTTCATCCGGAATAATATTCCGGATCAATAATATTTTCTTATCATTCCGGATCAAGAACTTTATTCCGGATCAACTGGTTTATTCCAGATAAGTGACATATTCCGGATGAGCTTCGTTATTCCGGATAAGGGATTTATTCCGAATGAGTTTTTCAGTTTTTTTGTAATTTTACATTTTTAATCCTTAAGCTTTATTTTTCTCGCCTTATTCCTTAGTCGCACTTTTACTTATCTTCCTTTTAGTTTGAGTTTAAGTTTGAGTTATTTTCCTTTATTGCTTTTAATTTCTCGTAATTTACTTTTCGTCAAGTTTTAATCTTTCATTGTTGTTTCTTTTACCGTCTTTATTTTATTTGTTTCAAGTTTTTATTTTTAATTATTTTACAACGACAACCATTCCCTTTTTATTCCACCAAGAACAACTAATCTCACACAATTAACCGGAAATCAATTCGAGAAGATACCGAGAAAACGAACTTTCAACCTAGTAAAATCTCAGTTATTAACTAATGAAATTAAAACACGAACCGAACCACTTGGATTAACAAAATATCACCGAATCCAAATCATCACCAAAACGCTAGTCGAAAGAATTTGAACCGTAAGAACAATATTAAACTACAACTTATTTCAACGAATTTTCATTAAATGAAATCGAACCGGAAGAAGAAACAAAATATGAAAAGCTGTGATTATCTTTTATAGAAATCGAAACTAGAATCAATACTTCAAATCGTTACAATAAATTGAACACATCTCGAATCTTAAATCGAATACAAAGTAATATTTTAGAAACCAGAGATTGAAAATTTGTAAAGTAAACTAAATCTAACATATTAATTAATTAACCTACAGCTAGAGTAAAAACACAAGACATCGAAGAAAAAAAAAAGAAAGATGTTGCGTGTATTGTAAGCTATATCTACTTGAAAGGAAAAGACAGGGAAAGATAAAAAATATTGTGCGTATGTATAAAGCTATCTATCTGATCTTTCAGTTTATAATGTGAGGGCTTGATGGGCTGCTGGGCTGCGATGGGCCTGCCTTCCACTTTTTGGGCCAGCAACTTTAATGATAATTACATTGTGCCAGTAGCTTTAATTTTGAATTGTGTTGAATTTGGAGCTCATTTGATTATTAATGGGCTGGTCCGACCCATTTAAATGGTGTTGGTTCGACCCAATTAAATAAGAAGGCACCGTCGAACTCGATCTTTCGTCCTCTTTCCATTTCTCGTGTTCGTTTTGGCTCTTTATCTTTGTTTCTTGTGATTTCTCTTATATCCGTACCTGCACACGCACAAACGACAAAACAAACAATATACAAGGCATAATTGATGATTATATGACCATTTTGAGCACGATTTACGAGGAAATATGATGTGTAATTAGAGTCACATCACACCCCCCCTACTAAACCATTGTCGTGTCCTCACGCAATGCTAGAATAAAGTATAAAGCAACTCCGTTTTTCATTTATTAAAAGCATTTATTCATTTTGTTAATAATATATGCGTAAATGACATAATGTATCTCTTTCATTATTTAAAAATAACTTTTAGAATCACAAAACTTGAATAGATTCATCGTTCTCGACTTTTCACTCTTTTCATGCCAAGCCCAAAAACAAGATCATTGTTAACAACAAGTTCTCATGTTAAGACCACGTATATAAGAAATATGTGTAGAACTCCTTCTCCATTATTCCTAAGTTATATCTCTAGATTTTAAGGATTGTCATTCACCCGTAGGCTCATTTGACTTATTTAATAATTATTAGTCTAGAAATGAAGGCAAAACGGTGTAAACCCGACACTTAGAACCTAACCTCATCCTCAAAAACCGTTGTCACTAAAGAAAGCCCACATCAAGGATAATTTAACTAGGGAATAAATTCCCGGATTCGAAATTTGGCCAATAGTACTACTTATTATTTATTCCTCCAAAGTCATGTTGACTTTATAATGGAGTTAGCAAATTTACATCATATACCTTTAGGCTCTTTAAGATGTAAAAATGCTCCATATCTATGATCCACACCCTAAGGCTCCTTGAACCATAAACAAGGGAATTGACATTCATCATCACTCCACACCCTAAGGCTCCTTGAAATAATGATGAAGCAATTTTTATTAAACACTTACCATGCCATACACCCTAAGGCTCTAATGACAAGGCTCGTGCTACGTATCCCACACCCGAAGGCTCCTTGAGATCATGTTTTAATCTTATTCTTCTTTATTTATGATATATATAGTAGGCCAAATTCCGTAATCCCATGGTCTGAATACCTCCTACTTAGTGGTTATGAGCCACCTTAGTCAGAAGTCCATGACGCTGGCACCCTCAATGTGTTCTCGCTTTAATTACAAGGGAAATAAAAGAATCGGTTAAGAGCTAAAATACCGAACCTAAACCGCAAAAATCTTCATTTATTAAGCAATTAAATATACAAGCGGGGAGAAAGAGCCACAAAAACTCATATAAGGAAGAATTAACCTTTAAACTTATTATCAACTCTATCATCTCTCGTTCTCCAACATTTAAAATCTCAAATAATGAGACTCGTGGATGCTTAGCCTAATAAACCAATTAAGGTCTACATGGTTAAGGAATGAGCTAAGGTAAACCGGTCGAGTCAAAATCTATTCTTATTTTCACCAACGGAAAGCTTACATTCGTGTCAAAAACACTTATTAAAATATGAAAAAAAATAATAAAATATATGCAATTTTACGCACATTTTTGAAAAACGGAGTACATGAAGACAACGAACAAAAGGAAAAGCATATCGATAGATACCCCCCATACTAAAACCAAACATTGTCCTCAATGTTTCAAGTCTAAGGGTAGAATACCCCCTACTAGAGACGAAGAGTCGAATGCAAAATTCTAGCATGGAAAGGGTATGACACAAATAATTAAATGCCGTTTATTAATTGTGCCAATACAAATAAGCGTTAGTAAAGGATATAATCATCGGATATCGGATGTCTCAAATGAAGGATTGAAACTCGAGTGATATGTGATGAAAAACGAACACGAGAGTCTTCGATATATGAGAAACCTAAAATCACATCATAAACGAAACACGAGAAACAAACGAAGAAGCACAAGCCCTTCACATTAGAAATTAGAAAGAAGATGTAATGATAAGCATGGGAATCTCCCCCACGAGGCACCTCGTTTTTGGTAACCGAGTCATGAGCTCGACTCGATCCCCGAAATGAATTGTCCTTAGGGAAACGATCATGGAGAGAAAAATATTTACCCATAAAAGAAAAACTCTCCATGATAAAGTAAAATAACCTCCCAAATAAGGAAAACCCCATAAAATTACACCCGGGTCAAATACATGGTTTCCATCTCTAAAAGAAATAAACCCCAAGGTGGCAATATCAAACAATTATAAGAAAGATGGGTTTCCTTTAAGCAAAAATCTATCACAATGAAGGGTATAGTAAGAAGGTAATGATCCTAATTTTTCAAAAAATTCCTTTTAATTTCATCATTAAGATACTGAGATTGCTCAAAAATATGTATACCCGGATCAAATATCGTTCCCTTTATGGGAAAATAGCAAGAAAACTCGGTGTCAACATCTTTGGTCTCATTAGGAATGGGTGGGGCGGGAGAGAGAGAAGGTATAGTATCATCGTGTAATAAATCATCTAGAAAAAGTATATCTCCTTCCACATCAAAATATCCAGATATGTACTCTACGGGTGTATCAATATCAAGAAACTCATCGATCTCGGGAATGAGAAAACCATCATCATCACTAAAAGTGATATGTTGAAGAGAATCGATAGTAGAATCAAAAGTAATTGGTGAAGAGGCAAATGTGAATTTGTCAAAATCCGAGTTTTGAAAATCAATTTCAATATCAAGTTTTAAATCTCCATTTGCCCTCTCATCAATACTATGGTTACAATTAAGCTCATCCGAGAAAACCAATAACACAGGATCATAGAAAACATCCTCATGATGGAATCTATCAAAACTCGGGGTATAAAAATCATCACTAAGGAGTGAAAGATCCGAGAAATCATTAGTATCATTATCATGATTCTCAAAAGTCGGGTTTTTCAAAATAGGAGAGTTATCCTCATCCGAGCCCGATGGAGAATTAAAAGTATAGTCGGAATCATAAGATAACACATCCATATCCGGATAACTACTATGAGGAGTAGTATAATTTGGAGGAGTAGGTGAAACAGTCATAAAAGGAATAGGGTCAAATGTAGGCTCAAGTACAATCTCGGGAATTTCCTCATAAGATAAGGAAGGAGAGCTAAATGTATCTGTGGGTGTCAACACCGGAGGGGGAGTAAAACTCATGATAATCTCCGGGCCTTGTCTCTCCTTTATTGGCAGAGAGATGGAAGGATCCACAGTGGGAACATCACTACTAGTAGTGGTGTTAGCCTCAAATTGAGCTCTCAAAGCTTCTAAAAGGTAATATTTAAGACTTTGGTTTCGTTCATGAAGATCATTTATCATCCTCTTTTGTTCCTCAAATATTTCAACTATTTCGTCCATTTGTGAAGGTTGAATTTGAAAATCCCCTTGATTATTACTTTGAAAATTGTTACGATTTTTAAAATCTTCTTGATTTAAAAAGCCTTGATTTTGAAAATCCCCATAACACCCTTCATTAATTTATGGTGGGTC
This sequence comes from Glebionis coronaria, assembly GCA_025667525.1. Taxonomy (NCBI): domain Eukaryota; kingdom Viridiplantae; phylum Streptophyta; class Magnoliopsida; order Asterales; family Asteraceae; genus Glebionis; species Glebionis coronaria. The sequence continues at coordinate 71,541 of JANFOE010000770.1, forward strand.
AGGAGTCAACTCAACCGAGAGTTGCTCAATAACTACTTCTTCCTTAAAATCCGAAGGAGAAAAGTCACTAGTCACATAAGAAAGGGGACTAGAAGAATCATCAAAAATGGGGTCATCTGAATCAACACATGGCTCATCACTAACTCTCGGAGTATATGAGAAAAAATGGCCACTCCTAATGATAACCGTGTTACCAGATATTTCAGCCTTGCTCCATAATTGAGATTTGTTCTCAATAATCATTAAAATCTCACTAGTACTCCGAGAGTATAGATTCCCGCTTGCAGCAATGTTTAGAGAATCTTGATCATATTGGGTCAATCCGTTATAAAACGAATCAATCAAGTGCAAAGCGGAAAATCCATGATGAGGACAGTTACGCACTAAATCCTTAAATCTTTCCCAAGCCTCGGTAAACGTTTCATTATTAGACTCTTGAAAATTAGTAATTTCCAACCGAATTTGTCTCGTTTTAGCATAAGGGTAAAATTTATTTAAGAATTTTGAGTCAAGATTAGCCCATGTAAAGATAGATCGTGGTGGTTCGTTTTCAAGCCAAGTCCGGGCTTGCCCATCAAGGGAAAAAGGAAAAAGGTGTAAATAGATAATGTCTTGTGTTACATTGGTTTATTTGACGGTATTGGCATATGATCGAAAATGACGAATATGAGTGTAAGGATCGTCGTTCTCAAATCGGTAAAAAGGATGACCGGATATCAACATATTCAAATTCGGGTTAAGCTCAAAATAATCATCCTCGATATCTGGTATCATGATCACATTGTCGAGACATCCCTTAGTAGTTACTTGCAACAACTCATAAATCGATCGATTATCCATAGCCATTTCAAAAGCACGATACTCAGGATCGGCTTGACTCGTCACGATATTATTTTTTATAAAAGAGAATATAATATGTACGTAAAAATGAAGAATAAACCAAGATAGAATATATATATATATATATATTCGTAGATTTTTTGGTGTAATACTTTAGGAAAAGTATTGCTTTTGGTTTTTATTTTTATTTTTTTGGTGCAATTCTTAGGAAAGAAATTGCTTTTGTGATTTTTTTTTAATATTTTTTTTCAAGAAAATATTATAATATATAGCTAAAGAAAAATAAAATCTATAAGAAAAAATATTTTTTAATAATTTTTTTCAAGGGTATATATATTAATAAAGAAAAGAAGAAAATAAGAAAATATTTTTGGTTTTTATTGATTTTATATATATATATATATATATATATATATATATATATATATATATATATATATATATATATATATATATATATATATATATATATATATATATATATATATATATATATATATATATATATATATATATATATATATATATATATATATATATATATATATATATATATATATATATTTATTTATTGCAATGAAAAATAACGTTCAAAAGTGAACGGATCCCAAAATTCAAATCGTCTCACGAAAAATCGTCAATCGTAACGAGCACGAACCGGCAGCGGCGCCATTTTAATATTCATTTTTTAATATATCGTTTTATCTATTATTGTTCCTCGACTCGACTCGAATTGAAAGCCAATTTTATCGTTAAGACTTTATTTGTTTTTGGTTATAGTAATTGAATGGTATTCTATGTCTAATTATCTCAAAGCAAACAAAAAGGTAAAGATATTATCTATTACGTAATACGTACTATTCTAAAACAAATTGCAAATACCACAATTAAATGCATGAAATATTAAAAAAAATGACAAAGTACAAAATACAAATTTACTCTACAAATGTAAAATACAAAATACAAAATTATTAATCTTTTTTAAACTAATTCAATTTTTTAGAAAACTAATTTCAAATTTATAAAATCTAAATTTCATAACACTAAGGCTTTGTAAAAACTATTAGTAGCTACTCTAATTCCTAAAGACCAAATAAACTAACAAAACCAAACGTAATCTATTAATGAAGAAATTGGCCCAATAAGCATTCTAGCCCAACAAGGAAACGTTTGCAACTAACGGGCTGAATAGAAAAAAAAACTTACAGTTGTAACGAGTACAGTAAAGGACACTAAAACAGCAAAGAAAACTAAATCTAAAACCAACTGTATCTGTGATCGGAGAATATAAACTGCTAAGAAAAAATTATCAAAAGTGAACCATAGTATTTAGTGGCATTTGCATTTTTGACATTCTGCTTACTTTTAACTTTGCACAATTTTACACTAGTTGGTTTCTATTATGACTATAATATAAGTTCACACTTACCTACTAACATTCACATTACCCAATCTCTAATTACTAATCTATTGCTGCCGTATTAACCTAATTCCCTAAACCAAACACTCAGTAAAACATCAAATTCTACTAGAAAACTAATGTTTTTTTCCTACAATCTTTGACATGCTTTTAACTCAAAATACTTGAATGACTTATACTGATGCAAACTTAAGTGAGCTAAAAATTTCCTTAAACTGAATTACACTTATTCCTCTAGAATTGCACTAATCTAAACACATATTAATAGCTATAACAAAAGTCTAATAAGCTACATTTGAAGACCTACCAAGCCCAAGAGTAAAACAGCTAATAAGACAATCAAAAGAGGCATATAGAAGCATGTTTAGACTATATTCTACAATAGCAGTAGAGAAAAAGGAAAGGAAGGTTATACGCTGCCTCCAAGCCTCCGTTGTAGGCGAATATCGACGCTATCGAACGAAACTGAATATCGAAGCTATACTTGAACCGAGCTCGAAACTTGAAGCGACACCGAAACAAACTCAACCAAACTAAACTAATGACGAATCAGAAACCGCTTACGACTAATGAAATTAAAACACGAACCGAACCACTTGGATTAACAAAATATCACCGAAACCAAATCATCACCAAAACGCTAGTCGAAAGAATTTGAACCGTAAGAACAATATTAAGGCTAACTACAACTTATTTCAACGAATTTTCATTAAATGAAATCGATCCGGAAGAAGAAACAAAATATGAAAAGCTGTGATTATCTTTTATAGATATCGAAACCAGAATCAATACTTCAAATCGTTACAATAAATTGAACACATCTCGAATCTTAAATCGAATACAAAGTAATATTTTAGAAACCAGAGATTGAAAATTTGTTGTAAAGTAAACTAAATCTAACATAAAAATTAATTAACCTACAGCTAGAGTAAAAACACAAGACATCGAAGAAAAATAAAAGAAAGATGTTGCGTCTATTGTAAGCTATATCTACTTGAAAGGAAAAGACAGGGAAAGATAAAAAATATTGTGCGTATGTATAAAGCTATCTATCTGATCTTTCAGTTTATAATGTGAGGGCTTCATGGGCTGCTAGGCTGCGATGGGCCTGCCTTCCACTTTTTGGGCCAGCAACTTTAATGATAATAACAATGGGCCAGTAGCTTTAATTTTGAATTGTGTGGAATTTGGAGCTCATTTTATTATTAATAGGCTGGTCCGACCCATTTAAATGGTGTTGGGTCGGCCCATTAAAATAAGAAGGCACCGTCGAACTCGATCTTTCGTCCTCTTTCCATTTCTCGTGTTCGTTTTGGTTCTTTATCTTGGTTTCTTGTGATTTCTCTGATATCCGTACCTGCACACGCACAAACGACAAAACACACAATATACAAGGCATAATTGATGATTATTTGACCATTTTGAGCACGATTTACGAGGAAATATGATGTGTAATTAGAGTCACATCTTTGTACAAAGATGTTCCATCTCGATATTATGTTCTGATTGAGTGGTTTGGTTTACGATTTAAAGTGCCCTCGCTCCTCAAACGTTTTTAGAATGGCTTCTAAGCATAATGGCCCGAAAAATGATACTATACTAACAAAATACAAGAATCAAATAATAAATACATGAAATAATAAAATATTGAACTTAGAGAGAATGACTTGATATATCTATATATTGTGTATTAACTCAGATATTGTGAGAAGGTTGTGGTTGGGTATAGCTGATTTAATCAAGACTCTTTAGGCTAAGGTGAGTTCATAGCCTCACTTTTAAAGTTTGATAAATGATTTGAAAACCCGTGAGGGGGATATATGCTAAAACTAAAATACAAGTGTTTTTGTATGCTGCCTATATGAATATTGACACTACGTTTACTTGTTGCCGTTAAGCCCCTTTTTAATCGTGGACCGCTAATCATTTAATGAGTGCTAATATTGTGAATAGTACTATTGGAGACTGACATCTCCTATCTGGGCAAGTCACGCTTGCTAGCAGCTAATGGTTCCTACCTAGGCTAAACAGATATGCTTTATTTTGCATTTAGGATAGTCCGGCAAGCTTCCTACCTAAGGGAAAATTTGTTGGGTTTTCTTGATAATGTCTAGTTGCGGGGTCATGAGCTAGTGCAATATGAATTGATGAATTTAAAAAGTTGGGTGTATAGTAATGTATCCCTCGAGTCGTACTTGTATTCAAATATTGTTTAAAAACCTATGAATTCACTCAACCATTGTGTTGACTTTAAGGCATATGTTTCAGGTGAATGAGGACTGGCGGGCTGTGGATGGTGGTGTCTTGAATAAAGTTATCATTTTGGAAGATAAAACTAGATCTTTGGGAAAAACTTATGATATACATTATTGTACATTTGTTTTTATTTAACTCAGAATAAATGAATGATGACGTCAATATTTATAAAAATGCTTTTGAGCATTTGATGTTATTATGATTATGGTACTTTGATAGTAATACCCCAAAAGTTAACTTCCGCTGCTATAAGGTAAAATGGGGGTGTTACATCCGAGATCATCCTTTGGTTCAAGTAATTGGAAATCCTTCACAGCCCATTCGTACAAGACGACAACTAGAAACCGATGGCGATGTTTGTATGTTCGCACTCGCCGTGAGTACAGTTGAACCGAAAAACATCAAAGAAGCCATGGTTGATCTTGCTTGGATTAAATCGATGACAGATGAACTTCAACAATTTGAAAGACTTAAGGTCTGGGAACTTGTTGACAGACCATACGATGTAAGACCGTTAAACCTTTGATGGATCTGGAAAAACAAGATGGATGAAGAAAACACGATCATCAAGAACAAATATAGGTTAGTGGCTAAGGGGTATGGCCATAAAGAGGGAATTGATTTTAAAGAATCATTTGCACCAGTGGCTCGTATGGAAGCTGTCAGTATTTTCTTTGCTTATGCTACACATAAGGGATTTATCGTTTTTCAAATGGACGTGAAGACAAAATTTCTTAACGGTCCTTTGAAAGAACAAGTCTATGTCACACAGCCCGGAAGGATTCGTTAATCCACATTATCCTGACAAGGTGTATCGTCTCCACAAGGCACTTTATGGACTCAAGCAAGCACCAAGGGCGTGGTACGATGAGCTCTCGAAATTTTTGGTATCCAAAGGTTTCTCAAAAGGTTCCATTGATCTACCCTTGTTCATATATAAATATGGGGATGACATTTTGCTTGTGCAGATTTACGTTGATGACATTATTTCCGGGTCTACAAACCCAAATCTTTCAAAATGGTTTGAAAAACTAATGCACAACAAATTTGAAAGGTCAATGATGGGCGAACTAAAATTCTTTCTAGGAATTCAAGTTCACCAGTCCCCAAGTGGTATCTTTATTAACCAAGCAAAGTATTGTCAAGAGATAATAAAAAAGCATTGTATGACCTCATGTGACCCCGTTGAGACACCATTATCAACCACATCCCTAGATGCTGACTTAGAGGGATTAATCAAAAATTAAACAAAATATCGTTCCATGATCGGGTTCCTCTTGTACTTTTTCTTTGGTAAAGGGTTTCCCTAGTAAATATATTAACCAAAAAAGCATTGAAGTACAAAGGAATGTGGCTAAGATACCACATTAACCGCATGCTACAGGCAGTATGTTAACACGTGATTATGTCATCGCATAAACACAAACTAGATATTGCACATTCAACATGCTATTATGCACGATATCAAGTCAGACCTACTGAAAATCACCTCAAGGAAGCTAAACAGATCTTTCAGTACTTTAAGAATACCATTCATTTGGGACTCTGGTATCCGTAGGAAACCGGTTCCTTTCTAACATCCTATTCAGATTCTGATCACGCAAGGTGTCTTGATACTTGAAAAAGTACTTCTGGTGGTGCACAATTTCTAGGATAAGATAAGCTCGTAGGATGGTATTCCAAGAAGCAAGATTACACGCCTCTATCATCATCTGAAGCGGAGTATGTATCTCTATCTGCGTGTTGTGCTCAAGTTCGTTGGATGAGAACACAACTCACTGATTATGGCTTCCACTTTGATAAAGTACCTATGTATTGTGACTCAAAGTCGGACATAGCCATCTCCTGCAATCCGGTAAAACATTCCTACACGAAAGCACATTGACGTCAGATATCACTTCATAAAGGAACAAGTTGAACGCGGTATCGTTCAATTATACTTTGTTGGAACGGATTACCAATTTGCTGACTTGTTTACAAAAGCTGTGACACCCCCAAAATGGTCAATCCAGTGGAATAGTAATTGGGTGTCACTTGGTGGATCAACAGAAAATAGTACACAGACCAATGATCATAGAAATATCATTGAAATTATTACATGAACCAAATGTGAAATGTTGTAAAATTGTCTTGACAAATGTTAAATTATTATTGTTTCAAAGAAGTAAAACCCTGCCTCAATGATGTTCATGATGCTCCTACATGATGTTTGAAAGTCCATGTACACAATTGTACCTGCTTTAGTTTCCTGAGAAAAACATGCTTAAATGGGTTAACACAAAGTTGGTGAATTCATAGGTTTAGTAAATGATAGTTTAGGATTGCAGAACATCACAAAAGTAGTATTGCACAAAGCCAAATACTATAAAGGTAACTACATCTCCTATTTCTAGTAACTGAAACTCGACCGTAAGAGCCCTTGTTCTTGCTGGGGCCTCCTATGTTTGTCATAATAACGATGTGTGGTACAAGTCCGACAATGGTATACATCTGTTGTCCTGGCCTAGGCACACTGAGCGCTACTCACCCAGGTGGGTATTGTCAGTCCCAAATAGATCTATTTATAACATATCGCGCTACGCAATTAACAGTTACACACTTACAATAGGCAAATGAAATTAAAGGTAACGGTTCAGTTTGCGTCCTTATAAAATATGTAGCATGTTTTCTCCCCCTAGTATTGTTTAAAACAGTTAAAGTAGAAATATGGGGCCATGAACTCACCTCAATAGTAGAGTATGATGATGTCACTGGTGATCCTAAATAGTACGATCACGATGCAGTAAATTACCTAAATAATTTAAATGGGTCTCAGTAAATATACAAAATGATTTCTAAATGCTTCCGGTTAATTAAATGCATGATCACATTTTAGTTATATTGTTCGTTAATTCATTTTCCAACCTATATGAAATTGTTATCGCAATAGTATACGTTTTAATTATTAGCGTATATTTACCTTTGTTTTAATTATTAAGCGTATAAAAATTTAAATAAAACGATTTGTATATATTTAGGATTTATTAGAAAAATAATGTTTACATAAAAATACTCCAAGTTTCAATTGTATAAAATAGTCCTCCACGTTTCACAAGTTACCGTTTAAACCTTAAAGTTTATTAATTAAATTAATTAATATTAATAAAACTTTAACTAAATTTCACCTAAGTCCTTGATATTGTAAAAGTTACAAAACAACGCCTAGGGCTTATAAAAATTTCGATAATTTCAAACACACCCCTAGGTTTTATAACTTTTAGTAAATTAAAAGATTAGCCCCTAGGGCTTATATAAGTTTCGAAAAGTGGTAAATTAGGTCCTTAGGGTTTGTTTAAGTTTCGGTTATGTCACAAACACCCCTATAACTTTTGGATAAACACTAAACAATGCTTGTAGTTTATATAAGTTTCAAAAATGGATTTAAAATGTTAAGGTTTGCACCCTCAGGGTTTTAGGACTTGCGAATGGATTTTATAACTTTTCTAGCTTTCCATTTTTGGCATATACTTTCACTATTATTCACAAATGGCATAAAAAGTTACAAAAAGTGGTTTTTGAAGCTTAATTGGCTCGGCATAGGCCCATTAAGGGTCCGGTTAGTTTTTAGAGTTTTATAGGCTTTGTTTTGGGCTTATCTAAGTTTACTAAGCCTAGGAAAAATTATCAAAATGCAAACTTATATCAAATAAGCCGAATGAAGCTTATGGGCTAAATGGGATTATTTTTCATGGCTTATTTAACTAGTGGGCATATATTATTAAATGGGCTTAATAGCTTGTGTTTTTGGGCTCGGATTAATAAATCAAGCTGTAGGTTTTGGGCTTAGTTTATTGGCTTATTTTACTTGGGCTAATAAGCCTAATAACATTCCATGTATACTAACTTATTTTAGGATTAAGGCATTCTTATGCTTTCTAGTTTTCTAGGCTTAACCTAGATTTAGGTAGTGACTAATCTAAACATTATCTAGTTCGAATTCTACCATGATAGTGCCAAAAATAATTTAAGTCGTGGGTTTTAGGGCAATATCTAGGGCTTGTTTATCAAGTTTTACGTATACATGGTGTTTTCATAGTGGTTTTCATAAGTGTAACTAGTTTACACATGTTTATGCTTACATGTTCATATGTTCATAATAAGAGGTAAGTGAAATGAATGTTCATGGTACTTACTTGTTTTGTTAGGATGATGAGTGAACTTAGAGTGACAAGTGAGCTTGTAATCCCGTGACTACTCTAGATCTACACAAATGGTGTTGTTAGTCGTGACCTAGGTCTGTTGGTCCCTTTTAACTCGTTATTACTTATCAACCTTAAGTAGTAACTCGTTAGTAAGACTCAGTGTGGTGTTTTAACAATTAGTAAGAACTAAGAACAATTAAAAAAACAATACCAATTAGACTTTTCAACGTATAGACTTTTATTAAAATTCAAATAAAGAATCTATAACCCGCTTTATTTGTGGAATAACAAAGTGGTTGAATGACAATGTGGGTGATCTCCTCTACTTAAACTTTCTGTTAATCCCATATTCAATCCATAACACAATATTAAGATGATATTTAGAGAGAGAAATAGATGAAGGTAGAGAGAGAAAGTAGAGATATTGGAAGGTTAAACTTTTCTAGAGAGAAAATGAATGGTAACCAACATCCTCTTCCACACATGGAAGAGGGTATATATACCCTAGGCTTGTATGGGCCGTGGGCTTAGTAACACGGGCCAGGCTTGACTTGTATTGGGCTTAGAGCCCCTATCTTATACAATATTAGCTTAAAGTCCAAGCCTAGTTAACCCAACTAACCTATTACAATACAAGACCAATAACGACTAAGATGACCTATTACATTCTTGTTCGATTATATAAGATATAGGGCTAACAATCTCCCCCAATGTATCGGTCATCTTAAATGCATAAGAGATTGAGTGAATATATTCTTGTGGAGGTGATCTTCCTTCTTTTGGTCTTGTATCTTGGTCTTGTATCTTGGTCTTGATCTTGTTTGTAACGGCTTTGTTCCTTCATGCTTTTGTGATCTTTATCGTGAGCCTTTGTCATTTGAATTTGAGTGCTTGAGATCTTCATCTTGTGCTCCTTGTGACTAACATGACCTAATCGCTATGTTGTGCTCTTGTAACTTCTGACATGTTCACACTTTGTTGATTTTCAAAGGCTAACAATTTCCCATGCACATATAGTTGTAGTTAGTCCTTCAAATATTCATCAGAGTTGCGGAAGACTTTATCTTTTAGTATGAACATGTGAAGAAGACTTCGGTTAGTACACAACTACGCCACCATCTTGATATGCAGCAACATATATAGACACGGATAAAATGGATTTGAACATTTCATCGTAACTCGGTAGCGTTTTACCTCCGGTCGGTGAAGACCGTTAGAAGGTATTAGATACCGTACCTGTGATCGGGTAGATTCAATTAAGAACCTACTTGACAGGGTTTCCCGGTGGTAGTAGCCAGTTTTCTTTACTCGACCGTCTCAAAGCAGACTGCGGACGTAAAGAGTGAATCATAAGGATAAATTATCCGTCTGATTAGAGTCGTCAATTTAGAATTCCTGGAACAAGTGTGATTCTATAAGAATCGCACCATTGTTGCTTTCCCGTTTGTCACAAGCTTGATTCATGGAGAATCTTGTGAGTCACCTACCGCAGTGCTATTTGATGTTGAAACTGGAAGGATTTCTATTCGTCACTGTGAGCACTCAAGAGTGTCACTCTGAACGTTCTGGCAAGATCACATGGATTTTGCGAAGAAACCTAGAATCAAGTTTGAATCAATTAAGAATCCAAACTTAGTTTCTTTCCAGTTCTCACAAGTTTGATTCGTGTAGAATCGCACAAGTTACCTACCATGAGCTTGTTTGAGGTTGACTCAAGCAGGATTTCCATCTTCATTGTGAACCGTATCACTCAGATGTTATGACAGTACCACAAGGATAATACGTAGGACTCGATTGTGTCCTAATGAGATAATAGATTGATCTCTTTTGGCTCTAGACTCAATAAGTGCATTTTGGTAATCGGAGGCTGGAGCAGACTGCCACCTTTTCAATATTAACTAAGTCGGAGTGAGAAAGTCAATAGATACGTGTTGATCTCCGTGACAATGAGACAAGTTTCTTTTGAGAGAAACCTGAATGGCTAGGAAGGGTTATGCATTGCATCACTGGGTCCATGAAACAAGTCTTGAAAAGATGTGTTAACCCGGTGTCTACCTATGTTGCATAGAATATTCAACTCCTTCAATGCTTACCAATACGTCATCACTAGCACCTTGTTGTGATTGTACCAGTGCTAACTTAAGTAATTGGTACGCATTCAGCTTCATTCCACTCCATCTTTCCTAAGGACAACTATTTCTAGCTATGGAATGTCCTTGGGTGGATCCCTCCGGTTCTGGTTGGATCATAGGACTTAGTTTCCTATCTTAAACCACCTTTTGACTCCATCGTTTCGTCGGGGATAGTAGGTTGTTTTGGATATAGATCGTAACCATAAAACCATTAAAAACCATTCAAAGTGCTTGATAAAAATCAAAACTTTTCACACTTTGAAAGTTTTACATTTCCGAAAAGCTCCCATACACACATGCATCGATATACGAAATAGTTTAGCATGTGAGGGAAGAGTTGCACTTAAATCTTCAAGATCACATGTTGCGATATATTACATTTTGATCACATTTTCTCCCCCTATTTCTAATATAAAAACTTAATATTAGAGATACCAAATGATTAAAATGTGACAGTTTCTAAATATCGTTGGGAGAGAAACATGTGTGCAAGCATGAATCAGGGAACATTATGTCGGGTTGCTCCCCATCAACAATATATGTGTGTCCTGAAACATAAATTTGACAAAATTTTGGAAAAACGACACCATAAAATATGTTGAGGTACGGAGTTGAGATGCCTTATCCGATATAATTTATTACTTACGACAGTTTTAAACCATTTTTGGAATATGTTGGATACATAAAATATGATAATTTCAGAGATGTACCCAACAACATTAAAGGCTTGATTTTAAAACGCCCCCTCAAAATTGATCCAAATAGCATATGACAGTTTTTAGATATAAAAACCATTTTATGAGGAAGGGAGTGTTGAACACACAATTTTGAAAGATTTAGAAAAAACATTTGAGAAATTATTGAAAAATTGTGTTCAACGGTTTTAAAATAATCATGATAGAAGACTTCTTTTCTATTGCTTTCGGAAAGCGCACTGAAACGTACACTTCCCTTGTGGGTCCGTTTTTCATGAGCTCAAAACTTTGATTGTTTTGTGACTAGCTCATGACCGAGAAAAATAAATTTCCCGTTCTGAAGGATAAGTTATCATCCGTGATAAACGTTCCTTAAGTTGAAGTTCGAGTTCTAAACTGACATTTACTTAGAAATCGTTATGAGAGAATATCAAGCAGCTTCATTTGCCAAAACCTCCATGTCTTCTGGAGTCATATACTTCATACCAAGACGGCCAACGAGATACTGAAACCTATTTTAGGATAGAGCTTTTGTAAACAGGTCTGCTATCTGGTATTCAGTTTTGACAAAGTATAATTCCACGATACCACGCTCCACTTGTTCCTTGATAAAGTGATATCTGACTGTTATGTGCTTGGTACGGGAGTGCTGAACCGAATTGCAAGAGATGGCTATGGCCGACTTTGAGTCACAATACATAGGTATTTTATTAAAGTGGAAGCAATAATCCGTGAGTTGAGTTCTCATCCAGAGGACATGAGCACAACACGCGGATAGAGCCACATATTCTACTTCAGCTGATGAGAGCGAAGTGCAATCCTGCTTCTTTGACGACCAGCTCATAATCTTGTCTTCCCCTAGATATTGTATGCTACCAGAAGTGCTTTTTCGACTATCAAGGCAACCTGCGTGATCAGAATCTGAAAAAGTTGTTAGATGAAAACCGGTTTCCCTCAGATACCAGAGTCCCATGTGAATGGTATTCTTAAGGTACCAAAAGATCCGTTTAACCTCTTTGAGGTGCTTTTGAGTAGGTCTGGCTTGATATCGAGCACAATATCATGTGGCATGATGAATATCAGCCCTGCTGACTGTAAGGTACATAAGTGACCCGATCATACTGCGATATCACGTTTGATCTACAGGGTATGAGTACAAGTCAACGTCTAGGGATGTGGTCGACAATGGTGTACCAACGCGAGCACATAAGGTCATACCATGCTTTTTAAGTATCTCTTGAGCATACTTAGGTTGGTTAATAAAGATATCACGTGGGGATTGATGAATCTGGAGGCCTAAAAAGAATTTAGCTCCCCCATCATTGACATTTCAAATTTATTGTGCATTAATTTTTCAAAAAGTTTTGAAAGTTTTGGGTTCGTAGAACCAAAAAGGATGTCATCAGCATAAACCTACACAAGCAATATGTCATCCCCATATTTATTAATAAAGAGAGTAGGATCAATGGAACCTTTGGAATCCTTTGGATACCAAGAAGTTTGATAGTTCATCGTACCACGCCCTTGGAGCTTGGTTGAGTCCATATACTGCCTTCTTGAGACGATAGACTTTGTCAGGATGATGAGGATCAATGAACCCTTCTGGCTGATTCACATATACTTCTTCCTTCAAATGACCGTTGAGAAAAGCAGTTTTAACGTCCATCTGATAAACCGTGAAGCCTTTATGTGCAACATAAGCAAGAAATATCCTGACAGCTTCCAAACGAGCAACTGGAGCAAATGATTCATCAAAATCTATTCCTTCTTGTTGACGATATCCTTTAACCACAAGACGAGATTTGTTTTTGGTGATGGTTTGTTCTTCATCCAGTTTGTTTATCCAGATCCATTTGAAATCTAAAATCAAAATTCCATAGGGTCTGTCAATAAGTTCCCAAACATTTAGGCGTTCAAACTGATGAATTTCATATTGCATTGATTCAATCCATGCATGGTCAGTCATGGCTTGCTTGATGTTTGTAGGTACATTTTAACTCACGGTGAGTGCATACATACACACATCGCCATCGGTTTCGAGTTGTCTGCGTGTTCGAACCGGTTGTGAAGGATTTCCAATGAGTTGCTCCAATGGATGATCACGCATCCGATGGTGAATGGATGGATATCGTTGGTAGAATGTATGCATGTGGGACGGATCAACATGTTGAGTAGAAGACTCTCCAACTTCGCGCACCGGGAACGGGTTGATAAATTCTTCTTCGTCAGATTGTGCATCGACTGCTTGATTGTTGTTTCCTCCTTTAGCATTGACGGTTGGTGATGTTGGTTGTATTATAGTTTCTTGAGTTCGTTGAGTATCCAATGGAATTGTCTCTTGAGCAACGGTTGCTGAAGTAGATGCAGTTGCGTCTTGTTGACTTTGTTCGGGTGCATCAGCAGTATTGACAGCGGAAGGCATTGACACAACTTGATTGTTTCCATAGTAATATTCATCAAACATTGGATCATATAAATCAACCAACTCATTCATTTGTGTCGTATCCGTCGAGTCTGCTGTAGGAGTACTTTCTTGACGTTCTTGCACAGGACGTACACTGTTTTGAGTAGGTGCCATTGTTGACATTGAGGAGCGGGACTTGAGCTGCTGTGTTCAAGTACCATATGTGGCAATTCGTCAAAGATCACATGAACTGTTTCGACAATAATATTTGTTCTCTTGTTGTAAACTCGATATCCTTTCGACAATGTAGCATACCCCAGAAAAATACATGCATCACCTTTTTCTTTCATCTTGTCGAGATTCTCACCGTCTTTAAGAATGTAGTATAAAGATCCAAATACGTGAAAGAATTTAACAGTAGGTTTCCTGCCATTGATGATGTGGTAAGGTGTCTTTTCATGTCTAGGGATTACGAGAGAAGGATTCTGAGTATAACAGGCAGTTGCAATAGCTTCAGCCCAGAAGAATAGTGGTAATTTTGATGCAGAAAGCATTGTTCGAGCTGCCTCAACCAAAGTGCGGTTCCGTATTTCGACAACGCCTTTTTGTTCAAGAGTTCGAGCAATAGACGTTTGATGTTCGATGCCTTCTTCTTGAAATTAAGATTGCAAAGTCTTGTTCAGAAATTCAGTACCCCTATCCGTTCTTACGGTTAAGACTTGAGCTTGAAGATTGCGTTGTATCATCTTGAGAAAGTTTTTGAGAACCTCTGGTGTTTCATCTTTGGACCTTAAGAAGAAAGTCAATGTGTATCTAGAGTAATCATCAATAATCACGAGAATATACTTTTTCCCGTTAATACTCTCTATACGCATGGGACCACATAAATCCATGTGTAGAAGTTTCAATCGTCCTTTTGAGCTTGGCGTAGTCTTTGTTTTGAAAGACTTCCGTTTTTCTTTCCCCAACTCACAAGAAGAACAAAGATGGTCTTTGACGAATTTTAACTTAGGAAGACTGGTCACAATATCATTCTTTAAAAGCAAGTTGATGGTGTCAAAGTTGAGATGTGACAATCGTTGATGCCATAACCATGCTTGAGAGGATGAAGCTTTCGCCATTAAGCAAATTGGATTTCTTGAAGATGTGTCTTGAAGAGTTACTGTTAGCCTCAAAATATTGGGTCAAACAAGAATTTTCGGTCATAGGTTTATTGTAATATTTATTAGAACGTTGTAATAGTTAGTTAAAATAGTCGTGACATTACGGGCTTGATGGTTAGCTTAAAAGGCCTCTTTCAAGGTACTAAGCATTTATTCAAGCCCGACCCAAAACATATATAGTCTATTAGAGAGTCCGCATGTGGGTGGTCTATATAAGCACCCTCCTAGCATGTTAGGAGGGTGGGCATGTAATCATAATTCTAAATCTAATCTCACCAACTTAATCACCTCCTTCTCACTACTTTCTCTCACTACTTTCTCTCTCTAGAAATCTTCTATCTTTCTTCTTTATTTCTATCTTATATCATCTAAATATATGGGACAACATTTGGTATCAATCAACATGGGGTAGATTTGTCATTGGTTGTTGTTATTGATTTGATTTGTGTGATTTAATCCAAAATCATCACGAATTAATTTTTTTAGTGTTTTTCGAGCTCTAAATCTTGATTTAAATCACCTACAAAGTTGTGGTAGGGATTTAGATTAGTTATTGTGGTTAAAATCATAAGTTCTTAGGGAGTTTGGATTGATTTTGGGATACGGTTTGTCAAAAAGTTGGCTCGTTTAAGCGTTGAAATTGGTTGTTATACCTTTCGTAAGAGGGTTTTTGAAATGTTACGAAAGAAAGAAGTTCCAAAATTAACAAGTTCCGAAACAAAAAGTTCCAAAATTAAGAAGTTTAGAAAGAAAGAGTTCCGAAAGCTTTGTTTCCACGAAACATGATTTCTACGAAAGCTTGGTTCTAGGTTGTCTTTGTGAAAGCTTCCTACGAAGTCAATTTCTACGAAAAGTATTTCCTACGAAACTAAAAATTTAAAGCTTCGTAAGATGGCTTTTTTTTACGAAAGGAATTCTTCGAAAGGTTCTTCCGAACGTTAACAGTTCCGAAAGTAAGTTTCTTCGAAAGGAAATCTAGTTACGAAAGCAAATTTAGTTACGAAAGGAATTTAGTTATGAAAGGAATTTAGTTACGAAAGGAATTTAGTTTCGAAAGGAATTTAGCTACGAAAGGAATTTAGCTACGAAAGGAATTTAGCTACGAAAGGTTTAAGTTCCTCCGAAAGGTTGTTCCTGCGAAAGGTTCTGCGATAGGTTCTACGAATGACTCTCGTTCAAAACACTTTCAACACCAAAAACTCTCGTTCAAAAGACTCGTTTTAGTTTAATATTTCGATAGTGTCAACAGTATTATTAGAAACGGATTTTCTTTTCGATTTCGAACTCGGTGATCGCAGACTTTAATAGTAGTCTCATTGTGATCGCGATCACGTGACGATCATCGTGGTATATTCAGATTGCACTGTCGAGAAATAACGAGCAATATACGAGTATAAACTCATCGATGTGCTTAATCTTCAAAGGTTGAAGAAGACTTCTTTTAGCGGGAAGAAATTTTTTTTCTATTAAACCAAATTTAGAATATGACATATGCAGTCCCTGAATTTTATAATATTTGCAACCTTAGCCTTTACTTTAATAACTACCCTCCATGCTAAAGTAGTTTGCATCATTCGTCCTTGTTTGTTTAAAACTCTCTGTTATTCCTTTTAAGATCAATCAACACTAACGAAAGCTCAAGTACTTCGTCTTCCTCAATGGTGTCTACAAAAATTAATTATTGTTTTACGGTTTCATCTTGATTTTGTAAAATCCCGCGAAAGAATTCTATTTCTAGGTTTAAATCATAGATTTAGAAAATCACGTGAACGTTAATTCATTTTTAACCACAACCCAATCACACCATATCTACTTAAGATCCAAAGTCACTTCATCATCTGAAACACTCATTAGGGATTCCGTAATACACGATGTGCATGCATTCAAATCCAACATGTCGGTTGCAAAAGAACGATGCATGACACACTTTAGATCACTCCAGTCACACCTTCAAGTTCTTTCAAATGATGATTTAAAAGGCACTCACGTCGAACTTGGATTCAAACGGGTATTCAAGTCACTCACTGGACAAGATGTCGAGACATTCACAAGCACTATGCTACTAAATGTAGATCACCTTGAAAAACAACTTTCCAACGATGAACTTCAAGAGGTTGAATCCATAGATGCCGTTTTGGTTCTCGAGATCAATTTCAGCAATTCTTTGATACACAGGTCTCTGTACACTATGATCGAGAATTCATCAACAAATACTTCTTTGAATATACTCGGTTAGAAGTTCAAGAATTCAAGGAGACATTTCTTCAACAGATGAGTGCTATAAGAAAGTCCATTGCTGAAAGAACACGTCATAAACTAAAAGTTGAAAGAAGGGTGAATAACAGATTAATGCAGAAGAACGAGAGCAATGTCGATGATGGTCAAACATGGGATGCTTGTTCGATTGGCACAGAAAGCAGCGGGACAGAATCAGAAAAGAAGCATACCAGCGACAACTCAGGGAATGATCAAGCAACCGATGATACATACATCAGACCCATATATGATGAAGAGCCAATGGTTGAGGTACAATTAACTGTTGTGTATGATTCTAAGATTCATGAGCTCAAAACTATGTTAGCTTAAAAGATAAAAAATTTTGAGGATGCCAAACTCGAGTTTTCAAAGAAAAATGACAAATTTGAATCTTATTTTGAAAACTTGAAAAAGCAAACATTGTTCTTGAACAAAAACTGGATTGTAAGATTCAAGATTTTTATACGGAAAAAGAACATTTTGTGAAACAAAATAATTTGTTAGAATCAAAGTTGGCATCTCAAATCCTAGTCCTCCACGTGTTTCATTAAATGAAATATCTGTGCAACATATCGACGCTGTAGATAGTAATGACGCGAATGCTGCTACCAACATAGTTGATAATATGAACATTAGGTTAGAACAACGTGTCGCTCAATTAATTCTACAAAATGAGCAATTGAAAGCTCAGATTCAGGAAAAAGGTTTTTCATTAACAGCGGTGAAAAATGAATTAAGGAAGCTAAAAGGAAATAGTATGGATACTAAGTTAGCAAATCAGTCAATCTTGGAGAAACCTCCTACTCAACCATTCAGAAACCGCCTAGTTGCTAGACAACCGAATGCGTTTAAATCTAAACGACCCTTAACATCGAACTCGAGGTTTACATCCCAAGTTGACGTGCGTAGCAATTTGCCAAGAACAGTCACTCCACTATCTAGATCCCCCTTAACAAATTCTGCCTATGCAAAACCCAATCACATAAATGCTTCTAGCAACTCTAGAAATAGCTCTAAGAACTTGCCTCAGAGTAGTTCAAATGACACGGTTCATCAAAGCTAACTAGGGGATGCTAAGATAAAGAAACAGGCTAGAGATACGACCCAACCGAAACCTAGGAGCGCTAATCACACATCTAGGAATTCTAGACCCTTCTATGATGTGCCCAAATCAACCTATTCTAGGAACACTTGATCCTTCTTAGATGCTCAGCACTTTGTTTGCACGAAATGTAACAAATGCGTGTTTAATGCCATTCATGATGATTTCCTCACAATAGTCCTCAACAAGGTGAACCAAAAAGCTAGAGCATCTCAAAGACGGAACCCTATAGGAAATATTTTTTCTCCAATTAAGTATTCCGCTGTGCATGAGAAAACTATGTTTCCTAGACCTTGTCTTAAGTGGATACCAACGGGTAGAATCTTTAAAACAACTGGTCTTAAATGGGTTCCTACTGGAAAGATATTTCCCTCTAGCACGAAAAAGGTTCAAGGTGAACCCCCACATGGTTCTCATCAAGATGTCGCTAATCCACATGCAAGCATACAAACTATTGATGAAAGTGCAGGTAATAAACTAAAGATTCAACAAGAACATAAAGGTTTTCGTTATTCATATCGTTCAACAAAAGACACTCTCAGAGTTTGGTTGCTGAAGAAACAGATATCAGAGAAATATGTGTCTCAGGGGTTTCACAAGTAAGCTTCACAATGGTTTATAGTCAACTCACAGACTGTAACCCGGGCTCACAAGACAGGAAAGTTCATCCCGATGATGACTTATCCTTTGAACAGGAAACTAAAAATTTCTCGGTCATGAGCTATATTAAAAACATTCAAAGTTTTTAAGCTCATGTAAAATGATTTACAATTACCTCAGATTGTGACTCGTACTTCAAAGAAAGGAAAGTTGATCACGAATGATGACTTATCCTTAACAACAGGACAATTTCTTTTGCTTTGTTTCTAGCAGTAGCTAGAGGTTTGGTGTATGAGCTTGATGACTTTGAGGAATGAGTAGGTGGTTGTTGACGGTGAACGGGTTTTGTTGAAGTAGCAGCCACAAAAGAAATAGAGTTAGCAGACCGTTCTACCTTTTCAGCTCTAAGTTCATTCACTTCATTCTGATGTTGTTTCAAGATATCAGAAAGTTTGTGATAGGAGATGGTCTTGATATCTTCCCTTTGTTTAACCAAAGTTACGAACTTTTGCCATTCCGGTTTGAGTTGAAGTAGAAACTGATGATTGGAGATGGTGCGCTGATTTCTGACAAGCTCATTCATCATTTTGTAGAATATCGAGTAATATGAGTCAATGGATTCACCATCTTCGGATGTGAATTTTCCAAACTCCCAAAGTAGATTAGTCTCGAGATCTTGAACATTGATCGACTCACATTTCTCCAATCGATGAATTGAATTCCACATTTCCATAGCATTAGTTAATGCATCAACCATGGAAATATCATTATCAACCCCAGTAAGTATGTAATTAACAACATCAGCTTCAGCTTGGAAGAGTTTCTTTTTCTCAGTAGGACATGTATCGAAATTCTCCATAGCTCGTGTAATTGATGAAGTACCATCCTCTGCTGGTGTGGTAATGGGTCTGAATTCAAAACCTGGAGACGGATTCTCAAGGCAGTGACGAAGAGCAGTTCGGTTCTCTTTTCTGTCGAGAAATCTGAGAAAACGAGATCTCCACCGAACGTAGCAACCGGCAATGAGCACAGGTGGGTTACTGTTGCCACCTTGTTCCAAACGAATTTTATTAGCAGTCGCATTGTTGATTTTGTTGTTAGACATGGTAAATGTGTTTGTATAGATTAGGATCTTAGTAGATTTTTTGTGATGAGGTGTGGCTAAAGTTTCGTAGCGTTCCGAGAATCTTCAGTCCGACAATAAATTCCTCAGTCCGACAAAACGGCTAGCCGAAAAATTTTATATCGCCAAATTTTGAAATTGAGTTAGAAATAGCCAAAAACTAGTAGGGAAAAAATTTGATTTTACTTGACCTAAATTTTTTTAAAAAAATTTTGAATTTTTTTTAGTAAACTATGATTTGGGACTAGTCTAGAGGGTGGCTAAGTCTAAAAATACTTCAAACAAAAGATGGCTGAAATCGGAATACCTCTTGGAACAAAAGTTAGAATCTCAATGTTTAAGAGTCGGAATCCTTTAATGTTCAAAAGTCGAAATCCAACAGTTTAGCAAAAGTCGGAATATCTAGAAGTCGGAATCTTCAATCTTTTCAGAAGTCAGAATCTTCAATCTTTTCATAAGTCGGAATCTTCAATCTTTTTAGAAGTCGGAATGTAACACTTCCTGATTGAAAGTCAGAATATGTTTTACTGAAAAGAATTCGGGACTCTCCACTGTATGTAAAGTCGGAATTTGACTTGTATGAAAAGTCAGAATATGTGGACTATTCAAAAGTCGGAATAACTTGCTTAATCAATGTCGGAATCCGTTTCCTTGCAATATGTCAGAATTTTTTACTGAAAGCGGAAGTCGGAGTCCAAAGCAGAAGTCAGAATCCAAAGCTTCAAAATGTCGGAATCCGTTTCCTTGCAAGATGTCGGAATGTTTTACTGAAAGAAGAAGTCGGAATCCAAAGCAGAAGTCGGAATCCAAAGCTTCAAAATGTCGGAATCAAGTTTCTATGCAAATGTCAGAATTCCAACTAGGATTTCAAATGTCGCAATGTAAACAATGTCGAATCAGGAATTTTGAAGGGAAAAAAATGTCGGAATAAGGGAATAAGGATGAGATGTCGAAATAATAAACACTCTTATTCTGAAATCATTCACTTCACAAGAACTTGATATTTCAAACTTTTTACCCAATAATCAAGCCAAAACTACCAATTTCTTCGTGAAAATCACCAAAAACAGTATCACAAATTCCTACCACAACTATGTAGGTAATTTGTATGAAGATTTAGAGCTCGAAAAACACAAAAAAAATTGAGACGCGATGATTTGATGATAAAATCACACGAATAAAAAACAATAACCACAAATCATCAATCACCTATCCACTATAGGCTCTTGATACCAAATGTTAATCCCATATTCAATCCATAATACAATATTAAGATGATATTTAGAGAGAGAAATAGATGAAGGTAGAGAGAGAAAGTAGAGAGATTGGAAGGTTAAACTTTTCTAGAGAGAGAAAATGAATGGTAACCAACACCCTCTTCCACACATGGAAGAGGGTATATATACCCTAGGCTTGTATGGGCCGTGGGCTTAGTAACACGGGCCGGGCTTGACTTGTCTTGGGCTTAGAGCCCCTATCTTATACAATATTAGCATAAAGTCCAAGCCCAATTAACCCGACTAACCTATTACAATACAAGACCAATAACGACTAAGATGACCTATTATATTCTTGTTCGACTATAAGATATAGGGCTAACACTTTCAACCAAGGTTAAGAGTTTAAGTTCCAACCTAAACGTTCATATGCACTTTGGCTATATGGTTGGTTGGTATTGGGAGAGAAGTTTAATAAGAGATTCATTCTCTTGTAATGGCTAACCATTTCTCTCCAAAAGGCACAATTTATATAGGCAGTGCAAAACTAGGGTTTACATTGTGCATGTTCCCATGCAAGAGTTTATCCAGTGGGTGGTTGATGCCCATGCTGGATAAACAGTACAAAGGACAAATAAACTATTCTAGGAAAAGATAAAGGTTGTACTTATAGTTAACTATACAAGAAAACTACTTTGACTTAAAGTAATCTTTTCCCGCCTAATGTAAACCTTCAGAATACTTAAGTATCTTCAGTATTCTAGAGGAGATCAACATCATTCAGTTTGGTATTGTCTGTCACACCCCCAATTTATCAGAGTAAGGCAACATAATGGGTTGCAACGGTCATGACTATCACAAGACACAGATACAAAGAACGACTATTTAAAAGCCTTTATCATTTAATTAAAAGCATAAAACTTGTTCGGAAGCGATTTACACAAGATCATAATAAAACATTGTTTCAAAAGACTTTAACATTGATCCAAATATCCATACACTAGTCACGACCATTTTTTATTAAAAATCTCCCATTCATAACCACGTCACTCCTCCGTCTTGATACCTGAGAAAAACATTGCTAAAGTGTCAACACGAAGGTTGGTGAGTTCATAGGTTTAAGTTTAAATAGTGTGACGAACCATAAGTTTTTCAAAGCAACCGACATATAATCTTATAACAAATATAAGATTATAATCAAAAGTATACGTTTCGACAACCTACGTCTAAGCTCATGACACCGAAGCGTTAACCAACGAACATGATATAATGAGAGCCCGAGCAAATGCCTATCCCAAAGCATTCGTAACGACTCAAATGTAAGTGTATCTAATTTGGTTACACAACCAACATTAGATAGGGAGGTCAATCCCAATAGATCTATCCATAAAATTCGCGCTTACACAAAGTAATTAACGGTTCACGATAGTGGGCTAAAGCATCTAGAGATATCGCTACTTAGACATCATGTAGGCAAACGTATCAAGTTTTAGCACCTATGTTCATCTGTTTAAAACAAGCAATATTCTCACCCCAAAATAGTTAAAACAATTAAAAGTGGGGCTATGAAACTCACCTCGATGAAGTAGTAATTATGTTCAACAAAGATAGCACGGAAAATCAAGGCACGCAAACCGATGCGTAAACGATCTACTCGTAACCTAAGTAAAATATCCGTACTTAGGCTAAATACAAGAAATAATAATGTATAATGCACTTGTTTGATAATTTATACTTGCTATTAATTTATAAAATGTTTTTATACATTTTTCATGTTCGTCCATTTTAGTCACGGGGTCAACTTTGGGTCTCAATATCTCGTTATTTAATAGTCCAAAAAATAAACGGGTTCTCATTACAAAAACTAGACCGCGAGGTCTAAGATATTTAATAAATATCACATTTTTATGAAGTCTCTATGTACGTAAAATAATTAGCAAAAGTGGTTCACTCGCAATTAAAATAAACAAGTAAAGTCTTATTATTATTATTAAGAGTCAAACAAGCATTTTTAGAAATTAATTGTAGCTTCGTTACTTTACTTCAGGACAAACAGAAAGTTGTTGTGAAAACTAGGCCGAGTCAAGTTTATCAAGGTATTTTTAGATGGTCGGGACATGGTCGTTTGATGGGTCTAAACATAGCAAAAAGCGAGCTCTATGGGTAATTATTTATGTGGTTATATATATTCTACTAGCATTCCTTGGAAATAAAAGAGAATAAAGTCTTTTGTGTTCATACTACTACTTGTCTTTGGCAGCCAATACACAAAAAGAAATAAAGGAAGAATCAAATATCATGAAAGTGACTACACATACATACATAACATAACATAGCTATCCCTTTTACCCTACATACATAACATAACTACCTAAATTTAAGGAAATGTTTTGGTTGTTTGTCTACCATCTACGCAAGCCACACCAAGGAAAAGGTGGTCCACAATTTGTGTTCACATCATACATACACTTAAATAATGCATACCACACATATAGCTTACCTTGTTTCATGCTTAAAGGGGTCCTAGCTCTTACACATATATTACATTACAGGAAGAGTATTGATAATAAGAAAAGGAACGAGTTTGTGGCTTTTAGTGTTTCTGAGTTACTATGCTACGCAGGGGACACACACAACACAACAAGCAACATGTATTACTCCGTTTAGTCTCTTTATTATAAGCTACTGTAAGTTTGTTTGGTACATGGCAACCACGCACAACCTTATCACACCCATATATGTACATATACACGCAACACCCAAATGAGCTCCAAGACATATTTGGAAGACTAAGTTTACTTGTTTTTGTCTGTTTATTTGCCTTAAGGTTATGTCCACGCCCCACCATAAAGACCAAGTTTTTAAAAGGCAGTTAAGTTGTTTTATAATTGTGTTAGAAATATGCCTTGTTTCTCTATTATGGTAAGACATCATTTTTAGAAGATACTCACACACCACACACACACACCTGTTCGATCACACACATATACATAGCACAAACATACATATACGTTCACATCATGGTAACACACAACCACATAACATACATTTTTCATGTAAGTAAGTCAAAAGATAGAAGGGGCCTGCTGTTGCTACTGTCCATCGCAAGGTACCCAAAGAGGGAAGATGATTTCCATTTGTACTTATTTTATTTACTCACACTTACAAGCATACAAAACATTCAACTTGGGCCTTTATTTCTCTTTACCAACATTTCACAGATCACTACATATCTACATTATCGTATTTATTTGGTTTATTGTTTCTGATGCATCGAGTATTCTCACCAAAACACATACTACCTACAAACCATGCATGCATAAAATATATCTACTGTTGTGAGACGCAGTAGTAACCCATGTACATTACACGTCTCAATGACTTATATTCCATTTGAAAAGTATAATGTTTAGCTAGTTACTGAATACCCACACACTCTATCTACTTTTCATTCTCTGTTTAACACATGCATACAACATACCAGTCTTAAACACATACGCATACGCTTATGGTTTGCTCTCCTTGCTTGCAAGCACACACTCCTATGATACTTAGGTCCTTCATGGTTTTAATCATACGCAGGGATGTTTAATCATTCATGCAAGGTGTTTGCCTAGAGTTTGAAATATGCATGGCAACATGAGTAAAGAGATTTTTAAGTCAAAAGAGTCATATCATATTATACTTAGTATCAATCATAAACATACCCACTGTCATTTTATGTTCGCATCCTTTAAGAAATAACCAATATTCCGTTTATGGATTTGTTTCAAAGTTTGTTTTAGGTCATTTCTTAATAAACCAAACATACCCCAGCCCGTGACTTGTTTTACTTCTTTTAGGTTTAATTTTCAAGTGTTTTTAGCAAGTGTAAATATCAACCAATTAAAATGTGGAAGGTTTATGGTAACTTACAAAGGTCCTAAGAGTATTTGACGAAGATGGAAATCAACAACTAGAGAGCTTTAAATCTAACAACTTGCTTGTTTAAATCAACCTGAAACCTTGTTTGCTTATTGTTGTCGTGACACAAAAGGCTTGTGTTTTTCTATTATAGATTTGCCTTGTTTGTGTGTGAGTTTTAGTGAGGAATGAGAGTTCTATTTATAGGCAAGAAGGTGTGGTTTAGAGTTAAACAAACTTATTTAAGGTTTAGTTAGGCTTTGTGGTTTGATTTCAACTAGGGCTAACCATCATCGGGAGTGGGATTATGTTGGGGAAGAAAACCCTTGATGGGTTTTGTTTCATAGCAGAGAAAGGGAGAAAGGCTTGTACTTGTTTGACAAGTTTGGTGTAAGATTAAGGTTGAAGGAAATATCCATGGGGGATAGTATAAAATCTGTGGGTTTTGATGAAGGAAGGGAGACAAGGTGGTACATCCATTAATGGGGAAGAAAAGTACAAGCAAAAATTCAAATGTAGAGAAGTAAAACGTGGGTTATAGGAGAGGGGGGGGGGGGTCCGGTTATGTGCAACTATACAAGTAGTAAGGAAAAATTTTGTTTTTCTTTTTAATTTGGTATTTCTTGTAATGTTTGTATATATTGTAGAGGTTTAAAGGTGTACATGTAATGTAAAGTCTTAGTAGAAGTGGTTCTAAATAATTTATGAAAAAGGGGAAGTACGAAATCTTTAAGTGTGGCGTAAATGTATTGAGTAAAATACTTATTTTCGTATCGGACCCAATTAATATAATTTATGTCGACATAAAATAAATGTCGACTCCAAAAATAGAATTTCCTAGCACGTAACGAATTATAGTCATTCAAATAATAATTCATATGATTGTCATTCATAAAAATTAAATTCGTATACAAGATATGCGTAATCAATCGGGAATATCAATAGACACACAAGTCTAACCCGAACTATCGCGTTTTACGTATATTAAATAGATTGAAAATTCACGTTTGTGACATCCGACATCTCTTAAGTTTGAGCTTCGACCCGAAGCTCATACTTCGATGAAACTTATTTAATTTAAAAAGCTGAGGGTATTTAAGCTTAAATTGATCTTCACGTTCCCAAGTAGACTCGGGTCATCTTCATGCATTGTAACGCACTTTTACGATCGTTATACGACTTTGTCTAAGTCGTTTTATTTCACGGTCTATAATTTCAATGGGTTCTTCAACCCGTTAAATTGAGTTTTACTCAAATGGTGTTTTGTTCTTCTCGTTATTATTTAAAATTTGTTTTAGATTTTTCCGACTCTAATGTATTTGAGTTTTATTGTCGTCAAAACAATTGACGCTCTTAGTATTTTTCGTGTCATACACGCCCTTGCATGTGATAGTGGGTAAGGAAATAATCGCACTAGGTTTACTCGTATCGCGTACTTGACGTTTTTAGTTAAGGCGGTAGAAAAATGTTCGACGTTCATAGCACATAATAAGTTTTTCTTTAGATGACGAATAGGGCAACTTTAATATATTCTACTAATACTAATATATTTCATTTTTACCATGACTACTATGAGCATGCTCGCGTTCGACCACGATCATACGTAGTTGATCAGGCTACGTACGTCTCGGGACCAATGGTTGCATCCTCCTTTTCATCAAAATTTAACTCTTTGAGGTTGTAATTTATATATTGGTAGCCCATAGTTCATTTCGTTCATTACCATTATTCACTTTCACAATCAACAAATTAGTCCATAGTTCATTTTATTTGTTATCATAGCTCACTTTTAACAATCAACAAAATAATTTCCATACTTATTTGTACTAGTTCTCGTCAATTTTCTCAATAGTTTGCGTCCTCTACATCAAATTGTTCATAAAACTCGATTTTTCCAAAGCTTTACATGGTAGCCCTTACAAACACTGTTTCACCATTAATCACGGTGTTTTATACATTAAGTTGGTCGTCAAGACAGATTTTTCTAAAACTTTGCATTATAATCTAAATATTTTGTTATCAATCGTGGATTTTTTATCAGTAATACCTTTACTGATTTTACCAATTATCAAAATTTCTGTTAGTCTTTCTAATAAGTTCTCGGTGATGGTTTCTTCAAAGTAAATTTTTTTTTGTATGCTTTCTAAAAATATTTTATAAAACTCTTTCATAAAAAAAATGATAAATTTTTCTCCGACATATATAAAAATATTGTAGGACAAAAACATTTCATAAGTAAAAGCTTCATAAGATATAAAAGATAACTTTTAAAAATAACTAGAAACAATTAAATAAGAATTTTAAAGTATGTTACATAACCCAATTGTTTGTTTTTGTTGGTGGTGACATCGACGGATGTCGAGTCACTTGATCTTCATAAAAATAAATTATTTAATATCCACATCAGTCACTCAATTCTATCACAAATTTTTCTAGAGCTTTGATCATGCTTTATTACATCTCAGACACTTCGATCAATTTGTTTTTATCTCAAAATTGTTCAATTTGTTTAATCCAATCAACTAGTCGGTTCCATCACAAGAACTTCATCACAAAAATTGTTCATTTTGTTTTTATCTGTTTGTTCATAATCATTCTATAGACTCTTTATGTTTGACACGCGCTATTAGGATTTCTTAGAAGTGAACACAATTCACGTCTAGGGTTCTCAAGCTTTATGACATGCGATAATCTCTTTAATTTAAAATATGGCATAATCCTCATATAACTGAGTTCTCCCTTTAATATTAGTTGTTATATCATACTTTGTAAATTTATAATAGCAATCTTAGTTTCAAACCAATGAACTAGAACTTTTAGATCGGTCTTTGTACAATTTCTCCAATATAAATTTCTCCTTGACGTGCATTCGACTTACGCGTCGGCATATATCCTGATAGTTTTTTTTAATATTTTTGTAATACCAATTTATGTTATTTCCTTATGATATAGTAATTTGTGGTTTATTACAGGAGTAATACTTTATATAGAGTGTTTATCATCGTATGTTGTATAAAAATAGGAACGACGACTTTCCTAATTTCAGTGTTCGCACACCATGCAAACTAATGGTACTAATGTACCGTACTAGTCAAACGTCAATGAGGGAATCACCTTGTCAGATCATGTAAGTCTTATCCATCCCCGAGGAAATTCACAAAAAATCTTAAGCTGCGTTACAACTGGCACTTGACTAAGCCTCGTAACCCAATCAAACAAGAACAACCTTGAGGTCCAGTCAAGTATTAGTCGTTAAACTTCTTAATAACTTTGGTGAATTTACTGGTCTTTAGATATTACTCACACAATTTAACATCGATTAATCCTACACAAAACTCATCAAATATGTTATAACTTAACGATCAACTAATCACACAACATGTAAATTCATGAGCTTTCCCCATCCTCAAGAAAACTCATCAAAAACCCTAAGTTGTATAACGACTGGCACTTAACTTAGTCTCGCAACCCAATAAAACAAGAACAGCCTTGAGACCTTGCTAAGTATCGTTATACCTCTTAACGTTTTTGATGCTTTGTCTTGGCTTTAGGTTTAGTCACGACTTATCATCAACCATTACTAAATCTCACCGCGCCTAAGTACTGTTTTGGCGTATATTTTTAATTCGGCGTATATCGATATAGGATAACATAGAAACACACAAGTGTTTAAATAGTTCATAGTAGTCTAGTGGACTGTTTTTAAAAAAATACGTAATAACATAAGTATGTGTATTTTTTACTCCAAATAAACACGGTACAACCCATCTTAGTTCGATTTAAACATGGCACAAACCATCTTAGTTTGATTAAACATGGCACAAAACATTTTTGTAGCACAACAATCCAAACAAGGATGCTAGGTATTTTACTTCAAAATATAAGAAAAATCGTCTTAATACATATTCCTATAAGTACATCTTACATAGGGATCATTCAAACAAGGAATGAAATACTTAATGCTAATAACACGTAGCAATCAAATTTAACTAACATGGTAAATCACACAGAATAATTCAAGTAACGACTTACTTTTATCGAAGACGTGGAGTGAAGTGATTCTTGGAGATTTTTGAGTTAGTTATAGTCTAGAATTCTTTTTCCCAAAATTAAATTTTTGACTCACGTTTATAACAAAAATCATTTTGCAAAATAACCTAGTTCTCTATAACTACAGCTCTAATACCAATCTGTCACACCCCCAATTTATCATAGTGAGGCAACACAATGGGTTGCGACGGTCATGACTATCACAAGACACAGATACAAAGAACGACTATTTTAAAGCCGTTATCATTTAATTAAAAGCATAAAACTTGTTCGGAAGCGATTTACACAAGATCATAATAAAACATTGTTTCAAAATACTTTAACATTGATCCAAATATCCATACACTAGTCACGACCATTTTTTATTAAAAATCTCCCATGCATAACCACGTCACTCCTCCGTCTTGATACCTGAGAAAAACATTGCTAAAGTGTCAACACGAAGGTTGGTGAGTTCATAGGTTTAAGTTTAAATAGTGTGATGAATAAGATTTTCAAAGCAACCGACATATAAACTTATAACAAATATAAGATTATAATCAAAAGTGTACGTTTCGACAACCTACGTCTAAGCTCATGACACCGAAGCGTTAACCAACCAACATGATATAATGAGAGCCCGAGCAAATGCCTATCCCAAAGCATTCGTAACGACTCAAATGTAAGTGAATCTAATTTGGTCACACAACCAACATTAGACAGGGAGGTCAATCCCAATAGATCTATCCATAACATTCGCGCTTACACAAAGTAATTAACGGTTCACGATAGTGGGTTAAAGCATCTAGGGATATCGCTACTTAGACATCATGTAGGCAAACGTATCAAGTTTTAGCACTTATGTTCATCCGTTTAAAACAAGCAATATTCTCAGCCCAAAATAGTTAAAACAATTAAAAGTGGGGCTATGAAACTCACCTCGATGAAGTAGAAATTATGATCAACAAAGATAGCACGGAAAATCAAGGCACGGAAAACGATCTACTCATAACCTAAGTAAAATATCCGTACTTAGGCTAAATACAAGAAATAATAATGTATAATGCACTTGGTTGATAATTTATAAAATGTTTTTATACATTTTTCATGTTCGTCCATTTTTGTCAAGGGTCAACTTTGGGTCTCAAAAAATAAACGGTTTCTCATTACAAAAACTAGACCGCGAGGTCTCCGATATTTAATAGATATCACATTTTTATGAAGTCTCTATGTACGTAAAATAATTAGCAAAAGTGGTTGACTCGCAATTAAAATAAACAAGTAAAGTCTTATTATTATTATTAAGAGTCAAACAAGCATTTTTAGAAATTAATTGTAGCTTCGTTACTCAACTTCAGGACAAACGGAAAGTTGTTGTGAAAACTAGGCCGAGTCAAGTTTATCAAGGTATTTTTAGATGGTTGGGACATGGTCGTTTGATGGGTCTAAACATAGAAAAAAGCGAGCTCTATGGGTAATTATTTATGTGGTTATATGTATTCTACTAGAATTCCTTGGAAATAAAAGAGAATAAAGTCTTTTGAGTTCACACTACTACTTGTCTTTGGCAGCCAATACACACAAAAAAAATAAAGGAAGAAACAAATATCATGAAAGTGACTACACATACATACATAACATAACATAGCTATCCTTTTTACCCTACATACATAACATAACTACCTAAATTAAAGGAAATGTTTTGGTTGTTTGTCTACCATCTACGCAAGCCACACAAAG
This sequence comes from Glebionis coronaria, assembly GCA_025667525.1. Taxonomy (NCBI): domain Eukaryota; kingdom Viridiplantae; phylum Streptophyta; class Magnoliopsida; order Asterales; family Asteraceae; genus Glebionis; species Glebionis coronaria. The sequence continues at coordinate 102,602 of JANFOE010000770.1, forward strand.
GAAAAGGTGGTCCACAATTTGTGTTCACATCATACATACATTTAAATAATGCATACCACACATATAGCTTACCTTGTTTCATGCTTAAAGGGGTCCTAGCTCTTACACATATATTACATTACAGGAAGAGTACTGATAATAAGAAAAGGAATGAGTTTGTGGCTCTTAGTGTTTCTGAGTTACTATGCTACGTAGGAGACACACACAACACAACAAGCAACATGTATTACTCCGTTTAGTCTTTGTATTATAAGCTACTGTAAGTTTGTTTGGTACATGGCAACCACGCACAACCTTATCACACCCATATATGTACATATACACGCAACACCCAAATGAGCTCCAAGACATATTTGGAAGACTAAGTTTACTTGTTTCTGTCTGTTTATTTGCCTTAAGGTTATGTCCACGCTCCACCATATAGACCAAGTTTTTAAAGGTAGTAAAGTTGTTTTATAATTGTGAAAGAAATATGCCTTGTTTCTCTATTATGGTAAGACATCATTTTTAGAAGATACTCACACACCACACACACACACTTGTTCGATCATACACATATACATAGCACAAACATACATATACGTTCACATCATGGTAACACACAACCACATAACATACATTTTTCATGTAAGTAAGTCAAAAGATGGAAGGGGCCTGCTGTTGCTACTGTCCATCGCAGGGTACCCAAAGAGGGAAGATGATTTCCATTTGTACTTATTTTATTTACTCACACTTACAAGCATACAAAACATTCAACTTGGGCCTTTATTTCTCTTTACCAACGTTTCACATATCACTACATACTTACATTATCCTATTTATTTGGTTTATTGTTTATGATGCATCGAGTATTCTCACCAAAACACATACTGCCTACAAACCATGCATGCATAAAATATATCTACAGTTGTGAGACGCAGTAGTAATCCATGTACATTACACATCTCAATGACTTATATTCCATTTGAAAAGTATAGTGTTTAGCTAGTTACTGAATACCCACACCCTCTATCTACTTTTCATTCTCTGTTTAAAACATGCATACAACATACCAGTCTTAAACACATACGCATACGCTTATGGTTTGCTCTCCTTGCTTGCAAGCACGCACTCCTATGATACTTACGTCCTTCTTGGTTTTAATCACACGCAGGGATGCTTAATCATTCATGCAAGGTGTTTGCCTAGAGTTTGAAATATGCATGGCAACATGAGTAAAGAGATTTTTAAGTCAAAAGAGTCATACCATATTATACTTAGTATCAATCATAAACATACCCACTGTCATTTTATGTTCGCATCCTTTAAGAACTAACCAATATTCCGTTCATGGATTTGTTTCAAAGTTTGTTTTAGGTCATTTCTTAATAAACCAAACGTACCCCAGCCCGTGACTTGTTTTACTTCTTTTAGGTTTAGTATTCACGTGTTTTTAGCAAGTGTAAATATCAACCAATTAAAATGAGGAAGGTTTATGGTAACTTACAAAGGTCCTAAGAGTATTTGAAGAAGATGGAAATCAACAACTAGAGAGCTTTAAGTCTAACAACTTGCTTGTTTAAATCAACCTGAAACCTTGTTCGCTTATTGTTGTCGTGACAAAAGAGGCTTGTGTTTTTCTATTGTAGATTTGCTTTGTGTGTGTGTGAGTTTTAGTGAGGAATGAGAGTTCTATTTATAGGCAGGAATGTGTGGTTTAGAGTTAAACAAACTTAGTTAGGGTTTAGTTAGGCTTTGTGGTTTGATTTCAACTAGGGCTAACCATCATCGGGAGTGGGATTATGTTGGGCAAGAACACCCTTGTTGGGTTTCGTTTCATGGCAAAGAAAGGGAGAAAGGTTTGTACTTGTTTGACAAGGTTGGTGTAAGATTAAGGTTGAAGGAAATATCCATGGGGGATAGTATAAAATTTGTGGGTTTTGATGAAGGAAGGGAGACAAGGTGGTACATCCATTAAGGGGGAAGCAAAGTACAAGCAAAAATTCAAATGTAGAGAAGTAAAACGTGGGTTATAGGAGAGGGGGGTCCGGTTATGTGCAACTATACAAGTAGTAAGGAAAAAATTTGTTTTTCTTTTTATTTTGGTATTTCTAGTAATGTTTGTATATATTGTAGAGGTTTAAAGGTGTACATGTAATGTAAAGTCTTAGTAGAAGTGGTTCTAAATAATTTATGAAAAAGGGGAAGTACGAAATCTTTAAGTGTGGCGTAAATGTATTGAGTGAAATACTTAATTTCGTATCGGACCCAATTAATATAATTTACGTCGACATAAAATAAATGTCGACTCCAAAAATAGAATTTCCTAGCACGTAACGAATTATAGTCATTCAAATAATAATTCATATGATTGTCATTATTAAAAATTAAATTCGTATACAAAATACGCGTAATCAGTCGGGAACATCAATAGACACACAAGTCTAACCCGAACTATCGCGTTTTACGTATATTAAATAGATTCAAAATTCACGTTTGTGACATCCGACATCCCTTAAGTTTGAGCTTCGACCCGAAGCTCATACTTCGATGAAACTTATTTAATTTAAAAAGATGAGGGTATTTAAGCTTAAATTGATCTTCACGTTCCCAAGTAAACTCGGGTCCTCTTCATGCATTCTAACGCACTTGTACGATCGTTATACGACTTTCTCTAAGTCATTTTATTTCACTATCTATAATTTTAATGGGTTCTTCAACCCGTTAAATTGAGTTTTACTCAAATGGTGTTTCGTTCTTCTCGTTATTATTTAAAATTTGTTTTAGATTTTTCCGACTCTAATCTATTTGAGTTTTATTATCGTCAAAACAATTGCCGCTCTTATTATTTTTCGTGTCATACACGCCCTTGCATGTGATAGTGGGTAAGGAAATAATCGCACTAGGTTTACTCGTATCGCGTACTTGACATTTTTAGTTAAGACGGTAGAAAAATGTTCGACGTTCATAGCACATAATAAGTTCTTCTTTAGATGACAAATAGGGCAACTTGAATATATTCTACTAATACGAATATATTTCATTTTTACGATGACTACTATGAGCATGCTCGCGTTCGACCACGATCATACGTAGTTGATCAGGCTACGTACGTCTCGGGACCAATGGTTGCATCCTCCTTTTCATCAAAATTTAACTCTTTGAGGTTGTAATTTATATATTGGTAGTCCATAGTTCATTTCGTTCGTTACCATTATTCACTTTCACGATCAACAAATTAGTCCATAGTTTATTTTATTTGTTATCATAGCTCACTTTTAACAATCAACAAAATAATTTCCATACTTATTTGTACTAGTTCTCGTCAACTTTATCAATAGTTTGCGTCCTCTACATCAAATTGTTCATAAACTCGATTTTTCCAAAACTTTGCATGGTAGCCCTTACAAACACTGTTTCACCATTAATCACGGTGTTTTATACATTAAGTTGGTCGTCAAGATAGATTTTTCTAAAACTTTGCATTATAATCTAAATATTTTGTTATCAATCGTGGAATTTTTATCAGTAATACCTTTACTGATTTTACCAATTATCAAAATTTCTGTCAGTCTTTCTAATAAAGTTCTCGGTGATGGTTCCTTCAAAGTAATTTTTTTTATAATGCTTTCTAAAAACATTTTATAAAACTCTTTCATAAAAAAAAATTGATAAATTTTTCTCTGACATATATAAAAATATTGTAGGACAAAAACAATTTCATAAGTAAAAGCTTCATAAGATATAAAAGATAACTTTTAAAAATAACTGGATACAATTAAATAAAAATTTTAAAGTATGTTACATAACCCAATTGTTTGTTTTTGTTGGTGGTGACATCGACGGATGTCGAGTCACTTGATCTTCATAAAAATAAATTATTTAATATCCACATCAGCCACTCAATTCTATCACAAAATTTTCTAGAGCTTTGATCATGCTTTATTACATCTCAGACACTTCGGTCAATTTGTTTTTATCTCAAAATTGTTCAATTTGTTTAATCCAATCAACTAGTCGGTTCCATCACAAGAATTTCGTCACAAAAATTGTTCATTTTTTTTATCTGTTTGTTCATAATCATTCTGTAGACTTTTTATGTTCGACACGCGCTATTAGGATTTCTTAGAAGTGAACACAATTCACGTCTAGGGTTCTCAAGCTTTGTGACATGCGATAATCTCTTTAATTTAAAATATGGCATAATCCTCATATAACTGAGTTCTCCCTTTAATATTAGTTGTTATATCATACTTTGTAAATTTATAATAGCAATCTTAGTTTCAAACCAATGAACTAGAACTTTTAGATCCGTCTTTGTACAATTTCTCCAATATAAATTTCTCCTTGACGTGCATTCGACTTACGCGTCGGCATATATCCTGATAGTTTTTTTAATATTTTTGTAATACTAATTTATGTTTGTTCCTTATGATATAGTAATTTATGGTGTATTACAGGAGTAATACTTTATATAGTGTTTATCATCGTATGTTGTATAAAAATAGGGACGACGACTTTCCTAATTTCAGTGTTCGCACACCATGCAAACTAATGGTACTAATGTACCGTACTAGTCAAACGTCAATGAGGTAATCACCTTGTCAGATCATGTAAGTCTTATCCATCCCCGAGGAAATTCACTAAAAATCTTAAGCTGCGTTACAACTGGCACTTGACTAAGCCTCGTAACCCAATCAAACAAGAACAACCTTGAGGTCCAGTCAAGTACTAGTCGTTAAACTTCTTAATAACTTTGGAGAATTTACTTGTCTTTAGATATTACTCACACAATTTAACATCGATTAATCCTACACAAAACTCATCAAATATGTTATAACTTAACGATCAACTAATCACACAACATGTAAATTCATGAGCTTTACCCATCCTCAAGAAAACTCATCAAAAACCCTAAGTTGTATAACGACTGGCACTTAACTCTGTCTCGCAACCCAATAAAACAAGAACAGCCTTGAGACCTTGCTAAGTATCGTTATACCTCTTAACATTTTTGATGCTTTGTCTTGGCTTTAGGTTTACTCACGACTTTTCATCAACCATTACTAAATCTCACCGCGCCCAAGTACTGTTTTGGCGTATATTTTTAATTCGGCGTATATCGATATAGGATAACATAGAAACACACAAGTGTTTAAATAGTTCATAGTAGTCCAGTGGACTGTTTTTAACAAAATGCGTAATAGCATAAGTGTGTGTATGTTTTACTCCAAATAAACATGGTACAACCCATCTTAGTTCGATTTAAACATGACACAAACCATCTTAGTTCGATTAAACATGGCACAAACCATTTTTGTAGCACAACAATCCCAACAAGGATGCTAGGTATTTTACTTCAAAATATAAGAAAAATCGTCTTAATACATATTCCTATAAGTACATCTTACATAGGGATCATTCAAACAAGGAATGAAATACTTAATGCTAATAACACGTAGCAATCAAGTTTAACTAACATGGCAAATCACACGGAATAATTCAAGTCTCGACTTACTTTTATCGAAGGCGCGAAGTGAAGTGGTTCTTGGAGATTTTTGAGTTAGTTATAATCTAGAAATATTTTTCCCAAAATTAAATTTTTGACTCACGTTTATAACAAAAATCATTTTGCAAAATAACCTAGTTCTCTATTGTGAGACCCCCAAAATCAGGCAAGGAAACACGTAGGCAGCAAAGGGGTTCCACGTCATGGTACAAGAAACAAGGAAATATTGTTGACATAAAGTTGACGTAATAAAAACTTATACATTACATCACAAAAAGATCAGAGTTTTTAAACAAAGGTCCCAGAGTTTTATAAGCGAAAAATCTATTATTTAAACATGGTTTTGTAACATGTTGTTACCAAAAATATAGGATAAACTTCTGACAGCTTTTACCAAAACCGAACTTTAAAAAGTAACAAAGAAATCTCCAAGCTGCGATAATATCCTGCAGGCTCCCATCCAAGCAAAGCTAAATAATAATACCTGAGATTAAACATGTAAAATCGTCAACATAAAGTTGAGTGATATTCATAGGTTTAATAGTAAGGTTGTGGAACACAAGCATTTATTTGTAAAACAAGAAATAGGGAAAATGGTTACGTACGATAACCATAGTCCGAAACCATTATTATTGCTATTTAGTTCATGAACCGAAGCTTTACTCAATGTAAGTTCCTCTAGTGAGTATTCAGCCTAAATACTCAAGTATAAACAAATGAAATGCGTCATGGTTAAACAACCGCAACATGGGACGGGGATTGTCAATCCCGATGGATCCACCCACAACATTCGCGCTTAGCAACACAAGTAAATTAACGGTTCATGATCAGGAGAGGAAACTTAAGGGCTATAACTAAAAGCAATAATAATAATGAAAATCTGTTGGAAATCATCAAGTTCTGGAAAGCATACAAGTTCTGGATAGCATACAGGTTCTGGATAGCATACAAGTTCTGGATAGCATACAGTTTAAATGAATGTGTTCCACCATGTAAAATCTCACCCCGCGTTTAGAAACAATGTATAAATAGTAAAAAGGGGCTATGAACTCACCTTAGAGATAAAGATATCAAAAGAGGATAACGATCACGAAAATCGTGGCGGGAGTGAAACAATGAAATAAGATAAGTCGACGAACCAAGAGCTTCTAGCGACGACCTAAACTAACTTGGCACGTATTAGAGATATAAACGACTAACGTAAGAGAATAACGAGTTTGATAAAGGTTTTCTAAAAATATAGTTATATAAAAAATTAAATAATGATCGAACCAATTTTGAAGATTATAAAATGAAAAGGACTAAAAGTGTTGCATTGAAAACCTATAATACTAGTATTATATAGATTTATAAATGGAGGACCACATATGTAAATATTCATTTTAGATTGCATGAAAATCTTTTGTTTGAAGTATTCTAACGTAAATGCTCAATTGTTTCATCTTTGTTTTCGAAAATCGTCATATGACTTCGCATATGTATGAAGTTACGGTTCATGTTTGATTATTTAGTTAAAGATCTCATATACTAAATACATATCTAGTACTATATCTAGCATCCTTCATAAGAAAGAAGTGTATAAAGAATTTGGCATATTGATTGGTTCGGTCATATAGAGAAAAATGGAATCGTGTATATAATTATATTTTTATATCAAAATGAATATAATTTGCATAATACCATTTATATCAGCTCCAAAGGATCTCCAAAAGTAGTTGATGATATATTTTCTATGAAGAAACCAATTAAAATTCATTGCCATAAAAGTTAGCAAGAATAAAATGAAATTGTGTTTGTGTGATTATATGTTGCTCGGCAAAACAAGGCAAAAATGGCAAAATGAGTTTGTATATTGTTTTAGCAAAACGAAGGAGAAAGATAAATGATCATAAAATTTCTCTAACCAAGACGTGTAAAGCAACTATATACGTGTTTAGCAAATCTTTCCATCTTACACATATGGTTGATACGTGTACAGTTACAATGATATGGTTTAATATTTGTTAACTTTTGTTGCATAGATAATAAAGCGGGTATTATCGAAGTCCGATATTTTAAAAGTTACGCGATATAAAAGATACGCGTTAGACAGGAAAAATAAATGCTCAATATAAAATAAAAACTTTGGCATTCGGAGAACTTTAATATTTAGATATATAAAAGAGGGCTTATTATTTAATAAAAGTTAACGCGTCATATGACACTTAAAGGTTTATCACAAATTTACGAAGAATGTTCGTAAAACAATAAATTAAAATGACGACAATAAAAAAAATATTTTCATGTCATAACGAGAATATTTACTGTCGATGACGGGCATAGATGCCGATAAATAATAAATGACAAGTATTTGATACACTAAAGCCATAACTTTGCCGGATAGTCGAGAATTCAATATTATTCGTCGAACGAACATGAAAAATAAAAGTCAAGTAATAAATATTAATCCGAATACTATAAATAAGATTAGACCTCGGTCTAAATATTGATTTTAAATTTCGGGTTACTACACTAAATAAATATGAAAAAATAAAAATAATTAATTTATTATTTTTTTTAATAATTTCGAATAAAATATTATCAATGATCAGAAGAATAATTAAAATATAGTTTAATTAAAATTCTCGAGATCTCAGGATTTGCGTACAAAAAGTATAAGAAAACGTAATACGTTGAAAAATTCAAGAAGCACGAATAAAAGAATAAAAAAATGATGGGAAAGTACGGATTGTTACAGTCTTCCCCCCTAAAGGAACTCTGGTCCCTCAGAGTTTTTCTGGAGACGGAAGAAGATGCAAACAAATGGAAATAGAAAGTTTAGAACTGACTCATTGCTTCCCATGTAATTTCTGCACCTACGGCGAACCTTACAATTGGAATCCAACTGTGCTTCAGATTCTTAACTCTTTACAAAATTATTTCAAACTCGAATTGAAATAATAGCATTCAGTATGAAGAAATATAAAGAGTTAGAATGAACATAGGAATTGCTTAAACGGACAAGTTGCGCTACATCAAGTTAAAACTGCTAATCGACAAGGAATCGCAAGTCGCGCAAACTGTAAAACATATGAATCTACCTTTCAAAAGTAAATAAAGAGAGATATAATTTACATATAGACATTTAAAATAAGAGTTGTCACAATTGTCTGTCTAGGATTTGGTATTACTTTCAAACTTAACTTAAGTATTTTCTTGATCTTAAAAATACAAGGCTTGAGGAAAAAAAAACGAAATTCGTATCGATTCTTAATGAACAGTATAGAATAGGGGCGTTGTCAATAAGACAACAAGAAACAAAGAATATAGCAAGTCATCACTCCTTGAGTGCAGTTGGTGTCACCAACATTGGCTTATAAATTTCTAGGTAATCGATACACGATTGAAAGATAAAAGCTACACAACAATTTTCGAATCAAAGAAAATTTTTAATTAGTCACTTGGGTATGATTCAAGTAAAATGAACAACATTGGCAATTAGAGAGCGAAATCAATACGTGGTTCACACGAATGAACTTCTAAACAATAAGGTCTGACACACATCATGACAGATATAGGAAATTATTATCCATGCAGAGTCATAAATCGTTATTCTCGTCCGGAGTCATTTCGAAGGTATACCAAAATGTACTCAAACAAAGTTGGTCGAGGAGAAAGTATGAAAACATTAGAACTTCCAAGTATGATATCAATCGTTAGTAACTTGACGAGCGGTAAATAAAATTGTATCATGAAAGAAAATGAGGTAACAAGTAGATTAAAGCGTAAAGAAAAATAGATTGTACTCGCAAACACACAATTCGTTCAAGAAAAGAAAAAATAAAAAAAATAAAATAAAGAAACATATGCATTTGTCATGAACATGTACTACTTACATAACGCATAAAAGCTTTCATAATTTTATTTTAACAAGATTTTAAGGTGACTACTATTCAGCCTCGCATGGCTCCTTCTAAATTACGCATAGGTGATCAGGCCATGCAGAATTTAGGACTAGCAATGTGATGCTTAGCTTCGTCAAACCAGTATTACCTGTCATATATTAAAAACATATAAAATACCATTTGTAAAACAGGAATCGAAATAATTTACGAAACGTTCTCGAGAGTAAGTAATTCGTGAAATACATCGTAACAGTAATGTCAAATAACTATATAGAATAACATTCATATATTTTGTAAAGCTCAAGTAGAACATTTTGTAAAATAATTCGCAAATAGTACCAGTTTAAATTTATAAAATAGCGAGTGGGTTACACGAGAGTAATAAAGGGTAGTTCAATACAATCAATCAAATGGTTACAGGATGATAGAATTTCAAAAGGTTTAGCCGGGATCATCATGAGATACGTATCAAAATGAAGACGAAAGATGCGAAAATAATAACTTCAAGTCTCGATCCAAATCAGTGGTACCATAGAGAAAAAGAAAGATAAAATATAATGACAAATAAGTGACGTATAAAATAAAAGATAAAGAAATCCATACGCGTGCACATCCAAAATTATTCGATATAAGTATGCTTTTAAGAAAGTAGAATATCAATTCTCGAATAATACAACTAAGCTGAAAAGTTCCTATATTAGTAAAGTTTAGGAATTTAACACGTTCATAGTGACGCATAAAAATGTATACTTTCAAGACTCGATGTCTAAATCAATTTCGTGTAAAACAATGTTTTGGACAACTTTCTAGTTTTACTTGAGACTGAAACGGATAAAAATGGACGAAAATGCCCTCGCATCAAATCTGTCAACAAAATAATATTTTAGAAATACACAGATATAAGTTCTTAAATTTTACAATTTCAAATGAGCGTAACATGCTCGTTTTAAAAGTTTACGGGTCGAATTTTATGTCCTAAACGAACGTCTCAACAAATAAAAACATATTTTTATTTCTAAAGTTTATAAAAATATTTTCTCGACATTGTTAAATTACATGTAACTTTTCTGGAGAAAGTATATTTTTCGACACACCTTGAAATTGAATCAAATTTCATAATAACCCGGAGTTTATGTACACACATGATTTGTGGATCCCATAAAAACGAGAAAGAATAAATTGTATAATTAATCATACAAAGGAAAACATTGTGTAACAATGGTTCAAGAATACCAATGATAATCTTAGAAATTAAAAAAAAACGACGCATGACATCCGTATCTTCGATTTTAAGATGCAATGCAGGAAGGTCTCTTGGCGGCGTGATTTTTCCAAAATCACAAGACATACCGAGAAAGAAGTGGAACATTAAAGGGTTGCACTCCCAGAGCGAGGAGGTTTAATAAAAGAGGAGGATACAAGTTTATAGAAATAGAATCGTATTCTAAACAATCGCCACATATCAGAGGATATAAATTACAAGATGACGATGATGTTTCCAAGGTACAAACATACGTTATAATTCGAAGTCGAAACGAAGAATGGTCAATGAAATAATATTTAATCGATATACGAGTGTCGTGTAAAACGGTGACATAAAAGTTAATCAAGGTTACAAAAACCTACGATATTATTCAACACGGATTCAAGGAATGCTTCGAGATGTGTGACTCACACGATGTCCTTTAGTCTTTTTTTTTTGGAGACACATTGATCTGCACAATGGTCTATAGACTATTTTCCAAGACATCCAATCACAAATGGTCGGAAAGCAAATTGGATATCTAAATAGATATCTTAAAGAGGTTTAACAATAGAAGTAACGCATAGGGTAGTAAAATGAAAAATCGGAAGTTTCATTGAAAGCAACACTTACTTAATCCCAAACAATGGTATCACGAGAATACAACAACATGTAACAGTGAGTCGAGAAAAAAAACACACGGTTCAAAAAGAACGAGTATATGAGGTCAATCGTATTACGCATAAATAAGATAGCAATAGTACTCAGAAAAGTGAGTATGAAAAGACGGCAGCATACGTGCTTTGATTACAAGTATGCAATATCATAACGATATAAAGTCATTGCAACAAGATTAATTCACAAGAACAAGAATTCAAGAAATAAAGTACGGGCAGATGTAATCATAGTAATATCCAATGATAATTCATTAAGCACAAGGGCTTTGAAAAGAAATAGTAATTATCGTCATTAGGGTGATGTAATATTTCAACATGTAATCAAGAGATGAAATACTAGAACGATAATTAAAATAATAAAGATTAGAGAGTTACCCGCGCAGATATCGAACAACCATGGCAGAATCTGTGTTTGACATAAAGTTGACGTAATAAAAACTTATACATTACATCACAAAAAGATCAGAGTTTTTAAACAAAGGTCCCAGAGTTTTATAAGCGGAAAATCTATTATTTAAACATGGTTTTGTAACATGTTGTTACCAAAAATATAGGATAAACTTCTGACAGCTTTTACCAAAACCGAACTTTAAAAAGTAACACAGAAATCTCCAAGCTGCGATAATATCCTGCAGGCTCCCATCCAAGCAAAGCTAAATAATAATACCTGAGATTAAACATGTAAAATCGTCAACATAAAGTTGAGTGATATTCATAGGTTTAATAGTAAGGGTGTGGAACACAAGCATTTATTTGTAAAACAAGAAATAGGGAAAATGGTTACGTACGATAACCATAGTCCGAAACCATTATTATTGCTATTTAGTTCATGAACCGAAGCTTAACTCAATGTAAGTTCCTCTAGTGAGTATTCAGCCTAAATACTCAAGTATAAACAAATGAAATGCGTCATGGTTAAACAACCGCAACATGGGACGGGGATTGTCAATCCCGATGGATCCACCCACAACATTCGCGCTTAGCAACACAAGTAATTTAACGGTTCATGATCAGGAGAGGAAACTTAAGGGCTATAACTAAAAGCAATAATAATAATGAAAATCTGTTGGAAATCATCAAGTTCTGGAAAGCATACAAGTTCTGGATAGCATAAAGGTTCTGGATAGCATACAAGTTCTGGATAGCATACAGTTTAAATGAATGTGTTCCACCATGTAAAATCTCACCCCGCGTTTAGAAAAAATGTATAAATAGTAAAAAGGGGCTATGAACTCACCTTAGAGATAAAGATATCAAAAGAGGATAACGATCACGAAAATCGTGGCGGGAGTGAAACAATGAAATAAGATAAGTCGACGAACCAAGAGTTTCTAGCGACGACCTAAAATAACTTGGCACGTATTAGAGATATAAACGACTAACGTAAGAGAATAACGAGTTTGATAAAGGTTTTCTAAAAATATAGTTATATAAAAAATTAAATAATGATCGAACCAATTTTGAAGATTATAAAATGAAAAGGACTAAAAGTGTTGCATTGAAAACCTATAATACTAGTATTATATAGATTTATAAATGGAGGACCACATATGTAAATATTCATTTTAGATTGCATGAAAATCTTTTGTGTGAAGTATTCTAACGTAAATGCCTAATTGTTTCATCTTTGTTTTCGAAAATCGTCATATGACTTCGCATATGTATGAAGTTACGGTTCATGTTTGATTATTTAGTTAAAGATCTCATATACTAAATACATATCTAGTACTATATCTAGCATCCTTCATAAGAAAGAAGTGTATAAAGAATTTGGCATATTGATTGGTTCGGTCATATAGAGAAAAATGGAATCGTGTATATAATTATATTTTTATATCAAAATGAATATAATTTGCATAATACCATTTATATCAGCTCCAAAGGATCTCCAAAAGTAGTTGATGATATGTTTTCTATGAAGAAACCAATTAAAATTTATTGCCATAAAAGTTAGCAAGAATAAAATGAAATTGTGTTTGTGTGATTATATGTTGCTCGGCAAAACAAGGCCAAAATGGCAAAATGAGTTTGTATATCGTTTTAGCAAAATGAAGGAGAAAGATAAATGATCATAAAATTTTTCTAACCAAGACGTGTAAAGCAACTATATACGTGTTTAGCAAATCTTTCCATGTTACACATATGGTTGATACGTGTACAGTTACAATGATATGGTTTAATATTTGTTAACTTTTGTTGCATAGATAATAAAGCGGGTATTATCGAAGTCCGATATTTTAAAAGTTACGCGATATAAAAGATACGCGTTAGACAGGAAAAATAAATGCTCAATATAAAATAAAAACTTTGGCATTCGGAGAACTTTAATATTTAGATATATAAAAGAGGGCTTATTATTTAATAAAAGTTAACGCGTCATATGACACTTAAAGGTTTATCACAAATTTACGAAGAATGTTCGTAAAACAATAAATTAAAATGACGACAATAAAAAAAATATTTTTATGTCATAACGAGAATATTTACCGTCGATGACGGGCATAGATGCCGATAAATAATAAATGACAAGTATTTGATACACTAAAGCCATAACTTTTCCGGTTAGTCGAGAATTCAATATTATTCGTCGAACGAACATGAAAAATAAAAGTCAAGTAATAAATATTAATCCGAATACTATAAATAAGATTAGACCTCGGTCTAAATATTGATTTTAAATTTCGGGTTACTACACTAAATAAATATGAAAAAATAAAAATAATTAATTTATTATTATTTTTATAATAATTTCGAATAAAATATTATCAATGATCAGAAGAATTATTAAAATATAGTTTAATTAAATTTCTCGAGATCTCAGGATTTGCGTATAAAAAGTATAAGAAAACGTAATACGTTGAAAAATTCAAGAAGCACGAATAAAAGAATAAAAAAATGATGGGAAAGTACGGATTGTTACATCTATAACTACAGCTCTGATACCAATCTGTCACACCCCCAATTTATCAGAGTAAGGCAACACAATGAGTTGCGACGGTCATGACTATCACAAGACACAGATACAAAGAACGACTATTTAAAAGCCGTTATCATTTAATTAAAAGCATAAGACTTGTTCGGAAGCGATTTACACAAGATCATAATAAAACATTGTTTCAAAAGACTTTAACATTGATCCAAATATCCATACACTAGTCACGACCATTTTTAATTAAAAATCTCCCATGCATAACCACGTCACTTCTCCGTCTTGATACCTGAGAAAAACATTGGTAAAGTATCAACACGAAGGTTGGTGAGTTCATAGGTTTACGTTTAAATAGTGTGATGAACCATAAGATTTTCAAAGCAACCGACGTATAATCTTATAACAAATATAAGATTATGATCAATAGTATATGTTTCGATAACCTACGTCTAAGCTCATGACACTGAAGCGTTAACCAACCAACATGATATAATGAGAGCTCGAGCAAATGCCTATCCCAAAGCATTCGTAAAGACTCAAATGTAAGTGTATCTAATTTGGTCACACAACCAACATTAGATAGGGAGGTCAATCCCAATAGATATATCCATAACATTCGCGCTTACACAAAGTAATAAACGGTTCATGATAGTGGGCTAAAGCATCTAGGGATATCGCTACTTAGACATCATGTAGGAAAACGTATCAAGTTTTAGTACTTATGTTCATCTGTTTAAAACAAGCAATATTCTCACCCCAAAATAGTTTAAACAATTAAAAGTGGGGCTATGAAACTCACCTCAATGAAGTAGTAATTATGATCAACAAAGATAGCACGGAAAATCAAGGCACGCAAAACGATGCGTAAACGATCTACTCGTAACCTAAGTAAAATATCCGTATTTAGGCTAAATACAAGAAATAATAACGTATAATGCACTTGGTTGATAATTTATACTTGCTATTAATTTATAAAATGTTTTTATACATTTTTCATGTTCGTCCATTTTAGTCACGGGGTCAACTTTGGGTCTTAATATCTCGTTATTTAATAGTCCAAAAAATAGACGGGTTCTCATTACAAAAACTAGACCGCGAGGTCTCCGTTATTTAATAAATATCAAATTTTATGAAGTCTCTATGTACGTAAAATAATTAGCAAAAATGGTTCACTCGCAATTAAAGTAAACAAGTAAAGTCTTATTATTATTATTAAGAGTCAAACAAGCATTTTTAGAAATTAATTGTAGCTTCGTTACTCAACTTCAGGACAAACGGAAAGTTGTTGTGAAAACTAGGCTGAGTCAAGTTTATCAAGGTATTTTTAGATGGTCGGGACATGGTCGTTTGATGGGTCTAAACATAGCAAAAAGCGAGCTCTATGGGTAATTATTTATGTGGTTATATGTATTCTACTAGCATTCCTTGGAAATAAAATAAAATAATGTCTTTTGTGTTCACACTACTACTTGTCTTTGGCAGCCAATACACACAAAAAAATAAAGGAAGAAACAAATATCATGAAAGTGACTACACATACATACATAATATAACATAGCTATCCCTTTTACCCTACATACATAACATAACTACCTAAATTGAAGGAAATGTCTTGGTTGTTTGTCTACCATCTACGCAAGCCACACCAAGGAAAAGGTGGTCCATAATTTGTGTTCACATCATACATACATTTAAATAATGCATACCACACATATAGCTTACCTTGTTTCATGCTTAAAGGGGTCCTAGCTCTTACACATATATTACATTACAGGAAGAGTACTGATAATAAGAAAGGAATGAGTTTGTGGCTTTTAGTGTTTCTGAGTTACTATGTTACGCAGGGGACACACACAACACAACAAGCAACATGTATTACTCTGTTTAGTCTCTGTATTATAAGCTACTGTAATTTTGTTTGGTACATGGCAACCACGCACAACCTTATCACACCCATATATGTACATATACACGCAACACCCAAATGAGCTCCAAGATATATTTGGAAGACTAAGTTTACTTGTTTCCGTCTGTTTATTTGCCTTAAGGTTATGTCCACGCCCCACCATATAGACCATGTTTTTAAAAGGCAGTAAAGTTGTTTTATAATTGTGAAAGAAATATGCCTTGTTTCTCTATTATGGTAAGACATCATTTTTAGAAGATACTCACACACCACACACACACACATGTTCGATCACACACATATACATAGCACAAACATACATATACGTTCACATCATGGTAACACACAACCACATAACATACATTTTTCATGTAAGAAAGTCAAAAGATGGAAGGGGCCTGCTGTTGCTACTGTCCATCGCAGGGTACCCAAAGAGGGAAGATGATTTCCATTTGTACTTATTTTATTTACTCACACTTACAAGCATACAAAACATTCAACTTGGGCCATTATTTCTCTTTACCAACGTTTCACATATCACTACATATCTACATTATCCTATTTATTTGGTTTATTGTTTCTGATGCATCGAGTATTCTCACCAAAACACATACTGCCTACAAACCATGCATGCATAAAATATATCTACAGTTGTGAGACGCAGCAGTAATCCATGTACATTACACGTCTCAATGACTTATATTCCATTTGAAAAGTATAGTGTTTAGCTAGTTACTGAATACCCACACCCTCTATCTACTTTTCATTCTATGTTTAACACATGCATACAACATACCAGTCTTAAACACATACGCAAACGCTTATGGTTTTCTCTCCTTTCTTGCAAGCACACACTCCTATGATACTTAGGTCCTTCTTGGTTTTAATCATGCGTAGGGATGTTTAATCATTCATGCAAGGTGTTTGCCTAGAGTTTGAAATATGCATGGCAACATGAGTAAAGAGATTTTTAAGTCAAAAGAGTCATATCATATTATACTTAGTATCAATCATAAACATACCCACTGTCATTTTATGTTCGCATCCTTTAAGAACTAACCAATATTCCGTTCACGGATTTGTTTCAAAGTTTGTTTTAGGTCATTTCTTAATAAACCAAACGTACCCCAACCCGTGACTTGTTTTACTTCTTTTAGGTTTAGTTTTCAAGTGTTTTTAGCAAGTGTAAATATCAACCAATTAAAATGAGGAAGGTTTATGGTAACTTACAAAGGTCCTACGAGTATTTGACGAAGATGGAAATCAACATCTAGAGAGCTTTAAATCTAACAACTTGCTTGTTTAAATCAACCTGAAACCTTGTTCGCTTATTGTTGCCGTGACACAAAAGGCTTGTGTTTTTCTATTATAGATTTGCTTTGTGTGTGTGAGAGTTTTAGTGAGGAATGAGAGTTCTATTTATAGGCAAGAAGGTGTGGTTTAGAGTTAAACAAACTTAGTTAGGGTTTAGTTAGGCTTTGTGGTTTGATTTCAACTAGGGCTAACCATCATCGGGAGTGGGATTATGTTGGGGAACAACACCCTTGTTGGGTTTCGTTTCATGGCAGTGAAAGGGAGAAAGGTTTGTACTTGTTTGACAAGGTTGGTGTAAGATTAAGGTTGAAGGAAATATCCATGGGGGATAGTATAAAATCTGTGGGTTTTGATGAAGGAAAGGAGACAAGGTGGTACATCCATTAATGGGGAAGCAAAGTACAAGCAAAAATTCAAATGTAGAGAAGTAAAACGTAGGTTATAGGAGAGGGGGGGTCCGGTTATGTGCAACTGTACAAGTAGCAAGGAAAAATTTTGTTTTTCTTTTTATTTTGGTATTTCTTGTAATGTTTGTATATATTGTAGAGGTTTAAAGGTGTACATGTAATGTAAAGTCTTAGTAGAAGTGTTTCCAAATAATTTATGAAAAAGGGGAAGTACGAAATCTTTAAGTGTGGCATAAATGTATTGAGTGAAATACTTAATTTCGTATCGGACCCAATTAATATAATTTACGTCGACATAAAATAAATGTCGACTCCAAAAATATAATTTCCTAAGCACGTAACGAATTATAGTCATTCAAATAATAATTCATATTGTAACACTCTCAAATTTCGTATTGGTACAGCAGAAGAGTCTTTTAGAGTGTTACGGGATAGCACAATAACTCCAATCATAGACAACACATAAAAATGGTTGTACAAGGTTCAACATACATTCATTCGATAAAAAGTTTTAAGTGTACAACACATCCCAAATTATACAGGTCATTAAGTTTAAAAAACATAGATTGAATGAACAATTTTATTATTATGTGGGCCATCAGAGTCGATCTCCATCTGAATTACCTTCAAGCACCTGAGATAAAAACATGCAAAAATCATATCAGCGAATGCCGAGTGAACTCATAGAGTTTAATAAAACCGTTATATAAAACAATCATTGAAATCAGAACACAAATATAATATCAGAAGTAAGTCCTCGTATTGCTAGTCAGGCAATATATAAATCAAAGCATACATCTTAAACCGTCCATGAGACCGTAGCCTCAATATTACCATTATAGGTAATATTATCATCGTTATTCGTATCATTATCGTATTGTATTGGAATACATTTTTGGATTATTATTAGCCGCATGACATTGTTACCTTACTATCACAACAACGGTCCGCGAACCCGACAAACAATTTGCCCATCTAAGTTAGCGTGTCGTCACAAAAATCACGCTATGTAAATCTTCTCATACATAAATTCGCTTACCAATCAATGTGGTACGACGGGGATCAACCGTCAAGGCACGAACTGGGGTGATCGTCCCCAAATAGTACTATCATATGCATAAGCGTCTACCAAATCCCGGTAGTTCACAATTCATGCTAATGGGATTTTGAGTGACATAACCTAACTACTAATAATCCTTTTTATCTCTTTTATTGGGTCATGGCATCATTCGGGTCCATATCATTAAGCATACCATCGGGACTACTTGTGTTCTATATTTATCAAAAACTAGCATGTTATCTCCCTCGCGGGTTTACAAATCATTTTATAAAACATTTAAAAGAGTGCGAGGCTATGAACTCACGTTGATAATGAAAGGCGGATTATCGGCTACGGGCGTGATTCGGTCACGGAAACCTACATAAATAATAATCGGTTTTAGACTTTTGTCCAATGACGTTATCAAAATAAAAAGTATACATATGATGATTTTATACATATGATGATGATCAAGTGGGTTTATACATTCTCATTTACTCATTTTAGTGTTTATGTATTGGTAACTTTTATACTAGTTTACTAGTTTTACCTATTTACATGTTTTATGTCCAATAAGCCTATTATAAGTCCATTAACTTGTATTAATCCATTTTATACTTTTATTATCAGTATTATACTTTACATGTTGGGCCCAAGTGGGTTAAGCACAATAAATAAATTCATAAGTGTTTAGCCCATTTAGTTAGATTAATAGTCTAATAATGCTAACTTAGCTCGTTAATGTCCGTATGTTATATAGTTCGGGTTTTATCGGGTTTTACTTGTATTAGGTACTTATATATATCAGTTTATGACTTTTAAAAAGTTTACATTAGTCGGGTCCGATCGTCTAAGTTTTAATTGGCGAAAAACGTTAATTTTACGGTATTAGCCAAAAAGACGTAAAAATCATGTTTATAGTTTTTATAACTTATAAAACTTACTAAACTACCATTTGTATAAAATGTCCATTTATTTAACCTTATACATATTTATATAAATGAAATATATAAGTTAGTGGGTTTTAATTTCACATTTTATACTATATTATTTTGAGTACTTATATAATACTATTAAACTTTAATTTCATAAAAATCTGATTTTTAGTTTCATCTTCAGCATTTTTATCATATCTTGAGTTCTACAAAGAGATAGAAGCTCATTTTTGGATGGCATAAACTTCATATTATGTGCTAAGAATAAGTTAGATATAGCTACTTCTCAATCCATGTTTAAGTATCCTTAACAGTCCCTACAAAAGAGACTATTCAGATTGGTATACTAATTTTGTTTTGATCATATCTCACTCATATTGATGATTCCATTGCATGGCCAACTCTCATATGTGTATGAAATCTAATACTTACTGTAAATTGATTCCACCATGCAATTTTATTAGTTTATAACTTGGTTACTTACTGGTTTTATACAGCCAACATTTTAAGCATGATTTTAGCATTGTTACCTATGGTTTTTCATCTTTTGAATCATATTTATCAACACTTGATCCCCACACAACATTTTTATCATCATATATTCATCATATACATATACAATAAGAAAGAAAATACATTTGATCTTTACAAAAATAACAGGAGAAATGGAAAGGATGATCTTCTTTACCAACCAAGATTATATCTTGTTTTTAGATGACAATAACTTGATGAACACCAAATATATCTTCAAGATCATCAACCACCAAGATTTTTTGTTGAGAAATTAGCCATAGGACACAAGAAAATCACCTTCTTTGATGTTAATATGATCACCAATCAACAAGGCTTCAAGGTTTCTCCATGATATGAGTAGATAACATAAGATTTGTGGCTAGAATTGATCAAAAGGGGTGTTTAATGGTGAATGTGGGACGGCAAGGGAGAGGGTGTGAGAGAGATTGTGAGTTGTTTTGCATGTGTGTATGTGAGCAAATGGTAAGGTTTAGTGGTTTTGATAGTTTGGTGGGAGTTGTGACTTACTTGTTAAGCTAAGCTTAACAAGTGTAAGCTTGTAGCTACAAGGGTGCCACATCAAGGGATGTGGTGTCCCCATTTTGGCCGTCCCTTTTAGTGGGGGTGGGATAAACTTGTTTTGTCTCATCTCGCTAATTTACGGGTATTCCTCGATTCTAGTTATCTCGATTTTCGTGCCCTCTGGTCGTTTTACGAAATAAATTATGAATCAACGGCACAAAACGAATCTAATAAAAATTGTCTCATCAAAAACGGAGTTCAAAAACGTAAATACGTAATCCTAAGGTTTCCGGTTTAGTCGTAAAGGACGCTAAATTATGCACGTAAGCCCAAATTTGAAACCGTAAATTGTGAGTCATCAACCAACACAAAAATAAGTTTCAAAATATTATACGAGAAAATAATTTACTACCTGAAAATGTTAGATTGTCACAGCTTTTCCTCCTAAAAGGGATCAACGTCCTCGTGATCCATTTCATTTTGATGTCCATTTCTTATTGAAATCAAAGAGGTGCGGATATTTCTTCCACATTTCATCCTCTCGTTCCCAAGTAAATTCTGGTCCATGCTTTAAATTCCATCGGATCTTGTCAATAGGTATCCGACTTTGTTTTAGTTGCTTTACCTCACGATCCATAACCTCTACGGGTTCTTCGATAAAATGAAACTTCCAATCTATTCGAACCTTACCCAACGAAATTTTCGCATCACTCACTGCTAAACATTTCTTCAGATTAGATACATGGAATGTGTTGTGAACACCATGAAGTTCTGGGGGTAACTCTAGTTTGTAAGCCACCGGACCTACCCTAGATAAAATCTTAAAGGGTCCAATTAGCGAGGATTCAATTTCCCTCGTTTTCCAAATCTTATAAAGCCTTTCCATGGTGATACTTTCAACATTACTCGGTCACCCACTTTAAACTCCATCGGCTTCCACCGCACATCCGCGTAACTTTTCTGTCTACTACGGGCAGTGAACAGCCTATTCTTAATCTGAACTATCATCTCCGTAGTCTCCCGGATCAATTCCGGTCCCGTGAGCTGGGTATCCCCAACTTCACTCCAACATATAGGAGATCTACACTTCCTACTATACAAAACTTCAAACGGTGCAGCCTTAATACTAGAATGGTAACTATTGTTATACGAAAACTCTGCTAAAGGCAAATGTTTATCCCAATTCTTACCAAAATCTATCACACAAGCTCTCAACATATCTTCTAGTGTTTGTATCGTCCTTTCACTCTGCCCATCAGTCTGGGGGTGATACGCAATGCTCATGTCGAGATTCGTTCCCAAAGATCTTTGGAGAGATTTCCAAAAATTTCGATGCGAATCTAGGATCTCGATCTGAAATGATCGATACAGGCACTCCATGCTTGCATACAACATTATCAAGATAAATACGAGTCAGCTTCTCCAGTGAGAATTGCTCTTTAACCGGAATGAAGTGTGTTGATTTGGTCAGTCTGTCGACAATGAACCAAATCGAGTTATTTCCAGATGATGTTCTAGGAAGCTTGGTGATAAAGTCCATCGTAATTCGCTCCCACTTCCGTTCAGGAATCTTTGGTTGTTGAAGTAGTCCTGATGGCTTTTGATGTTCAGCTTTGACTCTAGCACAAGTCAAGCATTGAAGAACATACATAGAAATATCAGCTTTCATATTCAGCCACCAGTACAACTTCTTTAAATCATGGTACATTTTATCAGATCTCGGATGAATGGAATACTTAGATTTTTGGGATTGTAACATAATCAAATCTCTTAAGCCTCCAAACTTAGGTATCCACATACGACCTCTTAAGCATTTCACTCCATCAGCTCTAACCTCTAAAGGATCTCCTTCTCCTCGGAACCCTTCATTAACAAAATTTTCCTTCTTACAGGCTTCTATTTGCGCATTTCTAATTTGCTCAGGCAAATTATTGTGCACGGTCAAGACTAGAGAACGCACCCTGATAGGCTCTCTATCTTTCCTACTCAATGCATCGGCAACAACATTGGCTTTTCCTGGGTGATATTTTATATCACAATCATAATCACTTAACAACTCTATCCATCTTCGTTGCCTCATGTTCAATTCCTTTTGATCGAGAATATACTATAGGCTTTTGTGATTGGTGAATACCGTACACTTGGTGCCATACATATAATGTCTCCACAACCTAAGAGCAAAGACTACAGCTCCTAACTCAAGATCATGAGTAGTGTAATTATCCTCATTCTTCCTTAATTGCCTAGAAGCATAAGCTATCACTTTTTCTCGCTGCATCAAAACAGCTCCATAGCCTCTAAGAGATGCATCACAATATACTACAAAATCTTCACTCCCATCGGGTAATGATAGAATTGGCGCACTACATAATTTTTTCTTCAATATCTGAAATGCTCCATCTTCATCACTTCCCCAAACGAAAGGTTTATTCTTCTGGGTAAGCTTAGTCAAGGGTTTAGCTATTAAATAAAATTCTTTAATGAATCGCCTATAATAGCCAGCCAATCCTAAAATCTGTCGTACTTCCGTTGGCGTTGTCGGTGCAGACCAATTCTTAATGGCTTCAACCTTTGTAGGATCAACATGAATTCCATCCTTGTTAATCACATGACCAAGAAATTGCACAGAATCTAACCAAAAATCACATTTCGAAAACTTAGCATACAACCTTTCATCCTTTAACAAACTCAAAATAATCCTTAAATGTTCTCCATGTTCATCTTCATTCTTAGAATAGATTAGAATATCGTCAATAAACACAATCACAAATTTGTCCAAGTAGGGCTTGCACACTCGGTTCATTAAATCCATGAAAACCGTAGGTGCGTTAGTTAACCCAAATGGCATTACTTGAAATTCATAGTGTCTATAACAAGTTCTAAATGCAGTTATAGGAATATCTTCTTCACGGACGCGAAGTTGGTGATATCCAGACCGCAAATCTATCTTAGAATACACACTAGATCCTTGTAGTTGATCAAACAAATCATCAATCCTTGGTAAAGGATATAGATTTTTAATCGTCAACTTATTCAGTTCCCTATAATCAATGCACATACGGAAAGATCCATCCTTCTTCTTAACGAACAAGACTGGAGCTCCCCAAGGCGACGAGCTCGGTCGAATAAAACCTTTATCAGATAATACATAGCTTTTGGCCCGTATAAAAATTAAAGTTCTAGTTCTCGATATCTTAACGAATTGATTATTGGCTTAAAGTACGACTCAGTTGATTTTGGTAAACAAATATTTTTGGTTGTTTTTAAATTTAAATGTGCAAAGACGTAAATGTAAATGACGTAAAATTAAAATGCGTTAAAATTAAATCTAAATCTAATTAAAAGAAAGGGGTGCAAATATTTAAAAACGATACGGAAAGCAAATTAATTAAATGACTAAAAATAAAAGCGTGACGAGAATTAAAATTGACAAAGTATTAAAATGTAACTTGAAAATTAAACAAAGCAAAATTAAAATCCAAAACCCATAGCCATTGGAATCCACTATCGGAATGCTGTCACCATACCATCGGAATCCAGATCGGAATGTGCTATCGGAATAAAAGGTGCAACCTATCGGAATGTGACCTATCGGAAAGTTTCAGATCGCAATGCAGTTCAGATCGGAATGTCGCTTAGGAAAATTGGGCAGCACTTCGACTAAGTAAGCCTCAAGAGCCGTCGGAATGTGCCATCGCAATGTGCGATCGCAACCCCAGATCGGAATGAGGGTGATGTTACTTCTATCGCAATCCCGGATCGGAATGCAGTCCTTAGTCCAAACCTGTCACGATCGGAATGTAGAGAATGCACCCGTCGCAATGTGTGTTAACCCTTACTTTCCGATGGAATAGCAAATTCGTAATAAGCTCAAATCCAAATAAGCTAATTCTAATAATCAGTAACAAAGAACTTGAATGAAATGGAATCAAAATGAGATAAAAAGTTAAAAAGTTAAAATCCTTCAAACTTTAGAAGACGAAACTTAATGAAATTAAAACTTAAAAAGTAAAACTTTTAAGAAAACTTGAAAACACTTAAGCAAGATACCAAATAAGCACACAAGGTTGTCAATCTCGTGGCTTATTTCGTATGAGGACTTAAAAGGAAAAAGAAACGACAAGACTTTCAATCAAATAAGCAATGGATTAAGCAAAACCTTGCTTAATCCGAAATTCAAACCGAATCAAAAAGAAGAAGAGTAGAATGAGATTGGTAAAAATAAGCTTGATCAAATAATAAAGAAAGATTAAAGACACGAATTTAAATAACGCAAATTAAAAACTTACTTGGAATTAAAAGGATAATTAAAGTGCAAAACATGTAAAAAAAATGACAAGTAATTAAAGGTGCATAAAATAAAAGTGGAAGAGCTAATTTGTCAAGTTAGCCAACAAAGATGAAAATGAGATACTAATGGTCTATTTATAGGAGATTAGGAGAGTGCTTAGAGGAAGCTTCCTCCTCTCCTTCCTTTCTTGTTAATTGCACCATTGAGTCCTTCCTTCTTAGTCTTTTGTTAATATTGGACTTTAAGGACTTTTGGCTCGGGATTTCTTTAAACTCGTCTTTTAATTCTTCAATAAATAAGACTCGAGTTCTTCGGCTTTTGGTAAACTTCCGTCTTTTGACTTTTTCTTCGATAAATCTTCAGAAATGGTCTTGGACTTCCGTTCTTTTTGCACTCTCGACTTCTCGACTTCATCTTTCATCTTTTTCTTCAATAAAAGCCCGTAAATGCCGTGTTTTCTCCACCTTTTACAATTTCGTCCTAAATCACAACAAAAACACAAACCACGCATAATTCCGACATAAAAGACATAAAATACACGTTTTGGCTCGGTTATTATTGTAATTAAGTGGTAGAAAAGATGGGTGTTTTCACACCTATCAAATCCCCTACACTTGACCATTGCAATGTCCTCATGCAATGCATTAGTCACAAAGCATGTTTACACTTTTCATCATAATCAATCCATAGTGGCCTTTATTAAAGAGATAGAAAACTATAAATATTCAAAGTAAAGAAATGAAAAGCATACCTTGGGTTTTGGAAATGTTATGAATAATCATCATCCTCAAGTTTTCACTTTCTCCAAACCACGCTTAAAAACGAGATCATTGTTATTATAAGTTAGCAAACTAACACGAACTCATGTGGGCCAATTATTCACTTAGACTCCCTTATTCCTAGGTGTATCTCTTATATTTTATTTTTGTCTTGAATGATCACGAGGATGCATTGTTGACTTATTTCGATAGTTATTTAGTCCGAAAATAAAGTGAACGATTTAATCAATAGTTAGCTAAAGGACAAAATCTTTTAAAACTGCTTCTCGGGACCTCATAAAGTTCATATCTTGGCATAACTCGCTTCGCGATTTGAGACCTTTCTCGGACCGATATTTGGAAGCGACTTCATACTTCAAACCTTGAGAGACGTTCATGAAATTATGGTCTTCTCTTCATAATGGAATTTCTTCACATGAAGTTTTGAGAGATTCATACTTGGACCACGACTTCTTCATTTTTCTCTAATCTTTATTTTGGATTTTGATATACAACGATCCGCCTCCTTTTATGACTTGGATCTATTTATCCTCATACCTTGTTAGGGTCTTTTCGGATACACTTCTCCATGACTTTTGGGGAGTTTTTGCTTTTCGTCGTGTGTCTCGATCCTTCATATTGATTTTTGATAAATGATTCTTCACATCACTTTGGATCTTTAGCAACAAAATGTAGCCCTCATGCCTTGTTAGGGCCTTTTCGGACTTGCCAATCTTCGCATCCCGCTTCAATAAGTTATGCCTTGTCTATGAACTCTAATCCATACCGAGCAACTTTTAAACGATCTTGGGCTAGAAGCTAAGTAACTTTTCAAATCGTACAACCTTATTTATTGCAGATAAATTTATTAACAAGCGATGGGAGAATAGGCTTATAATTAACTCACATAAATTCACGAAAGAATACCGAACTTATAATTGGCTCTATCATCTCTCGTTCTCCACAGTTTAAAATCTCAAGGAATGAGACTCGTGGATGCTTAGCCTATTAAATCAAAGTTTTGGGTTTTCGAGTCGCCTATAGGATCTTGCAAATTCTTAGACTCTTTTATGTTTAGAAATCGCGTTTTAAAGTTCCCTTGATAAACGACTCTCTAGGATCAATTATAGGAACTTGCGAAAAGTTCTTGTTCTTAACCCGTGAGAGTTAAGACTTTCGCGTATTATAGCTCCCTATATAAAAGCCTAGCAAAACTTGACTTAAACACGTTAAGGATACTAGCTAGAGTAACTTAGATAAGTAAACTCGGGTTGAGTCAAAAGATTCACAACGTTTGAAAATTAAAACCACTTTATTAAACATTTATTCTAGCAAAGAAAGAAAAATAACTATACAAAGGGAAAAACTAATAGGCCAAAATAGATCAAAAATTTTGAAAAATGTCGAAAAATTGATTTTCCGGTTAAAATGAGGACAAATACAAGGGAAAAGAGCCACTTAACTTCGATAGAAGTCCCCCTACACTTAACATAAACATTGTCCTCAATGTTTAAGCATGTGGGAGTAAACTCCCCTACACTTAAGACATTGTGCACTTTGTTTAAATCTCGCTAAGGAAAAGACTACTAAAGAGATTCCTATTTTATTATTGAGAAAATATAAAATAGTGAATTGAAAAGATTTTAGGATAGAACCGGGAAGAAGTGAACACGGAATCACAGGTCGTCAAGAATCATCAAGAGTGTGTCTTTGAAGCTCGAATCCTTGATTGTAAGAAGGGAGGAGAGGAAAGCAAACCAAAGGGTCTCCCCCCTACACTTATGATAAAAAAAAGCGAAAAGATAGATGCATGGGTTGCCTCCCAAGAAGCGCTTGATTTTTGTTAACCGAGTCGTGAGCCTGACTCGACCTTGATTATTATCGGAAGAAGCATGAAACACATCCACCAGGATCAAAGACATAGTTTTCGTCCATCAAATAGCACAAACTTAAGGCTAACAAGGCAAGCCAAAGAAGAGTAGGCAAGGTTCCCTTAAGCAGCGATGGAGCACGGTGGAAGCAAGGTTGAAGTGGTGCAAGCATGTCTTCAAAAGTTCCAAAGATTTTTCCTTTTATTTCATCAGGTGGATACTGAGATGGCTTGAAGATATGAATACCGGGGTCGAACACCTTTTCCTTTAGGGGAAAATAGCACTCAGGCTCAGCAGAATGGGAAGAAGATCCGCGAAGAAGCACAACCTCGTCCTCAGATGGGGGACAAAGAGGTGTTAACTCATACGTGCTGCGGATATTGGTGTCGACCGGTTTCTTCTCCTTAGAAAGTATTTTCTTCAAATCCAAAGTAGGATCAAGACGATAATCTTCAAAATCATAAGGAGGAGCATCACTCTCATGAGGGAAGTAAGTGTTGAGAAACGTAGAGAAGTCTTCCTCAAATGAGTAATCGTCCAAAGTAGGATCGAGTGATGGCGGAGGATCTTCATCATGTGAAGAATCGCTCGAAAGAGTATCAGCCTCATCAAATTCATCATATGTGGGCAGCTCGGGATACTCAGAAGTAAGGTCATCATAATCATCCGAATCTGAGCTAGACTCATCATCATAAGCATCAAAGACCGGTGGAGAATCATAAATGGGAGAAGGTTGCAAATTGGAGCGAGAATCATCCACATCATTATGAAAAAGTGGATTATCGATGCAAGAATCGAATAGAGGATTGTTGTAGACAACAAAGTCATCATGCACATTAATCATATTCACAGATTCTCGTCCAAAGGATTTGTTTGTAAGCTTCCCCATTTTGAACACTTGTGCATCATCCCCGACTCTTAAGATTAACTCACCTTCGGCCACATCCACTAAAGCTCGTCCGGTTCTCAAGAATGGCCGACCAAGTATTAACGGAATACGAGGGTCCATTTCATAATCAACAACGACAAAATCGACCGGGAAAGTAAATGTGCCAACTTTGATGAACACATCTTCGGTAATACCAACGGGGTAAGCGAGAGTGCGATTAGCAAGTTCAAGAGTCATCTTTGTTGGAGTGAGGTCGGGTAATGATAGTGTTTTCCAAACACTCAAAGGCATAAGATTAATACTAGCGCCGAGATCAGCAAGGGCAGTAAATTCTTCAGTTTTATTGAAAACGCAAGGCAACACAATACGACCAGGATCTCCAAGCTTTTCCAGAAGTTCTTTAAGAATAACTGTAGAGCAGTTTTCATTTAAGCGTGTGTTGGCGAGTTCAATCAGCTTCTCCTTCTTGTTAAGCAATGCCTTAAATGCTTTAACAAATTTGGGCATGTGGACAAGTGCCTCAAGAAAGCTAATGTTGAAGTTCATTTGAGAGATCATCTTCACATAGCGTGACACTTCAGCGTCATCCTTGGTTAGCATTTTGGTCTTGCCTAAACGAGAAGGATAAGGGATATTGGGTTTAGGTGGTGAAGGTGAAGGCGTAGCAGGTAAAGGTTGAGATGTTGAAGGGTCCTTCCTAGAGACATCGTCATGACGAGGCGGAGACGGTAATGGTGCACTAATACTAGGTGTAGGAGGAGTAGGGATAAATGGCGGTGGAGGAGGTGTAGATGATGGGGGTGGGATTGGTGGATCGACAATGGTAATTCCACTACGCGTAGTAATAGCACTCACATTTGCTCGCGGATTGGTGACGGTGTTTGAAGGTAGAGAACTTGAAGTAGAAGGTTGAGCTGCGGGCAAGAAACTAGCAAGCATATTATTCAAATCATTGGTTTGATTGATGAAGGAGGATTGAATATTATCGCGAAGCTCGGATCTAATCTCATTTCGTTGCTTGGTGATATCTCCTTTAAGATTTATAATTTAGCTTTGCAGATTCTTGATTTGCTCACCTTGGGTTCTCATGATAGCTTCAACATCGTGGTTAATAGGTGGGGCTTGTTGAGCGGGTGGGTGATAAGGATTAGAAGCTCTTGGTGGGATTTGGTTGCTTCTATTATAGTTGTTGGCGGGGTTTTGGTTTTGAGGAGAAAAACCGGGTGAAAGGTAATTGTTGGACCGGTAACTCAGCAAATTTCTATCCCCTTGAGGTCGAGCTTGGTAATTTTCCGGTGAATAATTACCGTAAGCTACATACACATTTTCCGGATTTCCTTGTGTAGAAGGACAATCGGTGTATGAGTGAGGACCGCCACATGTTTCACAAGGATTAGCAACCGCTTTAACTTGTTGTTGTTGTTGGTTTGAAGCGAGAAGCGTGATACTTTTGCTCATTTTAGTCATCATGCGGGTGAGTTCGGTCATCTCAGGGTTTGCTGAAGTGGAAGAAACATTGACTCTCGGGTTGTTCCTTGAAGAAGCAGAGGAATCCCAGTTTTTGTGGTGAGTAGTCATGTTCTCAATTAGCTCTCTACACTCCTCGGGTCTCCTTTTCATGAATGTGCCACCGGCGGCTGCATTAATCGTATCACGATCTCGAAAAGTCAAACCGTTGTAGAAAGTATCAATTAAGGTCACAGGGAGCATGTTGTGGTTTGGACATCTATCGATTAAGACATTATATCTCTCCCAAGCATCAAAAAGAGATTCATAAGGGTCTTGCATGAAACCGCTGATTTGATTGCGAAGGCTCGTGACCATGGATGGTGGAAAGTAGCGCGACAAAAAGCGTTGAGTCATGTCATCCCAAGTGTGAATAGAATTCTTCGGGAGACGATCAAACCATTTCTCGGCATGATGTGATAAAGTATGTGGAAAGAGTTGTAGGCGAAGAACATCCATTGTGGCACCAGGCAACTTCATGCTTTGGGTGATTGTAATGAACTTGTCGAGGTGTTTGTTGGCATCATCATCAGGCAGTCCTCTAAAAGGATTTGTTTGCACTTGCTGAATCATGTGGTGCTTCAACGAAAACTCCGGAGCCGTGATTTGCATCGGAGCAATCGGTCCTCCTCGTCCAAACATGGTAAGTTGACAAAGCTCCTCCATGGTCCGAAGATCGGGCTGTGGAAGAACATTGTTGTTATTGTTGAGGTGCGGTGGATGATTATTGTTGTTAACATCTGACATACTTAAATCTTCTTGAGTCTCGGGCTCTTGATAATTAGAAGATCGAGTACGCATACAGCTGAAAATGCAAAAGAAAAAGAAACCAAATACAAAGACAATATATATACACAATAAAGAGAAAATCTTTTTGTATTTTTGAAATTTTTAATTTTTATGGATTTTTATCAATTTTTAATTTTTATGGATTTTTTGAATTTTTTATGCAAGAAAAGTAACGCTCAAAAGTGAACGGATCCCAAAAAGTAACGCGTCTCTCACAGAAAATCGTTAATCTTTACGAAAAGAGCCGGCAGCGGCGCCATTTAATACATAGATTTTACTCAGGTTAAGAAGATTCGTTTAAGTATGTCTAATCGAATTTATCTAGGTTCTATGTGCGACTCAGTCGTTCTTGGTGAAACAAATAGTTGTCGTTGTAGTATATTAAAAGGTGCAAAACAATTAAAGTAAATGACGTAAAAATAAAATGTCTTAAAAGTAAAATGTCGTTGAAATAAAAGGCGTAAAAATAAATCTAAGTCTAATTAAAATTTAACTTGTGCAATATTTAAAACTTTTTTAAGTAAATTAATTAAATGACTAAAAATTAAAGCGTGACGAGAATTAAAATTGACAAAGTATTAAAATGTAACGTGAAAATTAAACAAAGCAAAATTAAAATCCAAAACCCATAGCCATCGGAATCCACTATCGGAATGCTGTCACCATACCATCAGAATCCAGATCAAAATGTGCTATCGGAATAAAAGGTGCAACCTATCGGAATGTGACCTATCAGAAAGTTTCAGATCGCAATGCAGTTCAGATCGGAATGTCGCTTAGGAAAATTGGGCAGCACTTCGACTAAGTAAGCCTCAAGAGCCGTCGGAATGTGCGATCGCAATGTGCGATCGCAACCCCAGATCGAAATGAGGGTGATGTTACTTCTATCGCAATCCCGGATCGGAATGCAGTCCTTAGTCCAAACCTGTCACGATCGAAATGTGGAGAATGCACCCGTCGCAATGTGTGTTAACCCTTACTTTCCGATGGAATAGCAAATTCGTAATAAGCTCAAATCCAAATAAGCTAATTCTAATAAGCAGTAACAAAGAACTTGAATGAAATGGAATCAAAACGAGATAAAGATTTAAAAAGTTAAAATCTTTCAAACTTTAGAAGACGAAACTTAATGAAATTAAAACTTAAAAAGCAAAACTTTTAAGAAAACTTGAAAACACTTAAGCAAGATACCAAATAAGCACACAAGGTTGTCAATCTCGTGGCTTATTTCGTATGAGGACTTAAAAGGAAAAAGAAACGACAAGACTTTCAATCAAATAAGCAATGGATTAAGCAAAACCTTGCTTAATCCGAAACTCAAACCGAATCAAAAAGAAGAAGAGTAGAATGAGATTGGTAAAAATAAGCTTGATCAAATGATAAAGAAAGATTAAAGACACGAATTTAAAGAACGCAAATTAAAAACTTACTTGGAATTAAAAGGATAATTAAAGTGCAAAACATGTAATAAAAATGACAAGTAATTAAAGGTGCATAAAATAAAAGTGGAAGAGCTAATTTGTCAAGTTAGCCAACAAAGATGAAAATGAGATACTAATGGTCTATTTATAGGAGATTAGGAGAGTGGTTAGAGGAAGCTTCCTCCTCTCCTTCCTTTCTTGTTAATTTCACCATTGAGTCCTTCCTTCTTAGTCTTTTGTTAATCTTGGACTTTAAGGACTTTTGCCTCGGGATTTCTTTAAACTCGTCTTTTAATTCTTCAATAAATAAGACTCGAGTTCTTCGGCTTTTGGTAAACTTCCGTCTTTTGACTTTTTCTTCGATAAATCTTCAGAAATGGTCTTGGACTTCCGTTCTTTTTGCACTCTCGACTTCTCGACTTCATCTTTCATCTTTTTCTTCAATAAAAGCCCGTAAATGCCGTGTTTTCTCCACTTTTCACAATTTCGTCCTAAATCACAACAAAAACACAAACCACGCATAATTCCGACATAAAAGACATAAAATACACGTTTTGGCTCGGTTATTATTGTAATTAAGTGGTAGAAAAGATGGGTGTTTTCACACCTATCATCAAACAACTCCTTTAATTCAGAAGGGACTAATCGGTATGGTGCACGTGCCACAAGTGCAGCACTAGGAATTAAATCGATTCGAAACTCAACTTGCCTTATCGGTGGAAGTCCGGGTAAATCTTTAGGAAATACCTCAGGAAATTCACAGATAATAGGTACATCTTCCAATCGTTTCTCCTTAGACTCATTCCCAGTCACTTGAGCTAAGAATAACTCGCAACCGTTCTTGATGTACTTTTGGACTTTAATACATGAAACGATTTTCAAACGGGATTCACCTCGATTACCATCAATTACTAACGTCCTATTCCTAAGAGGAATCTTAACCTTCTTTTCTCCACATAAAATAGTAGCATTATTCAACGACAACCAATCCATACCAATAATAATATCAAAACTACCTAATTCTATCAACATCAAATCAATCGGAAAGGAATAGTTTAGGAGATTTAGAGAAGCATCCTTCTAATAGCTTATTAGCTTTCACTAATTTACCATCAGCCAATTCCACCTCGTAACTGGTATTTATCTCAACAGGTTCAATGTCAATAAGGTCACTAAATTTAGTGGATACAAAGCTCCTATCAGCACCCGAATCAAATAAAGCAACAACATAATGATTGTTGAGTAAAAACGTACCAGTAACGACATTCAGATCCTCTTTCTGCACCTCGACTGTTCCAAGTTGATAAACACCACCCTGGGGGTTTCTTCCAGGTACAATCGCTTTCAACTTAGGGCAATCCGATTTCCTATGACCTTCTTCATTACAGTTGAAGCAAATGGTTCCCTTCTTACACCTTTCAACCTTGTGTCCAAGCTTTCCGCAATTTCGGCACTTCCAGCAGTCGCCAGCATGCCTCTTGTTGCCACACTTAGGACATCTATCATCGTTGCGCGGTGTGTTGTTGGTAAGAGCATTTGCATTCCCCTTTCTCTGGTTCTGACGACGATTGAAATTCTTCCTATTATCACCTCTATCTACACGATCACCGTCACCCTTTCTTTTCTCACCCACACGGGCTTCATCTTCCCTATCCTGAATTATCTGTCCAATGAGTTGGTAAGCCATTCGAACAACATCATCAATGGTCAGTGGTTTAGATGATGTCACGTCCCCTCGGATATTCTTGGTCAACCCTTTAATATATTGCTCAATTCGGATCTCTTCGGGTTCCACCAATCGAGGACACAGCAAGGCCAACTCATGGAATCGGTTTGTGTAACTATCAATGTCCAGACCTTTCATTCTCAAATGAATCAACTCTTGTTCTACCCTAATGATCACACTACGGGGACAGAACTCCAAAGTCATCCACTTCTTAATTTCAGCCCAAGGAGTAGCATTAGCAGCATCAATACCCATGAAAGAAATTCTCCCATTCCACCAAGTCAACGCACGACCTTTAAGAGTAGCCATAACAAAAGTCACTTTATCTTCCTCCTTACACTTACTAATCCGAAACAGCGACTCAATCTTCTCAATCCACTGGCTTAATCCTACAGCACCTTCAGTTCCATTAAAAGGTAGAGGTTCACACTTCATGAACGTCACATAAGTACAACCACCAACTTCAGGTGCATTAGTTCCAAGTCCTTCTACATTTCCTCCAACATTAGTATTCACATTATTAGCATTCACATTCACATTAGTACCACCAATTCCACTACCGCCAGCTCCACTACCGCCAGCTCCACTACCGCCAGCTTCATTTCTAGCATTTGCCATAAATTCAGTCATAGATGGGGGTAACTTGCTCCGTAATAATCCTACGTACATCATCCTCAGTCACAGCTTTCTTGGGCGGCATAGTTCTATAATTTCACAATTTCAAAGTATTAAGCATTCACCCAACAAGGGATTCACATAATAGGGATTGAATTCATAATCAAGATACAAATAAGGCACAATATGGAATTCAAGACAAGATACATATTTCATTGGATTTGAAACAAAATCATTGTCTTAATTACATCCCATATCAAAGTTCTAGCACTATACATACTCAAAATTCGTGCCAGGTCTACTAACTAACAAGTCGGTTCAGTCAAAGTTACAAAGGTACAAAAGATACAAAGGTCACTACTAAACACAGACTGGTCTACTGAGAACCAACAGATGGTCCATCATCCATCGTCTTCTGTATCTTTGTCGGACGATCACTAGACACATCTTCAACTGGGCGCTTGCGGATCACTCCTCTTTCAACCATATCAGCATAAAATCTGCTATTCCAATCCACAGATATATTCAACTCCTTCTCAGCTTTCTCACGTATCGCACGAGCTACATTCAACTGAATCTCTATAGAATTCACCTTTTTCTTCATTGCAGCAAACTCACCACTTTCTAATACACATAACCTCCTAAAAGCCTCATTCAAACCACGCTCTACATCAGTCAAATCCAAACTGAGCAATTCCCGCTCTTTCTCACCAACCTTAGTCTTCGACTCCAAGTAAGCAACATGAGTCTGAACAACACCTAATCCAATATCTGTCGTACTACTCTGAGCACGGGAAGCATCTAAATCACGTCTCAAGGCCCAAGGTGCAAGTCCATCCATATGAGTAGCCTCTCGAACACTAGACGACTCTCCTACCACATGTCTACGAGTAGCAATACCATCAGTACCGTCAGGTGCATCATCATCCTCATCCTCCTCTGATTCAGAATCAGATTCAGACGATTCAGACATTTCATCTCTAGGTGGCTCAACCTCAGAATCAGACAAATAAACTGGAGGGGGTAAGGGCTCGCCCTCCGGTGAAACACCCCAAAATGTGATATGCGGAAGCGGTGAAGCTCGGGGGCTGTTACGTCATTGTATCATAGTTCAAGGTACAAGAGAACGACTCTAAATGAGACGTTTTATAAAAATACCTCGTTGAATTTAAATAAAAAGCATCACAGTACAAAAGGTCTCAGTTTCAAAAGATAGTGCAGCGGAAAGTAAAAGTTTTAAACATCAACGAGATAATTGTTCAAAAGCATAAGTAAATAAATGTCCGAAGATAGCCATGAAATGCATGCGGACTCCAAGTACTTCATACAGCAGATGCAACACATCATCAATTGCCTGAGATAAATGCTAAATTGGGTCAACATAAAGTTGGTGAGAATATAGGTTTCAAGTAAAAATTCATAGTCATTCAATTTCATATTTCATTTCATGTACACATGCAACTATAGGAGATATAGTGCCAAGTGTAGGATAAATTGGGTGTTCACAATATTTATGATAGCGCTAAGCTCGTGACATCGAAACTAGTGATCCAGTGCATACAATAGATTGTATACATAAATTTTGCCCCAATGGAGTACCTAGCCAAGTTGACTCCGTTCATACAAATGGTACACACTCGTCCGGCGTCAGAATGCCCGAGTGGAGGTTGTCAACCCTCAATAGATCATAAGAGCTTACTCCAGCAGAGTGACTAACGATTCACGATAGTGGGGACTATGGCGTAAGCAACTTAAGCTATCTCATAAATAGTGTTCACAAAGCGTTCACAGAAATCAAGTTTTACTTGTGTCCAGAAGCAAGTCATCAAAGCATTTATCACATCCCAAAACATTAAACATACGAAAATAGTTTAATAGGGATCTATAAACTCACCTCAAGCAACGATTCAAACCGCACAAGTAAGATCAAATAGTAGCGAGCAACTCTAGCAACAACCTAAATATAATACTATAGTTTAGGCGCTAGCAAATAAGTCACAAAAGTTCATCACGTACGTTACTCATCGATCAAGTATATATTTTTTGTCAAAATCGTGACTTGTAAATGTTACATCGTTATAAACATTATAGTATATATATACTTAGGCAAAAATATTTATTTTTGACTCGACGAAATTTCGTCAGCCTTTCGGCGTAAATTTTAGTTTACCAAAATTTATCTTAACAAATTTTCCTACGTAAATTCTAACGAAAATTCGGCAGCCTTTCGGCGTCACATAAAAATTTGCCATTTTTAGTAAATACTCAAATCTCGTCCGATTTATCAATCGCCAACAATTCAACCATTCATTTTTCACAATCGTAACCATTTCAACTCCCAACGTTCAAACTTTCAATAGTAATACAATTATTCGCTCTTCGAGCTAACACGCTTTTACAAAACAAGTCCAACATCCATACATACCATTTAGTAACCATTTGGAAACTAAAAACAACTCCGTTTAACTCAAAAATGTGGTTTCGACCACTTTAAAAATCTGGACAGCAACCACTTATAGTGTTGTTCTCCAAAAATAAAGTTTTCCGACAACGTAATTTAAACAACCACAACTTACTCATTTTAGCTCCGTTTTTAGCCCATAATATATCGAAATGAAGGTATTCACTTATATTTTCATGATCTCGTAATAAACTAGTGTCAAAACAATTTTTACGACTCTCTACGCCACTTACAAAAGTCGGACAGATTATACACTTTTCGCAAAAACTCGTTTTCGACCATTTTTAAGCGTAACCACTAGTAGTAACACTACTAGTTTCTTCCAAATACTCATAAACACAATAAAAATCAAAGATTTATTTTCAAGTTCATAAATCACAAAAGTATATATGTATATATTTCATAAATCCTTTAATTAAAACATTTTCATACATGGATTTATAAGATTTCTTCAAAATACTTATAGATCTAAAAATATATCATGACTAAAATAGTTTTTACCATTTTTATTTCAATAAAATAGATGATGAGTAACATATATGCATGAATCTTCAAAGATTATGCATAAAAATGAAAAGATGAAAAAGGTTTGAGAAATAACCTTGTGTAACGATTCTACGTAACCACGGTAACACGATCTACGCTCTAATCAACAAATAATCAACAAAACCCAATCTACAACTTCAACCCGAAAACTAATCAAATCAACAAACCAATCAAAATCATTCTTCTTTATGTCTTTGCAAACCTTTGTGTGTATTTGTTTTGTGTTAATTCTTGCTAAAATGAAGCTTTTAGAAAATCAACAATGGTGGATATGGGGAGAGTGTTTGTGCCGTGTGTTTTTAGAGAGAGAGAGAGAGTTTTGTGTGTTTGAATTTTAGTTTAGGTGAAAGTGAATATTTGAGGTGAAAACAAAATGATTTAGGGTTTTTAGGAGTGTGTGTTTATTTAAGCACAAGAATAGCAAAGTTAAAATTTTGGTATTCCTTACATGTTGTTGATGGTTTTGGCCGGATATGGGGGGTCCCATAGGGGGTAAATAATTCAAAATTTTTACTAAGGTAACTAGTTAAAAGGTTTAAGGTAAAAAGGTTAATTAGTTTTAGGTAATTAGTGAAAAGTATGCAGTTATGTTTAAAAATACGTAAAACTTAGAAATTTGACGAAATATATTAAATTTACGATTTTTCGACGAAAACTGACATTTTACGATTGGTAAAGTATTTTATGCATGTTAACGACGGTTAAACGTAAAAACGACGTAAAATACGAAAACGCGATACGTTAATTAAATATTCACAGTAAATACGTTTTATTACTATAAATAGCAAAAATATTAGAATACAGGCATATATAAACATATACAGAAATATTTAAATACGCTGGTCAAGAAAATACGATCACGCTGCTAAAAACTAAATAGTTAAGCAGATAATTCACAGATAACGAATAATCTCATGGATTATCGTCAATTCATTGACGGTCTCAGCACTTTGGTCAGGTTCACAGAAAATGTTCAGAATAATGACTGAGC
The DNA here is from genome assembly GCA_025667525.1 of Glebionis coronaria. Classification (NCBI taxonomy): domain Eukaryota; kingdom Viridiplantae; phylum Streptophyta; class Magnoliopsida; order Asterales; family Asteraceae; genus Glebionis; species Glebionis coronaria. The sequence goes on from JANFOE010000770.1 coordinate 141,323, forward strand.
TCAGAGTCAGGTCATTACTCGTCAGCAAACAGTTTTTTAGAAGACGCGGGATAACTTCCCGGTTCCAACACAGTTAAATCACATAGTTGACTAAATAAAAAGTCAAAGGGTAAAATAGTCATTTTACAAAGTAGGGAAAATTACCAGGTGTTACATCATCCCCTTGATAGAGAAGCTTTGTCCTCAAAGCTTAGGAGTGTCACGGTCTCTAGAATTGTCAAAGAGTTGCGGATATTTCTTGCGAAATTGATCCTCACGCTCCCAAGTGAATTCAGGTCCACGTTTAGAATTCCACCTCACCTTGATAATAGGAATACGACTCTGTTTCAATCGTTTGACCTCACGGTCCATGATTTCAACAGGTTCCTCGACGAATTGCATCTTGTCGTCGATTCGGAGTTCCTCCAATGGTATAACGAGTGTTTCATCAGAAAGGCACTTCTTCAAGTTCGACACGTGAAAAGTGTTGTGCACGCGGCTCAACGCTTGCGGTAATTCGAGACGATAGGCTACAGTTCCAACCTTTGCCAGGATTTTGAAAGGTCCAATATAACGAGGGTTCAGCTTTCCTCGCTTGCCAAAACGTACCACACCTTTCCAAGGCGATACTTTTAGCATCACTTTGTCTCCCACTTGAAATTCGAGAGGCTTACGTCGAACGTCGGCGTAACTCTTCTGACGATCACGGGCTGCTTGAATTCGGCTCTTGATTTGAACAATCTTCTCAGTCGTTTCACGGATGAGTTCAGGGCCAGTGAGTTGACTATCCCCAACCTCACTCCAACATACAGGCGAGCGACATTTACGACCATACAACGCTTCAAACGGTGTAGCCTTAATACTGGTATGATAACTATTGTTGTAAGAGAATTCTACTAGAGGCAAATGTCTATCCCATTGCTTTCCAAAGTCAAGCACACAAGCACGCAACATGTCCTCCAGCGTTTGAATAGTTCTCTCACTTTGTCCGTCAGTCTGCGGGTGATAAGCAGTACTCATGTCCAATTGCGTACCCAACGCTTTCTGAAGTGATTTCCAGAATTCTGAAGTAAATCTACCATCTCTATCGGAAATTATCGAGATCGGTATTCCATGTTTTGTGACTATTTCCCTCAGATAAAGTCTCGTAAGCATATCCATCGAATCATCTTCTTTCATAGCCAAAAAGTGTGCAGATTTCGTAAGTCGATCCACAATTACCCAAATTGTGTCGTATCCGTTTGTTGTTTTAGGCAGCTTAGTTATGAAGTCCATGGTTATATTTTCCCATTTCCACATAGGAATTACAGGTTGAACCAACAATCCAGATGGTTTTTGGTGTTCTGTTTTCACTCTAGCGCAAGTCAGGCACTTCCATACATACGTAGCGATTTCAGCTTTCATATTTGGCCACCAATATAGCTTCTTCATATCCTGATACATTTTGTCAGATCCTGGGTGAATCGAATACTTAGATTTATGCGACTCGTGCATAATCACGTCCCTTAGTCCTCTAAACCGTGGTAACCAACTTCTACCATTCAGACATAGCGTTCCATTAGTGCTAGTCTCCAATTTCTTTGTAACCATTCCTCCTAGTTTCTCATCTTCAACATGTTCGGGCTTAAGAGCTTTGGTTTGTGCTTCACGAATTTGCACAGGTAAGTTCGAATTGATAACCATAGCTAACGATCTAACTCTACGTGTCACCAGTTGTTCCTTTCTACTTAGCGCATCCGCCACTACATTGGACTTCCCAGGGTGATAACGGATTTCACAGTCATAATCGCTGAGCAACTCGATCCATCGACGTTGTCTCATGTTCAGTTCCTTCTGATCAAGAATATGTTGTAAACTCTTGTGATCGGTATAGACGACACACTTGGTTCCATACAAGTAATGTCTCCACAATTTCAAGGCAAATACTACAGCTCCTAGCTCCAAGTCGTGCGTAGTATATTTTTCTCATGCGTTTTCGATTGTCGTGACGCGTAGGCGATAACTTTCTTCATCTGCATCAACACAGCTCCCAATCCTTTTGCTTATGCATCACAGTAGACCACAAAGTCTTCCGATCCTTCTGGTAACGATAGAATAGGCGCACTACACAACATTTATTTCAACTTTTGGAATGCTAATTCCTCCTTATCTCCCCATTCGTATTTCACCTTCTTTTGAGTCAACTTCGTCAATGGTTTCGCGATCTTCGAGAATCCCTCGATGAACCTTCGGTAGTATCCGGCGAGTCCTAAGAATTGGCGAATTTCAGTCGGTGTCGTAGGAGCAGTCCACTCCCTAATTGATTCAATCTTAGCAGGATCAACATGAATCCCCTTGCTATCTATAACGTGACCTAGAAATTGTACTCTTGGCAACCAAAAATCACACTTCGAGAACTTAGCGTACAATTCGTCCTTCTTAAGCAATTCCAATATTATCTTAAGATGTTCCTCATGTTCTTTCTCATTCCTTGAGTAAATCAGTATGTCATCGATGAACACAATGACAAACTTGTCCAAATACGGTTTACACACCCGGTTCATGAGGTCCATAAACACAGCAGGTGCGTTTGTCAAACCGAACGACATCACTTGGAACTCATAGTGTCCATACCTAGTCCTAAAAGCAGTCTTTGCAACATCTTCCTCACGGACTCTCAATTGGTGATAACCAGACCTCAGGTCAATCTTCGAGTAAACGCTCGATCCTTGCAACTGATCAAACAGATCATCGATCCTAGGTAACGGGTAACGGTTCTTGATGGTAAGTTTGTTCAACTCACGATAGTCTATACACATCCGAAAACTCCCATCCTTCTTCTTCACAAATAAGACTGGAGCTCCCCAAGGTGAAGAACTCGGTCTTATGAATCCTTTATCAGTCAACTCTTGTATTTGCGTCGCTAGTTCTTGCAATTCCGAAGGTGCTAAACGATAAGGCGCTCGAGCAACAGGTGCAGCTCCCGGTATTAAATCGATCTGGAATTCAACTTGTCTAGCCGGCGGTAATCCAGGCAAATCTTCAGGAAAGACTTCCGGAAAATCCCGTACGATAGGTACATCTTCCAACCGTTTTTCTTCCGTCTGCTTTTTAGTAACACAGGCTAAAAATACGTGGCAACCTTCCGACAACAACTTCTGAGCCTTGACACGCGAGATAATGTTCAGTCGTGACTTCCCTTTTCCGTTACTTGTATCCCCTTGTATCTCGAAAACTTCATCACCAAACGGTAAACGAACGATCTTCTCGTCACATACAATCGTAGCACGATATCTCGACAACCAATCCATTTCGACAATCACGTCAAAACTCCCTAACTCAACAGGCATAAGGTCTATTATGAAAGGATGACCTAGAAGATTTAAAGTGCATCCACGAAGTATAGTGTCGGCTTCTATCAACTTCCCATTAGCTAACTCAATAGTGTACTTAGTGTCTAAGGGCGAAGGGGTAACATCAAGTAAAACACTAAAAGCAGTCGACACAAAACTCCTATCGGCTCCAGTATCAAATAATATAGAAGCATAACGACCATTGAGAAGAAACGTACCCGTCACAACGTCGGGGTTTTGTTGCGCTTCTCCTCCTCCTATCACATAGACCCTTCCACGAGCTTCCCCAGCTTTAGCATTCTTTCCTTGGTCCTTGTCCTTGTTCTTTTTCTTTGGGCACTCATTGCTGTAGTGTCCCTTCTGCTGACATTCATAGCAAGTGACGTTGGCTTTCGTGTTGGGTGGTGACTTACAATCCTTAGCAATGTGTCCAGTTTTCTTGCAGTTGTGACACTGTACATTGCATTGTCCATTGTGGTGACGCTTGCATCGATTGCACAGAGGTAACGTCCCATTGTACACTCCCTTTTCCCCAGTACCAGCAGTGTACGCTTTCACAGTGTCTTGCCTCTTATTCGGATTGTTCCCATGGTTGTTCCTTTGGTTATTACCCCACTTTCTCTTGTTGTCCGCGGCATACCCAGCATTTGCTCGAACAACTTGGTCCATCAGACTGTGAGCCATCCTTATAGCATCACTAACTTTTGTCGGTCCAGACGATGTCACATTCCCTTGAACTCTACTAGGTAAACCCCAAATATAGCGTTCAACCTTCTTCTCTTCATCCGGAACCATTCCAGGACATAGCAAACATAATTCTTGGAACCTCCTAGTGTACGTCCCAATATCATTGTTCTTCACAGTCATGTTCCACAGTTCGATTTCCATTTTCTGAATCTCATTACGAGGACAGTACTCCTTAGTCAACAACTTCTTAAGTTCCTCCCAACTCATTCCATACGCCTCCTCGGCTCCAACCGTCTGCACATGGGTGTTCCACCATGTCAACGCTCCAGCAGCTAAAGTACAAGTAGAATAAGTCACTTGGTTCTCAACAGCACATCCACTAACACGGAACACAGCTTCCATCTTTTCAACCCAACGAGCTAATCCGACAGCTCCTTCAGTACCATTAAAAGTCAAAGGGTCACAGCTCCTAAAGTCCTTGTAAGTACACGGCTTAGGCGGTCGATTGTCAACATTGTTCGGTGGTGCTTCGTTCACATTGTTGTTAGCTTGAACGTTTGCCAGTGCAGCAGTCACTCGTTGCGTAATCAGTGCTTCCAATTGAGCGTCAGTCATTCCGTTACGTGTGTTCACCATTGTTTCTCTGCGTTAAGACAACAATGCAAAATAAGGTTCAAGCATGAATATACACGTTATATATTTCATATGCTAAAATAGAATGCAGAATTTAACAGTACAACAAACATAAAAAGGATAGTCACTGGTCAAGGTCATAAAGTTAAATTCCCATTCATAATCAAAATATCAAGTACATAGTCATAAAATAAGAGTACGATTACATCTAGTCTACTCCAACTAACCGAGTACTACTCTAGTTTAGTGGATACAATACCCAAAAGATAAAGATGTCAATCTACTATAGAATTAAGCACAATAACGATGAATCTCTAAGTGCGACGACGACGATCACACTCAGCACATCTCGGTGAATCACTCCTCGGGTCTCCATCTGCAGCTCGGTCTCCTTCACGAACTGACTCTAACTCACGTCTCAACCTAGCAACCTCCTCAAGTGTGGTATCCAACAAGTCACGGGTATCCTCGTTATCCTCTAACAATCCAAAAACCGCATCCTCAAGTAGACGAAAATGAACAGCATCTGAATCCCTATCACATCCTATCATAACAACACATGACCTAGGTCTAGAGGGCTCTCCAACATGATGAGTAGGTGGTGTAGAAACCGCAGTAGCAGCTCGAATCTCATGAGTAGACGATGCCTCAGGTGTAGTGTGTGAATCAGACATACGGATCTTCTTCCGTGGGCATGGTGAATCAGAATCGGACAAAGCTCGAGATCTAACACCGGATGGTCCAGCTCCATCAGCAGGTGGTACAATATCATCGAAATCAGTATAAACCTCAGCTGGCGGCGTACCCCATAAAGCTTCCCTCTCCTCTCTAAATCGCTGACAGGGAACAGTAAGCTTCTTCCTCAAGTTGGACGTCTTCCTAATCTCACTCCTCCTACTAGGCTCAACTCTCTCAGGTACAACAGTCAAAGCATCAACCCTAATATCATCCTCAGCCTCAGCACCCTCGCTATCACTACTAATCACAACCATCCTAACGTCAGTATTACTCTCAATCTCATCATCCATGTCCTCATCATCCTCACGATCTACCTCATATCCATCCATATCATCATCACCCTCATGATCTACCTCAACACCATCCATATCATCCTCATGACCTACCTCATGTCCATCCATATCCTCATCACCCTCGTGATCTACCTCAATACCATCCACGTCATCCTCATCATCCTCATCGTCCTCACTACCACTAACCCACTCAATCAAAGTACGATGCACAACAGGTGGCATCCCATCAACAACATCAGAAGTATCAGACAACACATCAGGCTCACCCTCATCATCCTCCTCCGGGTCCTCGTCAGGGTCATACTCCGCACCTTCCTCCTCAGGATCAGCCTCCTCTTGGTCATTCTCCGGCTCAACATGATCTGGTACCATCTCAACCTCGTCTTCCCACTCTTCGTCGGCAGAGTCGGGCTGGTAAGAAACAGTAGATGACGACATAACCTGCAACAACCAAAATGCGTATTAAGCAGTTGTAGGGTATGCATGAAATAATCATGTATAGAAATTAAAGTATGCAAATCAACGAGATGCATATGTATATAATACATATCACGTATTACATAATATATATTACATATTACTTATAGTGTTATCCTACGTAATACATTACGTAGTACACATATATATACAGAGTAACAAGTAGCCACATCGGTTATAGTCTAGGCCTAAGATGCAAACCTAGTTCTCTATTACCAAGGCTCTGATACCAATTCTGTAACACCCCAAAATGTGATATGCGGAAGCGGTGAAGCTCGGGGGCTGTTACTTCATTGTATCATAGTTCAAGGTACAAGAGAACGACTCTAAATGAGACGTTTTATAAAAATACCTCGTTGAATTTAAATAAAAAGCATCACAGTACAAAAGGTCTCAGTTTCAAAAGATAGTGCAGCAGAAAGTAAAAGTTTTAAACATCAACGAGATCATTGTTCAAAAGCATAAGTAAATAAATGTCCGAAGATAGCCATGAAATGCATGCGGACTCCAAGTACTTCATACAGCAGATGCAACACATCATCAATTACCTGAGATAAATGCTAAATTGGGTCAACATAAAGTTGGTGAGAATATAGGTTTCAAGTAAAAATTCATAGTCATTCAATTTCATATTTCATTTCATGTACACATGCAACTATAGGAGATATAGTGCCAAGTGTAGGATAAATTGGGTGTTCACAATATTTATGATAGCGCTAAGCTCGTGACATCGAAACTAGTGATCCAATGCATACAATAGATTGTATACATAAATTTTGCGCCAATGGAGTACCTAGCCAAGATGACTCCGTTCATACAAATGGTACACACTCGCCCGGCGTCAGAATGCTCGAGTGGAGGTTGTCAACCCTCAATAGATCTATCCGTAACATAAGAGCTTACTCCAGCAGAGTAACTAACGATTCACGATAGTGGGGACTATGGCTAAAGCAACTTAAGCTATCTCATAAATAGTGTTCACAAAGCGTTCACAGAAATCAAGTTTTACTTGCGTCCAGAAGCAAGTCATCAAAGCATTTATCACATCCCAAAACATTAAACATACGAAAATAGTTTAATAGGGATCTATAAACTCACCTCAAGCAACGATTCAAACCGCACAAGTAAGATCAAATAGTAGCGAGCAACTCTAGCAACAACCTAAATATAATACTATAGTTTAGGCGCTAGCAAATAAGTCACAAAAGTTCATCACGTACGTTACTCATCGATCAAGTATATATTTTGTTGTCAAAATCGTGACTTGTAAATGTTACATCGTTATAAACATTATAGTATATATATACTTAGGCAAAAATATTTATTTTTGACTCGACGAAATTTCGTCAGCCTTTCGGCGTAAATTTTAATTTACCAAAATTTATCTTAACAAATTTTCCTACGTAAATTCTAACGAAAATTCGGCAGCATTTCGGCGTCACATAAAAATTTGCCATTTTTAGTAAATACTCAAATCTCGTCCTAAAACCCCTATTTTCAACAATTTATCAATCGCCAACAATTCAACCATTCATTTTTCACAATCGTAACCATTTCAACTCCCAACGTTCAAACTTTCAATAGTAATACAATTATTCGCTCTTCGAGCTAACACGCTTTTACAAAACAAGTCCAACATCCATACATACCATTTAGTAACCATTTTGACACTAAAAACAACTCCGTTTAACTCGAAAATGTCGTTTCAACCACTTTAAAAATCTGGACAGCAACCACTTATAGTGTTGTTCTCCAAAAATAAAGTTTTCCGACAACGTAATTTAAACAACCACAACTTACTCATTTTAGCTCCGTTTTTAGCGCATAATATATCGAAACGAAGGTATTCACTTATATTTTCATAATCTCGTAGTAAACTAGTGTCAAAACAATTTTTACGACTCTCTACGCCACTTACAAAAGTCGGACAGATTATACACTTTTTGCAAAAACTCGTTTTCGACCATTTTTAAGCGTAACCACTAGTAGTAACACTACTAATTTCTTCCAAATACTCATAAACACAATAAAAATCAAAGATTTATTTTCAAGTTCATAAATCACAAAAGTATATATGTATATATTTCATAAATCCTTTAATTAAAACCTTTTCATACATGGATTTAAAAGATTTCTTCAAAATACTTATAGATCTAAAAATATATCATGACTAAAATAGTTTTTACCATTTTTATTTCAAAAAAATAGATGATGAGTAACATATATGCATGAATCTTCAAAGATTATGCATAAAAATGAAAAGATGAAAAAGGTTTGAGAAATAACCTTGTGTAACGATTCTACGTAACCACGGTAACACGATCTACGCTCTAATCAACAAATAATCAACAAAACCCAATCTACAACTTCAACCCAAAAACTACTCAAATCAACAAACCAATCAAAACCATTCTTCTTTATGTCTTTGCAAACCTTTGTGTGTATTTGTTTTGTGTTAATTCTTGCTAAAATGAAGCTTTTAGAAAATCAACAATGGTGGATATGGGGAGAGTGTTTGTGCCGTGTGTTTTTAGAGAGAGAGAGTTTTGTGTGTTTGAATTTTAGTTTAGGTGAAAGTGAATATTTGAGGTGAAAACAAAATGATTTAGGGTTTTTAGGAGTGTGTGTTTATTTAAGCACAAGAATAGCAAAGTTAAAATTTTGGTATTCCTTACATGTTGTTGATGGTTTTGGCTGGATATGGGGGGTCCCATAGGGGTAAATAATTCAAAATTTTTACTAAGGTAACTAGTTAAAAGGTTTAAGGTAAAAAGGTTAATTAGTTTTAGGTAATTAGTGAAAAGTATGCAGTTATGTTTAAAAATACGTAAAACTTAGAAATTTGACGAAATATATTAAATTTACGATTTTTCGACGAAAACTGACATTTACGATTGGTAAAGTATTTTATGCATGTTAACGACGGTTAAACGTAAAAACGACGTAAAATACGAAAACGCGATACGTTAATTAAATATTCACAGTAAATACGATTTATTACTATAAATAGCAAAAATACTAGAATACAGGCATATATAAACATATACAGAAATATTTAAATACGCGGGTCAAGAAAATACGATCACGCTGCTAAAAACTAAATAGTTAAGCACATAATTCACAGATAACGAATAATCTCATGGATTATCGTCAATTCATTGACCGTCTCAGCACTTTGGTCAGGTTCACAGAAAATGTTCAGAATAATGACTGAGCTCAGAGTCAGGTCATTACTCGTCAGCAAACAGTTTTTCAGAAGACGCGGGATAACTTCCCGGTTCCAACACAGTTAAATCACATAGTTGACTAAATAAAAAGTCAAAGGGTAAAATAGTCATTTTACAAAGTAGGGAAAATTACCAGGTGTTACATCCGGAACATCATAAGGGTAAATAAGCTCAGCTTCCTCATCACCATCAACCTCATCGTCTATACCTATATCCTCCTCGACATCCTCGTCTTCAACCTCATTATCTATATTATCTATACCAATCTCATCATCATTCTCAATATCAACATTATCAATCTCATTCTCTACCATATCAACCTGAGGGGCAATCTGATCTCCTAGTCCTATCTCGGGCTCGGGATCCTCAAATGGTTCCTCCTCATCATCATCCATATCATAATCTACTAAGTCTAAATAAGGGTCATCATCTACATTAGGTTCGGGAATAGCATGGTTCTCTACAAGAATATTAGGGTCAGCCATGACAATCTGCATTTATATATATATCTCGTATTAGGATAACATACTTATTAAATAATTACATACTGAAACCACGATATATACATATATATAAATTAAATTATATATATCAAAATATATATATTCTCAATAGGGCTTGTTGGTAATGTCGGAGATCTTTGGCACCGTTATAGTCAAAAGATTTTTCAAATATTTCTCAAATGTTTATAGTTAAAAGATTTTGAAAAGTTTTGTTCAAAACCTTGGTTTTTAAAATCTTTCGTTCTCTATAACGAGAGCTCTGGTACCAAACTGTAACACTCTCAAATTTCGTATCGGTACAGCGGAAGAGTCTTTTAGAGTGTTACGAGATAGCACAATAACTCAATCATAGACAACGCATAAAAATGGTTGTACAAGGTTCAACATACATTCATTCGATAAAAAGTTTTAAGTGTACAACAGGTCCCAAATTATACAGGTCATTAAGTTTACAAAACATAGATCGAATGAACAATTTTATTATTATGTGGGCCATCAGAGTCGATCTCCATCCGAATTACCTTCAAGCACCTGAGATAAAAACATGCAAAAATCATATCAACGAATGCCGAGTGAATTCATAGAGTTAATAAAACCGTTATATAAAACACTCATTGAAATCAGAACACAAGTATACTATCAGAAGTAAGTCCTCGTATTGCTAGTCAGGCAATATATAAATCAAAGCATACATCTTAAACCGTCCATGAGACCGTAGCCACAATATTACCATCATAGGTAATATTATCATCGTTATTCGTATCATTATCGTATTGTATTGGAATACATTTTTGGATTATTATTAGCCGCATGACATTGTTACCTTACTATCACAACAACGGGCCGTGAACCCGACAAACAATTTGCCCATCTAAGTTAGCGTGTCGTCATAAAAATCATGCTATGTAAATCTTCTCATACATAAATTCGCTTATCAATCAATGTGGTACGACGGGGATCAACCGTCAAGGCGCGAACTGGGGTGATCGTCCCCAAATAGTACTATCATATGCATAAGCGTCTACCAAATCCCAGTAGTTCACAATTCATGCTAATGGGACTTTGAATGACATAACCTAACTACTACTAATCCTTTTTATCTCTTTATTGGGCCATAGCATCATTCGGGTCCATATAATTAAGCATACCATCGGGACTACTTGTGTTCTATTTTTATCAAAAAATAGCATGTTATCTCCCTCACGGGTTTACAAATCATTTTATAAAACATTTAAAAGAGTGCGAGGCTATGAACTAACGTTGATAATGAAAGGCGGATTATCGGCTACGGGCGTGCTTCGGTCACGGAAACCTATATAAATAATAATCGGTCTTAAACTTTTGTCCAATGACGTTATTAAAATAACAAGTATACATATGATGATTTTATACATATGATGATGATCAAGTGGGTTTATACATTCTTATTTACTCATTTTAGTGTTTATGTATTGGTAACTTTTATACAAGTTTACTAGTTTTACCTATTTACATGTTTTAGGTCCAATAAGCCTATTATAAGTCCATTAACTTGTATTAATCCATTTTATACTTTTATTATCAGTATTATACTTTACATGTTGGGCCCAAGTGGGTTAAGCCCAATAAGTAAATTCATAAGTGTTTAGCCCATTTAGTTATTAATAGTCCAATAATGCTAACTTAGCTCGTTAATGTCCGTATGTTATATAGTTCGGGTTTTATCGGTTTTACTTGTATTAGGTACTTATATATCAGTATATGACTTTTAAAAAGTTTACATTAGACGGGTCCGATCGTCTAAGTTTTAATTGGTGAAAAACGTTAATTTTATGGTATTAGCCGGAAAGACGTAAAAATCATGTTTATAGTTTTTCTAACTTATAAAACTTACTAAACTACCATTTTTATAAAATGTCCATTTATTTAACCTTATACATATTTATATAAATGAAATATATAAGTTAGTGGGTTTTAATTTCACATTTTATACTATATTATTTTGAGTGCTTATATAATACTATTAAACATTAATTTCACAAAAATCTGATTTTTAGTTTTATCTTCACCATTTTTATCATATCTTGAGTTCTATAAGGAGATAGAAGCTCATTTTTGGATGGCATAAACTTCATATTATGTGATACAAATAATTAGTTATAGCTACTGCTCAATCCATGTTTATGTATCCTTAAAAGTCCCTACAAAACAGACTATTCAGATTGGTATACTAATTTTGTTTTGATCATATCTCACTCATTTTGATGATTCCATTGCATGGCCAACTCTCACATGTGTATGACATCTAATACTTACTGTAAATTGATTCCACGATGCAATTTTATCAGTTTATAACTTGGTTACTTACTGTTTTTATACAGCTAACATTTTAAGCATGATTTTAGCATTGTTACCTATGGTTTTCATCTTTTTAATCATATTTATCAACACTTAATCCCCACACAACATTATTATCATCATATATTCATCATATACATATACAATAAGAAAGAAAATACATTTGATCTTTAAAAAAATAACAAGAGAAATGGAAAGGATGATCTTCTTTACCAACCAAGATTATATCCTGTTATTGGATGACAATAACTTGATGAACACCAAATATATCTTTAAGATCATCAACCACCAAGATTGTTTGTTGAGAAATTAGCCCTAGGACACAAGCAAATCACCTTCTTTGATGTTAATATTATCACCAATCAACAAGGCTTCAAGGTTTCTCCATGATGTGAGTAGATAACATAAGATTTGTGGCTAGAATTGATCAAAATGGGTGTTTGATGGTGAATGTGGGACGGCAAGGTAGAGGGTGTGAGAGAGTTTGTGAGTTGTTTTGCATGTGTGTATGTGAGCAAATGGTAAGGTTTAGTGGTTTTGATAGTTTGGTGGGAGTTGTGGCTTACTTGTTAAGCTAAGCTTAACAAGTGTAAGCTTGTAGCTACAAGGGTGCCACATCAAGGGATGTGGTGTCCCCATTTTGGCCGTCCCTTTTAGTGGGGTGGGATAAACTTTTTTTGTCCCATCCCGCTAATTTACGGGTATTCCTCGATTCTAGTTTCCTCGATTTGCGTGCCCTCGGGTCGTTTTACGAAAAATGTTTTTATAAATTATGAATCAACGGCACAAAACGAATCTAATAAAAATTGTCTCATCAAAAACGGAGTTCAAAAACCTAAATACGTAATCCTCAGGTTTTCGGTTTAGTCGTAAAGGACGCTAAATTATGCACGTAAGCCCAAATTTAAATCCGTAAATTGTGAGTTCATCAACCAACACAAAAATAAGTTTCAAAATATTATACGAGAAAATAATTCACTACCTAAAAATGTTAGATTGTCACACATATGATTGTCATTCATAAAAATTAAATTCGTATACAAAATACGCGTAATCAATCGGGAACATCAATAGACACACAAGTCTAACCCGAACTATCACGTTTTACGTATATTAAATAGATTCAAAATTCACGTTTGTGAAATTATCAACCCAAACTAAACTGAAAGCTCTTCTTCAGGACTTGTTCTTCAGCAACTAGACTGCCTAGTCTTCGAAGCAAAGACTCCTTTGTCTTCTAAGTTCTCTGGAAGAGGAACGCTGAACATCCTTCAACAAAACATTCTTTAGTAGGAATCTTTGTTCCTCTGGTCATGCTTCAACAGAGTCACCTTTCTGCTAAACATAAAACACTTAGGGGGATTCTATATTCAAATCCTAGAGTTGCTTCAGGGTTAGTAAATACTGACCCAATAATCTACCCCTATTTGAAAAGAATGTTGGAAATACGTTTTATGTATATAGAAAGTCTCGGTCACTCCAACAATGTAGTTATAGGCTCGTAGTAATGTTAAGTTTCATATATTAAGTAGCCCGACCCATGAGCATGTTCATGGGCCCGAAGCCCAAGTCCATTAAGGACTTGGGGTATTTAAACCTCTTTCCACCATGGAAAGAGGTGTTGGTTGTTTTCATTTCTTGTTTTCATATAACAAAGTTCTTTCATTTCTCTCTCTAAGTTTCTCTCTCTAGAAAACATCAACCTCCTTGTTTCACAAAGATTATCATTGTTCTTCAATTGGTATCAGAGAGCTTGGGATGAAATATAGGTTTGTTTTTGGTTTTGCGTATTGTGTTATAAACATTTCATAGAGTTCTTGCCGAATCTTCAAATTCTTTGTGTGTTTGATCGTAGTTTCAAGTAGTGTAACGTAGTGATTCGTGTCATAGTGTTTTTGGTATCTTGGTTTTGGTTAAAACACAATATTTCTTGGATCAAAAGTGCAAAAAGGTATTGTGTTCTTCTTTCCGAAATTCAAGCAAACATCTCCATCGGAAAGTACAAGTGAAAAGGGGCTTCCATCGCAATAACCATCACCATCGGAAAGTGATTGGTTCAACATTGCAATACTGAGATTTCAATACTTATTCCGATCTGGACATTCCGATCGTTCTTTGCGATCTGGGATTCCGACGGTTATAAGGAAGTTTTAAGTCGTTACTCTGACTAAATTTTGTCAGCTATATTCCGATCTGAATCTTTCCGATAGGAGTTTGCGATCTGAACATTTCGACAGCTTTGCATTGCGATCTAGGCATTCCGATACCATCATCATTCCGACAAGGTTACATTGCGATCTGAGCATTCCGATCTGAATCATTCCGACAAGCACTTTACGATCTGAATCATTCTGACAGCTTTGCATTACGATCTAAGCATTTCGATAGTAAGACATTCCGATCTGGGTATTCCGACAGAAAGAACATTTCAATAGAACTTGTTTTTAGATACTTAGTGGATTTCTTCTATTTGGCAATTAATTTGGTAATTTGGTAAATTTTAAAAGAAAACACAACAACAAGATAACAACATCTTTTAGTTAACAACACAAAAAACTCATAACCTTATTTCATTGTTCGATCATCTTTGATAATCTTTTTTAAGTGATCAAAATGAATCCGAGTTCATTAATGCCTCAAATGACATCACTTACGGATATTTCCGTCATTACGGGAACGGATAATCGCCCTCCAATGCTCATTAAAGAAGTCTTTGAAGCATGGCAAGGCCGTATGATGTCATACATTAAGGGAAAACCGACATATGGGAGGCTTACGGTCAAGTCAATTCTAAATGGTCCACTTGATTATGGTACCATCGTTGTTAACAATGTGACTCGACCACGGGAGTTTGAAGAACTTACACCAGCTCAACAACTTATTACCGATGCAGACGAAAAGGCTCTTTAAACCATTCTCCAAGCTCTTTCACATGACATCAATCGAATGGTAAGTCAATATACGGTTGCAAAGGATTTATGGGAACGTCTAAAGGTTTTGCTACAATGTACGTCTCTTACAAAACAGGAACGGGAATGTCAGTTGTATGATCTGTTTGATAGGTTCACGTACAGCCCAGGGGAAACGCTTCACGACTACTACTTCAGATTCACTACTCTAATGAATGATTTGAATGTATACAATCTCGTGATTACACCATTCCAGGTTAACACCAAATTTTTGAACACTTTACCTCAAGCTGAATGGGGTGAGTATATTACCGATGTTAAGTTAACCAGGGATTTGCATAAGTGTAATTTGGATCAACTCTATGCTTTTCTCCAGCAGCATGAGAAACACGTGATCATGCACCGCTCACCTCGAGGTATGTACCCTGATTCTCTAGCATTGATGGCTAATCAACCAAGCTTGTCATATAACAACACTCCTTATATCATGGGACACCAAGCTTATCATCCATCACCGTACCTGACTCCAAGCTTCCCCCAATATTTGATTCTACCTCAACCACCCACCTCACATCAACAACAATATCGGTTCAATGCACCTTCGTCTCAGAGAGAACCACAAGCATCACAATATGCCTCACAACCTCACTCATATTCACCAGCAAGCATTGCACCTTATGCTCAGTCATCATACCCTTCTTATCAAGAAAATGCAGCATATCCATCAAGCTATTCTGACCACATGAGTATTCCTTCTAGTGCTTATGTCGCTCAACAAGACCAAGCATTGTATTGTGATATTGATGAAGTTCCCATTCCTGAATTCAAACAAGGAACTGACCCAGTTGAAGTGTTAGCCACTATGTCTGCTTATCTCACAAGAACATTGAGCAAACGAGGATTTAGAGGACCAGCTCCTACTAACAATCAGCTGAGGAATTCATCCAATTCTCGACAACAAGCTACCATTGAGAATGGCAGGGTAATGGTTCAACCTATACAACCTAATCAGGGGAGACCCACTACATCAACCACCAATGCACGCATGGTCAATCCTGCTCCAATGGTCAAAACTCCTCCATGGGCTAATTCCACAGGTAAGTTGAGAATGATTACATGCTACAACTGTAAGGAAGAGGGTCACATGTCTAGGGATTGCACAAAACCCAAGAGGAGAAGGGATGGTCAATGGTTTGCAGAGAAGATTTATTTGGTGAACGCTCAGGCACAAGGACAGGAACTTGATGAAGAGGAGCTTGCATTTCTTGCTGATCCAGGGATTGCGGAACAAGAAGTTCTCACTACACAGAATGTAGCATACCAAGCAGACGATCTGGATGCTTACGATTCAGACTGTGATGATCTTCAATCTGCTCAGGCAGCTCTTATGGCAACTATCTCTAGCTTTGGGTCAGATAAAATATCTGAGGTACCTACTAATACCACTGATACTAGTATTCAACCACATCAAGTTGGGCAAGAGGGTGCTGATCCGAATGAATCTTTGGTGGTGAGTCTTTCAAATGAGGAGACAATCAATGATAGCAATATCAATACAAGTCCCCAGACTTTGAGTGAATCACAACCGGGAGTCATTTCGCATACGCATACTCTTGCTCAACAAGATTTGGTCATGGTTCCTGCAAAATTACTTAGCCAAATGAATACTGCACTCTTAGAAACCCTAGCTAAGAATAAGAATTTGTCTGCTGAGCTTGCCTTGTGCAACGAAAAAGTTGAAACTTTGGAATTAGTTCCTTCGTCCAATGTTCTAACAAATCCCGAATATGATCATTTTCGAAACAAACAAATGGGTCATTTGCAAGAAATTGAAACCTTAAGAGCAGATCTTTCCAACGAACTTAAAGAAAAAGAGTTAGTGGTCACTAATTTTCATAAACTTCAAACGGATTTTGAATTACTCGAGTCTAAAAGAATGAAATGGAAATTAATGCGGCTAATAAGATTAGAAGTTTAGATTTTTGCTTTTAAGACAATACGCTGCTTCTCAACTAGTGCACTTATTTGACGCATCGTTTAGAGAATTTAACTTATCGCGTCAAAAAGACCTTCCCCTTAACCCACGGTATGCAAGACAAGCTTTTATCCATAGTCCAAGACTTTATAATGCAACCCAATTAGGATTGGTCTTAGATCCGATTGTTATTTTCGAGGATCGGACAAATAAGGATCTAGTTGATGAGAATCGGTCATACAACTTTGCAAAATATCCCCAGTGTGATTATTTTAAAATGAATCAGGAGCTTGCAAAAACGGACTTTAGAATTCGCTTCCATATGGATAAAGATCTCATCACAGCACCAACCTACATGTTAAATGAAGAAAACCCTAGTACACTTCCCACACTTGTAAAAATGGAAGGACCTAAGGAAATTCCAAAGGATCTTCCACCTGTTAGCACTGTATGGATAAACTTGCAAGAGATTAATCAATACTTTGCTAGTTTTGACAAGGTCATCCGGGAATGTACGACTTCAAATGGCCTAAACGCCGGAGAATGGGCTTTCGAACACATGAACGAGGTGTTTAAGAATGAGATCAATCCGTTTGTCGAAAGTCTAAAAGGAAGTTTTGCATCTCTTTCGGAAAATCTCGAGTTTGAAATTAAAGAAGTTCAAAAAGTGTTTTATGAAATGGACACCGCTTACGAACTACAATTAATTGAAAAGGAAAAGATTTTATCCGAATATGACTGATTCTTGTCCCAAGTAATTTCGTGTGATGTGCTTACTACTGTGAATGTTAATTATTCGAATGAGCTTACATCCGCTATGATTAAATGTGATGCTGTGAATATATGTGATGATGTGTGTGATCTCTCTGTAATTGTTGCTGATACTGTAAATGAGGTAGATAATCATTCTTGTCACGAGTCTAACGCTGAATTTTTAAAGCTTCAAGATTCTTACAATTTACTTACAAAACGCTTTAATCAACTTGAACAACATTGTATATCTTTAGAATTAAAACAGCAAACTCAAAATGAGGATCTTTTGATAACAAATGGTTGTGAAAACAGTGTTGAGACGAGTGACAAGATGATTGAGATAGTTAAGGCATTAGAGGAAGAGATTATGAGATTAAAGAGAGATGTGTCATCGAACGAAACACTAAAATTGGAACTAGAGGCTGCAGAGTCTAAAAACCAGTGCTTAGAAACTAGACTTTCGTCTATTCTAGGGGAGACGGATTGTGCAAGACAGGGAATGTCCAATCTTTATGGTTCACTAGAAGAACGCTTCGCTTTTAATGCGGCACAACAACAATCTTATGTTGAACAATTGAACCAAAAATGTGAGGAAATCTCTGACTTAAATATCCAGCTCATTGACAAAAACATGGTTTTGGCCGAATTAAAGGAGACACTTCTTCTCACCCGACAAGAAGTTGTTAATAACTTAGCTACCAACTCTGCATCGTCCTCTAGTGCTCCATCAACCAATTCAGTAGTGATCTATAAGAACCCGTGCCATAAGAAAAATCCGGATACTTACGATGTTTATATGATGAATGAAATTAAGCACGTGGACCTTGTTAGGGATATTTTAGATGATTTATATGTGTTAGATCCCTCAAGTAGTTACTATTATTCAGCTCATGCATATATTCAGCGAGTTCAATATTGCTTAGCATATTCGCAATATATAGGTAGACCGGGTTCTATACTACTCACTAATCGACCCATTGCTGCAACTCCATTCAATAAGACCCCAGGAGAAAAACCGTCATTGGCACCATCAACTAAGGCACCGTTAAAATCTATTGCTAATGTTCCCACTTTGCCTTCTACAGGATTAAAAGAGTCTACTAGGGCTAAAGGATCGCCACTCAAGAAAGATAAGATCAAACCCTCCAGTAGTAGTACCATCAAGAAGAAAGTAGAAGCTCACCCTAGGAATGTTATTTCAGATTTAAATAAAAAGAATCATGTTGCTAAGACTAAAAGCTCTGCGCTTGTACAGAAGTCTAAACCATTTGTGAATTCTAATTTGAAATCTTGGAATTGTAATGAATGCATGTTTTCCCAACGTCATGATTTGTGTCTTATTGATCATGTGAATGAAATGAATGCCATTAGGAATGATGTTGAATGGAAGCCAACTGGGAGAAGTCGTACCCAAGTTGGATGGCAATGGCGTCCCACTGGTAGGACCTTTACATTAGATGGAAAAATGTGCCCTTTAACTAGGAATGCATCCATTGAGGTTAGGTCTCAGCGTCCTTTAGTTAGGCACACTAGCACTAAAGTATGGAAACCGCGCCCTTTAATTAGGTCAGCCCCCACTATAGTGCCTATCAGCGAAAAAATACCTCAGGATTTAAGCCAACTTGAATCTACACCACCAACTAGGAAGAAGGCTAGGAAATCTAAGAAACCTAAAGTTAGCAAATCTAAGATCATTAAATCTGTACCTGCTAATAACAAGGAACATTCAGATTCCGAAACCTATACATTGTCCTCGTCTGGTGATATTTTCAGGTGGTCCAAATCATCCTCTGGTATTTGGACTTCGGTTGCTCAAAGCATATGACCGGAGATCGCTCGATGCTCCGAAGTTTCGTCAGCAAGTTTCTTGGAACGGTAAAATTCGGTAATGATCATATTGCAAAGATAATGGGGTATGGTGAATATCAGATTGGAAATGTCACGATTTCAAGGGTATACTATGTAGAAGGTCTTGGTCATAATTTATTTTCAGTAGGGCAGTTCTGTGATTCCAACCTAGAGGTTGCTTTTTGACAACAGACTTGTTTCATCCGCAACTTGGAAGGAAAAGACTTGTTGAAGGGGTCTCGTGGTGCAAATCTTTATACTTTGTCCCTACAAGACATGATGGCCGCCTCTCCAGTATGTCTTCTCTCCAAAGCATCTAAGACCAAGTCATGGTTATGGCATGGCAGATTATCTCATCTCAACTTTGATACTATTAATCATTTGGATAAAAACGAATTAGTTCATGGTCTTCCAAAGCTCAAATTTCACAAGGACCATTTATGTTCCGCGTGTTCAAGGGGGAAAAGTACCAAGAAATCATACAAGCCCAAAGCTGAAGACACCAATCAAGAAAAACTTCATCTTTTGCATATGGATCTTTGTGGGCCAATGCGAACCGAAAGTGTGAGCGGTAAGAAATTCATCCTTGTTATTGTGGATGATTTCTCCAGGTTTACATGGGTTAGATTTCTACGTACAAAGGATGAAGCACCGAAGGCTATCATCTTTTTTCTGAAATTCATTCAGGTACGTTTAAATACTACTGTCCGCCGTATTCGTACAGATAATGGAACAAAGTTCGTCAACCAGACTCTTCGTGATTACTATGAAGAAGTTGGTATCTCACATGAAACATCCGCTGCACGTACTCCACAACAAAACGGTGTCGTTGAAAGACGGAATCGTACGCTTATGGAAGTTGCTAGGACTATGCTGATTTATGCGAACGCTCCATTATTCTTGTGGGCAGAAGCTGTATCTACTGCATGTTTCACCCAAAACCGCTCTATCATTCGGAAACGCCATGGAAAAACACCTTACGAGCTTCTACATAATCGTAAACCCGGTGTTTCATTCTTTCATGTGTTTGGTGCTCTTTGCTATCCAAACATTAATAGTGAGAACTTGGGCAAACTTCAACCGAAAGCTGATATAGGTATTTTCATTGGTTACTCACCCTCCAAGAAAGCATACCGAATTTACAACCGTCGTCTTGGTAAGATAGTAGAAACTATGGACGCAGATTTTGATGAGCTGACAGCGATGGCTTCTGAGCAACGCAGCTCTGAACCCGCGCTTCACGAGATGGGAACCGGTGCTATTAGTTCCGGATTAGTTCCCAATAATCCTACTTCTACATTATTTATACCACCTACAAGGCCCGAGTGGGATAAACTATTTCAATCGTTGTTTGATGAATTCTTTGATCCCCCAAGTGATGAAGTTCCAGCACCTGTAGTGATAGCTCCAATCCCTGAAGTTTTTGCTCAAGCTAATGAAGCTTTATCAAATGCATCTTCAATTAACATTGAACCGGATGCACCTCTACCAAGTAATTCTCAAACTACACCTGAATCTTCACCCTTACTTGTGCCTAATGATGTTGAAGAGGATTCTATTGATCACGATCTGGAATATGCTCACCTACAAGAGCTTCCATTCTTTGGTATACTGATACCTGAAAATCCTTCAGTCGCGTCTACCTCAGAAGAAGCTCCTACAATCGTTCACTCCAGACCACCACGGATTGAAAATCACAGCACCAAATGGACAAAAGATCACCCAATTAGGAATATTATTGGAGGTCTCGATCGACCAGTCTCGACACGCCATCAATTACAAGAGAGTGCACTCTATTGCTATTTTGATGCATTTCTCTCCGAAGTTGAACCTAAAAACTGGCAACATGCTATGACTCAATCATCTTGGATTGGAGCCATGCAAGAGGAACTAAATGAATTCCAAAGACTTGAGGTATGGTAATTAGTTCCTCTCCCTGACAAGGTAAACATCCTTACTTTGTTGTGGGTTTATAAGGTTAAACTCGATGAGATGGGTGGAGTCTTGAAGTATAAGGCTAGATTGGTTGCTAGAGGATACAAACAAGCCTTGGGTATCGACTTTGAAGACTCTTTTGCTCCTGTTGCAAGATTGGAGGCTATTAGATTATTCCTTGCGTATGTTGCTCATATGAACATGATCGTCTATCAAATGGATGTGAAGACGGCATTTTTGAATGGTGAACTAAGGGAAGAAGTCTATGTTAGTCAGCCGGATGGGTTCGTTAGCACGGAGTTTCCTAATCATGTGTACAAGCTTAAGAAGGCTCTCTATGGGTTGAAACAAGCTCCACGCGCGTGGTATGATCTCCTTTTAACATATCTCATTTCGGAAGGCTTCTCCAAAGGCAAGGTGGACCCCACTCTATTCACTCTCAAGGAGGACAACGACATGATACTGGTACAAATTTATGTTGATGATATAATATTTGATGCCTCTAACATAAAATTGTCAAATCGCTTTTAAAAGATAATGTCCACACGCTTTCAGATGTCAATGATGGGAAAAATTTCATTTTTCTTAGGATTACAAATTTCTCAGAATTCCAGAGGCATCTTTATTAATCAATCCAAATATGCTCTAGAATCTTTAAAGAAATATAACTTTGAAAATCGTGACCCCGTGGACACTCAAATGGTGGAGAAATCCAAGTTAGATGAAGATAGGAATGGGATTATTGTCGATCCGAAACTCTACCGTGGAATGATCGACACCCTTCTCTATCTGACTGCTAGCAGGCCTGATTTGCAATTTGCTGTATGCATGTGTGCCCGGTATCAGGCTCGGCCTACCGAAAAGCACCTACATGCTGTTAAAAGGATCTTTCGGTATCTCAAAAGAACACTTCATCATGGTCTATGGTATCCGAAAGATTCCTCTATTGCTTTAATATCATACGCAGATGCCGATCATGCTGGGTGTCAAGACACGAGGCGTAGCACTTCTGGGTCTGTGCAACTCCTTGGAGATAGATTGATTAGTTGGTCTTCAAAAGGCATAAAAGCGCTGCAATTTCTAGCACGGAGGCTGAATACATTTCCATGTCCGGTTGTTGTGCTCAAGTCCTTTGGATGAGATCACAACTAAATGACTACGGTTTGGGATTCAACAAAATCTCGATGTATTGTGACAACAAGAGCGCCATTTCCCTTTGCTGCAACTACGTTCAACACTCTCGGGCAAAGCACATCGACATTCGCTACCATTTCATTAAAGAGCAAGTGGAAAAAGGAGTGATCGAGCTGTATTTTGTCACCACTGAGTATCAGCTGGCAGATATGTTCACCAAAGCCTTAGATCGAGGACGAATCGAGTTTTTGATCGACAAGCTTGGTATGAAATCATTCTCTCCAGCGACTCTCAAAGAGTTGGCAGAAGAATCAGCAGAATAGTGGTGGTACACTATTCATGCGTATCCTTTGTTCGTGATCATGTATTTTATCGTATATATATATATACCACAAAAAGAAAAATACAAAAATATAAAACCTAGAAAAACCATAAAAAATATAAAACCTATAAAAACCATAAAAAAATATAAAACCAAGAAAAACCATAAAAAATATAAAACCAAGAAAACCCAAAAATATTTTCTTTTTAATTCGGGCATGTCTTTTAGTACGGGAATATTTACGGCCTTAGAAATGTCGATCAATATTGACACGGCGCCATAAATAGAGTCCGTATAAAAGTTGTACATTTTTAAAACATGCCCATTATGGCTTGTAGTTATTTCAGACTGCAACCCGCTTTTCGCATTAAAGTCACGTATTTCTTTTGAAAACGTTGGCTCACAACGGGAATTAATTTTCTCGGGCAAGGTTTACTTTAAAACCTTGTAAGGGACTAAGTTTACATTATAACTTGGTCTAACACAAATATGTGTACGTTTCAGTGCACTTATTTTGTAAAAATAAGAGAAATCTTATTGCCACCAGAATCGTTCTATAAAATCACTTAACCGGCAAATGTCCTCATTAATAGTTGTGTCCTTAAATCATTGACTACAACTCTTTAAATAGAAAACGGGTCAGGAATTAAGGGGGAGCAAATATTAACTCTTCGTGGAAACAAATTTGGTCATTAAAAAGGATTGTCAGAAAATATTAGCTATTCTTCATCATCGGTTATGCTATGTGTGCCTTGTGTGATATAGAATCTCATGAATAGGTAATTAAATTTTGGCGTTAAGTATTTGTGGTCGTGTTTGTGAGCGGGTTTATTTTTGTTAAGTTGATTCGATTAACGTTAACTAAACATTTTAAAACAGGGGGACCATTATTGCACTTTTTTGCAAAATGGTGGGTGCTTGATTATCTTGACCAAAGTTTGACCTAGTCAAAACCTTTCACCCCCCTTCCCCGTCTCTACTGCAAACACACAAAACACATCTTCTTTCCGCCATTGTTGCTACCTTGCGCACTATTTGATCTTTGTCCGTGACTTATCACTTTCTGCATAAAATAAAGGTATTATATCTTGTTTAAGTTGCTCTCATTTAATCCGTTTCATCTCAACATATCAAAACAGTACCATCAGATCTTTTCAAGATTTAGGGTTTCGTGTTTTGCTATAGAAATGGAAATTAAGTTGTGGGATTTGTTAAGGATGCATAAATACACATTGGTTTTGCCCAGAAACACTTAAAACATTGTCTAGTACCTGGATCGAGAAGTCAACGATTAAGATCGGATCCCTGTCACGGATTTCGATGAACATTGCGACCACATCATTGCGATGCCTGTCATTACGATGAGTCATTCCGATGACTCATTGCGATGGGCTATTGCGATGAGTCATTTCGATGGCTCATTGCGATGTGTCATTGTGATGGTTCATTGCGATGGGCTGTTGCGATGGGTCATTCCGATGGCTCGTTGCGATGGCTCATTGCGATGGGACATTACGATGGCACATTGCGATGGCGTATTACGATGACGCATTTCGATGCGTTATTGCGATGGCTTCGCACTAGGTATTGCGATGGGTCATATTGCGATGGATTCTTATTTATTCCGATGGAAATGTACTTATTGCGATGGACATAGATATTGCGATAGGACTTTCATTCATTAGGATTACGATGCTTAATTCATTGTGATGGCTTGGATAGGATTCCGATGGATTGATACATTGCGATGGACTTAGGATTCTTATGATTATGCACTTGCCTTAGAATATCTAATGAGTTCGGCCTAGCTTGCACTGTTTCCTCATTAGGTTTAAGTACTTTAGGGCCACTTAAACGAAACCAAGTTTTATTGAAACGAGTTAATTTTTATCTCATAAGAATACTTGAACGGTTTCTTATTACAGAAGTTCATCTTATTTAATAAGTCGATTCCTATGTAAACAAAAGAGATACAAATTACTTAGTCAATGTCTTGTGTTTTGTTTCCAGGCCATGGAAGACAAAGCTTCATCTTTGTTCAAGCCCACTATATTTTGGGTTGAGGATAATCCTACAATTCCTGACGTAGTGGTTGAAACTAAACCAAAACCCGCTGAAGTTTTGGTT
The DNA here is from genome assembly GCA_025667525.1 of Glebionis coronaria. NCBI lineage: Eukaryota > Viridiplantae > Streptophyta > Magnoliopsida > Asterales > Asteraceae > Glebionis > Glebionis coronaria. The sequence goes on from JANFOE010000770.1 coordinate 166,532, forward strand.
GAAATCAAACCAAGACCTACTGAGGTGTTAGTAGAAATCAAACCTAGACCTACTAAGGTTTTGGTCATGACCACCAAGAAATCCAAATATTTTAAGATCTAATGCTAGGTCGTTATCTCTTTAGAATAAAAATGTATTTGGCATTTATGTCAAGTGTATTGTTAAATGTAAGGACCTTGTTCATCTGATGTATGTGTGAATGTTGTGGTAATAATTGTCATGAAATTTTCCTATGTTTTAACTTGGCATAGACTTAAGACATCTACATATTTTATGTATATCATTTGTGCTTATGTCATCAAAGCAGGAAAATGTCAATCACAGAGGAACAACAATGACTTCGTGATCTTGAACTTGTTTCGCTCAGTAATAGGCTTCCTTATGCTGAGAACAACTCTCGATTACAAGATGATTTTGATCCGGCCTTACCAGCTTTCAAAATAGCCACGGATATCCTAGACATATCACCCATCAGAGACACACTCAGATGTACTGCATCTGTTCCCGAAGTCTATATGCATGAATTCTGGAACACTGCATCTCTCTCCAAAAAGACTATCTCTTTTGAACTAAACAAAACACCAAGGGTACTCAACTTGAGCATTTTTCGGAAATTGTTTAAACTTCCTAGGTTGGCACAAGGAGAACAATTTGTGGCTAACCCAAAGAATAATGAAGTGCTTTGAGTCATTCGTGCCATGAATTATGAGGGTGAAATCAACAACCTATCACAATTTAACACCTCACACATAGGGCAACCCTGGAAAGCACTTATCACCATCATCGTTAAGTGTCTTACTGGAAAAACTAGGGGCACCGATGCAATGAGACCACCACAGGCTCACTTATTTTGGGGATTGTATACTGCATCCAAAGTCGACTATGCACTTCTTCTCTAGCAAGAATTTTGTTATCAGTTTACTGGAACGAAGAAGAAATCCGTGCATCTTCCATTCCCGAGATTCACCAAGCTCATTATCCACCATTTTATGAAGAATGACCCAACCATTGACACTCGCGGGAATTTCTTCTATCACACCAAAGATGATGATTATGTGATTCTCTCAATGAATGCAGACACTAATTCCAGAAAGTATGCATTACTCCCTGCACTAGTACCCGACACAATGCTTAATGATGGAATCAAGGAGAGTGATAAATACCAAGAGATGCTTAATGATATTGACGCACAGTTTAAGCGTGCAAATTCACATCCTTCAGAGAAGCAAAAAGGTAAACGCAAGAAACGAGTTTCAAAGCGCCAATCAGCTGCTTCTAAAGATAAAGGCCCAGGAAAAATGCAAATTGTTGATGAAGATGATGAAGATGAGCTGATCTATACTGAAGAAGAACAGGAAGAAGTACCACTCCGTAGGCCTAAGAAAGCAAGGAAAGCTAAAGGCAAAGAAGCAAGTGTTGCTCCAAATGAACCTGCTCAACAACAAATTTCTGAAGCCAAAAGAATGTGTATTGTTCTTCAACAAAGCCGACAGGAAGCTTTTGGAGGATCCGGCTCAAGAGTATTTGAAGATTTGACAGATTTTGGTAATCCTGATGATGATACGGCATTTTATGACGATCCTACTGAGGAAGATACTTATGAAGATGCATATGAAGATGCTGCTACCTATCATTTTGAAAGTCGTGAACCAAGTGAAGAACGTGAGAGCAGTGCTGACACTGATACAAGTATGATGTATCGAGATGTCAATATCACCACGTCTTTGCCACAACCGACTCACATGGTGCTAAATGAATATGCTCATGCAACTTTCATACCAGAAACGCAACTTCAAAGTAAGTCTACTTCAAACTCTGATGATGTTATGAAATATCTCAATTTAGAAGGGGAGGGTGTCGAGGTCACAAACACTGATCCATCAACGAATGAAGGAATGGTGGATGTTCCTATAACTACTATTACATCAACCACCACTCCACTACTATCCACCCTGGTCATCAGTGAGGTCCTAACCACCACTATCACACCCGCACTTGTTGAACAACCAGTATCAACCACCACTCTCACCACTGAATCTACACCGTCATCCACAACCGAACAACCAATATCAACCACCGCCCTATCACTGAATCTACATCAACACCTATCCCTGTACAACCAGTATCATCCACCACCACCTTAACGGTTATGGTAGCACCTCCACCAATAGAACCTCAAGTATCATCCACATCAAATCCTTTCCTCACAGTCAATGATCCATTGATCCAGTCTCTTCAACAACAGCTAGAGGCTCAAGCTACACAAATAGCTACGTTGACTGAAAGGTTTGCCACTCCTCCTAAGGAACCGCAACCTGATGAGCCTACTCTTCAGAAACTAACAGACAGAGTGTCAAAGCTTAAAACACAACATAAATCATTTCTTAAAGAGAAGAAAACTCGGGATAAAGAAAATGCTGCTTTTCTCGGGTCAATTGACGAGCAGATGACCACGATCATTCGACGCGAAGTCAAGTCTTATGTTGATCAACAACTACCAAATCTTGTCGGTAATGGTTTATCTACTCTTCAACTAATGACATTGCTACAGACACGTCTGCTAGACTTGGGAGCTCATAAATCGAAATACAAACGCAAAGTTCTGCAATATCTCAACAAAGCAATTCTTGAAGAGAAACCAGCAGACACTACCGACTCTGATTCTGACGATGAAAATGAGTTAGAAGAGGAAGATGACAAGGAAAACGGTGAAGAGGATGATGGTAACCATGATAAAAATGAGGATAAGGATAAGGAAGGAGATGCGGAGGAAGAAGAGGATGAACAAGGAAAGGATAAGAATGAAGATGAAGATGAGGACGAGGACGAGGATACAGATGATGATCAGGATGACGATGATGATAATGAAAAGGGTAATGAAGTCAACAAGGGTGATAAGAATGACGACACCGGTACAAATGCCGAAGAGTCAAACAAGGATGACAATGATACGGCCACTGAGAAAGGTTTAGAGGAAACTGCAGAAAAGATTGCTGAGACCACAGAAAAGACACTGGAGTCAACAGTCCCAGAAACTCAGCAGGTTGCTACAGGTATATCTACTGCACCAGAATTCACTACTGATTCTCACATTGAATCAGTAGAATACATGCAAGCAGAAGAACCGACAGAGACAATGCTTGAAGAAGAACCTCACGATGATATACCGGTGATGCAAACTCAACCTTCAACATCATCTGTAGTTCAGCATGACGATGATATGGAAGTTGAAGATTTAAATGTTCCAGAACCGACATTTGCTGAATCCCTTATCATCGATGATACTGTACAAGAGCAACTCTGGCTAACAAATGCAGCACCACAGCATCCATTTGACACTGCAACTGAAATGGAGCTGACTTAATTCCTCAACAACCCTATCGACTTCTCGGCTTTTCTAAGGTATTCTCATGGGAAACCGACGATGACCCCGGATCTGATCAAAATGGCAGCTGCAAATGTGGACTTCTTTGACACGTTAAAGATCAGCCATAATGAAGCAGAATATCACCTGAATGAGCTTACAAAAGCAATGAGAGCGACAACTACAGGAATTCAGACTCCCGTGTTGCGACCTCTTACACCAACGGTAATCACCGGTTCTGCCACTATCCCAATAGAGCATTTTGTCTCTCACGATCTTGAATACCTTGAAAACGGAGCAAAGAAATATGCCACGTCACTAACAATGCTCAAGGCTGTTAACTTGGAGAATATTCCATGGATAGAGGATAAAGTGCCTGAGTCAATATGGAGAAAGAAGTTACTCAAATTTTATGATACCTATGCTTCACTTGGCATATCTCACTGGAATCAAAAGAAGAAGTTAGCTTATAATCACTTCCATCGTCCTAAGAGAGGTGCTTCTATTGTCTCAGCTCATAGAATCAAAAGCATCCAAGGAGCAACCACTCGGACTGTCTTCGGTTATGATTACTTAAATGTAATCGTGTTCAAACGTACCGATGAGAAAGAATACCGCATTGAAGAAAGTGATCTCCAGTACCTTCAACTTGAAGACATCGAAGATCTTGTGTTGCTATTGGCTCAAGAAAAAGTTGATCGTCTATCACCAGAGATTGTCATAGCCATGAGCTCCAACTTTCGTCAATATGCCAGGAAAATAGTCATTCAAAACCGGGTGGAAGAATTTCAACTTGGAGTAGAAAGCTATCAGAAGAAGCTAAACCTGGAACGTCCCCATACAACTCCACTCAGTAATTTCCATAAGAGCAAGAAGGTTTACATGGGGACTACCACGCCGGAAGCAGGGATCTTTTATCCAAATGAGACTGGCGTCATGAAATATATGCGATTCTCAGAATTGCACAAATTCAGTGATGTAACGCTAAAGAATGTTCGAGATGATCTGTCGGTTCTCAATGCCAACTTACCTCTTCCAGCAGTCAAATACACCTGGACAACCCAGTGCAGAAAGGGAGCATCGTACGCAATCAGGAAGATTGGGGAACTTCTAAGGAATCGCCGGTTGCTACGAAGTATAGAACGATTCGTCGGTGGACGACCATATGGAGCTCACCATCGGTTCACAGAACGAACCAATTAGTTTTGGTTCGTCTTATAACAGGTCAACTCCATATGTTTATAATTGTGAATATGTTATCTTTTTGCTTTGTCAGCTTTTGTGGCTTGTTGTAGTGTAAAAGTATGATATTTTTTCAAGAATTTCTCTCGAGATTCTAAATCTTTCAAACAAATCATACTCAAGCACTACAACTTACCCTCATTAATTTGAGGGGGAGCATTAATATGTTCTTTGGCCAACATCTAATTTCATTTTATTACCCAAAGACCGGTTGATCCATTAATATCCAAAATATTGATGGTTAACATTTTGGAAAGGGGAGAAAATGGGATTAAGGAGACTTAATGATACTCGGCTAAAAAAATGAAAAAGGCTTAAAAGATAAACCAACTTAACATGTGTAATGCACAAATTAAGGGGGAGCGTTTTTGATGATCAAAACACTTAAGGCACAAAAACTTTGATTTTAATATCACAAGTGCTTTAAGTGATTTTCAAGGATTTTTCATGGTGACTATATCAACCCAAAACACGCTTAACTCACGATGGATGTGGTGAAAAAAGGGTGGTAGGTATAGGTATTAGTCCAATGATTCATCAGAACCGATGGAATCTTCCCAAGGACAACTCCCTAAATAGAACTAGAAGTCCTAGGAAAGATGGAGAATGAATGTGAACGTAGCTGAATGCCGACCAAGTACTTAAGCTAGCACTGGAACAATCACAACAAGGTGCTAGTGATGACGTATTGGTAAGCATTGAAGGGGTTGAAGAATGAAAAAGAATTGTAAAGATAAAGGGTGTAAAGAAAGAAGCCCTCCTTACAACTTTAGGCAGAAACCGAGTCAATACATATGCTATTGAGATCATTAGTTAATGATTCTCGATATTGAAGAAAGCCATCATGGACCCAGTGATGCAATGCACAACCCTCCCCAGCTAACTCAAATATCTCTCAAAAGGTATTTGTTTTAATCACACGGAGATCAACACGTTATCTATTGGTTTATTCACTCCAAATAGACTGATATTGAATAGGTGGCACTCCTCTCCAGCCATCGATCACTAAATCAAAACGCACTATCGAGTCTAGAGCCACGAGATCATCAAAAGTCTCATTAGGAAACTTTCCATTTATTCCTTGCTTCTTCACATACTGTGAAAAGTAAAAGATCTTTTATGAGTCCTACGTAGTATTCTTGTAATATTGCCAGAACATCCGAGTGATACGCAAGTATTACAGTGAAGATGGAAATCCTGCTTGAGCCAACATCAAACAAGCTCATGGTAGGTGACACGTGCGGTTCTTTAAGAACTAATCTTGTGACAACTGGAAAGAAACAGTAGTTTAATTCTTAATTGAACTTAAACTCGTTCCAGGCCTCTACGCATTATCATATGATCTTGCCAGAACACTCAGAGTGACACTCTTTAGTGTTCACAGTGACGAGTGGAAATCCTTCTAGTATTAACATCAAACAGCACTTGGTAGGTGACAAGCAAGATTCAATTTGAATCAAGTTTGTGACAACTGGAAAGCAACGATGGTGAATATCTTAATTGAAATTCACTTGTTCCAGGTTTCATGAATTGACGGCTTCAATCATAAGGATTTTTAATCCAAATGATTCACTCTTTATGTTCGCAGTCAGCTTTGGACGGTCGAATAAAGAGAACGGGTTTACCCGCGAAATCCTGTCAGGAAGTTACTTAATTGAAACTATCCGTCACGGGTGCGATATCTAATATCGTCCAACGGTCTTCACCGACCGGAGGTAAAATGCTACCGAATTAGAATAAAATGTCAAAGCCATTTTATTCGTGTCTTATTATGTTTCTGCATTCGAAGACGGTGGCATTGCGGTGTACCTGTTGAAGACGGTGGCATTGTTGTGTACCTGTTGAAGACGGTGGCGTTGCGGTGTGTTGGGTCAAAAAGTTGATGTGGCAGAAACTCAAAAATGAAGAAAACGTGAAGTATTTGTCTAGGCGTTGACAAGAGCATTCCAGGCGTTGACAAGAGTTATTTAAGCGTTGATGGAATCAAGCATTGTCAAGAGTAATTCAAGCATTGTCACATGCAATTCAAGCATTGACAAAACGTAGACAAAAGAAGCTTATAGAAGTTTCTATTTAGATAAACATGCAAAAGATATTCTGCATAAGTTTATTTAAATAGAAGATTTACTTGTTTATTCATTCTTATCTCTTGTAAACCCTAATCCTTACACTATAAAAGGAACCAAGGGTCATAGGTTTTATTCATATATTATTCATTCACAATGTAAACCTAAAGTGTGTGTCGCACTAGACGTGGGATTCAATGTATACACGTCTAGTGGATGTTTGTTATTAATATAATGAACATCCCAATTGTTTTAATTCATGTTCTTTTGTGCCTAAACACCTTGTTCATGATCATTGTTCTTTTCCGCTATGTTATCATATGAACAATGATCAACCTAGATATAATGGTTCTTAACCATTGAGTCTAACGATCAATAGGGAACCACAATTGGTATCAGAGCAAAGGTTTCTCTACGTGTAGTACTTGATCTAATCTCGTATACACAAAGCTTAATCGATCTAAGTTTGGGATCAACAATTGGTATCAGAGCCTAAGGCTCATGATATCTAGGTCCGACGAGGTGTTCGTGTATGGTGAAGAAGAAAAATTCGTATGGAGTTTTTCTGGACGTTTTTGTGTGCGCAGCAGTATTCAGAAGGTCATAACTTTTGATTGAACCGTTGGATCGTCACGAAATTTTAAATGTGTGTTCTACATACATAGATCTAAACATCCACCGGAGGGATTGTCGAGTTTTATCCCCAGGCAAAAGTTATTAAGCGTCGAAGTTGGCTGATGGTTGATTTTCAGTTTTCTGCTTTTACATAAAATCATGACCTAGGGTTTCTCAAACCCTAGATCTACTTAAAAGCAGGAAGAATTGCAGTTTGTGGCTGTTATGATTCAAGATAACACTTGATCTAAGGTTTATTTACAAACCCTAATTAGGGTTTTGGTGCTTAAAGTTTTAAAACCCTAGATCGAGGCTTGTAATGTAGCAGCATCTTGTGATTCGTGATACATGAAGTAAAAAGGAGGGATATGTGCTGATTGATTTGATGCATATATTTTTCCACTTGGTTATTATTCGTGGTCCCAGGAAGAAAAGCTGCAAGATAAAGGAAGCTGATTGTGAACAGAATATCTTTATATCGCGTCACAATCTTTCTGTGCTCACACGATCTGAAAGTTTTGATTGGTTGATCAAAGTAAGCTAGTGACGTGAAGATTAATTCTATGTTCACATGAAACATGATTTCTCATTGGTGGAAATTCTTTTGTTTCACACGATTGTTTAAAGCTTTGCGTTCACACGATTAAAAGGGCTTCAGTTTGTGTTCACACGGCGGTTAAAGTTTCTTTTTGGCTATTCAAGATATGTGTGATATGTGTTCACACGGTTGAGGATTTTTCATTGGTTGAAACTTTGTGTGTTCACACGATCTATTCAATATGTATTCACACGGCTCTAATACTCTACATGCTAGTCCATGGCAAGGTAACGTGAGGATATACTTTGTTTGATGTAAACGCTGACAAGCATAAGAGTGGACGCTGACAAGATAACAGTTTTAGTCGGCGCTGACGTTTGTAATTGAGGCGCTGACAAGCCTTGATTGGACGCTGACAAAAAGGATTTTGACGCTGACAGGAATAAGTCAACGCTGACAGGTTGACAGTGTTGTCCGAGATATGTGTTTCCAACGCTGATACGTGTTGTCCGATATTGAGCAATACACATGGACGGATATTGGACAAAGGAGGATCTCGGGTAACACACTGATTGCTGCTGTTTGAGAAAACTGGTACGTTTTAAGCATACAAAAAGGAGGATTATACACACAAAGGTACATGGAATCTCCGTTTTATTTAGAATATCAAGTTGATATTTATGGCTCGGATATTTTGAAAGGGATTAATGATTTTAATGCGAGTTAGCAACAATTCTTGGGGTAATTTATTGGATTATGTAATCGGGATAGCCTTGTGAAAGAGTTATTCGCTAACAGCTTTTACATATGAAGATATTGACTTGTCATGAAGAGGTGTTAGCTTAAGGGGAAGAATTCTTATGGGAAGTTTGATGATTGAAGAAGATTTTCGCGAGTTTGTGTTCTATCATATCTTAAAGTCATGGACTTCCAGCCACTGACTTTAAAGGTAACTTGTTCGTGCTTACATAGTTGGTGACGAAGACTTGTCATAAACACTTGAAGGAGTTACATTATCGTGCTCAGTGTCTCACATAGGATGAGAATATTGACAAGGGATCGAGGTCTACTTATATTTTTTCATGGTATAAGTTCTTCATCACGTGGATAAACAAGACATGGAACATAAGATTGGGTTATTTTACTTCTACATCAAGAATACTTTATTTATTTTTCTTCAGGATCATTACATAGAGCTACTTTTGGAGAATCTTCAACATTGCATACATTGTTTACTTCCTTGTTGATGTGACAAAAAGGGGAAGAAATACGTGCTACACTTGAGGGGAAGCAATTTGAAGATCATGTACAACTTACAAGAGATACACATAGAAGTTTTGCCACTATCAACTAGGGGAAGATTGTTGGGTCAAAAAGTTGATGTGACAGAAACTCAAAAATGAAGAAAACGTGAAGTATTTGTCTAGGCGTTGACAAGAGCATTCCAGGCGTTGACAAGAGTTATTTAAGCGTTGATGGAATCAAGCATTGTCAAGAGTAATTCAAGCATTGTCACATGCAATTCAAGCATTGACAAAACGTAGACAAAAGAAGCTTATAGAAGTTTCTATTTAGATAAACATGCAAAAGATATTCTGCATAAGTTTATTTAAATAGAAGATTTACTTGTTTATTCATTCTTATCTCTTGTAAACCCTAATCCTTACACTATAAAAGGAACCAAGGGTCATAGGTTTTATTCATATATTATTCATTCACAATGTAAACCTAAAGTGTGTGTCGCACTAGACGTGGGATTCAATGTATACACGTCTAGTGGATGTTTGTTATTAATATAATGAACATCCCAATTGTTTTAATTCATGTTCTTTTGTGCCTAAACACCTTGTTCATGATCATTGTTCTTTTCCGCTATGTTATCATATGAACAATGATCAACCTAGATATAATGGTTCTTAACCATTGAGTCTAACGATCAATAGGGAACCACACGGTGTACCTGTTGAAGACGTCCTCACATGCTTATTCCTTCTACATCAAATTCAAGAAAGTATGACCTGAAAGTCTTCCGCTGTATCGACTCTGAAACTTTCAAGAATTCAACAAAGGATAAGTGTGTGGGACATGAAGTCACAAAGAGTCGAACATCAAAAGAAAATAAAGACTGCACGTGAAAGGCCAAAAGAACGTGTTCCAAGCAAAAGGCTGATATTATTCAACACATATTCACAAAAGGAAGAAAAAGAAAGAAAAGAAGACTACGAGCTCAAGAACTAGATCTAACATGCTAGATTAGGACTTTATAAATTTGGAGTGACCTCCCTTTAGGGGGAGATTGTTGGAAATACGTTTTACGTATATAGAAAGTCTCGGTCACTCCAACAATGTAGTTATAGGCTCGTAGTAATGTCAAGTTTCATATATTAAGTAGCCCGACCCATGAGCATGTTCATGGGCCGGAAGCCCAAGTCCATTAAGGACTTGGGGTATTTAAACCTCTTTCCACCATGGAAAGAGGTGTTGGTTGTTTTCATTTCTTGTTTTCATATAACAAAGTTCTTTCATTTCTCTCTCTAAGTTTCTCTCTAGAAAACATCAACCCCCTTGTTTCACAAAGATTATTAATATAGAGATTTTACTAGTTGAAAAAGTTCGTTTCTCGGTGTCTAATCGAATTGATTTCCGGTTAAATGTGTGACTCAATTGTTTTTGGTTAAGAAGAATGGAAGTTGATTATCTATAACTAATTAAAAAGTAAACGCGGAAAGTATTTAAAAACAAACTCAAGACAAGTACAAATAATAAAAGTAAAACAAGGTGAATATTAAAAATTAAAAGTTAAAACGATATTAAAACTAATAGTAAAACAAATAATAAAACGTAATTTAAAGCGAAACAATTAATAAAAATAAAACTAAACGAAGAAATTAACTATCGACTTGAAAATAAGGTTTACTAAATGAAAAAGGAGAATATAAAACTAAAATGGTACTTTAAAGCTAAACGAGGCAAAACCTAAAGCGAGTACTAAAGAAAAGATAAAACTTGAACTTTACGAAAAAAATATTAATATTAAAATTAAAAGAAAAATTCAACTAAAAATACGTAACTTTCAGAAATAAAATCGGAACAACTTTCAGATTAAACTAAACGATTACGGAGAAAAAAAAAATAAGCAAACAAGCTAGCAGGCAGCTAGCTCAAGCTAGCAACCTGCTAGCTTAAATTGGCGCCAAAATAGGAAGTAAGACATATGGTCGCAATGTGTATTAACATTCCATCGGAATGTGGTTTCATGTGTCGCAATGTTTTTTTTTTTTTTTTTTTTTTTTTTTTTTTTTTTTTTTTTTTTTTTTTATTTCTTAAACTATCGGAATGTAAGCTAAAAAAAACTATCGGAATGTCTAAAAATAAAAACTGTCGGAATAACTAAAGTACTAAAATCCATCGGAAAGTGGCTATAGAAAATTGGGCAGCACTTCGTCGCAATACAAACCTAAACCCCGTCGCAATCCAGATCGCAAAGTGCGATCGGAATCACGATCGGAATAGGGGGATGAAAACATAACCCATCGCAAAGTAGAACCCACAAGGGTTATTGCGATGGAACAAAAGCCGCCCGTCGGAATGTATAAAACCCTTATATTGCGATAGAAACCAATAAATCCGAAAATGGGGATAAGTGAAAATCTCAATAAGCACTTTCAATAAGCACACTAAACCGAAACTTGAACAACTTAATAAGCATAAATTTGAAAGCTTTTAAAAGATGAAATTCATAAACTTTATAAAAACACAAAATAAGCAAACTTTAAAATATAAAAACTTTTAAGAAAACTTAAAACAAATAAGCTAGACACAAATTAAGCCAATAAGCATGTCAAGCTCAAAGCTTGATTCGTAGGAAACTTAGATTAACCAAAAGACAAATCTTTTTAACAAATCAAACATAAAGCTTAAACAAAACGTGTAAAGAAATTCGGGTAAAGAACAAGTGAAAAGCTAAGAAAGGTAGAATAAGATAAAGATTAAAACAAGAATTTAAGCTATTAAAAGTAAAGATTTGATTAAAAACAACAAGAAAGGAAGATGAAAGATTGGGATCCTAGTGAGAGAAACTGTCACTTTCTCTCTCTAGAATCACCTACAAAAATGAAAGAAAAACTAAGCTAAACTAAAACTAACCAACCCTCCTAAATGAATTTAGGAGGGTATTTATAGGAAATGGGGGGTGCATGTGTCGCCTTCTCTTTCTTTCTTTCTTCATGTCTTCTCGTCTTTTAAGTTCTTCGACTTTATCGACTTTGTCTCGGGATTAATTAAACTCGTCTTATAATTTATTTATTTATTAGACTCGAGTTTTTCGGCTTTAAGTAAACTTCCGTCTTTTAGACTTGTTCTTCGATAAATCTTCAGAATAGGCCTTGGACTTCCGTTCTTTTTGCACTCTTGATCTCTTGACTTCGTCTTTTGTCGTTTTCTTCTATAAAAGCCTTTGAATGCCCGTGTTTTCTCCACTTTTCACCTTTTCGTCCTAAATCACAATAAAAACACAAACCACGCATAATTCCGACATTTACGACATAAAATACACGTTTTGGCTCGGTTATTATTGTAATTAAGTGGTAAAAAGATGGGTGTTTTCACACCTATCAATTATCATTGTTCTTCAAAGAAAAAAAGATAGCCTAAGTCTAAAGTCAGTAGTAAGTGAGCATAACAACTTCTTACTTGCACTGAACAATAAAGTACTTATAAACATCATATAATCATTCATTAACAAAACATTACAAATTACAACTGAAAAATTAAAAATGATTATTTAATCTTCCTTAGGACTAAGTCCTTCTATGATAGGAGTCTAAAATGACGGATCTGAGTTTCTACAAACCAATATTCCTAGTAAGCACATGCTGAAGGTTTTTGCAGCTTCAGTAAGTCCTGGACCTCCATGGTGAAGATCCTCTAAACATTTCCAAGAAGTTCATTGTTCATATCATCAAGATCACTAATACCAACAAAGTCTTGACGTTCTTGATGATTGAACATAATCATTCCCAATTCTGGTTCGTCAAGTACATGCCCAAGGAGATGATTCTGAAAATGAACAAACTCCTTGTATTTCTTTGTGGTAACAAAGATGTCACCCACTCCAGGTCTGATCAGATTTGCTCTTTTGTTCAGCTCCAGTATAAGATCTTGATCCTCCAGTGGAACATCAGCATTAATGTTGAGGATCTCACCCATTCTTTCATGGTTTTTCTTAGAGTGATCAATTCTGATGTGGACTTCATCCCACCTCTTAGAATTTCTCTTTCATTGCTTTTCTTTCATTTCTAACCATTCAGTATAAGATAGGTCCTTTGCTTGGAAGTCTTTCCATCACCCCTGTAGAACTTCATATGAATATCACCTTTGGTGGTAAGCATGTCAATGATTGTGATCTCCGAAGGGTTTCTTCTGTTCAGTCTTGTTATACGTGAAGGTTTATATAGTTCATAACAATTACACAAAACCCTAAACGAGATCAAAGCACACATATTGGAAGCGATTTAACAAGATCATAATAATAACCAAATTATAATTAATCGAATTAGGGTTACATACATTTACGCTAAAGGAAATCCACAAGACGAAGAATGAATCACTAATTCGGGTTTATATCGTATATCACCAAGATATAGTCTAAAGTAAGACTATATTACGATCTTGTACACACGTAATACAACGAGCTAACCGTGATTCTAGCACGTGTAAACAGAGCTACAACGCTTGTAATAAATCTACCCAACAACCCTAGAGAGGGGATAGGACTAGATAATAAGTAAAATTGATCAAACAAGAAAACCAACCAAAAACCCTTTGTGGGTTTAGCTTGCGATCGCAAAGAGAGAGATGGGAGAGGAGAGAGGAGAGATTTGTGTCTATTGAATTATAAGGAGAAGGTTTGTTTATATAGGCCTAGACTTGTATCCAAAAACAAATAAAAGGAAAGTTTTCCCCCTTCCTTTTCCTCCACAACCGACCGACCAAAAGACCCCTTAGGGGTGTTCCGGAATCTTCCATCCTTCTTTCTATTATATTACTTACTATATATTTATTTAACGCTCGTTAATACTTAACTCTTAATTATTTAATGATCGTTAAAGTTATGTCTCAGTTTAATTTAATAAATATATATATTTATTAATTAAGTTAATAAGTACAATAAATATATTTATTAAATAAATTAACTCTTTACGTATTGTGTGTAATCCCGTAATCTCGAGTTCGATCCTATCACAAGACTATTAAATATAAGTCCATAATTTTTCAGCTCCCACTTGGACATATTTCGAATATCGTGATTACATTGACTAGCGTCTAGTTACACTTAGCAATGTCTCTAGTAAAACTCCAAGATCTCCAATAAACTTCCAAATCTAAACAGCTTCCATTGCAGCTTTTGAAGCAGCCATGTACTCAGATTGAGTAGCATGCATTGCAATCGTTGTCTGCTTCTTGCTCTTCCAATCAACTGCTCCTCCATTCATAACAAAAATGTAACCCGTCTGAGACTTCGTATCGTCTTTATCATTGCCAGGACGCATCATAGAAACCTGTCACATTCAGTTCTATGTCTAGTTTCCCTCTAAATACCAAAAACATATCTTTCGTACTCCTCAAATACTTTAGAATATGTTTTAACAGCAGTCCAGTGGAGCTTCCTGGATTCTGTTGGTATCTACAGACCAAGTTCTGAGCAAACGCCACATCATGCCTTGTGCATCTTACAACATACATAATAGATCCTACAGCCGAAGCGTAAGGCACCTTCTGCATGTATGCCTCCTCTTCAATAGTTGATGCATCCATCTCATGACTCAGATTATGCTTAACTTTCATAGGTTGAACCTTTCTTGGAATTATGCATGTTATACTTCTTCAATATCTTATCTATATAAGCATCTTGACTTAGACCAATTAACCGTCTTTTCCTATCTCGATAGTTTTTAATTCCCAGAATGTATGCAGCTTCTCCTAAGTCCTTCATAAAAAAAACATTTACCAAGATAATCCTTAACAACTTTAAGTCGTGGAATGTTACTTCCCTTGATTAATATGTCATCAACATATAGGACTAGAAATACTACATCACTCCCACTAGCTTTGCGATATACACATGGCTCATCACGATTTTGAATAAATCCAAACTTTTTGATTTCTTCGTCAAATCGTTTATTCCATTGATGTTGTTAATGCAATAATGCCTAAAAACGTTACTTGCATTTTTTCGGTCTCGCTTAGTTTTGATTACGACAATATGTAAAAACAAGCATTTACGAAAACAACGAAAAACGAATTCTTGAGTTCAAGTATTTTTCATTTTACCCATTTTCACTTAAGGTATGGATAAACAAGTACTAACCTTAATCAAGTGATCAAGTGATTTAATCTTTTCTTAAAACTCACTTTTTATTAAGTGTGACAAGTTTTTATTAAACTTTCTTTTTAAGAAAATGTTTTATTAAATTAATTATTTGAAAATTTGAAAATGGCATATTCTTATTTGGTTAGGAATATTCTATCAGGATATTTTTTAAACCAAATATGACCTCCACCACTAAAGGACAAAAAGGGAGCGGAGTCTAGTCCAGCGGTTCCTTAGCTCCTAGGCGGTTCCTTATCGATAAGGTACCGCGGGCTAAAATAAGGAACCGCCGGCAGATATAGCCGTTGGCCCTTTGTCCTATAAATAGTGGACAATTCTCAGCTTTTCAATTCATCTCTTTTGCACATCTATTTCCAGATTCAAACACTCTTCTTTAATCACTCAAATCTTTGATCATTTGTTTGATTACTACTTGTTTAAGAAGTGAATCTTGTTCTTCCATCCCTTCCTCTCCAAGTGCAAAGAGAAGAACACTATCCTTGTGAAGTGTTGAGTCCACCACTAAAGATCCATTGAAGATCTACTTTTATACATTTGTAGTTGTGTCATAGTTGTGATGATCCAAGTAGTTGTGTCTATTTGGAAGTTGTGTATGTATTAAGTATAGTTGTGTAGATTGGTCCTAGCTACGATTAGGGCTCGACTTTTAGCTTAGAGTCGGAAATTGGTTAAGCGACGTGTACGGTTTTCTCCACCATAAGGAGCTTGTTGTGTAGTGAACTCTCGAGTAAGGAGTACTCGAGGAGTGGAGTAGGAACGAAGAGTGAGCTTCGTTGCCGAACCACTATAAATACTTGGTGTTCAGTTTGATCTTTGTTTACCCTTTACTCATTCTTTATTCTTTGTGCATATATTTTTGTTAGTACTAGTTTAGTTACACTATCATTGTTCATATTGTGCATAAGAAGATTTCACATATTTCCTCAAGCCTAAGTTTTTGAAAAAGGATTTTTGAAAACCACATTTTAACAAGTAAATATAAGAAACTATTCAACCCCCCCCCCCTTCTAGTTTCTACAATTGGTATCAGAGCGGGTTGCTCAAGAATTTTTAAAGTATATTGTATTTTAAAACTTGAATCGATCTATGGATTCCAATAAATACCTAGAAGGGCAATCTATGCAAAGACCACCACTTTTTGAAACCGATAGTTTTATTTATTGGAAAAATAGATTTGAAACTTATGTGAAATCAAAAGATTTAGATCTTTGGCATGTTATTACCAATGGTGATTTTTTACCCTATCAATTTAATGAAGTTTCTAAAACAAAAGAATTGGTCACTTTTGATAAAGCTAATGACGATACTAAAAATAAACTTTCAAAAAATAATGAGGCTAAAATGGTGATTTATAACGCTTTACCTAAGAAAGAGTATGAAAAACAATTTATGTGTGAAACCGCTAAAGATATTTGGAACACTCTTTTAGTAACCCACCAAGGTAATAGTCAAGTCAAAGAAAGCAAAATCGATCTTCTTGTCCAACAATATGAACAATTTGTCATCTTAGAAGATGAAACTATTGATAGTGCATTTGCTAGGTTTAACACCATTATTACTAGTCTAAAAGAACTTGATGAAGGTTTTTCTAGCAAGAACAATGTTAGGAAGTTTCTAAGGGCTTTACATCCAAAGTGGAGAGCAAAAGTCACGGCGATTGAAGAATCGAAAGATCTCTCAACTTTATCACTCAATGAACTCATAGGCAACTTGAAGGTTCATGAGATGATAATTTTGAAGGACTCGGAATTAGTGAAAACCAAGAGTGAAAGAAAATCTCTTGCACTTAAAGCCAAGAAGGCACAAAGTGACCATGATAGTTCCTCGGATAGCGATGACGAGGAGTATGCATTGGCGGTGAGAGATTTCAAGAAGTTCTTCAAGAGACGAGGTCAACACGTTAGGCAACCCAACAATGATAAGAAACCATTCTCAAAGACTCGGTTTGTCAAGAACGAAAAAGGTGATAGGAATTTCTTTAGATGTGGTGATCCAAATCACTTCATTGGTGATTGTCCAAAGCCCTCTCGAGATAAGAATCACACGGCGTTCGTTAGTGGCTCTTGGAGCGATAGCGGTGAAGATGACGATGACAACCCCAAAGAGTAGAAATGTCTTATGGCTCACACTTCTAAAGAGGTACATTCCGAAACCGAATATTATAGCAATGATAGCTCCACTTTTGATGATATTTAATTTGAAGGCAAATATGATAGTTTACACAAACTTAGTCTTAAATTCATAGAAAAGAATAAAAACTTAAAATCAACCAAAACTAAGCTTGAAAATGATATCAATGAACTTAGCGAGAAATTGGCAATACTTGAAAAAAATAAAGAAGTTGATTTTGGTTGTTTAAGTTGTGAGAAACTTAGATTAGAGAATGAAGATCTCAAGAGCACCTCCATTAAATTGGAAAAGTTCATGAAAGGTACTAGTGCTCTTGAAGATATGTTAAACAAACAAGTTCATTCTAAGGAAAGACTTGGTCTAGGATTTAACTCAAAAGAAGCCTCAACTAGTGAACC
Organism: Glebionis coronaria; assembly: GCA_025667525.1. Taxonomy (NCBI): domain Eukaryota; kingdom Viridiplantae; phylum Streptophyta; class Magnoliopsida; order Asterales; family Asteraceae; genus Glebionis; species Glebionis coronaria. The sequence goes on from JANFOE010000770.1 coordinate 184,278, forward strand.
TAAAGAAGTCACATTTTCACAAAAATCACCCACTGTACGCGGTCTCAGATTGTATGGGGCGGTTCCCTATCACTATGGAACCGCCGCCATAGATAAGGTACCGCGGCCAGAAGAGGAGTTTTGTGAAAATCATGAACTTTCTTAAAAGTCAAAATCATGTGAAAAACCAAAGCATCTTATTGTTAATAAGGTAAAAATATCCATACTTGACGACAATGCTATTGATAAGTTCTACAAGCCATTAAGTAAACCTCTCATGGGAAATAGAAGTTTATCTAGACCATCTTCTACTCCACCTAGAGTACAGAATGAGTCTAAGCCTAGAAGTAGAACGATAACGCCTAGAATAAATAATCAAAACAATTCACGATCTAGAAGTAAAACCCCAACACCTAGAAAATGATCATAACTCTAAAACTAGATCAAATACACCCAGGAGAAATAACAAACAACAAAATGGTTATATGAATTACTACCCTCCTCCATTTTATTCTACATGGGGAACCCCTCCTTCATTCATGCATCCCAACCAAATGCAAGGGATGTTTGGAACTAACAATTTTGGACCCATGAGATATTGGGGACCAAATGTTTGATCTTGTGTGTTGTTACCTAGATATGCTTGGGAATTGATTTGGAGCCCGACGAGTGGATTAAGGATAGTGGATGTTCTAAACACATGACGGGTAAGCGAAGTTTATTCTCGCACTACAAAGCATATGATGGAGGTAACGTCACATTTGCAAGTAGTCTACGTGGTAATATCATTGGCAAAGGTACGGTTTCTCTTGACTCTATGACCATTGAAAATGTTGAGCACGTAGATAACTTAGGGTTTAACCTTTTAAGTATAGGTCAAATTTGTGACAATAAGTGTAAGGTCATCTTTTCGAAACATGACAGTGAAATCGTAAAAGATGGAAAAGTCATTGGAAAAGGTGTTAGAAAGCATGGGCTTTATGTGATGAAGGTTAATAAGAAGTAAAAAGAAAACATATGTCTTGCGACTATAGATGATAGTTCTACTCTTTGGCATAGGAGATTAGGTCACGCTAATATGCGTTTAATTCAATCTTTAGTCTCTAAGGAGTTGGTAAGACAAATCCCCAAGATGAAGTTTGATAGTCACTTTTGTGATGCTTGCAAAGTTGGAAAGCAAGTTCACTCAAGTCACAAAGCCAAGAATTTGGTTTCGACCTCTCGGTGCTTAGAGCTCCTACATATGGATCTTTTTGGACCTTCCGCCATACGGAGTTATGGAGGTAACCTTTATACCCTAGTTATAGTTGATGACTATTCTAGATTCACTTGGACTAGATTTTTGGCATCTAAGAATGAAGCTTTCGATCATTTCGAAATCTTTAGTCGAAGAATTTAAAATCAACTAGGATGTCCAATTGTTTCTATTAGGACGGATCATGGTAGGGAATTTGATAATGAAGTGCAATTTGGTGCCTTTTGTGAAGCTCATGGTATTACCCATAACTTCTCGGCTCCTCGCACTCCACAATCAAATGGGGTAGTTGAAAGGAAGAATATGACTCTCCAAGAGATGAGTAGGACTATGCTAAACGAGCAATCTTTGCCTCAAAAGTTTTGGTGCAATGCCGTGGACACATCGACTTATATTCTCAACCAAATTCTTATTAGACCTTTCCTAGGAAAGACCCCCTATGAGATTCTTAAAGGTAAGAAACCCTCACTGGAATACTTTAGGGTGTTTGGAAGCAAGTGCTTTATCCTCAACACCAAAGACTACCTTACCAAGTTTGACCCTAAGTCTTACGAAGGTATCCTTTTAGGTTATTCCTAAACTAGCAAAGCCTACATTGTCCTAAATAGAACCTCGGGGTTATTGAAGAATCACTCAACGTAACCTTTGATGAAACCCCTCCCTCACCCAAGACACCACCATTGGTTGATGATGACTTGGATGAATTAGAAGTAGTAAAATCCAAAGAGGTTAGAAAAATAGGAGTTGAAAACCTTAGTGTTGAAAAGGAAGTAAACATTAAGGAGTCTAGGGATCATACTCTCAATAATATCATTGGTGACTTAAATCAAAGGACCCTAAGATCTCAAGTCCAAAACCAAAGCAACTTCTTTTGTTTCATCTCCTTGATTGAACCAAAGAATGTTAAAGAAGCTTTGACGGACAAGAGTTCGGTCATTGCGATGCAAGAAGAATTGAATCAATTCGTTGCCAATGATGTTTGGTAATTGTTCCTCCACCTAGAAGTTCTACCATTATAGGAACCAAATGGGTATATAGGAATAAGTTAGATGAGAATGGTGTTGTGTCTCGTAACAAAGCTAGACTTGTAATACAAGGCTATAATCAACAAGAAGGGATTGATTATGACGAGACATATGCACCGGTAGCTTGATTAGAATCCATTAGAATCCTTTTAGCCTACTTTTGTGCCTTAGACTTTAAGCTTCAACAAATGGATGTAAAGAGTGCATTTCTTAACGGTTTGATCAATGAGGAGGTATATGTGGCTCAACCTCCCGGCTTCATTGATTTTGAGAAACCGGATCATGTTTACAAGCTTAAGAAGGCACTTTATGGTCTCAAACAAGCACCCAAAGCTTGGTATGATAGACTTAAATCATTTCTTGTTAAACATGAGTATACCATGGGGATGGTAGACAATACGCTCTTTACAAAGAAGAAAGGTCCTCACCTCATAATCGTACAAATATATGTTGATGACATTATATTTGGCTCAACTTGTCAAGAATTGTGTGATGACTTTGCCAAAATCATGCTTGATGAGTTTGAAATGAGTATGATGGGAAAACTTAACTTCTTTTTAGGACTCCAAATTAAACAAATGGACGATGGTATTTTCTTTAGTCAATCTAAGTACGCTAAAGAAATGCTAAAGAAATTTGGATTAGAAGAATCTAGACCAATGAAGACCCCTATGGCCTCGGATACTAAACTCATCGTAGATGATGATTGTGAGTCGGTAGACAACACCAAATATAGAGGTATGATTGGTAGTTTGTTGTACCTAACGGCAAGTCGACCGGATATCATGTTTAGTGTTTGCCTTTTGCTCGCTTCCAAGAGGCTCCCAAAACCTCTCACCTCGAAGCGGTTAAGCGTATCTTCCGATACATTAAAGGAACTATACATTTAGGATTATGGTATCCTAAAGGGACCGGCGTAGAAACCATTGTCTACGCGGAATCGGATCATGCGGGAGACTATGTGGACCAGAAAAGCACTAGTGGAGTTTGTACCTTCATGGTTTGTTGTTTAACTTCTTGGTTCTCCAAGAAGCAAATCGCTCTTGCAATATCCACCACGGAAGCCGAGTATGTGAGTGCCGGAAAAGCATGCCAACAAGCTCTATGGATGAAGCAAGCGCTTGTTGATTACGGGATTTCTCTTGATGATGTTCCCATCATGTGCGATAATAAAGGTGCTATAGACCTTAGCAAGAATCCCGTGCAACATTCGCGAACCAAACACATAGAAATTCGACACCATTTCCTTAGGGATATTGTTCAAAAGGGGAACATTTCTATTGAGAAGGTACCCTCCGAAGACAACTTAGCCGACATCTTCACTAAGCCACTTAAGAGGGAACCTTTTAATTACTTGCGTCTAGGTCTAGGATTAATGGAACATCTTCCTTAATTTCCTTTCCTTTTATGTGTTTTCTTTTACCTCTTTGAGTTATTGAGTCTTCCAAACTCTTTTTGAAAAACCTTCTCTTCTCCTTTTCAAAAATTCTCAAAGTCTCTTTCGAAAATGGTTGAGAAATATGTTTGACATTGTTAATTCAGTCTAAAAACGATTTTTCATAGATTCTCGCTATTAATCTAGAGCTTACATAATTCATATGTATGATTCTCTCAAACATAGAAAGAACAAGATAGAATCATGGAGGATCATTGTGCCATGACTTAAGGTCTTGTCTTATACACCTCCTACATCGATTTTTTTATCCATGTATTTTGGCCAAATCTCTATTTGGTAAGTTTGCATATGTTTTCTTTGTCTATCTTTGCTTTTAAGCATATCCCTATGATAAGTTAGACTAGAAAAATAAGATTTGCTGAAAAATCTTCCTCCAAACACCAAACACAGCCTCTGCAGGCGGTTCCATATGTGAACCGCGGTGCCTTATTGATAAGGTACCGCCAGCCTTGATAAGGAACCGCCTACAGTGCCTTCCTTTTTCGGGTTTTTCTCTGAAACTCCATATTTGCTCCAACATTTTTGAGAACTTTGTTTCAAACCCTTTGACCACCCCAAAAATACCTTAAACCTTCCCTATTTAAACCATAAGCATTTTGCATTACTTCCATCCCAAAATGTCTTATTCTCCCAATGAAAGCCTTGAATCTCCTCCATTTTCTCCAATTGCTTTCAATCCCAACTCACCCAAAAACCATTACAATCCTAACTCACCCAAGAACACTCTTAATCACATCTCTCCTACCAAGAATGTTGATTGTGGAACATCTATTCTTCCACCACCACCCTTTAGTGTTCTTCCTCCTTCTCATGATAATGTCATGCACCATGGAACATATTGACATTGTTGTCAATATCAACATCTTTCTATGGCACACATCTATGAGGAGTTGAGCTACATCAAGAGTCTCTTAATCAAGCCTCCTCTTCACTATGATTATGAGATCTCCAACAAGCCACCACCACCACCCTCCGCCATTACCTTGTCTTTCATATAAGCATTGGTTGCTTATCCACAAGACACCAAATTCAAGCAAATCTTAGAATTCTAGAATAACTAACATTAGATTTATGCTTTTGGCTTTTTTCTTTTTCCATACATCTTTGTATGATGTTTTTTAGTAACCTATCTTGGATCTTTGTCTTTTTGTTTTCTTCTCTTTCATTTTGTGACCTATTGCTATATCTTGTTGGTTGTTTCTTTTGTTTAACTAACCCTTCTATGTAGCTTGTCACCATATCTCGATTCCTCGGTGCCCCAAGCTAGGAGATGTAAGCACCAAGGGGGAGTCATTGCAAAGTCCGTCTCTTTGACACCGACTTGTGCAACCTTTTTGCTTCGACAAAGGGGGAGAAATGAATAAACTCGTCTTCGAAAATCTTGTTTTTTGTGTGATTGAGTTTATGTATTGTCGGAATCAAAAAGGGGGAGATTGTTAATGCAATAATGCCTAAAAACGTTACTTGCATTTTTTCGGTCTCGCTTAGTTTTGATTACGACAATATGTAAAAACAAGCATTTATGAAAACAACGAAAAACGAATTCTTGAGTTCAAGTATTTTTCATTTTATCCATTTTCACTTAAGGTATGGATAAACAAGTACTAACCTTAATCAAGTGATCAAGTGATTTAATATTTTCTTAAAACTCACTTTTTATTAAGTGTGACAAGTTTTTATTAAACTTTCTTTTTAAGAAAATGTTTTATTAAATTAATTATTTGAAAATTTGAAAAAGGCATATTCTTATTTGGTTAGGAATATTCTTTCAGGATATTTTTTAAACCATATATGACCTCCACCACTAAAGGACAAAAAGGGAGCGGAGTCTAGTCCAGCAGTTCCTTAGCTCCTAGGCGGTTCCTTGTCGATATGGTACCGCGGGCTAAGATAAGGAACCGCGGGCATATATAGTCGCTGGCCCTTTGTCCTATAAATAGTGGACCATTCTCAGCTTTTCAATTCACCTCTTTTGCACATCTATTTCCAGATTCAAACACTCTTCTTTAATCACTCAAATCTTTGATCATTTGTTTGATTACTACTTGTTTAAGAAGTGAATCTTGTTCTTCCATCCCTTCCGCTCCAAGTGCAAAGAGAAGAACACTATCCTTGTGAAGTGTTGAGTCCACCACTAAAGATCCATTGAAGATCTAATTTTATACATTTGTAGTTGTGTCATAGTTGTAAAGATCCAAGTAGTTGTGTCTATTTGGAAGTTGTGTATGTACTAAGTATAGTTGTTTAGATTGGTCCTAGCTACGATTAGGGCTCGACTTATAGCTTAGAGCTGGAAATTGGTTAAGCGACGTGTACGGTTTTCTCCACCATAAGGAGCTTGTTGTGTAGTGAACTCTCGAGTAAGGAGTACTCGAGGAGTGGAGTAGGAACGAGGAGTGAGCTTCGTTGCTGAACCACTATAAATCCGTGGTGTTCGGTTTGATCTTTCTTTACCCTTAACTCTTTCAATTCTTTATTCTTTGTGCATATATTTTTGTTAGTACTAGTTTAGTTACACTATCATTGTTCATATTGTGCATAAGAAGATTTCACATATTTCCTCAAGCCTAAGTTTTTGAAAAAGGATTTTTGAAAACCACATTTTAACAAGTAAATATAAGAAACTATTCAACCCCTCCCCCCTTCTAGTTTCTACAGATGTGATGCTTGCTTCAAACCATAAATGGATCTTTGAAGTTTGCACACGCGTCCTGGATTCTCAGGATCAACATACCCTTCTGGTTGTTGCATATAGATGTCTTCATCTAAGCGACCGTTCAAGAAGGCAGTTTTAACATCCATTTGCCATATCTCATAGTCATAGTATGCTTCTATAGCTATGACAATCCTAATAGCTCGTAAGTTTGCTACAGGAGAAAATGTCTCCTCGTAGTCTACGCCAAAAGTTTGAATAAAACCTTTAGCTACTAAACGAGCTTTATAGGATTGTACTTCTCCGTCCATGACGGTTTTCTTGTTGTATATCCACTTATTTCTCACTACTTAAGCATTTTGGTGGTCGATCTACAATAATCCAAACATCATTAACTTTCATAGATTTCATTTCCTCATCCATAGAAACCATCCACTTATCCTTTTCAGGATCAAGTATGGCGGATTTATAATTAGCAGGTTCACCAAGACCCCTAGTTCATCATCATCCTCTATGTTAAGACATATATATTGCTATTTGCATTTTTAATCCTTGCGGATCTACGCAGAGGAACTAATTCTGGTGGAACCGCCAGACTCTTTGGTTCTACAGGAATTACATCGCTAGTATTTTCAGAAGGTAATGTATCTATATGACTCTCTTCAAGATCATAATTTCTCCCACTGAATTCTTTATTTACAATATCATATTCAAGGAAGTCTCCATACCTAGCAACAATCACTTTGTTCTCAAGTGGATAATAAAAGTAGTAACCTATAGTTTCCTTAGGGTATCCTACAAAGATACATTTCACAGATCGTTGTTAGAGTTTGTCACCCGAGTCACGTTTCACATACGCCTCCCAACCCCAGACCCTTAAATAAGACAAATATGGCTTCTTGCCATGCCATAGTTCATATGGCGTCTTATCGACCTTATTTGTGGGAACCATATTTAAAATGCGAACAACATACTCTAAAGAATAATCCCAAAAGGATAAAGGTAAAGTTGCAAGATTAAACATAGATCGCACCAAATCCAATAATGTACAATTTCTCCTTTCGGATACACCATTTTGTTGTGGAGTATAGAAGAAGTAAGATGCTGAACAATTCCATTCTCACTTAGATAATCTATAAACTCTTGACTTAAATATTCACCACCTCTATCAGAACGAAGAGCTTTAATCTTGTTTCCTAGTTTCAGTTCTACTTCTGCTTTAAACACTTTGAATGTTTCAAATACCTCATGTTTATGTTTAAGTAAATAAACATAACCATAACAGCTATAATCATCCGTAAATGTTAAGAAGTAGCTAGCACCTTTCCTTGACACATGTCTAAGTGGTCCACACACATTAGTATGTATTAATCCAATTAGATCAGTAGCTCTTTCAATATTGCTATTAAAAGGTTTCTTGGTCATCTTCCCAAAGATACAAGACTCGCATTTACCGAATGATTCATCATTGATGTTTTCCATAAGACCTTTACGTTGAAGCTTTTGTATACGAGTCTTCCCGATATGGGCAAGTCTACAAGGCCAAAGATAAGAAGAGTTCTTGTCAAACTTTCTCTTCTTATTCATGCTAAAGACAGATTTATTATTCTTGGATTCATTATCATGCATATCTAGGATGTACACTAAAAAGCAAAAACCTTAATTCTCTCTCAAACTATGGGTGATTCAGACAGCCGTCTTTTTTTTATTTTTCCTAAATCGATCTCTTCTTCTGTGTTGATTCTTACGCACTATAATAGATTTTTTAATCACGTTTCTTTGATTCGTATTAACAATTTTTTATTGTTGCGGTTTCATGTGCAGTTAGGGTTTCGATTTTACTTTCTGGGCTGGGTCATCGAAGTAGTTTGTTAGGGTTTTTGACTTCGCATATCCTCTTGTGCTTTAATTTATATCTGTAGTCTTAATTCATGGACGCTGGTTAGTCATAGGAAGAGCAAGCTCCATCTGATAAAACTCATTTAGGGTTTTATTGGATCTATTTTTTCGTAGGTTGGTTGATTGTGGTTTTTTTATTAAAGAGAGGGATGGATATTGAATTTGCGTCAGTTGATATGGAGGCACTCAATGCTCGTATGACTCGGCTGAGAGAGCAAATGGGGATTAAAGAAGGCGGATCTACAGTGAACTTGGGTGTTTTAAACCCTAATTCTGTTCATAATGATACGAGTCCTAATCAGGGGTCGTCTGGGGATCCTGGAAAGCAGTGTAATGCTGAGTATTCGTTGGGGACTGGAGGGTGTAGCTGTTCCACAACTAGGGTTGCTGATGTTATAATCACTGATGAGCAGTAGAAGGCTATGGCTGCTGATGTGACATTTGGTACAATTCATGTGTCGTCGAATCAGGTAGAAGTGGAAGCTTTGAACACTAATACTTATACTAGTGAGAATAAGTTGCCAAGTCGGGTTTCTAAACTGAATGCTAATGGTAGTCTAGCTTCTACAAGTTTGGGACAGTTTGTTGCTACTTCTAAGCAGGAGTCGTATGTAAGGCAGCATATGGGTTCATTTGCATCGATAATTCAAAATGAGGCTGTCCAAAATCAACAAAAAAAGATTGTGAAGATCTCTGAGTTACGATGCGAGGAGAGTGTTGAGGGAGCATGTATCGCACTTCCTTATGACGCTGTTAAAGAGGATGAATTAAGATTTGCGCATACGCTATATGGGCATATTATTGGTAAACGTTTAGCTTTTCCACTTGTGGAAAACTATGTTAAAAATGTGTGGGCACGGTTTGGTTTAAAACGTGTTCAGCTTCATGAAGATTTCTTTCTTTTACAATTTAATACGAAGGAAGGAATGGAAGGAGTGCTTGAAAATGGCCCGTGGTTGATTAGGACTGTTCCTATTATCTTGAATATTTGGTCGCCTACTATTGATCTGAAAAGGGCGGAGATCAAGAAAGCGCCTGTTTGGGTTAAGCTTCATCATGTGTCGATTGTTGCTTATTCGGAGGTTGGTCTTAGCCTTATTACTACCCAAATTGGCACACCTATTATGTTGGTTTCCTACACGAGTAATATGTGTATTAATTCATGGGGTCAAAGTACATATGCTCGGGCGCTCATTGAGGTTTCAGCTGATGTTAAGTTATTGGATTCGATGGTCATTGTTGTCCCTAAAGGTCGTGACAAAGGGCATTCATTGGTTACGATTTGATATGGAGCATGAATGGATTCCCCCTAGATGTTCTACATGCTTGATCTTTGATCATACTAGAGATATGTGTCCGAAGTTTCACAAGGAGGTGGTTGCTCAGGCTACTAGTGATCTGGTAGATGATGGGTTTGAGGTGGTCAAGAACAAAAAGAACAAGGGTAAGAAGAAGCAACCACATGTTGCAGGTATCAAATTAACTAAACCAGCTCTTAATCTTCAGTTTCATAATGTTGAGAGGGGCGAGACCTCTAAGACAAATGCTATGGGTCAGAATCCTAAGAAGGCAGCTCCTATGCTTAAGAAGGGTTTCTTGAATAACAAAGCCTCGAGTTTTGTAGCTAAGAATCATTATAAGGAGAAGAGTTCTCATAATTCTTTTAGTGCTCTTTGGGATAAGATGGATGATGGTATAGATAAGATAGATGATGGTACAGATTGAGAGGATGGTCCTAAAACCAAGGAAGATGCGGTTAATGCTAGTGATAGCGAGGTTGAATAAGTCATGTCGATTGATGGTCGGCATGGTTCTCGTCAGCCTGATGTTCGCTCTAAGTGTTAGTCTTGATGTCATTTTACTTACATTGTTCATGCACCATTAGGTGGTTTTTTCCTATTGGTGTTATTTGTTTTATAATTGTTTAGTAGGATCATATGGCATGTCATATGATGTAGTGGTTGTTCAAGATTTTGCTTGAGGTTAATGTAGCATTGCAGCTACATTCCATTGTACTTCAACGCTTTTAGGAATATATTTTACCGGGGTTTGGATTCCCCTTTACCCAAAAAAATAAAAAAATCATGCATGTCTATTTGAAACACACCATTCACAGAAATTTTATTAAAATAGAAAATACCATCTTTCCAAACAGAAATTCAATTATTATCAATCGTGTGAACGAATCCATTATTTAACAAACAAGAAAAGGAAATAACACCCCTAACAATTGTAGGTGCATAATGACAATCATTTAAAATCAGCACTAAACCCGATGGTAAAACTAAATTAAATGTTCCTATAGCTTCAACTGTTGCTTGTGTGCCATTGCCCACTTGCAGAAATTGTTCCCCATAAGAAAGCTTCCTTGTGACAATCTAACATTTTCAGGTAGTAAATTATTTTCTCGTATATTATTTTGAAACTTATTTTTGTGTTGGTTGATGAACTCACAATTTACGGATTGAAATTTGGGCATACGTGCATAAATTAACGTCCTTTACGACTAAACCGGAAACCCTAGGAATACGTATTTACGTTTTTGAACTCCGTTTTTTATGAGAAAATTTTTATTAGATTCATTTTGTGTCGTTGATTCATAATTTATAAAAATGTTTTTCGTAAAAGGACCCGAGGGCACGCAAACCGATGAAAATAGAATCGAGGAGTACCCATAAATAAATGGGGATGAGGCAAGATAAACTTGCCCCACCCCCACACATGGGACGGCTAGCTTAAGCCAACACATCAAGGATGTGTCAAGTTTACTTGATAAACTAGGACACTTGTCCTAGTTTACTTCTCAAAATCATATACACCACAAAACCACTAGCAACTAAACCATTTAGCTCATTTCATACATGCAATCTCACAAATCCTCTCATCTCTCCCTCCTCCTTGCAGTCCACTCTCAACCAAAAACACCCCCATTTGATCTTGATTCAACCACAAATCCTATGTTATTCATACATAAGATGATGTCCTTTCGAAGCTTTATTGATTGGAGGTGATTATAAAATCCAAAAAGAAGTTTCCTTGGTGTCTTGGGGCTGATTTTCCACAAGGTGTTCTTGAAGTTGGGTGATCTTGAAGTTGGTTTTGGTGTACCACAAGTTTTGTCATCAAAATCCAAGCCTTGATCATAACTTTCACAATCTTGGTTGGTAACAAGATCATTCTTTCCATTCCCTTGTTATTTTGTAAATGTAAATATGTATGTTCTTTCTTAATGTATATGTATATGATGATATATGATGATCAAAAGTATTATGTGGAGATCTTGTGTTGATAAATTTGGTTAAAAAGATTGAAAACTACATGTAAAGGTGTTAAAATCATGTCTAAAATAGTAGGCTGTATAAAACAGTAAAGAACCTTATGATAACTTGTTAAAATAACTTGGATAATTTAATATACAGTAAGGTATGTGACTTGTACATATGTGAGAGTTGGCCACTCAATGGAATCCATAAAATGAGTGAGATATGATCAAAACAATATTGAAGTTCAAATCTGTATAGTCTTTTTTGGACGAACTGTTAGAGAGATTTAGAGGTTGATTGAGCAGTAGCTAAATCGGATTTAATTGTAGAACATATCATGTAGTTTGTGCTGCCTAAAAATGAGCTTCTATCTCCTTGTAGAACTCAAGATATGGTAAAAATGGTGAAAGTGAAATTCATAATCAGATTTGTAAAATAAAAGTATATATTATAAAATTAGCATTCAAGTAAAACTAATATAAAATGTATACCTAAAACCCACTAACTAATATATTACATATAAATAATTATATACTTTGATAAATAAATGGGACATTTTATAAAATGGCAATTTGATAAGTTTTATAAGTTATAAAATTATAAACATAAGTTTTACGTCTTTTCGGCTATAACCGAAAGATTAACGTTTTCGTCAATTAAAACTCAGATGGTCGGACCCGTTTAATGTAAACTATTTATAACTCATATACTTATGTATAAGTATATTTTAAAAGTAAAAACCGATAAAACCCGAGCTTTATAACATATGGACATTAACGGGCCAAATTAGCCTTATTGGACTATTAACCCAACTAATTTGGCTAAACACTAATGGACTTACTCATTGGGCTTAACCCACTTAGGCCCAACATGTGAGTATAGGGCTGATGTTAAAAGTTTAATTGGACTAATATAATGTAATGGGCTTATCATGGGCTTATTGGACCTTAACATGTAAACAAGTTAAACTAGTGAAACTAGTCTAAAATTTTACCAACACATAACACTAAAATGTTGAATAAAGATATAAAATCCCACTTGATCATCATCATACTTATAAAATCATCATATATATATATATATATATATATATATATATATATATATATATATATATATATATATATATATATATATATATATATATATATATATATATATATATATATACATAGCTATTATTTTTATAAATTCATTAGACAAAAGTCTAAGACCGAGTATTATTTATATAGGTTTCCGTGATCGAAGCACGCCAGTAGCCGATAACCCGCCTTTCATAATCAACGTGAGTTCATAGCCTTGCACTCTTTTAAATGTTATATAAAATGTTTTGTAGACCCGCGAGGGAGATAACATGCTAGTTTTTGATTAAAAATAGCACACAAGCAGTCCCGATGGTATGCTTATTGATATGGACCCGAATGATGCTATGACCCAATAAATGAGACGAAAAGGATTATTATAGTTAGGTTATGTCAATTAAAGTCCCATTAGCATGAATTGTGAACTACCGGGATTTGGTAGACGCTTATGCATATGATAGTACTATTTGGGGAAGATCACCCCAGTTCGCGCCTTGACGGTTGATCCCCGTCGTGCCACATTGATTGGTAAGCGAATTTATGTATGAGAAGATTTACATAGCATGATTTTTGTGACGACACGCTAACTTAGATGGGAAAATTGTTTGTCGGGTTCGCGGCCCGTTGTTTGTTATAGTAAGGTAACAATGTCATGCGACTAATAATAATCCAACAAAATACAATAACGATATGAATAATGATAATAATTTTACCAATAATGGTAATATTTAAACTACGGTTTCATGGACGGTTTGAGATGTATGATTTGATTTATATATTGCCGGACTAGCAATACGAGGGCTTACTTCTGATATTATACTTGTGTTCTGATTTCTATGACTGTTTTATATAACGGTTTTTATTAAACTCTATGAATTCACTTGGCATTGGCTGCTATAATTTTTGCATGTTTTATCTCAGGTGCTTGAAGGTAACTTGGATGGAGATCAACTCTGATGGCCCACATAATAAAAATTAATCATTCGAGCTATGTTTTGTAAACTTTATGACTGTGTAATTTGGGGACCTATTGTACACTTAAAAATTTTATTTCGAATGAATGTATGTTAAACCTTGTATAAGCATTTTTATGCGTTGTCTATGATTGGAGTTATTGTGCTATCCCGTAACACTCTAATGACTCTTACGCTGTACCGATATGAAATTTGAGAGTGTTACAGTTTGGTACTAGAGCTCTCGTTATAGAGAACGAAAGATTTTTAAAAACCAAGGTTTTGAACAAAACATTTCAAAATATTTTAACTATAAACATCTTCTTAAAATGTTTGAAAAATCTTTTGACTATAACGGTGCCAAAGATCTCCGACGTTACCAACAAGCCTTATTGAGAAGATATGTATTTTGATATATATAATTTAATTTATATTTATGTATATATCGTGGTTTCAGTATGTAACTGTTTAATAATTATTTTTATGCTAATACGAGATATATTATAAATGCAGATTGTCATGGCTGACCCTAATATTCCTGTAGAGAACCATGCTATTCCCGAACCTAATGTAGATGACAACCCTTATCTAGACTTAGTGGATTATGATGTAGATGAGGATATGGATGATGAAGAGGAGGAACCATTTGAGGATCCCGAGCCCGAGATAGGACTAGGAGATCAGATTGCCCCTCTGGTTGATGTTGTAGAGAATGAAAATGATAATGTTGGTATTGAGAAAGATGATGAGATTGATATAGATGATATAGGTAATGAGGATAACAACGAGGATGTCGAGGAGGAGATAGGTATAGATGATGAGGTTGATGATGATGATGAGGCTGAGCTTATTTTCCCTTATGATATAGCGGAGGGTGAGCCCTTACTGTCACAAACATGAATTTAGAATCTATTTAATTTACTTAAAACGCGATGTTTCGGGTTAGACTTGTGTGTCTATTGATATTCCCGATTGATTTCGCGTAATTTGGGTACAAACTTCAATTTTTATATATGAAGATACTATCAAATATTTCTTGAATGACTATTATTCGTTTACAATACGTGCTAGAAATTTGTATTTTTAGAATCGACATTTAATTATATCAATATAATCTCATTTAAGATGTTCGCAACATAAAAAAATTATTTTTCACTCCGTTTGTATTAATGACACGTTCACCAAGTTCACTAAACTACTACTTGAAAACTCCCCCAAACACAATAATACACATAAATCTTTAAACCTTACTTTACATTTACATGAATTAAGCTATACACAACAAATAAACACTTTGCAAGCAAAAAGTAAGTTTTAAAACCAATTGACTACCCAATAAAACAAACTAAACCGGCCCCCTATTGTTTTTCAATCCTACACGTTTTTTTTTGTTTGGTACCTTCCTTCACCTCTCTAATATTGTCCCCTTTATGCTCATATACCCATCATACTTTAGCTTTATATCCTATATATTCACCAAGTCAAACATTAGAACATGGAAGTCTTCACCTCCTGCCAATCTTTGCGTCCTACTCTCTCTTTACCTCTTTCCCAATTTAGTTCAAGTTTCAATGGTACTTACTTGGTTGAAACTCCTAGTTACGATCTAACTAAAGTGACTTGGAACCTTAACTAAAAGATTTACTCTCTTAACTCTTTGGGTTCCTTATATATAGTAACATATGTTGACCACAAAACACACTTAGTAAACTTAGCAAACACAAAACATACCTTTCCCCCTGTGACTGCCATAGGAAGAAAAGAAAAGGTTTTGAGCTATTTATATGTTATAGGTAGTCATTAGATTAAGGTGTTGATTTGGGTTATAGATTTTGTTTTTTGCTTTTGTAGGCTAGATTCGAGCTGAAGGTCGTGTAGTTTGGGTGCTCGCGAGCTAGTTCTTTATCACCATTTCACTAGACCTTTGTAAGCTTCTTTTCTTTAACTTCGTCTAGCTTACATATTAATTTTACGACCACTAGTATGTGCTTGATGAGATTTAATAAAACATAGAAAATATTGCTCTTGCTTGGACATACCTTTCTGTTAACAACATATATTTTTATAAAATAGAACAACATTCTGATGTGTTACGTGAGCGTTGAGAAAATAGTATAAAACTTGTCGTATGAAATTTATGGGTTTACGACTCTTTAGTGAGTTACACAAGTAGTGATCGTGCTAAAAATATTCACGTGAAACCTTGATTTACTATATTAAAACCCAAAGACAGAATCTGATATTTTATGTGGATAAAAAGCTAAATTATGTTGACTTTTTATTCAAAACTGACCCATTCTGGCTATGGGATTTAGTCAGGCGTTAGGCAATATTTAAATACGATATGGTAGAGGCCCCATAGGAAAAAGAACGAGGCAAAACGGTTGAGAAACGAGCGAGTTGTCGAGTGACAAAAATCTGTGATTTTGGCTCAAATAATGTTATACCACTGTAGCGACCCGACTCTTTTACGAACTATATTTGACCTTCGAAACGACCTTGCCCCGAGACGGTTAAACAACGGAAATTGTAGACGCCCATGCCGTCTACTCGAGAATACTTTTGGTTCGACCCAAAAGTCTTTATCGAGAACTGTAGACTAGATTGAAACTAACCCATTAAACACTTTTCTTTTAAAAATAGTTGCACGACCCCTTCTTCGAACATGATTTTAACCTATCAAACGACATCGGGTTATTAAACTTAAAACACCTACTTATCGACCACCTGGCCGGCTACCCAACGATATTTATAGATTGCTACGTGGACCACTATTGAACCTGTTATTCACTCCGAAAAAATGTCGAATCCATCCGTACTTCGAGTTAAAGAACGAAGGAGCAGATTTCATTTGTTTGAAATGGTAAATGTCACTTTCATATAAAATGTGTCCTTCCACCCAACATGCGACACCCCTATTATTTTAAATTTTATTTATTATTCAACCTTAATTAATTAAAAACATTATTTGTAAACTTGTTTTAATATGAAATGTATTTAGGATATTTGACCCATTAAAAAACTTAACTAAATAAACTGTCCCGACAACGAAATGTTCAATATTGTTAAATATATCTCGATTAAATGACTACAATTTTATTGAAACGTTAAACATTCACAAGTGTTAAAACTATCGATTCAAAAACTCAAGCACATACTAGGGGATTAAATTCTACGTTTTATTATTATTTTGCATGTATAGTGATACATACTTTATTTAATTTAGACTGCGGGTTCTTTCGAGCTATTATTTCTCCATGTCTACGTTGTGCTATTTTACGGTTGATATATCTTTGAGGTGAGTTTCATTGCCCCACTTTTACTTGTTTTGTATACTTTAGGGGTGAGAATATTGCTTATTTTAAACGGATGAACATAAGTGCTAAAACTTGATATGTTTGCCTACATGATGTCTAAGTAGCGATATCCCTAGATGCTTTAGCCCACTATCGTGAATCGTTAATTACTTTGTGTAAGCATGAATGTTATGGATAGATCTATTGGGATTGACATCCCTATCTAATGTTGGTTGTGTGACCAAATTAGATACACTTGCATTTGAGTCGTTACGAATGCTTTGGGATAGGCATTTGCTCGGGCTCTCATTATATCTTGTTGGTTGGTTAACGCTTCGGTGTCATGAGCTTAGACGTAGGTTGTTGAAACGTATACTTTTGATTATAATCTTGTATTTGTTATAAGATTATATGTTGGTTGCCTTGAAAATCTTATGGTTCATCACACTATTTAAACTTAAACCTATGAACTCACCAACCTTTGTGTTGACGCTTTAGCAATGTTTTTCTCAGGTATCAAGACGGAGGAGTGACATGGTTGTGCATGGGAGATTTTTAATAAAAATGGTCGTGACTAGTGTATGGATATTTGGATCAATGTGAAAGTCTTTTGAAACAATGTTTTATTATGATCTTGTGTAATTTGCTTCCGAACAAGTTTTATTATTTTAATTAAATGAATATGACTTTTAAATAGTCGTTCTTTGCATCTATGTCTTGTAATAGTCATGACCGTCGCACCCCATTGTGTTGCCTTACTCTGATAAATTGGGGGTGTGACAGATTGGTATCAGATCTGTAGTTATAGAGAACTAGGTTATTTTATAAAATGATTTTATAAACGTGAGTCAAAAATTTAATTTTGGGAAAAATAATTCTAGACTATAACTAACTCAAAAATCTCCAAGAACCACTTCACTCCGCGTCTTCGATAAAATTAAGTTGTGACTTGAATTATTCCATGTAATTTGTGTGACAACCGTGGTTTTGAGGTTCGGCACTTGGTCTTACTTTTAGGTTATTTTATGTGTGACTACTTGATTTTTGTGCTTACGTGTTTATTTTGTGTGAACGAGGTTGGTGTGGTTATCGTTTATGAGTATAGAGTACTCATAAGTAAATCGAGGAACGGTTATTTCATGTTCATGAGCTCACAAGTGGTGACTATGAAATGAAATAGTGATATTTTGGTGTTTACGTATACATATATGTATTATAAAAAATC
Organism: Glebionis coronaria; assembly: GCA_025667525.1. Classification (NCBI taxonomy): domain Eukaryota; kingdom Viridiplantae; phylum Streptophyta; class Magnoliopsida; order Asterales; family Asteraceae; genus Glebionis; species Glebionis coronaria. The sequence continues at coordinate 202,364 of JANFOE010000770.1, forward strand.
GTATTTTTACGATTTACGGTTTAGTATTTAGAGGTCTCGGATGAGGTAATTAGTCATACGGATATTTTTCGGGATGGTTTTAAGTCATTTAGGACTTAGTTATAAAGTTTATTTCAAAATTTGAGATTTTTTTTAAAAGTGTATATTTTACGTCTTTTACGGTAAAACGCGTAAATTTGACTAGTTTTACGGTTTTGAGGTTTTGGGAGCTTTAGGAGCTGAAATAAATTAAGGTAAATTAAGGTAATACTATTAATACATATATTAATAATACAAAAAATAAAAAACGAATTTTGAGGGGTATGGTCGGTTTAAAAAAAAAGAAAAAGGAAAAAATGGAAAAAAGGAAACAAGTGTTATACTTGGACAAGGATTGTTTTGCTATATAAGAAACCCCCACACTTATACCAAACGAATTATATTCATTCCCTGGAGTTTATAGTCGACTTATAGAAGAGAAAAATTAGGGTTTTCTCATCTTCCATTAATTTAAAGGTAAATCTTCAAAACCCTTTTCATATTAAATTGTTTTTATGTTTAATTAATCATTCTTATGATGAATTAGGGTTAGGTTTTATATAAAATCAGTAAATTAATGATGTTATAATCATAATATGATGATCATATAATCTAGGGCTTGTATTAGATGGGGTTATGGGAATTAATTAGTTCAACTTGTTTAAACCCGTTTTTAAAAACTGGGCAGATTTTGAGTCAATTGTTTTGATCATATTGGGAGTTATATAAACTCTTATTTTACGATCCAAGTACCCCTAGAAATATATTTGAAGTGGATTTCCAATGCAAGAAACAAGAACTAAATTGGAGGTCGGGAAGTGGGTCAAAAACAGGTTACAACAGTCGGAGGTCAAAACAGTTTTGAATTCAGCCTGTTTTCTTTTTAAGTTTTGGGTTGTTTGGGGTACTTAGGGTTGCATTGGGATCTTCTCACGAACGTGAGAGATGGTTTATATATTTTAGTAAGTATCTGCACTTGGGCTAAGGTTGTGGTTTAGGGTAAGACCCCTTATTTGTAACAAACTTTTAGTATGTTTAAAATCAGGAAATCTGGAATGACAAAAGTATATATATATATATATCGGGGCCTTAACAGTAGCTTTAAGGTTAGGGCAAGTGGGAGGTATTAGCTAACATATGTAAGGGTGTGAATATTTCTTTTACAGAAACCATGGGTAGGTTTAAGTGGGCGTTTGACCTAAAGTTTTGAGACCTAAAAACTGGGACTGTTTTGGGTGAAATACGAACGGGTTAGTTATTAAACTTAACCAAGTTAAGGACTTGTTAAGGAAGGGTAATGGGGTAATTAGAGCTTATTAACGAGGTAAATATGTGAGAATGGGTTAGATGTCCATCATAAGTTAATGAGCCATCTTAGTGATTGGTTCGTTTATTGATTTCGTGTTTTTGGTTTGTTAGCTTGTTGCTAGTGCAAGGACGTGTGAAGGAGCTATCAGGTGAGTGTTCATAGTCCCATGTTTATTTTTGTTTTTGACTTCCAGATGGGATGGAAGAGACACTGTGTTGAGTTGTTTCTAAATTGTTGCTGTGAATGTTTTATGGTTGTGATGGACTTGTGTGTACACTTATGTGATTAACTGCTATGCGATTTTTGATATGTTATTGTGGTTTGACAAGGTAGTGGCCTTGTGGTTTGACAAGGTAGTGGCCTTGTGGTTTGGCAAGGTAGTGGCCTTGTGGTTTGACAAGGTAGTGGCCTTGTGGTTTGCCAAGGTAGTGGCCTTGGGATAGGTACATAGGGTGATCATCTAAGGTACCATGGTGTTGTTTGGCAAGGTAGGAGCCTTGGATTGGTTTGGTATGATTGAACTTGATTGATTTGTTAATACATAATTGTAACACATTGTCCATATGTTCTTTTGTTGATGGTGGTTATTCACAGCTTATAACTGTTTTGGCATTAGAGTCTAAACCTATGACTCTCACCAACTTTATGTTGACGTGTTTTAGTGTCTCTTTCAAGTGAGAATGTGGTTAAGCTTGAGGATAGAAGTGGCTAGACTTGGATGCCTTAGGATTGCATATAGAAGGAGATCCCCGTTCCTTCTTAGTTTACCTTTATGTTTTTTTTGAATTAGTGATACTATTGGCACCTATATGTTTGTTTTGTTTATGTTTATTGTTTGTCTTGGGTAAGTGGTAGGACTGTTACCTACTTACCTAGACTCCTGCATTGTTGAGATATTGTCATGACATTTGTGTCGCCATTTATGACATTATATTTGCATTTTAGTCTTCTCTATAGAGACACCATTTGTTGTGATGATATCCATACGTCACGCCCCATATTCCGCCATTGGTAGGGTGTGACAGAATGGTATCAGAGACAATGGTTATAGAGAATTAGGTTGCCTAGTCGCGTAGCCTAGTCTATAGCTTAAGGGTCCCTGCATATAGGCGTCATAGGAGTATGTGTGCATTTTATTATAATTAATGTGTTTGAATGTTATTTATTGTGATGTTTTGACTGGTATGAATTGAACCATAGTAAGTTCATACTTAGCCACATGTTATTTTCTTTTCAAGTTGTGAGTAGTGCGGGTTTAACCATAATCGCCCACGCTAGTCATTGTCGTATTTTACTTATAATGTACATTATAGTACATAATTTGGTACATAGTAGTTTCTATCTTTTGTTGGGTTATTTTATGTACCTGAGGGGTATTATTTTCTTTTGATGTTTAAGTCATGTTCCCTAAGAATCATGTGGTGGTTCGAGTTATTAGGAGTAGGTGAATATGAAGGACCTTATGCTATTTCCACTCTTATGGGCGACATGACTTATAACTGATTATGTTTTTGTTTTAGATTTAGTCTAGGCTGTTTTAGCTAGACTATGGATTTCTGTATTCCAAGAGTTTTATTATGTTATTTTATAGATGGAGTTTTGTACCTTATTGGTTATGTGGTTATGAGCTTATGTGAGTAGATAGATTTATGTGTTATATGTTGTATTGATTCTTATAAGTGTCATCATAGGAGGGAGTGCATTGGGGAAAGGGTAATTGTATAAGTATGGTGGCCAACATAGTTATACAAGTACCACAACTTCAATGGGTTCTCAAGTATGATTGCATGAAAGAGGATTAGTACATGCTTGTATATGGTGAGATGTAGATATTGGGTATACGTATAATATATGGGTTTATGTAACGGCTGCCTACGATATGGCTATTTTTATTAGTGTGTTATATGTTTTGGGATTATAGTTGTGTTGTGTGATTTTGGGGTCACACGATATGGTTTGGTTTTGGAGTTGGGTTTTATGCTTTGTTGTGGCACGGTGAGATGGTGATTACTCGTGTGAAACGAGTGTATGACGTGATTGGTTGATCCGACATGTATGGTAACGAGTATGTTTTGGGTGATTTAATAGGTATATATATGCGGATGTATATATACTACTATGTGTTAAGTTATGGTATATGGTCGTTCACTAGTTATTATAACTTGAACGTACCTTGTGTTTGTTCGTGTTTTATGGTGCTGGAGTTGATGGAGTTTCAACAACGTTTCGATTTTTTTTTTTTTTTGAACTGTGTCTTGTAGCGTATTCTTTGAGTTCATATTTCACGTGTACGTTTTAAAATTTTTTCTGGGTTTTAAGTCCGTTGAAATAAATGGAGATTTCTTTTGGGATAATGAAATCTTTTGGGTTGAGTCTTACATTTCTTTTGGTTGGTATATGGAAAAAGGGGGGACTTGGAAATCTACTATAGAGTTAGATAGTTGGTTGTATTCGGTAAAATAAGGGTAAGGTGTTGGAGTCATGTTTGAAACAAGATGTAACATAAGTTTTTTTTATCAACACTTATTTATTTCAAATTCTAAAAGACTTTCATTAAAATAAAGCGAAGTAAAATTTCTTTCTACTTACATAGTTTATATAATCAGATTTAACTGATTCATGCCATTTATAGTTATTGATACAAGGTTAAAAGGAGTTTATGAATATTTCACATACAATTATATCTTTCATTGAAAAGGATTGCATTGATCACTAAGTCTATTCTTTAGTTTTTAAAACAACTAGCATAAAATTGTTTTGGTCATAACTTATTCGTATTTAAAGCTTTTTGGGTGATTCAAAAGCCTAAAATTATGTACTCGGAACGTACTTTTCAAATATTCAGAATGTATAGTCATGGGAGGTCAGTGGACTGGTCAGAATTGTTGTATAAGTGTCGGGTTCAAGGTTGAGTTTGAATAGTAGTTTTATTTTTTTTATGATTTGGGATGCACGGGATACCTAGTCTTTGAGTTGAGTTTTGAGATCGTCTAGAAGGTTGTTTGTAGATGGTTTGAGTCACATAGATGTGGGGAGGTAAGGAAAAAAAAAAATTTATATATATATATATATATATATATATATATATATATATATATATATATATATATATATATATATATATATATATATATATATATATATATATATATATATATATATATATATATATATATATATATATATATATATATATATATATATATCTATATATATATATATATATATATATATATATATATATATATATATATATATATATATATATTCTTTTGGAAAGTCGATCTTTTGCACGGTTTAAATAATATGTCGGGGGGCGTAATATGTTTTGGTTGCCATTGGGTGTTTCTTGGATTATTTTTCGTTGTCATGGGTCATTTGGAAATTGATACATGTTTTGGGTTTGAGTTTTCTTTGGAGTCTCGTGGTTTTTGATTTGTTTTAATTGGTGCACGTGAAATGTCGTTAGTTATCCGTGGTTTTAATTCGTCGATCGTATCTGGTGTATTCAGGATGTAGTTTTGGTTTTGTATGGTTTAGGAGCGTTGAGGTAGAACCATGAATAGAGCAAGTAGGAGAAGTGAGAGGAGTTGTAGTTAGTGTCATCCAAGGCAAATCGTTGATGGAGTGAATTAAGAACAAGAGATGTTAGAAATTGCAAGGAATTTATTCGTATTGCCGCTAAGAGAGGGTGTGAGGAGGACATAGTTGAAATTGCTAAGGATGTTGTATGAACGCTTTGGGTTTACGGTTATGCATTTGGCTTCGCCAAAGCACTAGCGGTTTTCATGGAGTCAATGAACCGAGTGTGCATGAACGTCTATAAACGAGTTTTCATCGGGAGCATCGACGACATCTTGATCTACTCAAATCTTAGAAGGAGGATGAGGCGAATTATGTGTTGGTTTTGGAGTTGTTAGTAAAGGGAATGAAACGTGAGATTTTCAAGTGTGAGTTTTAGGATTTAGTTAGCCAGGAATAGTAGTCAGAGATGATGGCATATCATGGAACCAGCAAGGGGCGAAGTGAAGAAGGACGAGGAAGCATTTTGGAGGCTGGAGAGGTGGATTGGATGATGAGCAGATCTTGGCATTATCGGAAGGACTGGATGAATTCGCGAAGCATGACGATACGTGGAGCAGGGATTTGGACGCGTACGAGGACGACAAAGAAAGGCGATCGCTTATACGTTGCAGGAACTGAAGATTTGGAAGAACTGGATAGACTTAGTTAGTGGAGCTGGACTGTTATATCTGCCTAGAATGCTAGAGGCATTTGGTGTACGAGACGTGGAGAATGATCTATACGGATCATGAACGTATCCAACACATATTCAATCATCTTGATTGAACATTTGGCAAAGGTGATGGGTGGAGTTAATTGATGAAAGAAAATTGCAAGGCCAAGTACCATCTGGGAAAGGCAAGCATGGTCGATGAGACATGGAATAAGAAGGATGAGGTGAAGCTGAGATGAACTTGAACTATAGGGATGATGTATTAGAGTGGTTTGGATGAAGGATGTGGGTTTCACGAGTTGAGTTGTCTAAAGCAGTGAACGCGTCAACATTTATGTTGCGTGGCTTGGACAATCGTAAGGAGGAAAGGGACGTAGACTATAATTCCTACATGGATAGGAGTAGTTTAGAAAGGGCGATGTAAGGACGAAGTTGGTGGAAGGGATACATAATACGGTGGGGGATTAAGTACGATGAGAGTTGGGTGATAGTCGATAGACTGACTAATTCATCACCTATTTCAAGAGGAATGAGAAGTCACGTAGTTGTGAAGTTGGAAGAATTAATGGATATGTGAAAGACCGTCATAGGTCACTTTGTAAGGAAATTGGAATTTAAAGTAGTTTGGGATACGGACTGGAGGGAGTTGATGAACGTAATTGGACATGGGTGATTGATTTAGAGGTAGTTCGGAAACTCGTTAGCGATGGCTGAGTTTTCATATAATGATAGTTATCGTACTAGAAGTCGATAAATTCCATTTGAGGCACGATATGAAAGGATAGGGTGAGTTGTCCTCATTGTGGACTAGAATTGGTAAAAGAGGCTACTAATGTGGTAATGGTGTTTGAGGACAGAATGAGAGCAACAAGGGATGCTATGTAGAAAAGGAGGAAACCACTAGATTTAGTGACAAAGTTATGTATGGAGTTTCACCCATAGTAACGGGTGGTATGATTTGGAAAGATGTAAGTGTTGATGTAGAGTTTTGTAGGTCCATTTATGATCTTTGGGAAGACCAGACCATTAGCTTATGAGCATAGAATTACCTGGGGGAAATGAGTTGTATACATGATACATTTCATGTATTTGGGTTGGTAAATGTTGTTTGAGGATGCATATTTGCATGACCGGTTATTCGGGTTTTGTGTTAATAAGAGTCTTTGTTTTATCGAAGAGTCATTTGCGAGATTTATTGACTGTGAGGTCAAGAGTTTGGCAATGGGTTTAATTATTTTTGGTTTGTACATGTGGTATCTTGAAACTTGAACTGAAGTTCACGTGGAAATGAGAGGAGTTCATTTAGAACAAGTATCCTCGTGTGATTTGTTGTCTGTGTGTTGATCCTAAGGAGTAAATCTCGGGACGAGATTTCTATTAGGAGGGAGTGATGTGACAACCGTGGTTTTGAGGTTCGTCACTTGGTCTTACTTTTAGGTTATTTTATGTGTGACTACTTGATTTTTGTGCTTACGTGTTTATTTTGTGTGAACGAGGTTGGTGTGGTTATCGTTTATGAGTATAGAGTACTCATAAGTAAATCGAGGAACGGTTATTTCATGTTCATGAGCTCACAAGTGGTGACTATGAAATGAAATAGTGATATTTTGGTGTTTACGTATACGTATATGTATTATAGAAAATCGTATTTTTACGATTTACGGTTTAGCATTTAGAGGTCTCGGATGAGGTAATTAGTCATACGGATATTTTTCGGGATGGTTTTAAGTCATTTAGGACTTAGTTATAAAGTTTATTTCAAAATTTGAGATTTTTTTTAAAAGTGTATATTTTACGTCTTTTACGGTAAAACGCGTAAATTTGACTAGTTTTACGGTTTTGAGGTTTTGGGAGCTTTAGGAGCTGAAATAAATTAAGGTAAATTAAGGTAATATTATTAATACATATATTAATAATACAAAAAAAAAACGAATTTTGAGGGGTATGGTCGGTTTAAAAAAAAAGAAAGAAAAAGGAAAAAATGGAAAAAAGGAAACAAGTGTTATACTTGGACAAGGATTGTTTTGCTATAAAGAAACCCCCACACTTATACCAAACGAATTATATTCATTCCCTGGAGTTTATAGTCGACTTATAGAAGAGAAAAATTAGGGTTCTTCATAAAATTAGGGTTTTCTCATCTTCCATTAATTTAAAGGTAAATCTTCAAAACCCTTTTCATATTAAATTGTTTTTATGTTTAATTAATCATTCTTATTATGGATTAGGGTTAGGTTTTATATAAAATCAGTAAATTAATGATGTTATAATCATAATATGATGATCATATAATCTAGGGCTTGTATTAGATGGGGTTATGGGTAATTAATTAGTTCAACTTGTTTAAACCCGTTTTTAAAAACTGGGCAGATTTTGAGTCAATTGTTTTGATCATATCGGGAGTTATATAAACTCTTATTTTACGATCCAAGTACCCTTGGAAAGATATTTGAAGTGGATTTCCAATGAAAGAAACTAGAACTAAATTGGAGGTCGGGAAGTGGGTCAAAAACAGGTTACAACAGTCGGAGGTCAAAACAGTTTTGAATTCAGCCTGTTTTCTTTTTAAGTTTTGGGTTGTTTGGGGTACTTAGGGTTGCATTGGGATCTTCTCACGAACGTGAGAGATGTTTTATATATTTTAGTAAGTATCTGCACTTGGGCTAAGGTTGTGCTTTAGGGTAAGACCCCTTAATTGTAACAAACTTTTAGTATGTTTAAAATCAGGAAATCTGGAATGACAAAAGTATATATATATATATATATCGGGGCCTTAACAGTAGCTTTAAGGTTAGGGCAAGTGGGAGGTATTAGCTAACATATGTAAGGGTGTGAATATTGCTTTTACAGAAACCATGGGTAGGTTTAAGTGGGCGTTTGACCTAAAGTTTTGAGACCTAAAAACTGGGACTGTTTTGGGTGAAATACGAACGGGTTAGTTATTAAACTTAACCAAGTTAAGGACTTGTTAAGGAAGGGTAATGGGGTAATTAGAGCTTATTAATGAGGTAAATATGTGAGAATGGGTTAGATGTCCATCATAGGTTAATGAGCTATCTTAGTGATTGGTTCGTTTATTGATTTCGTGTTTTTGGTTTGTTAGCTTGTTGCTAGTGCAAGGACGTGTGAAGGAGCTATCAGGTGAGTGTTCATAGTCCCATGTTTATTTTTGTTTTTGACTTCCAGATGGGATGGAAGAGACAATGTGTTGAGTTGTTTCTAAATTGTTGCTGTGAATGTTTTATTGTTGTGATGGACTTGTGTGTACACTTATGTGATTAACTGCTATGCGATTTTTGATATGTTATTGTGGTTTGACAAGGTAGTGGCCTTGTGGTTTGACAAGGTAGTGGCCTTGTGGTTTGGCAAGGTAGTGGCCTTGTGGTTTGACAAGGTAGTGGTCTTGTGGTTTGCCAAGGTAGTGGCCTTGGGATAGGTACATAGGGTGATCATCTAAGGTACCATGGTGTTGTTTAGCAAGGTAGGAGCCTTGGATTGGTTTGGTATGATTGGTCTTGATTGATAGTTGTTAATACATAATTGTAACACATTGTCCATATGTTCTTTTGTTGATGGTGGTTATTCACAGCTTATAACTGTTTTGGCGTTGGAGTCTAAACCTATGACTCTCACCAACTTTATGTTGACGTGTTTTAGTGTCTCTTTCAGGTGAGAATGTGGTTAAGCTTGAGGATAGAAGTGGCTAGACTTGGATGCCTTAGGATTGCATATAGAAGGAGATCCCCGTTCCTTTTTAGTTTACCTTTATGTTTTTTTGAATTAGTGATACTGTTGGCACCTATATGTTTGTTTTGTTTATGTTTATTGTTTGTCTTGGGTAAGTGGTAGGACTGTTACCTACTTACCTAGACTCCTGCATTGTTGAGATATTGTCATGACATTTGTGTCGCCATTTATGACATTATATTTGCATTTTAGTCTTCTCTATAGAGACACCATTTGTTGTGATGATATCCATACGTCGCGCCCCATATTCCGCCATTGGTGGGGTGTGACAATTTGCCATGTTAGTTTAAACTTGATTGCTACGTGTTATTCGCATTAAGTATTTCCAGCCTTGTTTGAATGATCTTTATGTAAGATGTACTTATAGGAATGTGTACTAAGACGATTTTTCTTATATTTTGAAGTAAAATACCAAACATCCTTGTTTGGATTGTTGTGCTACTAAAATGGTTTGTGCCTTGTTTAATCAAACTAAGAGGGTTTGTGCCATGTTTAATCGAACTAAGATGGTTTGTGCCATGTTTAAATCGAACAAAGATGGTTTGTGCCATGTTTATTTGAAGTAAAACATACACGTACTTATGCTATTACATATTTTGTTAAAAACAGTCCGCTGGACTACCATGAACTATTTAAACACTTGTGTGTTTCTATGTTACCCTATATCGATGTACGCCGAATTAAAAATATACGCCAAAACAGTACTTGGACGCGTTGAGATTTAGTAATGGTTGATGATAAGTCGTGAGTAAACCCAAAACCAAGACAAATCATCAAAAATGTTAAGAGGTATAACGATACTTAGCAAGGTCTCAAGGCTGTTCTTGTTTGATTGGGTTGCGAGACTAAGTTAAGTACCAGTCGTTACGCAACTTAGTGTTTTGATAATTTTTCTTGAGGATGGTAAGACTCATGAATTTACATCTTGCGTGATTAGTTTGATCGTTAGGGTATAACATATTTGATGAGTTTTTTGTAGGTTTAATCAATGTTAAATTGTGTGAGTAATATCTAAAGACGAGTAAATTCACCAAAGATGTTAAGAAGTTTAATGACTAATACTTGACTAGACCTCAAGGATGTTCTTGTTTGATTGGGTTGCGAGGTTTAGTCAAGTGCCAGTTGTAATGCAACTTAAGATTTTTAGTGAATTTCCTTAGGGATGGATAAGACTTACATGATCTGACAAGGTGATTACCTCATTGACGTTTGACTAAAATGATGCATTAGTACCATTAGTTGTATGGTGTGCAAACACTAAAATAGTTAAAGTCGTCGTCTCTATTTTTATACAACATACGATGATAAACACTCTATACAAAGTATTACTCCTGTAATACTTCACAAAGTACTATATCATATAGAACAAACATAAATTAGTATTACAAAAATATAAAAACTATCTGGAAATATGACGACGCATAAGTCGAATGCACGTCAAGGAGAAATTTATGCTGGAGAAAATGTACAAAGATGGATCTAAAGGTTCTAGTCTACTAGTTTGCAACTAAGTTTCTAAAAAGCTATTATAAATTTACAAATCATGATATAAAAACTGATATTAAGGAAAGAACTCGGATTACTCCATATTTTAAATTAAATGGGTTATTGCATGTTACAAAGCTTGAGAGCCCTAGATGGGAATTGTGGCCACTTCTAAGAAATTCTAATAGCGTGTGTCGAACATAAAAAGTCTATAGAATGATTATGAACAAACGATAGATAAAAACAAAATGATCGATTTTTGTGATGAAATTCTTGTGATGGAATTGACTAGTTGACTGGATTAAACAAACTGAACAATTTTGGAATAAAAACAAATTGACCGAAGTGTCTGAGATGAAATAAAGCATCATTAAAGCTCTGGAAAATTCTGTGATAGAATAGAGTGGCTGATATGAAATATTAAATAATTTATTTTTATAAAGATCAAATGACTCGACATCCGTCGATGTCACCACCAACAAAAATTAGGTTATGTAATCGTATTTTAAAACTTTTTTTTAATTGTTTCCAGTTATTTTTAAAAGGTTATCTTTATATCTTGTGAAACTTTTACTTAAGAAAATTATTTTTATCCTACAATATTTTTATATATGTCGGAGAAAAATTAATTTAAAAAAAAGTTTTATAAAATATTTTTGGAAAACATTATAAAAAAATATATATATATTATAAAATTTACTTTGAAGGAACCATCACCGAAAACTTTATTAGTAAGAATCTTAGAAATTTTGAAGGAACTAACAAAAACTACACAACTGATGACAAAATGTTTTGATATAAGACTATCATGCAAAGTTTTGGAATATCTGGCGTGGCGACCAACTTAATGTATTAAACACCGCGACTAATTTTGAAACATTTTTAGTAAGGACTACCATGTAAAGTTTTGGAAAAATCTATTTTTTTTCGAACAACTTGATTTGGAAGACATAAACTATTGATAAACTTGACGAGAACTAGTACAAATAAGTATGCAAATTATTTTATTGATTGTTAAAAGTGAGCAATGATAACAAATAAAATGAACTATTGACTAATTTGTTTATTGTGAAGTGAATGATGGTAACGAACGAAATGAAATATGAACTACCAATATAAAAATTACAACCTCAAAGAGTTAAATTATGATGAAAAGGAGGATGCAACCGTTGGTCCCGAGACGTACGTAGCCTGATCAACTACGTAGGATCGTGGTCAAACGCGAGTATGCATAGTACTCATCGCAAAAAAATAAAAAATAAAATAATAAGATAAATTAGCAAAGTAAATTCCAAGCTCGCGTTATTTTCTAAAGTAAAGAAAAATTGTTTAGAGTTATGAATGTCAAATATCCCCATATCGTCGTTTAAGTTGAAAGAGCCACGTCCGACTTATAATTAAATCACTTATGACTACTTTCTCCGTCATCAAGACGAACGAGACTGTGTAAAACGCAAGTCATTGGAAAAATTTATGTTGGAGATCTCGACATGTTAAAAGTTACACCATGGAAAGGTGTCATTCGTTTTGAAGAAAAAAACCGAAGAAAGTTAAATCCTTGATACATTGGACCGTTCAAGATTACTATTAGCACAATTATAGGCATTTACGCGAAGGATGACACCACGGGACCCTTTAAAGTGGAAGTGATACGTGAGACGACGCGAAAAATTACTAAAACTCACTTAACAAAACCGATGGCGTTGAGAAAATTTAATATATGAGAAAAGACTTACTAGTATAAGCCTTTGGGAGCGCTATAGATCATGTACAACCGGAAGAAATTTTTATTCGTTCTAATCCTAATAGCAATGTTAATCTTAGCAAGAAGCTAAGGAAAACGAAGGCGTTGGACGCCAAGAGAAGTAGATAGAAATTCAAATTATCTCTTGTTTTGTTAACAACATGGACTTGCGAGTTGTGAGGAAAAAACTCAAATTTAAGGGATGTCGGATGTCACAAACGTGAATTTAGAATCTATTTAATTTACATAAAACGCGATGTTTTAGGTTAGACTTGTGTGTCTATTGATATTCCCGACTGATTTCACGTAATTTGGGTACAAACTTAAATTTTTATAAATGAAGATACTATCAAATATTTCTTGAATGACTATTATTCGTTTACAATACGTGCTAGAAATTTGTATTTTTATAATCGACATTTAATTATATCAATATAATCTCATTTAAGATGTTCGTAACATAAAACAATTATTTTTCACTCCGTTTGTATTAATGACACGTTTACCAAGTTCACTAAACTACTACTTGAAAACTCCCCAAAACACAATAATACACATAAATCTTTAAACCTTACTTTACATTTACATGAATTAAGCTATACACAACAAATAAACACTTTGCAAGCAAAAAGTAAGTTTTAAAACCAATTGACTACCCAATAAAACAAACTAAACCGGCCCCCTATTGTTTCTCAATCCCACACGTTTTTTTTTTTGGTACCTTCCTTCACCTCTCTAATCTTGTCCCCTTTATGCACATATACCCATCATACTTTAGCTTTATATCCCATATATTCACCAAGTCAAACATTGGAACATGGAAGTCTTCACATCCTGCCAATCTTTGCGTCCTACTCTCTCTTTACCTCTTCCCCAATTTAGTTCAAGTTTCAATGGTACTTACTTGGTTGAAAGTCCTAGTTACGATCTAACCAAAGTGACTTGGAACCTTAACTAAAAGATTTACTCTCTTAACTCTTTGGGTTCCTTATATATAGTAACATATGTTGACCACAAAACACACTTAGTAAACTTAGCAAACACAAAACATACCTTTCCCCCTGCGACTGTGACTGCCAAAGGAAGAAAAGAAAAGGGTTTGAGCTTTTATATGTTATAAGTAGCCATTAGATTAAGGTGTTGATTTGGGTTATAGATTTGGTGTTTAGCTTTTGGAGGCTAGATTCGAGCTGCAAGTCGTGTAGTTTGGGTGCTCGCGAGCTAGTTCTTTCTCACCATTTCACTAGACCTTTGTAAGCTTCTTTTCTTTAACTTCGTCTAGCTTACATATTTATTTTACGACCACTAGTATGTGCTTGATGAGATTTAATAAAACATGGAAAATATTGCTCTTGTTTGGACATACCTTTCTGTTAACAACACATATTTTTATAAAATAGAACAACATTCTGATGTGTTACGGGAGGGTTGAGAAACTGGTATAAAAACTTGTCGTATAAAATTTATGGGTTTACGACTCTTTAGTGAGTTACACAAGTAGTGATCGTGCTAAAAATATTCACGTGAAACCTTGATTTACTATATTAAAACCGACGGACAGAATATGATATTTTATGTGGATAAAAAGCTAAAGTATGTTGACTTTTTATTCAAAACTGACCCATTTTGGCTATGGGATTTAGTCAGGCGTTAGGAAATATTTAAATACGATATGGTAGAGGCCCCATAGGAAAAAGAACGAGGCAAAATGGTTGAGAAACGAGCGAGTTGTCGAGTGACAAAAATCTGTGATTTTGGCTCATTTTAATGGTATACCACTGTAGCGACCCGACTCTTTTACGAACTATATTTGACCTTCGAAACGACCTTGCCCCGAGACGGTTACACAACGAAAGTTGTAGACGGCCATGTCGTCTACTCGGGAATACTTTTGGTTCGACCCAAAAGTCTTTATCTAGAACTGTAGACTAGATTGAAACTGGCCCATTAAACACTTTTCTTTTAAAAATAGTTGCACGACCCCTACTTCGAACATGATTTTAACCTATCAAACGACCTCGGGTTATAAAACATAAAAAACCTACTTATCGACCACCTAGCCGGCTACCCAACGATATTTTTAAAATACTACGTGGACCACTATTGAACCTGTTATTCACTCCGAAAAATTGTCGAATCCATCCGTACTTCGAGTTAAAGAACGAAGGAGCAGATTTCATTTGTTTGAAATGGTAAATGTCACTTTCATATAAAATGTGTCCTTCCACCCAACATGCGACACCCCTAATTATTTTAAATTTTTTTTATTATTAAACCTTAATTAATTAAAAACATTATTTGTAAACTTTTTTTAATATAAAATGTATTTAGGATATTTGACCCATTAAACGACTTAACTAAAAAAACTGTCCCGACAACGAAATGTTCAATATTGTTAAATATATCTCGATTAAATGACTACACTTTTATTGAAACATTAAACATTCACAGGTGTTAAAACTATCGATTCAAAAACTCGAGCACATACTAGGGGATTAAATTCTACGTTTTATTGTCATTTGGCATGTATAGTGATACATACTTTATTTAATTTAGACCGCGGGTTCTTTTGAGCTATTATTTCTCCATGTCTACGTTGTGCTATTTTACCGTTGATATATCTTTGAGGTGAGTTTCATAGCCCCACTTTTTACTTGTTTTGTATACTTTTGGGGTGAGAACATTGCTTATTTTAAACGGATGAACATAAGTGCTAAAACTTGATATGTTTGCCTACATGATGTCTATGTAGCGATATCCCTAGATGCTTTAGCCCACTATCGTGAACCGTTAATTACTTTGTGTAAGCGTGAATGTTATGGATAGATCTATTGGGATTGACCTCCCTATCTAATGTTGGTTGTGAGACCAAATTAGATACACTTACATTTGAGTCGTTACGAATGCTTTGGGATAGGCATTTGCTCGGGCTCTCATTATATCTTGTTGGTTGGTTAACGCTTCGGTGTCATGAGCTTAGACGTAGGTTGTTGAAACGTATACTTTTGATTATAATCTTGTATTTGTTATAAGATTATATGTTGGTTGCCTTGAAAATCTTATGGTTCATCACACTATTTAAACTTAAACCTATGAACTCACCAACCTTTGTGTTGACGCTTTAGCAATGTTTTTCTCAGGTATCAAGACGGAGGAGTGACGTGGTTGTGCATGGGAGATTTTTAATAAAAATGGTCGTGACTAGTGTATGAATATTTGGATCAATGTGAAAGTCTTTTGAAACAATGTTTTATTATGATCTTGTGTAATTCGCTTCCGAACAAGTTTTATTATTTTAATTAAATGAAAAAGACTTTTAAATAGTCGTTCTTTGCATCTATGTCTTATGATAGTCATGACTGACTCGCCCCATTGTGTTGCCTTACTCTGATAAATTGGGGGTGTGCCACTTACCCCCTCTAGTTGATTAGTCTGACTCTGAGTTTGAGCTACTTAGAGATGAATTGTCTGAATCGACTGATCTGATTCTGAATCAGAGGATGATGAGGATGATGATACACCTGATGGTACCAATGGGATTGCTGCTCGTAGACATGTGACAGGAGAGTCGTCTAGGGTTCGAGAGGCTACTCATATTGATGGACTTGCACCTTGGGCCTTGAGACGTGATTTAGATGCTTCCCGTGTTTAGGGTAGTATGACAGAGGTTGGATTAAGTGTTGTTCAAAATCAGGTTGCTTATTTGGAGTCGAAGACTAAGGTTGGTGAGAAAGAGCGGGAGTTGCTTAATTTGGATTTGACTGATGTGGAGTGTGGTTTAAATGTGGCGTTTAGGAGGTTATCTTTGTTGGAAAGTGGTGAGTATGCTGAAATGAAGAAAAAGGTGAATACTATGGAGATTCAGTTGAGTGTAGCTCGTGCGATGCGTGAGAAGGCTGAGAAAGAGTTGAATATATCTGTCGGTTGGAAAGGTGGGTTTTATACTGAGATGGTCGAGAAAGGAGTGATTCGTAAGCGCCCAGCTGAAGATGTGTCTTGTGATCGTCTGAAGAAGATACCAAAGACGATGGATGATGGACCATTTGGCGGTTCTCAGTAGACCAGTCTATCTTTATTAGTCATCTTTGTATCTTTTGTATCTTTTGTAACTTTGATTGAACCGACTTATTAATTCGTAGATCTGGCACGAATTTTGGGCCTGTATAGTGCTAGAAACTTGGATGTGGAATGTAATTAAGACAATGTGGTTGTTTCTAATCGAATGAAATATGTATCTTTGTCTTGAATTACATATTGTGCCTTATTTGTATCTTGATTATGAATTCAATCCATCTTATATGAATCCCTTGTTGGGTGAATGCTTAATATGCTTCGAAATTGTGAAATTATAGAACCATGCCGCCGAAGAAAGCTGTGACTGAGGATGATGTACGTAGGATCATTCCGGACCAAGTTGCCGCATCTATGACTGAATTTATGGCAAATGCTAGAAATGGAGCTGGCAGTATTGGAGCTGGCGGTAGTGGAGCTGGCGGTAGTGGAGCTGGCGGTAGTGGAGCTGGCGGTAGTAGAATTGGTGGTACTAATGTAAATGTGAATGCTAATAATGTGAATCCTAATGCTGGAGGAAATGTAGGAGGACTTGGACCTAATGCGCCTGAAGTCGGTGGTTGTACTTATGTGACGTTCATGAAGTGTGAACCTCTACCTTTTAATGGAACTGAAGGTGCTGTTGGATTAAGCCAGTTGATTGAGAAGATTGAGTTGGTGTTTCGGATTAGTAAGTGTAAGGAGGAAGATAAGGTGACTTTTGTTATGGCTACTCTTAAAGGTCGTGCGTTGACTTGGTGGAATGGGAGAATTGCTTTCATGGGTATTGATGTTGCTAATGCTACTCCTTTGGCTGAAATTAAAAAGTGGATGACTCTGGAGTTCTGTCCCCGTAACGTGATCATTAGGTTGGAACAAGAGTTGATTCACTTGAGAATGAAAGGTGTGGACATAGATAGCTACACAAACTGATTCCATGAGTTGGCCTTGCTGTGTCCTCGATTGGTGGAACCCGAAGAGATCCAATTGAACAATATATCAAAGGGTTGACCAAGAACATCCGAGGGGACGTGACATCATCAAAACCACTGACAATTGATGATGTTGTTCGAATGGCTTACCAACTCATTGGGCAAATAATTCAGGATAGGGAGGATGAAGCACAAGCTGGTGAGAAAAGAAAGGGTGATGGCGATCGTGGAGTCGAGGTATTAATAAGCAGAATTTCAATCGCCGTCAAAACCAGAGAAAGGGGAATGCAAATGCTCTTACCAACAATGATGACGTATAGTCCCCAGCCGGGTCATGAACCCGGCCCACGGGTACTACCCGTGTCCGGCCCATCACGAATGGGTTGGATTAATGATATCTCAGCTTATGGGCTTGAATGAATAGTGGCCGCATAAGATGTATGCGGCCCACGTCCCGGCACGACCGGAACAGGTTTAGACAGAATCACAATCCTATCAGGATTGGGATTTGCCTTAAAGAATAGGATATACACTCACCATAATTAGAAGATAACAATCAAGTTAATTATGGTGATTATCTTATGCTTGGGGCCGAAGTAAGGCAGTAATCCCATTAGGGTTTCACTGCCTATATAAGGAACCCTCAAGGGTCCCACAAAGGTATTACATTCTCCAAACTCACACATGATTCTTAAAACCCTAACTGATTACTTACTCTTACGCCGGAGTCTAATCGTGGAATACATTCTCACGGTAAGCCTAACGCGTGTTGCTTTAGTGTGTAGGGTCTCAGCAAGATAATTCACTTGGTGCAAGAGCCGGAGCCCAGCCAACCCGAATTAAGCCTGATTCAGGTCTAGCAAGGATCATCCAACTTTTATATCAACAAACAACACACCGCGCAATGACGAAAAGTGTCCTAAGTGTGGTAATAAGAGGCATGCTGGCGACTGCTGGAAGTCCCGAAATTGCGGAAAGCTTGGACACAAAGTGGAAAAGTGTAAGAGGGGAGTTATTTGCTTCAACTATAATGAAGAAGGTCATAAGAAATCGGATTGCCCTAAGTTGAAAGCGATTGCACCTGGAAGAAACCCCCAGGGTGGTGCTTATCAACTTGGAACAGTCGAGGTTAAGAAAGAGGATCCGAATGTCGTTACTGGTACGTTTTTACTCAACAATCATTATGTTGTTACTTTATTTGATTCGGGTTCTGATAGGAGCTTTGTATCCACTAAATTTAGTGCCCTTATTGACATTGGACCTGTTGAGATAAATACCAATTACGAAGTGGAATTGGCTGATGGTAAATTAGTGAAAACTAATAAACTATTAAAAGGATGCTCTCTAGATCTCTTAAACTATTCCTTTCTGATTGTTTTGATGTTGATAGAACTAGGTAGTTTTGATATTATCATTGGTATGGATTGGTTATCGTTGAATAATGCTACTATTTTATGCGGAGAAAAGAAGGTTAAGATTCCTCTTAGGACTAGGACATTAGTAATTGATGGAAATTGAGGTGAATCCCGTTGAAAATCGTTTCATGTATTAAAGTCCAAAAGTACATCAGGAACGGTTGCGAGCTATTCTTAGCTCAAGTGACTGGGAATGAATCTAAGGAGAAACGATTTGAAGATGTACCTATTATCTGTGATTTTCCAGAGGTATTTCCTAAAGACTTACCCGGACTTCCGCCGATAAGGCAAGTTGATATTCGAATCGATTTAATTCCTGGTGTTGCATCGGTGGCACGTGCGCCTTACCGATTAGCACCTACTGAATTAAAGGAATTATACAAATAGCTTAAGGAGTTGTCTGATAAAGGTTTTATTCGACCGAGCTCGTCGCCTTGGGGAGCTCCAGTCTTGTTCGTTAAGAAGAAGGATGGATCTTTCCGTATGTGCATTGATTACCGGGAACTGAATAAGTTGACGATTAAAAATCGATATCCTTTACCAAGGATTGATGATTTGTTCGATCAACTACAAGGATCTAGTGTGTATTCTAAGATAGATTTGCGGTCTGGATATCACCAACTTCGCGTCCGTGAAGAAGATACTCCAATAACTGCACTTAGAACTCGTTATGGACACTATGAATTTCAAGTAATGTCATTTGGGTTAACTAACGCACCTGCGGTCTTCATGGATCTAATGAACCGAGTGTGCAAACCCTACTTGGACAAATTTGTGATCGTGTTTATTGACGATATTCTAATCTATTCTAAGAATAAAGAGGAACACGTAGAACATTTAAGGATTATCTTGAGTTTGTTAAAGGATGAAAAGTTGTATGCTAAGTTTTCGAAATGTGATTTTTGGTTGGATTCTGTGCAATTTCTTGGTCATGTGATTAACAAAGATGGAATTCATGTTGATCCTATAAAGGTTGAAGCCATTAAGAATTGGTCTGCACCGACAACGCCAAAGGAGGTGCGACATTTCTTAGGATTGGCTGGCTATTATAGGCGATTCATTAAAGAATTTTCTTTAATAGCTAAACCCCTGACCAAGCTAACTCAGAAAAATAAACCTTTCGTTTGGGGAAGTGAAGAAGATGGAGCATTTCAGATATTGAAGCAAAAATTATGTAGTGCGCCAATTCTATCATTACCTGACGGAAGTGAAGATTTTGTAGTATATTGTGATGCATCTCTTAGAGGTTATGGAGCTGTTTTGATGCAGCGAGAAAAGGTGATAGCTTATGCTTCTAGGAAATTAAGGAAGAATTAGGAGAATTATACTACTCATGATCTTGAGTTAGGAGCTGTAGTCTTTGCTCTTAGGTTGTGGAGACATTATTTGTATGGCACCAAGTGTACGGTATTCACCGATCATAAAAGCCTACAGTATATTCTCGATCAAAAGGAATTAAACATGAGGCAACGAAGATGGATAGAACTGTTAAGTTATTATGATTGTGATATAAAGTATCACCCGAGAAAAGCGAATGTTGTTGCCGATGCGTTAAGTAGAAAAGATAGAGAGCCTATCAGGGTACGTTCTCTAGTCTTGACTGTGCATAATAATTTGCCTGAGCAAATTAGAAATGCACAAATAGAAGCCTGTAAGAAAGAAAATTTTGTTAGTGAAGGGTTTCGAGGAGAAGGAGATCCTTTAGAGGTTAGAGCTGATGGAGTGAAATGCTTAAGAGATCGTATGTGGATAGCTAACTTTGGAGGCTTAAGAGATTTGATCATATTGGAATCCTATAAATCTAAATATTCCATTCATCCTGGATCTGATAAAATGTATCATGATTTGAAGAAGTTGTACTGGTGGCTGAATATGAAAGCTGATATTGCTATGTATGTTCTTCAATGCTTGACTTGTGCAAGAGTCAAAGCTGAACATCAAAAGCCATCAGGACTACTTCAACAACCAAATATTCCTGAATGGAAGGGGAGCGAATTACGGTAGACTTTATCACCAAGCTTCCTAGAACATCATCTGGACACAACTCGATTTGGGTCATTGTCGACAGACTGACAAAATCAGCACACTTCATTCCGGTTAAAGAGTAGTTCTCACTGGAGAAGCTGACTCGTATTTATCTTGAGAATGTTGTATGCAAGCATGGAGTGCATGTATCGATCATTTCAGATCGAGATTCTAGATTCACATCAAATTTTTGGAAATCTCTCCAAAGATCTTTGGGAATGAATCTCGACCTGAGCACTGCTTATCACCCCCTATATTGATGGGCAGATTGAAAGAACGATACAAACACTGGAAGATATGTTGAGAGCTTGTGTGATAGATTTTGGTAAGAATTGGGATAAACATTTGCCTTTAGAAGAGTTTTCGTATAACAATAGTTATAATGCTAGTATTAAGGTTGCACCGTTTGAAGCTTTGTATGGTAGGAAGTGTAGATCTCTGTATGTTGGAGTGAAGTTGGGGATACCCAGCTGTGACAACCCTAGGTTTTGGGTTTGTCACTTGGTCTTACTTTTAGGTTATTTTATGTGTGCTTACTTGAATTGTGTGTTTACGTGTTTATTTTGTGTGAACGAGGTTGGTGTGGTTATCGTTTATGAGTATAGAGTACTTATAAGTAAATCGAGGAACGGTTATTTCATGTTCATGAGCTCACAAGTGGTGACTATGAAATGAAAATGGTGATATTGTGGTGTTTACGTATACGTATAAGTATTATAGTAGTAGTATTTTTTTTAGGATTTACGGTTTAGCATTTAGAGGTCTCGGGTGAGGTAATTATCCATATGAATATTTTTCGGGATGGTTTTAAGTCATTTAGGACTTAGCTATAAAGTTTATTTCAAAATTTGAGATTTTTTATAAAAGTGTATATTTTACGTCTGTTACGGTAAAACGCGTAAAAACTGACTAGTTTTACGGTTTTGGGGTTTTGGAGGCTTTAAGAGCTGAAATAAATTAAGGAAAATTAAGGTAATATTATTAATACATATATTAATAATAAAAAGAAAAAAAAAACGAAAATTAAGGGGGTGTTAGTCGGTTTGGAAAAAAAGAAAAGAAGGAAAAAAAAGAAAAAAAAGAGGAAAAAGGAAAGTTGGGTTTGGGTTGGACAAGGATTCACCCACACCCTATATATTATATTATTTACTACCAAAAGAACATAATTAAATCCCTGGAGATTAATGGTCGACGGTTTTTGGGAGAGTTTTTAGGGTTTCATAGTTTTTTTCTTCTTCCATTAATTTAAAGGTAAAACCTTCAAATCCCTTTTTAATTAAATTGTTTTTATGTTTATTTAATCATCTATTGATGGATTAGGGTTAGGGTTTAATATAAAAACAGTAAATTAATGTTGTATTAATCATAATATGATGATCACATAAATTAGGGCTTGTAATTAGAGGGATTAGGGTTAATTAATGAGGTTGATTTTGTTAAACCCGTTTTTAAAAACTGGGCAGAATTTTGGGTCATTGTTTTGATCATATAGGGAGCTCTACAAAATTTTATCTTACGATCCACATACCCCTGAAAAGGTATTTGAAGTGGCTTTCCAATGCAAGAAACTATAACTAAATTGGAGGTCGGGAAGTGGGTCAAAAACAGGTTACAACAGTCGGAGATCAAAACAGTTTTGAATTCAGCCTGTTTTCTTTTTAAGTTTTGGGTTGTTTGGGGTACTTAGGGTTGCATTGGGATCTTCTCACGAACATGAGAGATGGTTTATATATTGTAATAAGGATCTGCACTTGGGCTAAGATTGTGGTTTAGGGTAAGACCCTCTAATGGTAATGAACTTTTCATACGTTTAAAATCAGGAAAACTGGAATGACAAAAGTATATATATATATATCAGGGCCTTAACAGTAGCTTTAAGGTTAGGGCAAGTGGGAGGTGTTAGCCAACATATGTAAGGGTATGAATATTCCTTTTACAGAAACCATGGGTATGTTTAAGTGGACGTTTGACTTAAAGTTTTGAGACCTAAAACTGGGACTGTTTTGTGTAAAATTGTGAACGGGATAGCTATTAAACTTAACCAAGTTAAGGACTTGTTAGAGAAGGGTAATGGGGTGTTTAGAGTTATAAATGGGGTATTTATATGAGAGGGGGTTATATGTCCATCATAGGTTGATGAACCATTTTAGAGGTTGGTTCATGTATTGATTTATGTGTTTTTGGATTATTAGCTTTGGGCTAGAGCAAGGACTTTGGAGAAGCAATCAGGTGAGTTCATAGTCCCGTTTTGCTATGTTTTTAAATGTTTTTTTTCCAGTATGGGATGGAGATGACACTTGAAATGTTCTTTAACATGATTTAGTACTATGTTATAAAATGTGTGGACATAAATGTGTTATTGTGTGACTTGCGTGCTTATGTGTTCTCATATGTGCTTTGGTACGTGTTTTGCTATGTGAATCTTGTTTGGATTGTGATTGGCTTTGGTACATAGATATATGGGCGTCTATGGGACCAGTTGTGATGTGTGTGGAGCGTGGGGCACGATCCGTCCTGAGTACTTGTGCATCGTCTCTTCGGAGGCAAGATATCTCGACGGGGATATAGTTCATCTTCCACAGGTGGTGTGGGAAAGATCCGGATAGTGTGGTGTGTTCTTGTGCGTGTGACGGGATACTTCTTGATTGTTATAATGTGCTTTGTGAATTGTAGATGTGATTGGTACTTGGCTTGAGTTTTGTTGTGGATGCATGTAGCATGATTATCACATTATGGTCCATTACTATAAATTGTTTTTCTTCAACTTATTTACAGCGGATGTCAAGGTTTCTTATGATGTTCTAGATAACTTAAACCTATGTTCTCACCAACTTTATGTTGACAGATTTTAGTGTCATTTTCAGGTGAGGTAGTTGTGCAAGATGATGTTAGAAGTGGCTAGAGTATAGAGGCTGCTAGGATTGCATTCGGAGGAATCTCCTTTCCTCTTAGATTTTATTTTGTGTTTTGATTAAGTGAACTTTGTGGTACCTATATGTTTGATGTTTGTTTATTTGTATGTCTTTGGTAAGAGGTAGGCCTGTTACCTACTTACCTAGACGCCTGCATTGTTGAGATATTGTCACGACATTTGTGTCGCCATCTATGATATTTCAATTTCATTTAGTTCTCTCTATAGACACGTTGTTGTTGTGATGATATCCATACGTCGCGCCCCATATTCCGCCATGGTGGGGTGTGACAGAATGGTATCAGAGCCAATGGTTATAGAGAATTAGGTTTCCTAGTCGTGTAGCCTAGTCTATAGCTTAAGGGTCCCTGCATATAGGCATCATAGGAGTATGTGTGCATTTTATAGTAGTTGATGTGTTTGAATATTATTTTCGCAGTATTTGTTAGGTTATGAACTAATATGGTTCATACTTAACTACATGTTATTTTCTTTACGAGTTTTGATTAGTGCGGGTGGAACCATGGTCGTATACGCTAGTTATTGTTGGATTTCGTTTAATTATGTTTTCATGTTCTTTATACATTTTGAATTTTGTCTACGCTGGTTCAGCTGGACTACGTGTTTATGTGTTTCGTGCATTGACTATGTTATTTTAATACATGGGGTTTTGGATCTTATCTTGTGTGGTTATGTGCTTGTGAGTTGTTGGATTATGTGTTATGTGTAGTATTAATTTCTTATAAGTGTCAACATAGGAGGGAGTACATTAGTAAAAGGGAACATGTATAATTATGGAGGCCTACATAATTATATATGTGCCACAAACACCACTGGACTTTCAAGTATGATTGCATGAAAGAGAGTTAATACATGCTTGTATAGTATATGTTGGATGGATTTGAGTGTACGTACGCTTATGCCTATGTATGTAAAATTATTTTCTACTTACCGGTTGTATTCTTGGGATGGTTGCTAGCTCGTTTCTCTTTGAGATGTTCAACTTCTGTAGTAGCGCATTTCTCGGGTCCTCATTTCACGTGTTTGTTTGTACGGTACTTTTGGCGTGAAGGATTTTGAGATGGTGGAGATTTCTTTTTGGGGTAACGATGTCTTTTGTTTCGAGTTATACATGGTAAAAAAAAGAACTTGCAAATTGAAAAAAATGTTGTTGGTAGTCGATGAAATAAGGAAGTGTCGGGATCATGTTTCAAATAAGGTGGAATATAAAATCTTTAACATATAAGCATGACTCGGTTATTTTAAAATATTTTGGTTTTGATCACCTAAAGTTATTGTTCTTAAGTTAAAAATTTTGTTCTTATTTAGTGAAATATGTTAAAATCATGTAATTAATAGAGTTTTAATTTTCTGGAATTAAAATAAATTAGGTTCTAGTTTTGGTAATTAATGGGGGGTTTTAGGGTTTAAAAATCGTTTTTTTTTGTATAAATCGGAGTAGGCAGAAACTGTCGCTAAACTGTCAAAATATGTCGCTAACTGTCAGAAACTGTCGCTAATGCCTAGGCAGATTTTGAGAAAAATCGTTTTGGTCATAACTTATTCGTTTTTAAAGGTTTTTGGGTGATTCAAAAGCCTAAAATTATGTACTCGGAACATACTTTTCAAATTATGTACTCGGAACATACTTTTCAAATATTCAGAAAGTTTCGTAATTGGAAGTCAGTAGCTTGGTCGAATTAATTGTACAAGTGTTGAGTTCAAGGTTAATATTCGGACAACATGGTTTAAACTCGTGTTTTGGGTATATTTTGGTAATGAACACTTGGAGGGTTAACATAGAAATGAGTTGGGAAGGAATTTGAGAGTTCTTTAGACCTTATTATACGTGGTTATATTTTGATGAGTTTTGATTTATGGTTTTGATAAGTTTCCTTGCGGACGGTTAAGGCTCATGTGTTATTGGTTGAGATTATTTTCGTGTAAACTGAGTTCACGTTTGAACGTGAAGGTTTTATCAAGGATATGTATCCTCGTTTGTTTGCTGAGAATAAGTTTGAGTTTGGGAGTAAA
This sequence comes from Glebionis coronaria, assembly GCA_025667525.1. Classification (NCBI taxonomy): domain Eukaryota; kingdom Viridiplantae; phylum Streptophyta; class Magnoliopsida; order Asterales; family Asteraceae; genus Glebionis; species Glebionis coronaria. Next base: position 228,271 of record JANFOE010000770.1, read on the forward strand.
TCTCGGGACGAGATTTCTATTAGGAGGGAGTGATGTGACAACCCTAGGTTTTGGGTTTGTCACTTGGTCTTACTTTTAGGTTATTTTATGTGTGCTTACTTGAATTGTGTGTTTACGTGTTTATTTTGTGTGAACGAGGTTGGTGTGGTTATCGTTTATGAGTATAGAGTACTTATAAGTAAATCGAGGAACGGTTATTTCATGTTCATGAGCTCACAAGTGGTGACTATGAAATGAAAATGGTGATATTGTGGTGTTTACGTATACGTATAAGTATTATAGTAGTAGTATTTTTTTTAGGATTTACGGTTTAGCATTTAGAGGTCTCGGGTGAGGTAATTATCCATATGAATATTTTTCGGGATGGTTTTAAGTCATTTAGGACTTAGCTATAAAGTTTATTTCAAAATTTGAGATTTTTTATAAAAGTGTATATTTTACGTCTGTTACGGTAAAACGCGTAAAAACTGACTAGTTTTACGGTTTTGGGGTTTTGGAGGCTTTAAGAGCTGAAATAAATTAAGGAAAATTAAGGTAATATTATTAATACATATATTAATAATAAAAAGAAAAAAAAAACGAAAATTAAGGGGGTGTTAGTCGGTTTGGAAAAAAAGAAAAAAAGGAAAAAAAAAAGAAAAAAAAGAGGAAAAAGGAAAGTTGGGTTTGGGTTGGACAAGGATTCACCCACACCCTATATATTATATTATTTACTACCAAAAGAACATAATTAAATCCCTGGAGATTAATGGTCGACGGTTTTTGGGAGAGTTTTTAGGGTTTCATAGTTTTTTTCTTCTTCCATTAATTTAAAGGTAAAACCTTCAAATCCCTTTTTAATTAAATTGTTTTTATGTTTATTTAATCATCTATTGATGGATTAGGGTTAGGGTTTAATATAAAAACAGTAAATTAATGTTGTATTAATCATAATATGATGATCACATAAATTAGGGCTTGTAATTAGAGGGATTAGGGTTAATTAATGAGGTTGATTTTGTTAAACCCGTTTTTAAAAACTGGGCAGAATTTTGGGTCATTGTTTCGATCATATAGGGAGCTCTAAAAACTTTTATCTTACGATCCACATACCCCTGAAAAGGTATTTGAAGTGGCTTTCCAATGCAAGAAACTAGAACTAAATTGGAGGTCGGGAAGTGGGTCAAAAACAGGTTACAACAGTCGGAGGTCAAAACAGTTTTGAATTCAGCCTGTTTTCTTTTTAAGTTTTGGGTTGTTTGGGGTACTTAGGGTTGCATTGGGATCTTCTCACGAACATGAGAGATGGTTTATATATTGTAATAAGGATCTGCACTTGGGCTAAGATTGTGGTTTAGGGTAAGACCCTCTAATGGTAATGAACTTTTCATACGTTTAAAATCAGGAAAACTGGAATGACAAAAGTATATATATATATATCAGGGCCTTAACAGTAGCTTTAAGGTTAGGGCAAGTGGGAGGTGTTAGCCAACATATGTAAGGGTATGAATATTCCTTTTACAGAAACCATGGGTATGTTTAAGTGGACGTTTGACTTAAAGTTTTGAGACCTAAAACTGGGACTGTTTTGTGTAAAATTGTGAACGGGATAGCTATTAAACTTAACCAAGTTAAGGACTTGTTAGAGAAGGGTAATGGGGTGTTTAGAGTTATAAATGGGGTATTTATATGAGAGGGGGTTAGATGTCCATCATAGGTTGATGAACCATTTTAGAGGTTGGTTCATGTATTGATTTATGTGTTTTTGGATTATTAGCTTTGGGCTAGAGCAAGGACTTTGGAGAAGCAATCAGGTGAGTTCATAGTCCCGTTTTGCTATGTTTTTAAATGTTTTTTTTCCAGTATGGGATGGAGATGACACTTGAAATGTTCTTTAACATGATTTAGTACTATGTTATAAAATGTGTGGACATAAATGTGTTATTGTGTGACTTGCGTGCTTATGTGTTCTCATATGTGCTTTGGTACGTGTTTTGCTATGTGAATCTTGTTTGGATTGTGATTGGCTTTTGTACATAGATGTATGGGCGTCTATGGGACCAGTTGTGATGTGTGTGGAGCGTGGGGCACGATCCGTCCTGAGTACTTGTGCATCGTCTCTTCGGAGGCAAGATATCTCGACGGGGATATAGTTCATCTTCCACAGGTGGTGTGGGAAAGATCCGGATAGTGTGGTGTGTTCTTGTGCGTGTGACGGGATACTTCTTGATTGTTATAATGTGCTTTGTGAATTGTAGATGTGATTGGTACTTGGCTTGAGTTTTGTTGTGGATGCATGTAGCATGATTATCACATTATGGTCCATTACTATAAATTGTTTTTCTTCAACTTATTTACAGCGGATGTCAAGGTTTCTTATGATGTTCTAGATAACTTAAACCTATGTTCTCACCAACTTTATGTTGACAGATTTTAGTGTCATTTTCAGGTGAGGTAGTTGTGCAAGATGATGTTAGAAGTGGCTAGAGTATAGAGGCTGCTAGGATTGCATTCGGAGGAATCCCCTTTCCTCTTAGATTTTATTTTGTGTTTTGATTAAGTGAACTTTGTGGTACCTATATGTTTGATGTTTGTTTATTTGTATGTCTTTGGTAAGAGGTAGGCCTGTTACCTACTTACCTAGACGCCTGCATTGTTGAGATATTGTCACGACATTTGTGTCGCCATCTATGATATTTCAATTTCATTTAGTTCTCTCTATAGACACGCTGTTGTTGTGATGATATCCATACGTCGCGCCCCATATTCCGCCATGGTGGGGTGTGACACCAGCTCACAGGACCGGAATTGGTCCGGGAGACTACGGAGATGATAGTTCAGATTAAGAATCGGTTGTTGACTGCCCGAAGTAGACAGAAAAGTTACGCGGATGTGCGGCAGAAACCGATGGAGTTTGAAGTGGATAACCGAGTAATGTTGAACGTATCGCCATGGAAATGCGTCATAAGATTTAGAAAGCGAGGGAAATTGAATCCCCGCTATATTGGACCCTTTAAGATTTTATCTAGAGTAGGTCTGGTGGCTTACAAACTAGAGTTACCCCAAGAACTACATGGTGTTCACAACACATTCCATGTATCTAATCTGAAGAAATGTTTAGCAGTGTGTGATGAGAAAATCTCGTTGGATAAGGTTCGAATAGATGAGAAGTTGCATTTTATCGAAGAACCCGCAGAGGTTATGGATCGTGAGGTAAAGCAACTTAAACAAAGTCGGATAACATCGTCAAGATCTGATGGAATTCAAAGCATGGACCAGAATTTACTTGGGAACGAGAAGATGAAATGTGGAAGAAATACCACACCTCTTTGATTTCAATAAGAAGCGGACATCAAAATGAAATGGATCACGAGGACGTTGATCCCTTTTAGGAGGAAAAGCTGTGACAATCTAACATTTTCAGGTGGTAAATTATTTTCTCGTATATTATTTTGAAACTTATTTTTGTGTTGGTTGATGAACTCACAATTTACGGATTGAAATTTGGGCTTACGTGCATAATTTAACGTCCTTTACGACTAAACCAGAAACCCTAGGATTACGTATTTATGTTTTTGAACTCCGTTTTTTATGAGACAATTTTTATTAGATTCGTTTTGTGTCGTTGATTCATAATTTATAAAAACGTTTTTCGTAAAATGACCCGAGGGCACGCAAATCGAGGAAACTAGAATCAAGGAGTACCCTGTTGGGAATAAAATGTAGCCAGTTCACTTGAGCGCTGACAAGAGGAAAACAAGCGTTGATAAGAAGAAAACAAACGCTGACAGATCAAGCGTTGACAAGAAGAAGTCAAGCGTTGATAGGTTGAAGACAAGCACTGATAGAAAGATATGGTCTACGCGTATTTTGTTTCTAGTTTGTTTCTAGTAAAGATAAGTTCAACATTGTATTTTCTATAATTATCTTTACCTAGAATAGTTGATACGTAGACTCTTGTACAAGGCTTCTTATGTCTATAAAAGAAGACCTTTAGGTTATGTTTCAATATAAGTTTTCATACGTTAAACACTTTCATTGTAAGCAAGTTTGTTATTATCAATCAAGTGAAAGTTTGTTTACATCCTTTGTGTGTTCTTGTTTAAGTGTTAATTCCGCATAACACTTAGATTACTTTATACATAAACAAAGTTTCTCTACGTGTATAACTTGATCTAATCTCGTTTACATAAGCTTAATCGATCTACGTTTGGCATCAACAAGTGGTATCAGAGCTTGTTGAGAAACTTTGATCTAAAATAACACAAGAACCCTAAAAATCACCAAAACCCTAATTTTCACAAAACCCTAAAAACATCATGTCCACTCCAGAAGCAACCTCCTCCTCCTCAAACCACAACATCAAGATTCCCATGCTTGATGCAAACAACTTTGAGCTGTGGAAGTTCAACTTTGAGCAATATCTGGGGATCTATGAGTACACTCTCTGGGAGATTATTGAATATGGAAACACATTCAATAAAGCTCAAAAGATTGCTAATGCCATTGCTACAAGATCAGTTGTTCAAGGATGTTCAGAAGAAGATAAGAAAGAAAAATCTGATGATGGTAGAGTTGTGTCTGCTGAAGACATAGCAAAGAAAAGGGTTGATATGAAAACCCTAAACATTATGAAACTTTCTTTGGGACAAGAAAATCAGCACAAATACAGAGGTTATGAGTCTGCAAAAGACCTTTGGGCAGCCCTTGAAGTTGCATATGGTGGTAATGCTGATACTAAGGAAAAGAAGAAGAAACAACTCATGCATGAGTATGTTGTTTTTAAAGTTCAACCTAATGAGAAGCTTAGAAGTGTGAGAAGCAGACTGCTTGACATTACAAGCAAGCTGTCCTTCATGGGGACACAAGTTGGTGATGTTGACATTATTGCCACTTTTCTTAAAAGCCTTTGTGATGCGTGGAAGATTAAGGCAAGATCTATACTTGCCAATAACACTCACAAAAGTTCTACTTTTAATGATATCTACAACAAACTGAGGCTGTTGGAGAATGAAACTCTTTTGGAGCATGGAAGTACGTCTACCAATAGTAACATGGCCTTCTTCTCATATAGTGAAGGTCAATTTGATTAGAAGGATTCATACATGCACCCAGTTACTAGATCAACATGTGTCAATGTTGGATCATATCCTGTCAACGCCTTACATTCAGACGCTGACACATACAAAAATGACTCACCAAGAGTTAAGCCTGCTGGTTTGGATCTGGATACTGTGTGTGCATACATTGCTTCATTGCCCAATGGTTCAGTGATGACATATGAGGACCTTGAGCAAATAAGTGATGAGCACTTGGAGGAGATGGATATAAAGTGGAACATGGCTCTTGCAAGTATAAGAGCAAACAGATGGGATAGAAGGTTCAAGAGGAAGATGACCTTTAATGCAAAGGACACTGCTGGATTTGATAAATCCAAGGTTGAGTGTTACAATTGTCATTATATGGGGCACTTTATGAGGGAATGCAGATCTCCAAGAAGATCTGATGCTCGAAAACCCTCAAGCTGAATTGTTAAGGCTCAGGATCCTAAGGCCATGGTGGCAGTGCAAGAAATTGATGGCATTAGATGGGACTGGAGCTATTTGGCTAAGGATCAAGAAGAGGATAAAGCTTTGGTTGCTGAGATAGAAGAAGAAGAGCATGTTCAATATGCTCTCATGGCACACTCCTCCTCTTCATCATATAATGAGGTATAAGATGATGCTTTTTGTAGTAAGGGTTGTCGTTTAAATACTGAAAAACTTAACAAAGAGGTTTTAAAATTGTTAAGTGATGTGAGTACTGAGAGATGCAAGTTGTCTAACTATCAAATTGTTCTCACTCAAACTGAAAAGACAGTTTCTGAGTATAAGAAAATGGAGCTTGACCTAAAAGATAAAATAAATATCTTAAAACATGAGTTAAATGCTAGTAATGATGTTAGAAACATCATGGAAAGGGTCAATCCTGAATTATAAGCTAAGTTAGATAAGGCTATCAAGAATAAGGATAATGTTGACCTTAAAATTCAAAGATTTGATAAGGCCTCACAAACCCTAGGAGAATGTGTTAATAAACAGAGGGATCCTAAGGACATGACTGGAATTGGGATGAAAGACTATACTGATGTTCCACCACCAGCTGGGGACTTCTATGGTGTCCAAAGAAAGGACTTATCTTAGACTGGTTTACCAGAACTCCAAGAAGAGGAATTTATTCCTCCACCAAGAGTCCTTACCCCAGTTGAGGAATATAAGCAAAAGTTGACTGACTTGAATGAATGGAAGAAAGCCAACCCTACCTTATTTGTCAAGGGTGGCATGCTTTGTGATAGTCCAAATGAGTCAATACCTATTAAAGTAACAAACCCAATCACTGGCAAGACTGTTGACCTTGGCTCAAACACTGTTAGAAACCTAACATTAAGTATGCAGAAATGTATAGGAATACTAGGTCACCTAAAAGCCAAGTTAGTGATAATGGAACAGGCTTCTTCTCTTCTAGACCTAGAGTTATGTCTAGAAAAGCCTGTTACACTTGTGGTAGCTTCTCACATTTAGCATATAAGTGTGTCAACGCTCCCAAGCTCAACGCTGTTAAAAGGTCAAACACTGTTAGACCCAAAACTTTTGTGGAGCAAAGTCCACAAGTTGTTAGACCAGCCCTATTGTTTACTAAAGGGTCTAACACTCATGGACAAAGACCTTTTCAAAAGACCAATACATGGTCTAATAGGCAATGGGTTTCTGTAGCAAACCCTAGGTTCAACGCTGACAAGGGTAATTTTAGCGTTGACAAGACCAAATCCAACGCTGATAGAAACGTTCCCAGGCCTAAATATTTGCAACCACAGGGAAAGGGGTCTAAAGCTTCTTCTAGCTTGACATGGAGACCTAAGCAAGATCAAAACGCTAATTCTAATGGGATTTCTATGACCTGCAACATATTTAATTATATTTCAAAGGTCATCACAAAACCAATTGGGGTTAACTGGGTGTTTCATCCAAAAAGGGATGAACAAGGGGTTGTTATGAGAACTAAGTCTGTTCTTGTTGAACAACCAGATGAATCCAAGTCTGCTCAGGCTTGGGTTCCCAAAGAAAACTAATTTGTTTTCTTTATGTGCAGGGCATTCAAAAATAGGTGAATGATTATGGCTATTAGGATAGTGGATGCTCTAGGCACATGACAGGGAAGGAAGATTATCTCACTAACTTCACTCCCATTAAGGATGGTGATAAAGTTTACTTTGGAGGCGGATATGGAACTATCACAGGCAAAGGAACTCTTCTCACCAAGAACTTGCATTTTGAAAACGTGTTTCTGGTAAAAGAACTTGATTACAATCTTTTTAGTGTATCACAAGTCTGTGATAACAAAAATAAGGTTCTTTTCACTGATATTGAATGCTTGGTGTTGAGCAAGGATTTTAAAATTCCAGATGAAAAATATATTGACTATAGAACACCTAGGCATAAGGACATTTATAATGTGAATCTTAATGGGATTAGGATGAATAATAACATGTCATGTTTTTATGCTAAAGCTTCAGTTGATGAGAGTAATCTGTGGCACAGGAGACTAGGGCACATAAACTTTAAGAATATAAACAGACTTGTGAGACTTGGTTTGGTTGATGGTTTGCTTGAAAAGGCTTTCCACATAACCACTCTTGTGTTGCATGCCTTAAAGGAAAGCAGCACAAGGTCTCATTTAAGTCTAAACAGGTGCACTCTAGTTCTAAACCACTTCACTTGCTGCATATGGACCTGTTTGGTCCAACTAATATAGAAAGCTTGAATGGTAAATCATACTGCTTTGTCATCACATATGACTTTTCTAGGTTTACTTGGACTTTCTTCTTAGCTATGAAAAGTGACACTGCTGATACTTTAATTAGCTTTATTACTCAGATTGAGAAGAAAACTGGTAATGAAGTTAAAATGCTTAGAAGTGATAATGGTGGTGAGTTTAGAAATAAACTGTTGGATGATTTTTGTGCCAAGAAAGGGATTACTAGGCAGTTTAGTGTTGCCGAAACCCCACAGCAAAATGGGGTTGCTGAGAGAAAGAATAGAACCCTAATTGAACCAGCCAGGACTATGTTGGCTGATGCTCACTTTCCCATAGCTTTTTGGGCTGAGGCTATGAATACAGCTTGTTATGTTCAGAATAGAGCATTAGTCAACAAGATACATAACAAAACACCTTATGAGTTACTTTGGGGAAGGAAACCTAATATTGGTTTTCTTAAACCTTTTGGCTGTCATGTAGTTGTCTTAGATACTAGTGATGATTTAGGTAAATTTAGTGCTAAAGGTGATGAAGGCTTTTTCATAGGTTATTCAGTGCAGAGTAAGGGATATAGGGTTTACCTTAAGAAGGAAAAACGTATACTTGAAAAAGTACATGTTAGGTTTTTAGAGAGTAAACCTAGTGATCCTGAAAGTGGTCCAAATTGGTTGTTTGACTTGGAACCTCTATCTAGGACTTTGAATTATATGCCTGTTACTGATCCAGACATTGTGAAGGTAACTTCAAATGTTGTGGAAGAACCAGTTGTTGATGTTTCAGGTACACAGGTTGATGAAGAGGTTGGATCACAAGCAGACAAGTCATCTCCCATACAAGAGTATGTCACTATTCCCGTATGAACAGATGCTTTTGCTGCTGCTGCTGCTGGAAAGGAAAATGGTGGTCCCCAAGTATCACCAGTTAAAAACATGCATGGTCCTTCAGGCGCTGACAAAGGCAAATCTGGCGCTGACAGAACAAATTCAGGCGTTGATGGCTCAAACGTTGACAACACCATTTCAGGCGTTGATAACCCAAACACTGACAACTTTGGTTCAGGCGTTGACAACTCTTTTGAGCATATTTTCTCTTCAAATTTTGAAAAGGTAAACCTTCAAGCAGGAATGAAGAGGTTCATACAAATATTGATGGAAGAGAGTCTGAAGAAGATATTGGCAACTTGGATGATGAGATTGAAGACAACAGACTTTTTGAGGGAGGAGTTCTTACTTCCACTATGAAGAATCACCCCACTTCTCAAATTATTGGAGATGTGATGTCTCCTGTTCAGACTAGAAGATCTCATCAGAGTCTTGGTGGATTTATTGCCAATATGCACAAGAAGGTTGATACCCCTCTTGTTCAAGCATGTTTGTTTGCCTATTTTCTGTCACAACAGGAACCCAAGAAGATTTTTTATGCTCTCAAAGAACCAAGTTGGGTGGAAGCAATGTAGGATGAGCTTCACCAATTTGTTATACACGATGTTTGGGAGCTGGTTGATTGTCCCAGGTATGTCAGACCTATTGGGACAAGATGGGTTCTAAGAAATAAGAAAGATGAAAGAGGCATTGTGGTCAGAAACAAGGCACGTTTAGTGGCTCAGGGATATACACAAGAGGAAGGGATGGACTATGAGGAGGTCTTTGCACCAGTTGCAAGGATTGAGGCCATAAGGATATTTTTAGCCTATGCTTCCTGCATGGGCTTCACTGTCTATCAAATGCATGTGAAGAGTGCTTTCTTATATGGCACAATTTTTGAGGAGGTGTATGTTATGCAGCCTCCTGGTTTTGAAGATCCAAAGAATCCAGACAAGGTGTATAGAGTCAAGAAAGCTATGTACGGACTTCATCAAGCCCCAAGAGCATGGTATGGCACATTGTCCACTTATTTTGTGGAAAATGGATTCAAAAGGGGCACCATAGACCAGACATTATTTACAAAGAAGGCTGGTAAGGATGTCTTACTTGTTTACGTTTATGTTGATGATATCATCTTTAGCTCCTCCAATCCAAAGATGAGTGAAGACTTTTCCAAGCTTATGACAGACAAATTCAAGATGAGTGCAATGGGGGAGATGAACTTCTTTCTAGGGTTACAAGTTCAGCAGAAAGAAGATGGTATCTTCATCTCTCAGGATAAGTATGTAGCAGAGATCTTGAAGAAGTTTGGCTTTTCTCCACATGAAAAGAGGGCTACTACTCCTATAGATAGAGAACACCCTTAGGGAAAAGTTGGAGATGGAAAAGAGGTGGATGTCAGGCACTATAGATCAATGATTGGTTCATTGATGTATCTCACAGCCTCAAGACCTGACATCATGTTTGCTGTGTGTGCATGTGCACGCCATCAAGTGACTCCCAAAGAATGTCACCTTTATGCTGTCAAGAGAATATTTAGGTACCTTAGATGTTATCCAGATTTGGGATTGTGGTATCCAAAAGATTCACCATTGGAGCTTATCGCATATTCAGACAGTGACTATGGTGGTGATACATTTGATAGAAAATCCACAACTGGTGGATGTCAGTTTCTTAGGAGTAGGTTGATATCTTGGCAATGCAAGAAACAAACAGTGGTGGCCAATTCTACAACTGAAGCAGAGTATGTTGCTGCAGCTGCTTGTTGTGGACAAGTCTTATGGATTCAGAACCAGCTGTTGGATTATGGTTATAATTTCATGCATACCAAGATTTTTGTTTACAATAACAGCACCTTATGCATTATTAAAAATCCTGTACATCATTCTAAAACAAAACACATAGAAATTAGATATCATTTTATAAGGGATTGTTTTGAAAAGGGTTTAATACAACCAGATAGGGTTGACACAGAAGAAAATGTGTCTGATTTATTAACTAAACCTTTTGATGCTGGAAGGTTTCAATACTTGGTAACAAGTATTGGAATGATCAATCTCACATAATATGTGTTTTGGGGTCTTAATGTAAAAGTATGTACAGGATAATGCATTGTTATTGGTCTTTTTGAAGTTAGATTTTCCACTATATTTTTCTAACGCTGACAAAGGTTATCTTAACGCTGACAAGTGTTATCGTGGCGTTGTCAGCAACAATGTTAGTTTTGTGGTTTTTAATCTAAGTGTGCGGGTGGTGTTAGCATTGTACCATTGGATACAGAGTTGCTTATGGATCCTTGGAGAATCATTTGAGCATGTTTTCATTTATGGATGATGGTTGGAATATTTATATTCTAATCTTGACATAAATTTTTATGTTCATTTTTGGGCAACATATGTATCACAGTTTAAGGGGAGGTTTTAGGAACCTTTAGGACTTTTGGGTATTCTTATAATACTCTTATCACAATTCTAGATTGTGTCCACAGGTGAGTATGAGTTAGTTTACTAAATCATGAGGCACTGTAGCATGCAAAGTTGATATACTATGCATGCTGCCAAGACATTTTTTGGCCTAGAATTGGTTGTGGTCTGTTGGGAGACTTGGGAATGAATTTATCATGGGTTTTACCTGGGAGTTACAAGGAATTTTATGAGATAACTTAGTTGTTAAGAATTTTGGTTAGCAAGGGACACTAGAGGACTGTTATGTCTATCTTGCATAAGCAAGTGTGCATAACTGGACAGTGCTTGCCGCCCTATAATAATTATCAATTTATAGGTTATCTTCACTAGGATAAATTACTTTGTTAAGGTCCTTTTTCATTTTTATTACTTTTATTTTTGGACGCTGACAAGTATTTTTCCAAGCGTTGTTATGACCAATTTAGACTCTGACATGGCTTTGGCAAACGTTGACAAGAATATAGCCGTTGGGCGTTGATGGGTTATTTTTAGCCGTTGACACTCATTGGGACCTACCCAGTTGTTACTTTTTGACGAATTTTGGGGCTGTAATTTTAGGAGCAGATAACTTTTAATTAATGCATGAGATAACTTATTTTCTTTTCAATATTTTCATCATTATATTTTTAAAATAGTTGCCTCATTTTTTACCAATCACATGCACCTATCTCTCCTATATATTTGGCTCCTATTTTTAAACAGGGTACCTCATATTTTTTTCTAACAATTTTCTCCTATAATTCATCTTTCTAAATATTCACAAACAGCTTTCTTCAACAATGGCACCAAAATTTAAACCAAGTGACTTGGTGTTGGGATTCATGAGTCAACACAACATGATTGCATATTTGGACGCTGATGACACTCTGTTTCCACAATACACCCAGATGGTGGCGTATTTGAATGCATCCCCAATTAGGTATGCTCTTTCTCATGCTCCTCTCATCTCTGTCACACATATTAAGCAATTTTGGAACACTGTTAGTTCCTCAACAGTTAATAATGTGACTACATTATCATCTATTGTTCATGGGCGTACTTGGGTGGTTACTGAAGCCTTGGTTCGCCAGGCTTTGCATCTTGATGATGCAGATGGTATAACCACCCTTCCCATTTATGAAATAGAACAAGGACTAAGGGCTTTGGGGTATCATTTCCCTGATGAGGGCACTTTAAACAAATATCATAAACAAGAGTTTCCCCCAGCCTGGAAGTACCTCATACATGTCATCTTACAATGTTTGAGTCCCAAGTGTACTGCACACAATGAGATTAATAGATTAATTGCTAGTGCTATTGTGTACATTGCAACTGGGCAAAAGTTTAATTATTCTAAAATGATTTTTGATGGCATGTGTAAAAACAAAGGGAGTAAGATGACTTTGGCTTATCCCAGATTTTTACAAATGGTTTTTGATGTGCAAAATTACTGCACAAGGGATCATGATGACTTTTATGAGATCCCTGTGCAAAAGAAAGCTATTTTTACCAAGATGAACTCACCCCCTCACCGTGACTTACCCCTCACCGTGACTTACCCCTCACCCCAGCTATGCTTGCTGTTATTGCAGCAGCACAACCCCAACCAGACCCACAACCGCAACTTGACCCAATACCAGAACCTTTGCCTTCACCTCAACACATGGAAATTGACCACGAACCCTTTGACGCTGACACTTTAAATGTTGGAGTTGACACAAGTAATCCAGACGTTGACACCATTCCTTCACAGACCCAAACACCCCTTAACCTTCCCACATCCACCCAATCCACATCATCTTCTACCCCACCACAATATAGGTTGCAAAAACGCCAAAGGACTACTGGAGTGTTCTCTTCTAGTGGTCCTAGCCATGTAGCAGAGAGAACCACCACCACAAGTGTGGTTGGTGCTATGGATGAGGCTGGGACTATTGGTTCTGGCTTAGATGCAGGCCAAGACAGTCCTGACATCTTTAAGACCTCATCCATGCCCCATGAATCTAACTTGGGAGGTCAAATATCCATTTTAGAGGAGGGCATATTGGAACCATACACATTAATGGAATTGACGGCTGTCTGCATTAGCTTGCAAAAGCAAAATGCAGACTTGGTACAAATTGTTAGTACACAAGGCCTTGAACTCAAGCAATTGAGGGAGAGGATTGTCATTTTGGAGAATGCTAGCACAAGGCGCGGGATGGAGGAATCTTCCAAAGGGGAGGATGAGCAGATTAATGTGAGTGATAAGGGCTCACATGATGGTGAATCTTTGGGTGTTGTTGAAGCCCCCACTGAATTGAAGAAGCAGCCAGGTTTTGACACATCTCTGGTAACTCCTACCAATTTAGACTTGTCTTTTACAGCTATGTTGGAGCAAATTACAAGAGGCGCTGAGACAAGTAATTTGGGCGTTGACAAGCAAAATTTGAACGCTGATACACCAAGCGCTGACATGAGCAAATTGGGTGCTGACACAAGGAATTTGAGCGTTGATAGACTTGCAGATGAGGTTGATGTATTCCAGTCATCAGCTATCATCAAAGAAGTATCTTCACAGGTATTACCATCATCCTTACCCATCATTGATCCATTAGATAAGGGTAAAGGAATCATGGTAGAAGTAGATGTTCCAAAGAATGTAGCACAGGTAGAGTTTGATAGAAGGTTGGCTGCACAACTTGTGGAACAAGAAAGGAAGAAGGTTGGTGAATCACCATTTGTTGTCACTTCAGAGGAACAAGAAGGAAGTGATGAAGCCAGTTCAGATTCAAGTGTGATGATAACTGAGCAACCAGAAAGACTTGAATATGGTGATGATTTGGCAAGAGAGAAGCTTAGAGAGTTGAAATTGCAAGTAGATTTTGATATGCCAGAAGTTGTTCAGATGTACCATGCTTGGGAGGATAGATGTATGGAGAATCCAGATTTGACTATTTCAGACCAAATTTGGGGTTTGGAGATTCTCCTAAGAGTTCAAAAAGACTGCAAGGTTATTCTGAAACACAAAGATAGCAATGTTCTCTCAATGCTGAAGAGGGATAGAAGGGAGCTTTACTACATGCTACTCAGATGTCATGGAACAGGATGGACCTATAAGAAATTGTTGGGATTATCCTTTGAAGAGTTGGAGTACAAGGCTTATCCCATTTGGGCAAAAGTGTAGGAAATGAATACTATCAGACTTCTTTCAGATGAAAGGAAAGAAGAACTTGCAGAAGAGATGGAGCTTAAGAGGGCAATGATTGTTCCAAGACCTTTGAAGAAGGGAGTTCCTCTTGAGTTTCCTAAAGATATGGATAGATTGAAGCCCAGTGAAGCTGTTATAAGAAGGAGCATCAAGCTCTCACCTTTGGAAGCTTTAGATATGGTACAAGTGTTACCTCTTGATGCCAGAATCCCTATCATAAGCTATGAAGAAGATGCAAGTGGGTTTTGGAAGATTGGCAGGTATGGGAAAGAGGTACACACTTTTACTACTCTTGTGTCTCTCTTTACAAGTGTGGATAGAGAAGACTTGGTAGACCTTTGGAGGTTGTTGGAGGCTAAGTATGAGACTGAAGCTCCTACTTCAGTCAATGGAATAAAACTTTGGTCAACATTCAAGAGAATGTGTGGACCAAAAGAAGAAGATCCTGCTGTTTGGAAGGATCTTGAGGATGATCTTAGTGGTCTTCAATGGCGTTTGTATTCAGCTGTTGGTGTGTATTATTTTAGCTCTACAAAGTTTGCTGAGTATCTTCTTGTAGATGGTCAGTATCCCATGTCCAAAGAAGTTTTGGAAAAGATGAAGACAACACATCTAGAGATTGACTATTCAAGTGACGTGGCCAAAGATTTGATTAGGCATGTTTATTACCAATATGATAAGCGTTGTCAGATTCCTCCTAGTTCTTAATTTTTATTCAGAAACTTGTTTACTAGAGTAGATATCAAGTTTAGGGGAGGATTGTTGGGAAGAAAATGTAGCCAGTTCACTTGAGCGCTGACAAGAGGAAAACAAGCGTTGATAAGAAGAAAACAAACGCTGACAGATCAAGCATTGACAAGAAGAAGTCAAGCGTTGATAGGTTGAAGACAAGCACTGATATAAAGATATGGTCTACGCATATTTTGTTTCTAGTTTGTTTCTAGTAAAGATAAGTTCAACATTGTATTTTCTATAATTATCTTTACCTAGAATAGTTGATACGTAGACTCTTGTACAAGGCTTCTTATGTCTATAAAAGAAGACCTTTAGGTTATGTTTCAATATAAGTTTTCATACATTAAACACTTTCATTGTAAGCAAGTTTGTTATTATCAATCAAGTGAAAGTTTGTTTACATCCTTTGTGTGTTCTTGTTTAAGTGTTAATTCCGCATAACACTTAGATTACTTTATACATAAACAAAGTTTCTCTACGTGTATAACTTGATCTAATCTCGTTTACACAAGCTTAATCGATCTAAGTTTGGGATCAACATACCCGTAAATAAATGGGGATGAGACAAGATAAACTTGCTTCACCCCCACACATGGGACGGCTAACTTAAGCCAACACATCAAGGATGTGTCAAGTTTACTTGATAAACTAGGACACTTGTCCTAGTTTACTTCTCAAAACCATATACACCACAAAACCACTAGCAACTAAACCATTTAGCTAATTTCATACATGCAAATCTCACAAATCCTCTCATCTCTCCCTCATCATTGTCGTCTACTCTAACCCAAAAACACCCCCATTTGATCTTGATTCAACCACAAATCCTATGTTATTCATACATAAGATGATGTCCTTTTGAAGCTTTATTGATTGGAGGTTAATATAACATCCAAAAAGAAGTTTCCTTGTTATCTTGGGGCTGATTTTCCACAAGGTTTTCTTGAAGTTGGGTGATCTTGAAGTTGGTTTTGGTGTACCACAAGTTTTGTCATCAAAATCCAAGCCTTGATCATAACTTTCACAATCTTGGTTGGTAACAAGATCATTCTTTCCATTTCCTTGTTATTTTGTAAATGTAAATTTGTATTTTCTTTCTTAATGTATATGTATATGATGATATATAATGATCAAAAGTATTATGTGGGGATCTTGTGTTGATAAATTTGGTTAAAAAGATTGAAAACTACATGTAAAGGTGTTAAAATCATGTCTAAAATAGTAGGTTGTATAAAACAATAAAGAAACTTATGATAACTTGTTAAAATGACTTGGATAATTTAATATACAGCAAGGTATGTGACTTGTACATATGTGAGAGTTGGCCGCTCAATGGAATCCATAAAATGAGTGAGATATGATCAAAACAATATTGAAGTTCAAATCTGTATAGTCTGTTTTGGATGAACTGTTAGTGACATTTAGAGGTTGAATGAGCAGTAGCTAAACTGGAGTTAACTGTAACACATATTATGTAGTTTGTGCTGCCAAAAAAAAGCTTCTATCTCCTTGTAGAACTCAAGATATGGTAAAAATGGTGAAAGTGAAATTCATAATCAGATTTGTAAAATAAAAGTATATATTATAAAATTAGCACTCAAGTAAAACTAATATAAAATATATACCTAAAACCCACTAACTTATATATTACATATAAATAAGTATATACTTTCATAAATAAATGGGACATTTTATAAAATGGCAATTTGATAAGTTTTATAAGTTATAAAACTATAAACATAAGTTTTACGTCTTTTCGGCTAAAACCGATAGATTAACGATTTCGTCAATTAAAACTTAGATGGTCGGACCCGTCTAATGTAAACTTTATATAACTCATATACTAATGTATAAGTACATTTTACAAGTAAAAACCGATAAAACCCGAGCTTTATAACATATGGACATTAACGGGCCAAATTAGCCTTATTGGACTATTAACCCAACTAATTTGGCTAAACACTAATGGACTTACTCATTGGGCTTAACCCACTTGAGCCCAACATGTGAGTATAGGGCTGATGTTAAAAGTGTAGTTGGACTAATATAATGTAATGGGCTTATCATGGGCTTATTGGACCTTAACATGTAAACAAGTTAAACTAGTGAAACTAGTCTAAAAATTTACCAACACATAACACAAAAATGTTGAATAAAGATATAAAATCCCACTTGATCATCATCATACTTATAAAATCATCATATATATATATATATATACATAGCTATTATTTTTATAAAGTCATTGGACAAAAGTCTAAGACCGAGTATTATTTATATAGGTTTCCGTGATGAAGCACGCCCGTAGCCGATAACCCGCCTTTCATAATCAACGTGAGTTCATAGCCTCGCACTCTTTTAAATTTTTTATAAAATGTTTTGTAAACCCGCGATGGAGATAACATGCTAGTTTTTGATAAAAATAGAACACAAGTAGTCCCGATGGTATGCTTATTGATATGGACCTAAATGATGCTATGACCCAATAAATGAGACGAAAAGGATTATTATAGTTAGGTTATGTCACTTAAAGTCCCATTAGCATGAATTGTAAACTACCGGGATTTGGTAGACGCTTATGCATATGATAGTACTATTTGTGGAAGATCACCCCAGTTCGCACCTTGACGGTTGATCCCCATCGTGCCACATTGATTGGTAAGCGAATTTATGTATGAGAAGATTTACATAGCATGATTATTGTGACGACACACTAACTTAGATGGGCAAACTTTTTTCGGGTTCGCGGCCCGTTGTTTGTTATAGTAAGGTAACAATGTCATGCGACTAATAATAATCCAACAAAATACAATAACGATATGAATAATGATAATAATGTTACCAATAATGGTAATATTGAAACTACGGTTTCATGGACGGTTTGAGATGTATGATTTGATTTTTATATTGCCTGACTAGCAATACGAGGACTTACTTCTGATATTATACTTGTGTTCTGATTTCTATGACTGTTTTATATAACGGTTTTTATTAAACTCTATGAATTCACTTGGCATTCGCTGATATAATTTTTGCATGTTTTATCTCAGGTGCTTGAAGGTAACTTGGATGGAGATCAACTCTGATGGCCCATATAATAAAAATTATTCATTCGATCTATGTTTTGTAAACTTTATGACTGTGTAATTTGGGGACCTGTTGTACACTTAAAACTTGTATTTCGAATGAATGTATGTTAAACCTTGTACAACCATTTTTATGCGTTGTCTATGATTTGAGTTACTGTGCTATCCCGTAATACTCTAATGACTCTTCCGCTGTACCGATATGAAATTTGAGAGTGTTACGTTCCTTTCCAGATTAAATCCCTGCAGCGTATTACAAATGTTAATACCGCATCCCGTATCATATACCCAGGAATTTAATTTGTATGTTAGAATGAACAGTCCAGTCATAAATAAAGTACCTGAAGCTGCAGCGCTCTGCTCAGATTTCTTTATTTCTCGCAACTCTTTGAGGTAAAGAGGGAAATTCCTCTTCCAGTGACCACTTGCCTTGCAATGGTGACAAGTCTCATCTTTTTGAGATCTATTCTTCTTGACAAAGTTCTGCTTAGGTTTTGAATAAGTCGCAACTTGTTTGCCCTTATCACCCTTGCCTTTGACTTTCTTCTTGTTCGCTTGCGGTTTTGGCTTACTCACTCTACCCTTTCGTATGGTTAGTACAGAAGGCGTAGAAGTAGATGCCTTTTCTTTTTACCCCTTTTCATAGAGCATTGCATGCAAATCATTAACTTTCTTCCATTTGCAATGCATATTATAGTTTCGAACAAAATCATTGAAGTCCTTGTTAAGGGACCTATTGATCAAGTTGATAGCCATATTATGATCATAGGATTGTCCTAGTGCAATGAGTTGTTCCATATAACCCCTCATCTCCAAGTAATGGTCACTTACAGACTTTCCTGGAGCTTGCTTGGAGCTTGCTTGCAGCTATGCAGAGCATCTAATAAGTCGTAGCTCTCCACAGCTTGCGGCTTCTCGAACATACCCTTGAGCTCATCAAGCATTCGCTTTGGTGAAAATAGCTCATACTTCTGTTGAAGTGGAGGAGCCATTTTACCTAGCATTAAGCAAGCCACTTCAGAGTGCTTCTAAACAATAGCAGCATGTTCAAGCCTTTGCGCATCAGATGCTCCTTCAGCAAGATCCTCCGGATAGGGAGTAGTCAAGATATCAATAGTACCCACTGCTCTCCAGACAATCCTTAGTGAGTAGTACTAATCATTGAAGTTTGGGCCAGTAAGTTCAGGACGTTCAAAGAAAGCTTTGAGTGCAGAACTTATAGTGTTACTGGTGGGTTGAGCCATTTCTACATAAATAAGTTCAAATATTAGTATTTTCAATAACAAAATACTTTCAAGAAAATAAAATCACCCTGGTATAAAACCCATATTATTTTCCTTGAATTCTAGAACTATATTGACATAGATCCATTACATTAGTTGATCTGCTAGTAATGAATGTACTCAATGTAGCGACTTGTCGAACAATTCATTTGACAAACAATTTTCAATTTCTAGATATTTAAAGGATTTGCATTGCCAAAAAAACGTTTTGCATTGTAAACATGATTCATCCCTTCTGAATGCCTTAAGTTTCTAGATCTCACTGAGTAACTTAATTAAGTCGTCTAATCTGAGTAACGTAAAACCATCATACGGATTCTCATTCTATGAAAGTTTTCTCCATCACAACATCACCCAAAAATCTCATTTGATGACGTAGTAATTTCAAGTGTTCTTCAATTAGGAGCATTCGACTTAAATTTTAAGGGTATAAATTTTGATGTCAAAATCAATGTATGGAGAAGCATGCATACAACTCCATAGCATAAGTTTAATAAAACATTTAGTAAACTTTTTCACGAGACTAATTTTCTACATAAATTATGTTGAGGTATTGGTTAAACCAATTAAAGAATTTACCCAAAACTATTCACAACGTACTTTTGCTAGAACTCGGATTCGCACAAACCAATACCCTTATCCATTGTGTTTCGGATGTGAATTTGTGGTAAATCACACTTAAGGTATAATTCAATTAATAATCGTAGGTAATTTCAATTTGACGCACAGGCGAGTCTAGAATTTGGTCAGCAACTAATGGAATAACACCTCCTTCCTTAACCGGGTACATGACCAGCGGTGCGTTAAACCCACTTTATAGTTTGTCAAAAGGAGTAGGCCGTTAGATTATTATTGCAATTCACCAATCAATGTAATCTTATGTAATTTAAATCTCTAACAAATCATTATTTTAATATGATTTAGTCCATATTATTTC
The DNA here is from genome assembly GCA_025667525.1 of Glebionis coronaria. NCBI lineage: Eukaryota > Viridiplantae > Streptophyta > Magnoliopsida > Asterales > Asteraceae > Glebionis > Glebionis coronaria. Next base: position 248,582 of record JANFOE010000770.1, read on the forward strand.
TTTTAAAAAAACCCTTGTTTACAACAATTCAACAATTTTAATATAAACAAGTAAAAAAACTAAATCATAAACACATAATAAAAATTTGTATGTGCAATAAATAAATCAAATAGCCACATGCATACGATTTATTCAATAATCATCAAATCTAGGTCGTTATATCCATAAAAAGTCTTTCCTAATTCAAGATTTATTGAATCAAATAATCACGTAGCACATAAAATCATATAACCATATAATTTTACGATCTATGAAAACATGCACGTTATCATGGATTCCTCACAAATCTTAATAATTAAATCTCTACGGATCGTAACCAAACATGACATAACAATTAATCATGCAATTTAATCTAAAGTTATCCCACATGTAATTTAGGGTCTTAAAACAATTCTTTTCTTTATTAAAAATTCGGCCAAACCCCTAATTTTAAAAAAACAAAACCTTAATTTTAAGAAAACCTAAAAAACATGTAGTTTTAACTCAAAACAATTATTAGTTAAAAAACTTTAGATTTTTGATAATTATAACATGTTAAAACGATTCTCGATGCCACTGAAGGTTTATATAGTTCATAAAAATTACACAGAACCCTAAACGAGATCAAAACACACATAGCGGAAGCGATTTAACAAAATCATAATAATAACACAATTATAATTAGTCGAATTAGGGTTACATACCGTTACACTAAAGCAAATCCACAAGACAAACAACGAATCACCAATTTGGGTTTATACCGTATATCACCAAGATATAGTCTAAAGTAAGACTATATTATGATCTTGTACACACGTAATACAACGAGCTGACCGTTATTCTAGCACATGTAAGCCGAGCTGCAATGCTTGTAATAAATCTACCCAACAACCCTAGAGAGAGGCTAGGACTAGATAATAAGTAAAATTGATCAAACCAGAAAACCAACCAAAAACCCTTTGTGGGTTTATCTTGTGATCGCAAAGAGAGAGGGGAGAGGAGAGATTCGTTTCTATTGAATTATGAGGAGAAGGTTTGTTTATATAGGCCTAGACTTGTATCCAAAAATAAATAAAATGAAAGTTTTTCCCCCTTCCTTTTCCTCAATAACCGACTGACCAAAACGCCCCTTAGGGGTGTTCCAGAATCCTCCATCCTTCTTTCTATTATATTACTTACTATATATTTATTTAACGCTCGTTAATTCTTAACTCTTAATTATTTAATGATCGTTAAACTTATGTCTCAATTTAATTTAATAAATACATAAATATATATTTATTAAATAAATTAATAAATACAATAAATATATTTATTAAATAAATTAACTCTTTACGTATTATGTGCAATCCCGTAATCTCGAGTTCGATCCTATCACACGACTACTAAATATAAGTCCATAAACTTTCAATACAAAAATTTTCATATAACATTTTCCTTTTGAAGAGATTTTCAACTTCTGTTTTCCCAATTTCTTCATACAGACTTAGCTTCAACTTTCTTAGCTTATCTCTTTCATGTAATCAGTACAAGTTGTCAATCTCTTCTTGGGAAGCAATCCTCGCCTTGTTAATTCTTTCCTTCATAGTGGAATCGCCTTTGTTCTTGGGCTGGATTGTAGGTGTACCTTCATCAGTTGTGTCATTGCTGATGGTAAGACCCTCAACGTGGTTGTCCTTAGCTGAAGACTCCCCCTGAGTCATAGCTGGACTTTTCTCAGCAAATGGTGACTCATAGACAACTGGTTTTTTCTGAGCCTTCTTCTGTGCATGCTTCTGAAATAACTGTTGAATGGTGTTTTTCTCCCCCTCGGCAGAAGATTGCCCAGCAACTTCTGATGAACCACCATGAGGGAGGAGTGCAACAAGAGAGTCCAAAGTAGAGGATACCTTAGCCAGCATGGTTAGAACATGTTCAAGGGCACCAAGTTTCTGTTGAACCTCTTCAGATAAGGTCAACTTTTGTTTCTCCAGCATTGCTACCCTATCCTTGATCTTTGTGACAAAGTCACATAAGTCATTTACTTGGCCAGGTACCGGTGTGAACTTTGGCATAAACTCCATGGAAGCACCATTGATGGAGTCCATGAGGGAGGACATCTCTTGCTTCAAATAAGTGATGGTGAAAACATCTTTCACCATAGGCTTCAAGGCATCAAGAATAACATCTTTGATTTGTTCATTCGTGGGAGAAATTGGTGTTGCTTTTAATGTGGCAATTTCAGCATCGGCAATGACCTTTTCTTCCTTAAGCCTATTCATCTCTAAAGAACCAACACTTGATTGATCAATTCGTTTACCTGGACAGCTCTAGGGGATGGTGGCTTTGGATGTTGTTCAGCAATGTCATCCTCTGGCTCACTTTCATCAAGATTCACTGGATCCCTTTCATCAAAACCCAACTCCCTTTTAAAGTCCTCCGAAGACATATTGAACATGAAAGAAGGCAAGTGTCCCATCTTGTCTTCAGTGGTGAGAGGCACTTCCTTGTTTATCTTCTCAGCATCACCTCCAGTGTGAGGATCAGTTTTTACTCCTTCACCACCAGGGTTGGTTTTACCTGATGGATCCTGAGAAAAAGTCCCTAATAAATTAAGATCAATGATGATGTTTTTGGTTCCTTCAATAGAACCCTGTTGTTGTGGTGTTACATCATTAGAAATAGATTGGCCAGGATCAGCGTTAGCTGTTGTATTTGCTGAAGCCTCACGTCCTGATGTTCACTCAGAGTGACAAATGATAGAATCTGGCAAAGAACTTACAAATGTATCTAAATTTAAATTTCTTACGAATGCAGACTCCACACTACTGAGCTGAGTGTGCGCTCTTCACCTATATCCCCCAAAGAAGTTGGGATAGAGGTTGCCTTCTGGGCGTCTTTATGCATGTCATCCCCAACATGGGCTGAAGGTGGCGTTTGGCTGGGGTTCTTTTCCTTGGCCGAGGACTTAAGTTTCTTCGAAGCATGGTCGTGGGATTCATCAGCAATCTCCTTAGATGAAGATTCTGTGAGGGTTCTCCTTTTCTTGGACTCACGTCTACATTTTTAGTATTAACAAACGTTTGCTTCTTACGTGGTCCAGAAGAAGCTCCAGGCGTTTTGCCTTTTAGATCCCCTTCTCCTGTTGGACAAGTGTCTTTTGGAGGATTATACACTACTGGACCATCTGCTGAGCAGATGTCCAGCATGGGTTGTGTAAAACGAGGATCAGCAGTACTAACTGGAATGTTCCAGCATTTAAGTTCAAAAGGTTGAAAGGCCAGTTTTTCTCCCTTGAGTTTAGTAAATGTTTCTCCAAGGTGGTCAGCAAAAAGGAGGTATAACAATCTGGTGTCGACCACATTCTTTCCCCTTGTTTTTTTCTCCAGTTTTCCATGGAGATCTTCAAAGATTAACCTCCGAAAATCCGCCTTGACCTCCTTGGCCAGACAATATAAAATGATGGCATCCTTTTGATTAATCTGATCAAGCCCACCAATTTTGCCCCCAAGCATTCTATCAAAATGGTCATCAATAATTTCCACTTAGGTGGCAAACAACTTCTCCTCAGCCCGCCCTTTCCAGTGATCTCTTCAGTATACCCAATTTCTTTAAAGAAATTTTTAACAATCAGAAAATCATCAGGTATAGCCTCATAATCACTAGGGTTTTCTAAATAATTTAACCCCAAAACCCTTCTAACCAACGTTAAACCAATTTTACCATGAATACCAGCAGTTGTTGAATCAAACTCAATGAATTTCTTGTTCTAGGAAGGTTGTGCAGTGAACCAAAACTCCTTTAAAACGTTTTCAAACATCATTCCTGGGTCTTTAAACAATGCTTCCCTAAGAACACATTTAGACAAAAAAAATTCATGACCTCATTCCTAGGAATGGATTTAATGACTTCTGGTTTGACCAAGGTGAGGTTATTGGGTTTAAAGATGATGTCCTCAATAGGATAGTTAACATGAATGGATGGGTTTAAGGTGATCTCAGTATCCTGTTGAGAAGATGATTCAGCCATTGTTGTTGGTGTGGTTTTTTTGTTTGAGAGAGAGGGAGTTTTTCTGTGTTTTTTAGAGATGAAAGATTTGTAAGCTTGAAGTGAAATCCAACTTCAAAGAGTTTATATAAACACTTGACTGAATTTTGAATGTTTTTTATAAAACTTTTTAAAGAAGTTACAAAATTTTAGGGTTTCTTTTGAACAAATGGCACAAACTCTCTCATTAACATTCTATAAAAGTATGATTTTTTCTGTTGCCTTGAACAGTGAAACGCCTCATGTGTCAGAAGTTGTTGACTGTGGATGTGGACGTTTGAAATTTCCTTAATAAACAATTTACACCTTTTGAAAGAATGTCTGTATTTATTCTAAAGAAATTTAATTCCATTTAATTTTCTGAAACACATTATTGATTTGTTTTAAAAGCTGTTGGCCAGATATGCGAAACCTGAAGGGTATACTTGTGAGCTTCAATGCGTCAGATGAGGCGACAAAACGCCATATACATGTTCACAAAAGTGAAGAAGACAGATGAAGTTGTACGCTCCTCTTTTTTTTGGGTAAAAGGGAATTCATACCCCGGTAAAATATATTACACTAAAAAACATTGAAGTAAAACGGATGTAGGTGAAGTCCTAACATCTCAGCCCGTTACATAGGAACATCCATGCACATTCCGTGCAACAATAAAATCCTAAAAAGAATGACAAACCATTCTTAAGGATTAAACATCATCAAGCTAGGAAAACATAGGAAATAACACAGTTACAATATTGAATACCTAACTTAAACCACCACATCACTAAACATACAAATCGAGATAAAATCTTCAGCATTATCCATCATCCTACATAATCTCGAACCCAAGCAGAATCATAAAGCATCCCGCCGGAAAATGCATCACCAAAAGATGCGTATATACATGTCAATGAAATCCCACTTATTAACCACCCAAAAAAACATAATCACCAATAAAAACACATGAATAGAAACACGCCCAGAGAAAATCCTACCAAAGACACAGCAAAAACTCCTTAGTAACCAGATAATCAAACAAAGTATCCCACTCCATGCATGCTCCTTCACACAAACATGTATATGATCAACACGTTCACACAATAATTGCAATACACATTCCGTTTTAAAAAAATTGGAATCCCATATTGGACGTACTAAAATGTTGCAATATAATAAGTGAATGTAGCCACCAAACGACTACAACATTACCATAACAACCACGTAAATTGAGTTAAATCTCAAACATTTATACACGTGTATGATTCAAACCGGAAGCATAATCAAGACGTGGTTGTTAGACAGGCCAGCTAATGCCTTCAAAACCCTAGCCAACATTAGGGTTTTGATCTTCCTCCTCTTCCCAACCACGATAACCATGAAACACCATCCCTAAAGAATGCCAAAGCAGCGTCAGCCGTACAAACCCTCCAAACTGCGAAATTCAGACCTTGATTTCATTGTCATAACAAACGGTCATTAGGTAAAAATGACATGAACGCATAGATCCGTGAATAAAATCCACAAACCCAAATGAGTCGCTAACCCACGTACGGCGGCTGCAAGAAGTAACCTTAAAAAAGAGTTTATGCAATAATCACCAAGCCACCAGACCCATGATCCACCATAAGATACGAAACAAGAAAACATGGATCAAAACAGCAAAACCACCATGAACCCGTATTAGGGTTTCAATGGCAGTAAAGGAACAACACATAGTCATATATCATCAAGACAAACCTAAACCATTACCCTCCCATAGAATAAATGTCATATACTCGATTGCATACCAAAATAAGCCAAGGTGTTCGACGATCAGATCTGAGTTTTGAATGTAACTCTAGAAAAAGATCTCATAAAGAAACACAAAATCAAGTAGTCATACCAGAGCCTTGATCTATATAGGTACAGAGGCGATTATAGGGAACATTTTTGGCCGGAAAATTAAAGGGGGGGGGGATGGCCGGAAATCGCCCCTAAGGGGAGAGAAAACTAGGGGTTCTAAAAAGCCACTATTTTTTGCACGCTCCTCTACTCAGGCCTAGCTACTCATTTGTATAAAAACTTTGTTCAGAATTCTGAAGGAACACTGATGAATCTTTTGTGATTAGTTGTTCAGCTTCAGTGTGTCAGATAAGGCGACAAAACATCATGTACACAATTACATAATGTGAAATAGACACATGACATTACACACTCCTTTACTCAGACACTTCTACTTTTCACACATCAAAACTGTTAGGAAATATTGAACCTTTAGGATTCTTCAGTGAATGCTGAAGGTTCAGGTTTTGTATCATCAATGTTCAGCATACCAAGCTCCATTATCAATCTTTTGAAAGTTGGTTCATCCAATGGTTTGGTGAAGATATCAGTCAATTGGTATTGAGTGCGAATGAGATGTAATTCAATGTCCCCTTTCACAATGTGATCTCTGATAAAGTGATATCTGATATCAATGTGTTTTGTTCTTGAGTGGAGGACTGGATTATTGGATATTGCAATAGCACTAGTGTTATCACAAAATATTGGTACCTTTTCATATTTTATGTCATAATCAGCCAGTTGGCTTTTCATCCATAGAACATTGGCACAACATCCAGCAGCAGCCACATATTCAGGTTCTTCTAAAGACATGGCAACTAATTGTTGCTTTTTAGCACTCCAACACACAAGTTTGCCACCCAGCAATTGGCATGCACCAAAAGGGCTTTTTCTGTCCAAATTGCATCCAACATAGTCAGAGCCTGAGTACCCTTTGAGATAAAATCCTGAGGACTTGGGGTACCATAAACCTAGACTTGGGGTACCTTATAGGTATCTGAAGAGTCTCTTTACAGCAGTAAGGTATGATTCCTTTGGGTCTGCTTGGTATATTGTAAAAAGGCATGTAGAGAATTGTATGTCAGGCCTGTTTATTGTTAAGTATATGAGTGAACCAATCATACCTCTATATTGAGTCTCAATGATTGATTTTTCATTAAGATCAGGTCCTAAGTTGTTAGGGGGTACCATTGGTATTTTTACTAAAGCACATTTTTTCTTGATTGATGTAGATGCCTTGCTCAGATTGTTTAATCTGAAGACCAAGGAGGTATGTGAGTACTCCCATCATACTCATCTCAAACTTGTTGGTCATGAGCTTGGCAAATTGTTTCATAGTTTCAAGCTTGTTGAACCAAAAATGATGTCATCAACATAAATTTATACCAGAATGGTGCCAGTTTTGGATTTATAGATGAAAAAGGTGTTATCTATTTTTCCTCTGACAAAATTATGTTCAATGAGAAATATTGAGAGAGTTTCATACCATGCCATTGGGGCTTGCTTCAGTCCATACAAAGCTTTGTAAAGTTTGTAGATATGATTTGGGTATTTACTATTATCAAATCCATGAGGTTGTTTGACATAAACTTCTTCTTTTAGGTCACCATTTAGGAATGCACTTTTGACATCCATTTGGTAGATGGTGAAGTTCATGTAAGTGGCATACGCAAGGAAGATACGTATGGCTTCCATACGTGTTACTAGAGAAAAGGTTTGATCAAAATCAACACCAGGCTCTTGATTGAATCCTTGAGCCACCAGCCTAGCTTTATTTTTGGTCACTACATTGGTTTCATCTCTTTTGAGTTTGTAAACCTATCTGGTGCCAGTGGTTGATTTACCATATGGAAGAGGAACTAATTTCCAGACTTTATTTATTTCAAATTGATTTAGTTACTCTTGCATGGCATCCACCTATCAAGGGTGAGTGAGTGCTTCAGAAATTTTTGTTGGTTCAATTTTTGAGAGAAAATCTGCATAGAGACATTTTCGGTGAAGCATCACTAAGTTTCTTTGCCATAGATCTAGTAACTCTACCTTCTCCAGGATTGCCTAGTATATTCACTAGTTGAATGTGACTATTTTGAGTCTAAGACTTTTGTGGAACTAGTGAATAAGCATTGGTATGATGATGAGATCTAGAGCTTGGAAGTCCATGACATGGAACTTGAGTTGGACTGTCTGTAGTGTCTACTAAAGGATATTGCATAGACGAAGGTTCAATAATTGGAGGCCTTCCTCTTGTGCAGAGGAAATGTTTCCAAGACCTAGTTCTCTTGGGACAACTGGAGGGCTTTGACCACAAGGCTCGGATTGTTCATTTGAAGCTTGCAAATAATTTTGATCATTTGATTGAGACTGATCATTTTAAGACTGGTCATTTTCATCATTTGATTGACAGCCATCAATATTTGATACTGAAGGATTTCCTTTTGTAGGACTTGTCATATCTTCAAATGGATCAATATGAGGAACTAAATTGCTTGTTTGATATTTTTGAGAAGGCTCATAATGTTGAAATTCATCAGATGGATAATTGTGAGATTCATGAATATGAAGTTCATCATCTGATGGATTTGTAAATTTGAGAGCTTCAGAACTTTCATTGAAAGAGATGTGAAATGTTTCTTCAATACATTGTCTTCTTGTGTTGAAGACTCTATATGCTTTTACTAGAGAGTATCCAAGGAAGTAACCATCATCAGATTTTTCATCAAACATACCAAGGTGATCCTTGTGATTGTGAATAAATACTGGACACTCGAACACATGTAAGAATGAGATGTTTGGAATTCTCCCCCTAAAGACTTCATAGGGAGTCTTCATGTGTCTCTTCACAATTATGGATCTATTTTGAGTGTAGCAAGCAGTGGCTACAGCAACAGTCCAAAAATGCTTAGAGAGAGCTAATCCAACAAGCATTATTCTTGCTGCTTCAATCAAGGTTCTGCTCCTTCTTTCAGCCACACCATTTAGTTCAGGTGTGTAAGTTGATGAGAAATTTTGTGAGATTCCTTTGTCATCACAGAACTTGATCAGAGTATGATTTCTGAATTCAGTGCCATTGTCAGTTCTAAGTTGTTTGGCATGAGTATCATTTTGATTTTCAACTCTTCTGATGAAAGACATAATGGCATCTGGTGCATGGCTTTTCTTTGTCAAAAAATTATACCCAAGTGTACCTAGAGTACTCATCAACAATGACAAGTGTATATTTTTCATGAAAAATGGCCCTAGGTGATATTGGGCTAAATAAGTCCATGTGAAATAGATGAAGACTTTCTTTGATTGAGAAAGTTTGTTTTGTTTTGAAACTGGCCCTATGGTGCTTACCTTTTTTCACATGTTGAGCATGGTTTATCCTTGGAATAAACAAGTGAATGAAGACCAATAACAGGATTTTGTTTTGCCATCAAAGTGATTGTTTTGAAATTAAGATGTGAGAGCCTCTTTTGCCAGAGCCAATTAGTAATATTTGAAGCTCTAGCAAAGAAGCATGTCTCCTGAGTAGAGTTCATGTTCATTACATAAACATCTTTGACTCTGGGAGAAATCATCACAATTTCATGATTGAAGTTGATGATTGTACCTTTTTTGTCATCAAACAGGACAAGGTATTTAGCATCACAGAGTTGACTGATGCTGATGAGGTTATGCTTCAAACCATTGACATATGCTACCCTTGTGAAAACTATACCATTGCATTTTACTGAACCAAATTCTTCAGTAGTAGCTGATGATTTATCACCAAAAACTACTTTAGGACCTTGTTCCTCCTTGTACTTGTGCAGATTACTTTTGGTTCCAGTCATACGTCGTGAGCAGCCAATATCCAGGTACCAAATAGGCTTCCTGAGATCACACTGTACAAGTTAAGGAAATGGTCAGTTTTGTTTTGAAACCCACCTTTGATGGGTGGGTGTTTTAGATCTAGAAGGTAATCTAGATCTGAAGGAACCTTTTGGTGATGATGAATAAGATTGCTCAGAGGAGGAAGGAGAGGGTTGATCAGCATTTGCTTTCTTAGCCTGAAGGGCTTCACCTCTTCTGAACCACTCTATATGATTGTGATCAGATGTAGTATGGACATTTCTTCCACATGTTTCACAATTTTTGATCATAGAGTTGGGGTTCCTAGATTTGATACCTCTTTTGAGAGAGATTACTCGATTATGTCCATGAGTGTCATGGTCATAATTTCCACAAATGTTACAAACAGGGTAATAATAACAATCATCTGAATGATGATTTCCCATACCACAATGAATACATGGTGGGAAAGGCATGTTTCGCCTGGAATAGGATGCTCAAGTGTTATGAGCATCATCACTAGTTTTAGAAAGCATATATTCAGTATGTTCACAAGTGCGATGGTCAGTTTTATCACATTTGGTAAAATAAATCACTTTTAGGCAAGTTTCAGTGAGATGGTTGTTTAAACCACATAAATCGCAATCCCTTTTAAATTGTGTCTTTTATCTATAATGTGGAGAGTTTGAAGGTTCATACCTGAATCGAGTTGGTGGTTGTTGTTGCTTGAGTTGTAATTTAAGATCATTGATCTCTTGCATGACAAGAGACATTCTCTCATCTTCCTTAGTTCTAGCATTCTTTAGTTTATTTGATGAAACTGAAGAAGTAGTTCCCTTATGTGAACCTTCAACAGGAGCTGAAGAGTTTTTTGATGTGTCAATTTTGACATGCTTAGGAGCGCTACTTTTATATGTTGTGTGAGACTTGATGATTGACTGGATTGATTTTGGTCCAGTAGAGGGTTTAGCACCAGCTAAATTTTCTAGAGGAGGAAGTGGGGTACTTACTTCATTCTCTAAATCATCATCTAAATCATCTTTAGTAACTGAAGACTCAACAGGTGTTGATGAATCAACATTTGCTTGAAACTCAAGGAGAAGAATTCGTCTAGTGTCATGATTTGGTAAATTCTCTTCACCCGACCTTACAACATCAGGGATTGAGCTACCATCCTCATTTAAGGATTTGACAAAGACAATCTCATGAGAGTTGGTGCTGGAGGATCTTTCAGGACCAATCATTTTCCTTTTTTGAGCAGGAATTTATTCATTGATGCATTAATTTACCCTATCAGGGTTTCTAAGTTCCAACCTAAACGTTCATATGCACTTTGGCTATATGGTTGGTTGGTATTGTGAGAGAAGGTTAATAAGAGATTCTTTCTCTTGTAAGGGCTAACCATTTGTGACAACCCTGGTTTTGAGGTTCGTCACTTAGTTTTATTTTATGCTAGTTGCGTGTCTTTACGTGTTTATGTGCTTATTGGTGTGTATAGATTGTGGTTTGGATATCGTTTCCGGTACGGGGTACCTTGTGAATGAAACGATGTGTGATGATTTCATGTTCATGAGTTCACATGGTAGTGACTATGAAGTGAGATGGTGTTATTTGGTGGTTCTAAGTATACGTATATGTATTATAGAAAATCGTATTTTTACGATTTACGGTTTAGCATTTAGAGGTCGCGGATGAGGTAATTAGTCATATGAATATTTTTCGGGATGGTTTTAAGTCATTTAGGACTTAGTTATAAAGTTTATTTCAAAATTTGAGATTTTTTTTAAAGTGTATATTTTACGTCTTTTACGGTAAAACGCGTAAATTTGACTAGTTTTACGGTTTTGTGGTTTTGGAAGCTTTAGGAGCTGAAATAAATTAAGGAAAATTAAAGTAATATTAACAACATAATATTAAATAATAAAAATAAAAAAAACGAATTTAGGGGTGTTTGGGTCGGTTTAGACGCACCAAAGAAGAAAGAAAGAAGGGAAAAGCCCAAAACATGCCCAATGGACTTGTAATGGGATTAGGGGGCCTTTAGGACTTAACCAAACCCAACTCATAACTATAATAATCAGGTTTTTAACCTCCATAACATCTTCTAGCCGAAATTCATCAATGGTGGCCAATTAGGGTTCTTCAAAAATTAGGTTTTCTTCATCTTCTATTAATTCAAAGGTAAAACCTTCATAACCCTTTTTTAATTTAATTGTTTTTATGTTTTTATAATCATTCTTATGATGGAATTAGGGTTAGGGTTCATATAAAATCAGTAAATTAATGATGTGATAATCATAATATGATGATCATATAAATTAGGGCTTGTAATTAGAGGGATTAGGGTTAATTAATGAGGTTGATTTTGTTAAACCCGTTTTTAAAAACTAGGCAGATTTTGTGTCAATTGTTTTGATCATGTCGGGAGTTCTATAAACTCTTATTTTATGATCCAAGTACCCCTGGAAAGATATTTGAAGTGGCTTTCCAATGCAAGAAACTAGAACTAAATTGGAGGTGGGAAGTGGGTCAAAAACAGGTTACAACAGTCGGAGGTCAAAACAGTTTTGAATTCAGCCTGTTTTCTTTTTAAGTTTTGGGTTGTTTGGGGTACTTAGGGTTGCATTGGGATCTTCCCACGAACGTGAGAGATGTTTTATATATTGTAGTAAGTATCTGCACTTGGGCTAAGGTTGTGGTTTAGGGTAAGACCCCTTAATGGTAACAATCTTTTAGTACGTTTAAAATCAGGAAATCTGGAATGACAAAAGTAGATATATGTATATCGGGGCCTTAACAGTAGCTTTAAGGTTAGGTCAAGGGGAGGTGTTAGCCAACATATTTAAGGGTATGAATATTCCTTTTACAGAAACCATGGGCATGTTTAAGTGGATGTTTGACTTAACGTTTTGAGACCTAAAAACTGGGACTGTTTTGGGTAAAATATGAACGGGTTAGTTATTAAACTTAACCAAATTAAGGACTTGTTAAGGAAGGGTAATGGGGTGATTAGAGCTTATCAATGAGGTAAATATGTGGGAATAGGCTAGATGTCCATCATAGGTTAATGAGCCATCTTAGTGATTGGTTCGTGTATTGATTGCGTGTTTTGGTTTGTTAGCTTGTTGCTAGTGCAAGGACTCGTGAAGGAGCTATCAGATGAGTTTCATAGTCCCATGTTTACTATTGTTTTTGACTTCCAGATGGGATGGAAGAGACATTGTGTTGAATTATTTTCTAATTAATGCTATGAATGTTTTTAAGGTTTGAGATGGACTTGTGTGTACATTTATGTGATTAACTGCTATGTGATTCTTGTTTGTGTGTGATCTGGATTGGAAAGGTACATAGGTGTATGGGCGCATATGGGACCTATGGTTAATGATAAGGCGTGATGCCTTGGAAATTGTGATTGTTGGTAAGGCGTGATGCCTTGGAAATTGTGATTGTTGGTAAGGCGTGATGCCTTGGAAATTGTGATTGTTGGTAAGGCGTGATGCCTTGGAAATTGTGATTGTTGGTAAGGCGTGATGCCTTGGAATTGTAATGATTGATTGAACTTGAATGCTAGTTGTTAGTACATGATTGTAGCGCATTGTCCATATGTTTATTGGTTTATGGTATTCACAGCTTATGACTTGTCTTGTGTTGGAGTCTAAACCTATGACTCTCACCAACTTTATGTTGACGTGTTTTAGTGTCTCTTTCAGGTGATACTATGGTTAAGCATGAGAACATAAGTGGCTAGGATTGGAGAAGCTTAGGAATGCATATAGAAGGAGAATCCCCGTTTCCTTCTTTGTTTACCTTTATGTTTTTTTTTATAAGTGATGCATGTTGGCACCTATATGTTTGATATGTTTGTGTTATTTGTTTGTCTCGGGTAAATGGTAGTATTGTTACCTATTTACCTAGACTCCTGCATGTTGAGATATTGTCATGACATTTATGTCGCCATTTATGACATTTCTTATTTCATTTAGTTATCTCTATAGACACGCCATGTTGTGATGATATCCATACGTCGCGCCCCATATTCCGCCATGGTGGGGTGTGACAGAATGGTATCAGAGCCAATGGTTATAGAGAATTAGGTTGCCTAGTCGCGTAGCCTAGTCTATAGCTTAAGGGTCCCTGCATATTAGCGTCATAGGAGTATGTGTGCATTTTATTATAATTAATGTGTTTGAATGTTATTTATTGTGATGTTTTGACTAGTATGAATTGAACCATAGTAAGTTCATACTTAGCCACATGTTATTTTCTTTTTGGGGTTGTGACTAGTGCGGGTTGAACCATAATCGTCCACACTAGTCATTGTCGTATTTTGCTTAAATTGTACATTATAGTACATAATTTGGTACATGGTAGTTCTATATTTTGTTGGGTTATTTTATGTACCTAAGGTATAGTATTTTTTTCTTTTGATATTTAAGTCATGTTCCCTAAGAATCGTGTGGTGGTTCGAGTTACTAGGAGTACATGGGTAGGAAGGATATTTAAGCCGTTTCCACTCTTATCGGCGACATGACTTATAACTGATTATGTTTTCGTTTTGGATTTAGTCTATGCTGTTTTAGCTAGACTATGGATTTCTGTATTCCAAGAGTTTTATTATGTTATTTTTATAGATGGAGTTTTGGATCTTATTGGTTATGTGGTTATGAGCTTATGTGAGTAGATGGATTTATGTGTTATATGTTGTATTGATTCTTATAAGTGTCATCATAGGAGGGAGTGCATTAGGGAAAGGGTAATTGTATAAGTATGGTGGCCAACATAGTTATACAAGTACCACAACTTCAATGGGTTCCCAAGTATGGTTGCATGAAAGAGGGTTAGTACATGCTTGTATATGATGAGATGTAGAATTTGGGTATACGTATTATATATGAGTTTATGTAATGGCTACCTATGATATGGCTATTGATTCTTTTTGTGTTATATGTTTTGGGTTATAGTTATGTTGTGTGATTTTGGGGTCACACGATATGGTTTGGTTTTGGAGGTGGGCTTTATGCCTTGTTGTGGCACAGTGAGATGGTGATTACTCGTATGGAAAAACGAGCGTATAAAGCGATTGATTGACTTACGTATATGATAACGAGTATGTTTGGGGGATTCAATAGGTATACATATGCGGATGTATATATACTACTATGTGTTAAGTTATGGTATATGGTCGTTCACTAGTTATTATAACTTGAACGTACCTTGTGTTTGTTCGTGCTTTATGGTGCTGGAGTTTGGTGGAGTTTCAACGACGTTTTGAATCTTTTGAACTGTGTCTTGTAGCGTATTCTTTGAGTTTCATATTTCACGTGTACGTTTTAAAACGGTGTTCTTGGTTTTAATTCTATTGAAATAACCTGGGATTTCTTTTGAGATAATGAAATCTTTTGTGTTGAGTCTTACATTTCTTTTGGTTGGTATATGGAAAAAGGGGACTTGGAAATCTAGTATAGGGTTAGATAGTTGGTCGTATTCGGTAAAATAAGGGTAAGGTGTTGGGGTCGTGTTTGAAACAAGATGTAACATAAGATTTCTTTTTAGTCAACACTTATTTATTTCAAATTCTAAAAGACTTTCTTTAAAACAAAGCGAAGTAAAATTTCTTTCTACTTACATAGTTTATATAATTGGGTTTAACCGATTCACGACATTTATAATTATTAATTCAAGGTTAAATTGAGTTTATGAAGATTTTACATACAATTTTATCTTTCATTAATATAAAACTGTTTCGGTCATAACTTGCTCGTTTTTAGAGCTTTTTGAGTGATTCAAAAGCCAAAAATTATGTACTCGGAACGTACTTTTCAAATATTCAGAAAGTAAAGTCATGGGAGGTCAGTGGACCGGTCGGAATTGTTGTACAAGTGTCGGGTTCAAGGTTGAGTTTTGAATAGTAGTTTATTTTTATTTGGGGTGCACGGGATACCTAGTCCTTGGGTTGAGTTTTTAGATCTCCTAGAAGGTTGTTTGTAGATGGTTTGAGTCACATAGATGTGGGGAGGTAAAAATAATAATAATAATAATAAATAAGAGTATATTCTTTTGGAAAGGTCGGTCTTTTGCACGGTTTAAATAATATGTTGCGGGGCGTAATATGTTTTGGTTGCCATTGGGTGTTTCTTGGATTATTTTTCGTTGTCATTGGTCATTTTGAATTGATACATGTTCTGGGTTTGAGTTTTCTTTTGAGTCTCGGGGTTTTTGACTTGTTTTAATTGGTGCACGTGAAATGTCGTTAGTTATCCGTTGGTTTGATTCATTGATCGTATCTGATGGATTCAGGATGTAGTTTTGGTTTCGTATTGTTCGGGAGCGTTGAGGTAGTCGTATGAAAGACTTGGTCGCGCCTACACGCTTAAGTAGGTGACCATGAGAGAACGGTCGGAATACCCTTAGTGGGGAGGAAAGAAGTTCGTAGACGAACTAGTGTGGTCATGAGGTCTCTTAGGAGTACCAAGGAGATGAATAGAGATTTGTGGGATATTAGCACAAGTAACGCGCCATAGAGAGTGTTGGAAGGGGAAGTAATACCTCAAAGGTATTTATGATTGTTCGTAGGGCATGTAAGTTTTCCGAAAATTTCCTGAAATTTAGTAGGTTTGCATATTACTGTGAGGTAGAACCATAAATGGAGCAAGTAGGAGAAGTGAGAGGAGTTGTAGTTAGTGCCCTTCTAAGGCAAATCGTTGATGGAGTGATTTAAAAACAAGAGCTGTTAGAGATTGCAAGGAATGCCGGATAAAAGTTGAGTTGCTTAGTAGTAGATTGGATGTGGAAAGAGGTTGAGTGGTCTGATGAGAGGAAGTACCGGTCTTTTAAGATGCGTGTAGAATTTTGCAAGTAGAACGAGGTAGGAATTTATTCTTATTGCCGCTAAGAGAGGGTGCAAGGAGGACATAGTTGAAACTGCTAAGGATGTTGTATGAACGCTTTGGGTTTACGTTTATGTATTTGGCTTCACCAAAGCACTAGCGGTTTTCATGGTGTCAATGAACCAAGTGTGCATGAACGTGTATAAACGAGTTGTCATCAGGAGCGTCGACGACATCTTGAACTACTCAAATCTGAGAAGGAGAGTGAGGCGAATTATGTGTTGGTTTTGGAGTGGAGTTATACGTGAGATTTTCGAGTGTGAGTTTTTAGTATTAAGTTTACCATGATGAGTAGTTAGAGATGATGGCGTATCATGGAACCAGCAAGGGGCGAAGTGAAGAAGGATGAGGAAGCGTTTTGGAGGCTGAAGAGGTGGATTGGATAATGAGCCGATCTTGGCATTATCGGAAGGACCAGATGAATTCGCGAAGCATGACGATATGTGGAGCAAGGATTTGGACGCGTACGAGAACGACAAAGAAAGGCGATCGCTTATACGTTGCAGGAACTGAAGATTTGGAAGAACTAGATGGACTTAGTTAGTGGGGCTGGATTGTTATATCTGCCTAGAATGCTAGAGGCATTTGGTGTACGAGACGTGGAGAATGATCTATACGGATCATGAACGTCTCCAACACATATTCAATCATCTTGATTGAACTTTTGGCAAAGGTAATGGGTGGAGTTAAGTGATGAAAGAAAATTGCAAGGCCAATTACCATCTGGGAAAGGCAAGTATGGTTGATGAGACATGGAATAAGAAGAATAAAGTGAAGCAGAGACGAACTGGAACAATATGGATGACGTATTAGGGTGATTTGGATGAAGGGTGTAGGTTGCACGAGTTGAGTTGTCTAAAGCGGAGAACGCGCCAACCTGTAAGTTGCGTGGCTTGGATAATCATATGTAGAAAAAGAGGAAACCACTAGAGTTAGTGACAAAGTTATGTAGGGAGTTTCACCTATAGTAATGGGTGGTATGTTTTGGTAAAATGGAAGAGTTGATGTAGAGTTTTGTAGGTCCATTTATGATCTTTAGAAAGATCGGACCATTAGCTTATGAGCATGTAATTTCCTGGGGGAAATGAGTTGTATACATGATACATTTCATGTATTGAGATTGGTAAAGGTTATTTGAGAATGCATTTTGCATGTACGGTTATTCGGGACTTGTGTTAATGAGAGTTTTTGTTTTATCAAAGAGTCATCTAGGAGATTTATTGACTGTGAGGTCAAGAGTTTGGCAATGAGTTTAATTGTTTTTGGTTTGTATATGTGGTATTTTGAAACTTGAACTAAAGTTCACGTGGAAATGAGAGGAGTTCTTTTAGAACAAGTATCCTCGTGTGATTTGTTGTCTGTGTGTTTGATCCTAAGGAGTAAATCTCGGGACGAGATTTCTATTAGGAGAGAGTGATGTGACAACCCTGGTTTTGAGGTTCGTCACTTAGTTTTATTTTGTGCTAGTTGCGTGTCTTTACGTGTTTATGTGCTTATTGGTGTGTATAGATTGTGGTTTGAATATCGTTTCCGGTACGGGGTACCTTGTGAATGAAACGATGTGTGATGATTTCATGTTCATGAGTTCACATGGTAGTGACTATGAAGTGAGATGGTGTTATTTGGTTGTTCTAAGTATACGTATATTTATTATAGAAAATCGTATTTTTACGATTTACGGTTTAGCATTTAGAGGTCGCGGATGAGGTAATTAGTCATATGAATATTTTTTGGGATGGTTTTAAGTCATTTAGGACTTGGTTATAAAGTTTATTTCAAAATTTGAGATTTTTTTAAAGTGTATATTTTACGTCTTTTACGGTAAAACGCGTAAATTTGACTAGTTTTACGGTTTTGTGGTTTTGGAAGCTTTAGGAGCTGAAATAAATTAAGGAAAATTAAAGTAATATTAATAACATAATATTAAATAATAAAAATAAAAAAAACGAATTTAGGGGTGTTTGGGTCGGTTTAGACGCACCAAAGAAGAAAGAAAGAAGGGAAAAGCCCAAAACAAGCCCAATGGGCTTGTAATGGGATTAGGGGGCCTTTAGGACTTAACCAAACCCAAATCATAACTATAATAATCAGGTTTTTAACCTCCATAACATCTTCTAGCCGAAATTCATCAATGGTGGCCAAGTAGGGTTCTTCAAAAATTAGGTTTTCTTCATCTTCTATTAATTCAAAGGTAAAACCTTCATAACCCTTTTTAATTTAATTGTTTTTATGTTTTTATAATCATTCTTATGATGGAATTAGGGTTAGGGTTCATATAAAATCAGTAAATTAATGATGTGATAATCATAATATGATGATCATATAAATTAGGGCTTGTAATTAGAGGGATTAGGGTTAATTAATGAGGTTGATTTTGTTAAACCCGTTTTTAAGAACTGGGCAGATTTTGTGGCAATTGTTTTGATCATATCGGGAGTTCTATAAACTCTTATTTTACGATCCAAGTACCCCTGGAAAGATATTTAAAGTGGATTTCCAGTGCAAGAAACTAGAACTAAATTGGAGGTGGGAAGTGGGTCAAAAACAGGTTACAACAGTCGGAGGTCAAAACAGTTTTGAATTCAGCCTGTTTTCTTTTTAAGTTTTGGGTTGTTTGGGGTACTTAGGGTTGCATTGGGATCTTCCCACGAACGTGAGAGATGTTTTATATATTGTAGTAAGTATCTGCACTTGGGCTAAGGTTGTAGTTTAGGGTAAGACCCCTTAATGGTAACAAACTTTTAGTACGTTTAAAATTAGGAAATCTGGAATGAGAAAAGTAGATATATGTATATCGGGCCCTTAACAGTAGCTTTAAGGTTAGGGCAAGTGGGAGGTGTTAGCCAACATATTTAAGGGTATGAATATTCCTTTTACAGAAACCATGGGCATGTTTAAGTGGATTTTTGACTTAAAGTTTTGAGACCTAAAAACTGGGACTGTTTTGGGTAAAATATGAACGGGTTAGTTATTAAACTTAACCAAGTTAAGGACTTGTTAAGGAAGGGTAATGGGGTGATTAGAGCTTATCAATGAGGTAAATATGTGGGAATAGGCTAGATTTCCATCATAGGTTAATGAGCCATCTTAGTGATTGGTTCGTGTATTGATTGCGTGTTTTAGTTTGTTAGCTTGTTGCTAGTGCAAGGACTCGTGAAGGAGCTATCAGGTGAGTTTCATAGTCCCATGTTTACTATTGTTTTTGACTTCCAGATGGGATGGAAGAGACATTGTGTTGAATTATTTTCTAAATTAATGCTGTGAATGTTTTTAAGGTTTGAGATGGACTTGTGTGTACATTATGTGATTAACTGCTATGTGATTCTTGTTTGTGTGTGATCTGGATTGGAAAGGTACATAGGTGTATGGGCGCCTATGGGACCTATGGTTAATTATAAGGCGTGATGCCTTGGAAATTGTGATTGTTGGTAAGGCGTGATGCCTTGGAAATTGTGATTGTTGGTAAGGCGTGATGCCTTGGAAATTGTGATTGTTGGTAAGGCGTGATGCCTTGGAAATTGTGATTGTTGGTAAGGCGTGATGCATTGGAATTGTAATGATTGATTGAACTTAAATGCTAGTTGTTAGTACATGATTGTAGCGCATTGTCCATATGTTTATTGGTTTATGGTATTCACAGCTTATGACTTGTCTTATGTTGGAGTCTAAACCTATGACTCTCACCAACTTTATGTTGACGTGTTTTAGTGTCTCTTTCAGGTGATACTATGGTTAAGCATGAGAACATAAGTGGCTAGGATTGGAGAAGCTTAGGAATGCATATAGAAGGAGAATCCCCGTTTCCTTCTTAGTTTACCTTTATGTTTTTTTTTTATAAGTGATGCATGTTGGCACCTATATGTTTGATATGTTTGTGTTATTTGTTTGTCTCGGGTAAATGGTAGTACTGTTACCTATTTACCTAGACTCCTGCATGTTGAGATATTGTCATGACATTTGTGTCGCCATTTATGACATTTCTTATTTCATTTAGTTATCTCTATAGACACGCCATGTTGTGATGATATCCATACGTCGCGCCCCATATTCCGCCATGGTGGGGTGTGACACCATTTCTCTCCCAAAGTCACTCCTTATATAGACAGTGCAAAACTAGGGTTTACATTGTGCATGTTCCCATGAAAGAGTTTATCCAGTGGGTGGTTGATGCCTATGCTGGATAAACAGTACAAAGGACAAATAAACTATTCTAGAAAAAGATAAAGGTTGTACTTATAGCTAAATATACAAGCAACCTAGTTTGACTTATAGTTATCTTTTCCCGACTAATGTAAACCTTCAGAATACTGGAGTGTCTTCAGTATTTTAGAGGAGATCGACATCATTCAGTTTGGTATTGTCAACTCAAACTAAACTGAAATCTCTTCTTCAGGACTTGTTCTTCAGCAACTAGACCGCCTAGTCTTTGAAGCAAAGACTCCTTTGTCTTCTAAGTTCTCTGGAAGAGGAATGCTGAACATCCTTCAGCAAAACATTCTTTAGTAGGAATCTTTGTTCCTCTGGTCATTGTAACACCCCATTTTGGAAATGGAAATATCACAGTAATTATGGCGTGTCATCAAAGCATACAAGGTAAAATGTCTAAACATTACTTGACCATATAAAGGAAAATACCGGAATCAAACATCGGTAGTCCAAAAGTAAAGCTCATCACACACAAACATAGTATAGTAAAGGAATAGGACGAAACAATGTCCAAAGCATAAGTATCATAAAGAAAAGAAATGCATAATGTAAAGAAGGCTAGACAGCTTCCAGTCCATATGCACGTACTCTTATTGTCTACGAGCGTCCCTGAGTACCTGCCGTTTTGGGAACATAGAAAAGGAAAACGGCTGAGCAATACGCTCAGTGCACGGATGTACAATAAAGCATGAATAGGATAAGCATATAACATAATAACAGCGGAAGAAACTAAGTCCCGAGTAACCTGGTTAAGTCTTAATAAAACTGGTTTTATAGTTTGAAAGTCTTATGTTTATCTTATAAAAACTATTTGTCATATTTTACCATTTAGCCAATATAGGTCATGAATATCCACCGTGCATGAATAATTGGAGGGGTGACCTCATCATGCAAATTAGAGGGGCTGACTCTAATTTAATATACTGGTTTTATGGGTAGGAGGGATCAGCTCCTTGTGAAGGATGCAAGGCACACACCACATTCACCATGTAATCCTGAATAAAAACGTGTAACTAGGATGCACCCATACGCCCCACATGATAAATATAAATAAATTGCCAAAAGCTGAAGGGACGCCACGAGCAATCACTCCACCGTGGTGAAGTCATAACATCAGTGCCTCTAATGTTATGGTTATGGTACCTCCATAACTAGGTGAAACTGGTCATGCATGTATATGGCTATAGGTAATCATATTTAAACATAAGCAATCAAACTCATACTTATACTACGGGAAAACAGTTGGCTGCATACGGGGAAATCCTAATGAGGAAAGAATGTCCATACTGAAAGGACGGGAATCCGTACCTTATGTCCAGTAAACGAGAATGATGAACTGCGAGAATCCTACTTCTGAATCACTAACGCTACATAAATACGTACATGAAATAAGTATCTGCTTATTACATACATAGCTGGTTTTATGTCATGTCTTAGCTTATTTTATGTGTTCTTACTGTTTTACACTGTTTAAAGCCTTAAACTGTGTTAAATCCTACATTCTGTTCATTCTGATTAAGTATTACTGATATCCCATGTGTTATTATACTTACTGTGTAATAATAAGTAACTTTCCAAAAATAGCAGGTTTTCTAAAATAGAAAGTTTCCAAAAATAGAAAGTTTCCAAAAATAGAAAGTTACCAAAAATAGAAAGTTTCCAAAAATAGAAAGTTTCCAAAAATAGATTTACTGCTTAAAATAGATAAGTTTCTAAAAATAGAAAGTTTCCATAAATAGATTAGCTGCCTTAATTAAATAAGTTTCCATAAATAGATTAGCTGCCTTAAATAAATAAATTTCTAAAAATAGCTGGTTAAATAAGCTAAGTAAATAAGCCTAAGTATTTTCATGATTATATCCTAAGTCATATGATATATTATATAGTTTAATAATTATTTCATGTAATTTAATTAAACTATAGGTTATAATATTTAATTAAAGTATGACATGTTTTAATTAAATATATTAAATACTTAGGTTAAAATATGTATTATTAAATACTAATAATACAACCTAAGTCATGTTTAATTAATTAATTATATCCATGGTTTTTAAAATAATTAATTAATTATAAGTCTTAATAATAAAAATACTTAGGTTAAAATAATTCATGTTTATTAATAATTAGTTAACCTAAGTCATGTTATTAAATTAATTACATCTTATTAATTTAATTCTTAACCTAATTTTATAACATAAACAACTAACATAATCATGATCCGGATCTAAGCTTAAAAATATGCACCGGATATGAACAAACACCGTACCCCGAACTAATTCGGGGTACCCCCTTGCTGCCGTGGGACACACACGCACCAACCAAGACCCAAAAAGGTCTTGGTGGTGGTCGGTTAGAACAAACCGAACCCCCTTGGGGTCGGTTGTTCCTGCGGCCCAAAACAAACACCCCTTAGATCGATCCCATTGATTAATTAATGACCATAACATGTTAGATCTAGGTTTAATTAATATATTTTTATGAAAAACATCATGTGTTCTTAATTAATTAAAAGATTAATTAAAAAGAAACAAGTAAAAAGGTTTTACCGTATTCGTGGATCAAAAGGGTGAAGAACAAACACGAACAAATACTAAATCAACAAGATCCAAGATCAAAATCACCCCCTTATGGTGGTTTGTAGGTGGCGGCACACAAGAAGAAGGAGGAAGGGGTTTTAGGTTTTTTTGAAATTCTTCTGTAAAAATAATTTGAGTAGTGAAAATTAATTAACCCCCCTTAAGTAAAAATTAACAATGGGCTTGGCCCATTGTTCTTGTTTGGCCGCGGGTAGGGACTCCCTTGTGGGGGTCCCGTACCTCGTTTCGTGTCTTGTAATTTCGTACACGTTTACGTTTAATTTAGTTCGTGTTTTAAAAGTTCTCGTTACGTAATTATCCTACACCTATATATTTAATTACGCTCGTATTAAATATATATACGTAATTAATAATAACTCGTGTTTTAATTACGCTCGTGATCTCGTGATCGTATGTTCGTGATTAATTATTGCTAAATAATTATTACGTGATCGTTCATATAAAATACTTATCGTGTTCTAACACGTACGTAATACATAAACTCCTAATACGTAATCTTAATCATGCTATATTAGGAAAGTTTTTAACTAGTACGTACGAACTTAAGGTACTATGCATGGTAAAAGCATGCGGGTTTTACAGTCATGCTTCAGCAGAGTCACCTTTCTACTGAACATAAAACACTTTGAGGGATTTTATATTCAAATCCTAGAGTTGCTTCAGGGTTAGTAAATCCTGACCCAACAAGGTCTCCATTTGGTGGCTTGATGTTCAAGTTTTGGGAGCTAGGAATAAATGCTAGGAGTTATGATTGTAAAGACAAAGATTTGGGAGTATTGAATATGGTTTTGGAAGGTTTTGGATGTGTGTTTATCATATGCCATGAGAGAGAGATAGGGAAATGATATTTGTGTTTGTGGTGATGGTGATATACACGGCTAGGAGGGATGAGATGTGAGATCTTGTTGAATCTTGTGTATCTCTGGTAGATTATGGTGAATCTAAGTGAGATATCCTAGTACTAAACCTTAATTGTCCATGTTGTACAACTTGCCCTTTGTTCCTCCTTGCTAGCCGCGACATATAGAGTCAATGGGACATTAGGTTGCCAAATTGTTCTAGGTATAAATGTTGTATGTTGTACATGTTGAATTTGGCATGTTGTAAATGTCTAAGGTTTCTAGAAGGTTAAATGTTGTATGGTTTATGGTATTCGGCTAGCATAAGGATTTAGGGTAGATTTGTGTTGGATTTAATAAATCTAAGGGAGATATTAAGGATCTAGGTAAGATATTGTTAGTATTATGTTAGATTTAGAGTGATTTGGTTAAGGTTTAGGGTATTATAGTGAAAGTATATGTTGTGTAAATAAAATGTGTATTTTAGGTTTATTAAAATTGTGACACTTGTTGTAATGTATAATAATAGCAAGTGTGAAGTTGAAATGTAAAAGGTCATTTCAACGTGGTAAAACATTTAGACCATTTTCTAAAATTAGAAGTCTTAAAATTTTTAAGCCTTAAACATTTCTTTAATAGGAAATCTATATATCCATTAGTCAAATTAGTCAATGCTCACCATATACGTTTTTTAATTATGTCGAAATTTAATGTTTACATTTTTTCAATTAGCATAGGTCAATAACAGTCCATTAATTAAAAGTTGTAACTGAAACTTGAAGGGTCTTTATGTATTCAATTTTGTAACGGCCAAGCCATAAAGCCTAATGACTTGAAAATCACATATATCGATTTGTAACAACTTCACTATTCAAAAAGACTATTAACATATAAATATTAAATGTCTTTAATTTTAAGAGCTATATAATCCATAAAGTCTATTACTTGTAATTTGTAACTACCCGACCTCGTCTCTTTTACAAAGATGGTTATTGGTTAAAGAAAAATTGCAATGTTATTCAAAAAAATAAAACATCATATATAAAGTTTACAATAACAAACAAAATAGAATGAAATAAAATTAAACTTTAACAAATCTTACTACTTTATAAAAGATTTAAACATTTTTGTATATTTAGAAGTCTTAAACTTTTCGGCCACTAAAATTTCTTTATTAAGAAATCTATACAACCTGTTACAAAGTTGTAAGGTAACATCACTTGAGCCTGCAATTCAAATTAGTATAACTGCTAACAATTGTTACAACCCACTTTATTCCCATTAACCCTTTCGTGGATACATTTGTAACTGTAGTTAAACACCATTTAAGTTAACCATAAAATGAATGGGTATAAAAACGTAACACACCAACATGCATAACACACCTCTCCTTCTCTTCAAACCACAAAATTCCACCGCCACACGTGTTAGATTTCGCGCTACTACCATTTAGTTCTGCCGCCACCTTTGCCACCATTATGTGCCATCACCAGCGGCTACCGCCATTATCTGCGCTGTCTGTCAAACTAATGATCATGGCTTTGGTAGACTATGTGGTTTCGGTGTGCTAGGTGACTTCGATGTGTTTTTAAGCATTTTTGGCAGATCTATATGGAAATGGCGCATTTCTTCTAGATCAAAATTTATCTCAGGCTAGGCATCATCGACTAAGTCTACCACAACAGCTAAGAACAACAAAGACTAAAACAAACCACAATCATAACCTAATTTTTGTTCAAATATTATACACAAAAACATACCACAATCAAAACCTCATTTTCCACCAAACCATCATCAAGTCTCATCAGGTTATAACAAACCAAAATCAAAACTCCAATTTCAGTCAAAGATCTTACAAAAAAATAACAAGAATGAACAGATAAAAATATCTAAGGTTTCGTAATCGTAATATTCAAAGATCTATAAAAATCCACAGGAACCTGTCATCGATCTTTTGAATCTTTAACAAGAACAAAAAAACTCATTTCAAAACCATCACTTACTTGGTTTGATTCGAGCACTACAAGACTAAACACCTATAGTGAGACCTAACCGATCCGAAAAATCAAACAGATACAAAAATGAAACTTATCAGCATAACAATTAAATCAAACTTATCAGCATAGCAATCAAATCAGACTTATAAATCGAACTTATCAGCTTTTAGAACACGGTTTTAAACAATTAAGATAATCGAGATGAAATTCGAACCGTTCCGAAACAGAAGAAGCGAGACCTAACCGATCCGAACCGTAAGTGTTGTTTAATCTAAGCGAGACTGACACATACTTATCAATTTGATATTTTGAGAAGAATGAAGAATGCGGTGTTTAGATCTGTGTTTATGGGCTGTAGATTGATTAATACGGGTTAAGTAAAGGTAGATTGGTTAACATGGGTTAAGTAAATAGGGCTGGACGTTTTTCAACTAAAATGGGCTTACTTTTTGGCCCAATTTTGAAGTTATATACTATACAGTATTTGTTTTAAGTGACATTGTTATTTGTTGTCTAAGTTGTAAAGTAAACAAATACAGTATAGTTTAATATTTAAGACTTTTTTTTACTTTTACATGTCAAAAACAATATGGTTTTAAAGTTGATCATCCATAAGTTTTAAATAAAAGGAATAAATATTAATCATCCATACGTTTTAAAGTTACATTAAATATCGGACAATTTGAGAATGCATACGTTTTAAAGTTACATTAAATGTCGGACAATTTGAGAATGCACTTTTGATAAGACAACTAACAATTTTGAACGAATAAAAGCACGCTTAATTGATTGTTTAGAGTCATGAAATCAATGGTCATGAGAAATATTTGCTATCACAGAAATTAGTCATCGGGTACCCGCCGCCGCATTGCGCGGGTACCCAGCTATATATATATATATATATATAAATAAATATATATATATATATATATATAAATATATATATATATATATATATATATATATATATATATATATATATATATATATATATATATATATATATATATATATATATATATATACTAGCGTCGTAACCTGCCCAACGGGCGGGGTCGTTTTTTGTTGTCCGGGAAGGTTTACTATTTGTGCGATTTTAGTATACTGTATTTTAAATTTAACCTTATGTTGACAGTGTGTGTGCTTTTTTTATTCAAACTTCGGTCTGTACACTATGCAACAAGTGTTTATTCGATATAGTTACCAAATCGGAAATACCTCAGTAGTCTTCGCGAGGACATCATTTCCTTATACTTAAGAACTGAATAAGGAAGACTTCTAAACCATAAAGATAATGACTCACGTGTTGGTTAATGATGAGAGCCCATATTTAAAATAACATAAAACGAATAAAATTTAGAATTTGATTTATGGGTCTGCCATATAAGTGATATAAAGACGATAACATTTTTGTGAGATGTTTTTCAAAACAATATTTAGAACATTGGTTTTAAGTAGGACATAGATGTGTGTGTTATAAAACTTTTGATAGTGTTAGTAATGTCTAGATAAGTTATATGGGTTGGATTTGGACATATTGTGTATTTGAGTTTTTAACAATCTATTTATGTATACAAGAATTATACTTTTTGTTAAAAAAATTATTTTATTTGTAAATGAGCTAAAAATAAATATTAATGTAGCATTTTAGCTTCAATTTAACCGTTAAATAGAAAAAACAGTTGTTGGGCCAAAATATGTCAAGTACAACGGGCGGGTTCGGTTCATGATTTTTTTTTAAACAATGTTAGTCGATCCATTATATTAGTTGGCAGTTGGACATATAAGCTTCAGTGTGATTTAACCGTTTTTATAAAAATGAAACGAACATTTGATTGTGTTTGGCCTTGGCTCACACAACAGATGGATTTTTTTCCCATATTAATCTTTCTACGTACATAAATACATAAATGTGTGCTTGTTTGTATATATTTAAAATAAAACATTTTCCGATGTATTATATTGGTTGAAATTTGTACATATAATTGTTATTATAAAATGGTTTTTACTAAAAGGATTCTAACTTTTGTTAGTGTTAGGCGTAGAAAAACCCGACGTAGGACTTTGGTCTTATATATTTGAGCGTACAAACATATAATAATATTGTTTTTTAAAAGTTATAAATTTGAAATATAATTATTTTATGGTAAATCTTATAAATATTATATTTTAGTGTTTAAATTATAAAATTTTAACTATTACTTGATAAGTTGTTTAACATGTCAAAACCTCAAGTAGATAAAGATAAGTTGGTCATGGCCTTTGAAAAAAGTCGCTAAAATAAGTAAGAGAATTTTAAGACCCACGGAATAATGATATAGTTTTTGTCTAATAGGAGGGTTTGTTTTGTGAATATTAC
This sequence comes from Glebionis coronaria, assembly GCA_025667525.1. Classification (NCBI taxonomy): domain Eukaryota; kingdom Viridiplantae; phylum Streptophyta; class Magnoliopsida; order Asterales; family Asteraceae; genus Glebionis; species Glebionis coronaria. Next base: position 277,091 of record JANFOE010000770.1, read on the forward strand.
TGACAAAAAGTTAAAATAAAGAACTAAAAATAAATTAGTTATAAACACATTAAATTATTTTTTATTCAATTAAGTCCCATATTTTATTTTAACAATACATAACAAACATGTAAGAATTACGGTAGTGGATCGGCTTTTTTTATCTTCAACATCTTATTTTTTTTATCTTCAACATTTTATTTAAAAGTCGTTATACTATAGATATGTTTCATCGGTTTGAATTGAAAAATATTTTCGGAATCATATAGTTAGTTACAAAATCTAATCAACATACGATAAAATGAATTATAAACATTTTGTCGTGTCTTTTTTATTGTGCTAGCGTCGTAACCCGCCCAACGGGCGGGGTCGTTTTTTGTTTTGTTTCAGAGGGTTTATTGTTAAAACATAAGTAATGTTTGCTATTATTAGGCCTCGGATTGCTCAACAAACGTGTTTTGTCTCATGTGAATCTTTGGTTGTACAAATATAATTTGTTGGGTCTAAGTTTGTATATTGGTCTGTAAACAATCTTTGTCGATCATTTATATTACTCCGTAATTGACAGTGGGATACTATCCATGTGAGAATAACGTCTTTGTTAATAGGATATACAAAAATGACTATCTTCATCTCATTTTAATATCCACGTTTCCTTTTTGGTATGTCTTAATTTAATTTTCTGTTACTGAAAGTAGTTATACTCACAATAAAACTATTTGCCTATTTTTGTCAAGACATAGTCAACTCACACGTGATACATCTATTAATGAATAAGTGAAATCCATTTGGGAAAATTCTTGAAATGCCCCAAAGTTGCACCCATTTTTCTAAAATGTACCAATCAATTAAAAATTTTTCAAAATGCCTTATGCAACTTATGCGACTTATGCGACTTTTCCAAAAATATAAAAATAAGTTTAAAAATTTTCACAAAATTTTCCCATTTTTGGAAAAGTCGCATAAGTTGTATAAGTTGCATAAGTTGCATAAGACATTTTGAGAAATTCTCATTTAGTTGGTGTATTTTGGGAAAGTGGGTGCAACCTTAAGGCATTTCAAGAATTTTGCCAATCCATTTGCTTTTTTCTCTACTTGGACTTTATGAATCTCAACAGATTTTTTTATTCATGCACGCAGAATGGTGAACATGAGTATCAACTTTGCGGACATTAATTATAAAAGTCACATAAAAAAATACAAATAAAAAAGAAAACTAACTTGAATTACAGAAACTTGAATAAAACATAGCTATAACTTGTAAGACAACGCCATGTAATTTACATGCATTTATCCTTGACATCACACAAAGCTTAAAATTTATGAGAAATGTGATCTTACATTTGACTACTTGTATCGTCTTGAAATTATCTGAAATTGGTCGGCAACAGACGATGAAAAGAATACAAATAAGAGCTAACATTTCTTAATCTACATGGACTAAATATGATGATTATAAAAATGTCTAACTATAATATAAATGCAAAGGTCAACTGTTGAAAATCATCTGGTATGGTAAGAGGGCTAGGAGTCATCACCCCAAGTGAGGGGTTTTTGGGGTGCCACGTCAGCGAAACCCACTCACTCACTCACTCAGAAAAAACAGGGGAGTCATCACTCCAAGTGACTCCCCTTTGTGGGTCCCATTTTTTTTTTTTCACATTTTTAAACTAAATTAATTCATTTCATAAATAAAAATAAATATTACAATCCTAAAAAAATAGAAAAATACAACTTCGAATAAAAAAAAAAAAAAAAAAAAAACGAAAAAATTACGAAAAAAAACTACTAGTTGGAGGAGTCTTCGGAATCTTCAACGTCGCGGTATTGATTGGTATTCGGCATTTTTGCGCGTAGACGAGCCTTGATTTCTTCTTTTTTAAAGTTTATAAACGCGACCGTTTCGGGATCCATATTGGAGGTGTCATAGTTGAGAAATTTCAACTCCTCCATTTCGGCAATCGTGTCGTCTTTGCGTGTCGAAGCCGCATACGCTTTTTGCGAGGCTTCACGACGGAGACGAAGGTCATAGGTAACCGCGTCTTCAAATCGAGACGAGTTACTTCCTCCGGTACTCGCCGATGTTTCCGAACGGCTTTTTTTCCCGGGCCGTTCTTTACCCGCGGGGCGGGGTCGTTGATCTCGTTGGAATAGTTCGTCCGTGTTCATCGGCATCGAAAACGAACCGCCTTCCTCGATCTCGGGCAAATCAACCGGGGCAACTTCGGGTGCGTCCCATTTCGGGGACTTCCTCAAAACATTCCATGCCTTTTCGTGATTAAACGAGGCATTTCTATTCTCGTCCGCGTAAATGACCCGAGCCCGTTCAATCACATCAACCTCGCTTTCGCCACTTTTTTTGTTCCGATGACATTTCTTGTAGATGGCGTGCCACTTCATAATATTATGATGCATCGGATTCCACTTACCCGTGAGCATGTCTTTGGTACGTTCTTGATGATTTCTTTCGTTAAACACCCGGGTAATCCGAATCCAAAGAGTGTCTCTTTTTTGGTGACGCCCAACTTTCGGATCTTCGGATGTCGCGATGTAACACTCGGCAAGCACGGCTTCTTCGTCCTTAGTCCACCGACCAAGACCTTCATTTGGAACGGGTTCTTTTGATTTTTTGGTGACGTTTTTCTTTCGGGTTTTTTTTGTTGGTTCGGTTTCGGATGGTGGAGATTGGAGTGATTGGCGTCTTTGGGTATAGGCTTGATATTCTTCTTGTTGCTTTTGTATAAAAGCTTGATCTTCGGGAGTCATCGGACCGTGGGTAGGAAATCCGGGGAATTGTGGGTTGGACGTAGTTCCGTCACCGCCACCCATGTTGGATTGAAGGAGGTGGGTGAATCCGAACCAATTTTCGCCGGCCATTTTGATTGTGTTTGTGTTTGTGTTTGTGAATGAGAGAATGATAAAGGAGAGAATGATTTGTGTGTGTGTGTAAAAAATGATATAGGAAATGTAGTATATATAGGGATTAATTTGAAAAAAAATTTTTTTTTTTTTTTTTAAAAAAAACTAGCCGTTTGAGGCAATTAATTTAAAAAAAAATTTTTTTTTTTTTTTTTTTTTTTTAAAAAAAACTAGCCGTTATGGCATTTAAAACAAAAAAAAAAGTTTTTTTTTCCAAAACTAGCCGTTATGTTTAAAAAAAATAAAAAAAAAAAATTTTTTTTTTTTAAAATAATACAACCGCGCCCCGTGAGTGCGTCGGCGCCGGGGCCACGCGCCGTGGCTTTTGTGCCACCGGGGAGTCATCACGCCATCGACGCCGTGGGTTTGGCACCCCACGGCGCGACGGTTCCCAGCCCTCTAAGTAAGAAGAGGGATAAATCAAATTATATAAGAAGTGCCAAAACCCACATACGTGCTTGATTGTGTTTATACTTTAAACTTTAAAAACACATTAAGCAGATAAATCACATAAAATAACCAATGCAAGATACCCTCAATTAGAGGTGCAAGTAAAAACTGGTAAAAAAATCGGAACCGGTTTATAAAAAATCCGGTTCTTTTTTACCGGATCGTTTAAAAATGATCGAACCGATTAAACCGATTTACCAGTTTTATCCGTAATCGGTCTTTTACCTTTACATAACCGGTTTTAGAAAAAACGGTTTTAACCGATTTTATAAATTTTAAATTAATTAAATTTTAAATTAATTAAATTATTTTATAATATTCAAATTTAAAAAACCGGTTTTAACCGGTTATAATAACATGGCACGCGTATAATGGGCCGTAATTAACTCTGCTTTTATACATGTTTGTGTGTGTTTTTTTTTGGGTAAAAATGACTATCATCCCGGTAATATATAATGTTTGTGTGTTGACTATCATCATTTCACTTTATTTTGGATACTTACCTTAAATGAATGACAAGAGCCATCACAAAATGATTTAGTCGTACAACTAAGTATAATAAGAAAACACTAAAATCACATTTACTTTTTGGCAATTGGTTTACACATTCTTCTTTTTTATTTGCATACTCCAAAAGTCTAAATTATGTTTGTATTATTTTCAAGTTTATTAAATAAATGACGAAGTTTTAAATTCTAAAAAAAAAAAGATAACAAAAATTTATAACCGGAAAAAACCGCTTCCGAGCATTTATAACTGAAAAAAACTAAACCGGTAAAAAACTGCTAACAAAAGTTTATAACTGAAAAAAATCGATTTCGAACACTTATAACTGAAAAAAACGATTTAAAAAAACGATTTCAAAAAACCGATAAAACCAAACCGGTTATTAGAAAAGCCGATTTTAACCGATTTATGTGTAGACATGGAGTCTTATCTAATTTATTACAACCTTTAGCTATATAACATAATAAAAAAATAAAAGTACGTCCAACTGGAAAACTTTACTGATTCCTCACCTTACCTAGACCTTAGCACGGCTGGTGCTAACTGAAAACATTTCGGATGCGTTTAGTTGGATGATAAACACCATATTTTCTATAAAATGTTTCTAGAAAACAAGGAAAACAGAAAACGCGTTCAAATCATCGTTTTTTAGAAATATTTTCTAAAAAATGCAAAATCCCTCTTTTACCCTTTTGCACACAAAACAAAAAAACTCTTTTTTTTTGTTTTCTAAGTTTTCTTTTAAACATAGAAAGACGAGAAAGAGAAAGAGAATCACTTGCGTGTTTGTTTGCAACAAAGAATGGAAACAGGAGATTAAAATTGCATTCCCATTCAACGATTTTGATTCTTTCAAAAAAGTAAAGAATACCAGAGAATGAAAATTTATAGATCAGCTTTTCTCCTCATTTATTCTCTTGTGAATGGGAGCAACAAGGGGTGGGTCTAAGATATAAAACACACTTGCACGTGCAAATCACATTCCAAAACAAACCACTCTTTTATTTCAATCTAATCTACAAGAACCATCACAGTCTTCAATAGCCTTCAATGGCGTTTCCTTTGAATTACAAATTTACATCCCAACATCACATGGTATTATGTCATTTATTTAATTAAAACTCTTTCTAAAAATCATTTATTTCTCAAAACGAGTACGATTCTACGATTATTCTAATTCTAATATACAATTCATAATCAAATATAGTCTTAATTTTCAATATTACGTTAACTGGGCTGTAAATATGTGGATCATGATAAGATATTTGATTTTCAAAAATAAACTTGTAATATAAATTCAAATACTTTAATTAAGTGTCTTTTTTATTTTGATTCTTGTTGTCGTAAGTTTTATTTTAGTCTGATTCTTGTTGTCGTAACAATTGAGTTGTATTCTTATTTTAGCATATTTCGACTTCGATCTCTACGTTGCCATGATCATGATTTGAGAGAGTTTATTCATTTGTGTATTACAAAATCATTCTCCATCCATACCAAACAAAAGAATACATTTTATAGCTAATTTTAATACTCCATTCTCCACTTGCACCAAACACTTGAATACTTTCTTCATTTTCGAGATCATTCTCTTTCTTCCTCATTCCATTCTAAGATGTCTTTCCATTCTATGTGATTCCATTGTACCAAACGTGCCCTTAAGTTTTAGAAAATGAAAAACACAAATTTCTTCAACTAAATGCGCTTTCTAAATTTTTAAGTGTTTTGTGAAAAAACAAATCTCTTTTCTTTTTCTACAAAATAAAAAATAGAAAATGATGAAAAATGTTTTCCAACTAAACGCACCCTTCGTGTTTCCTGTTGGTCAGCTCAAACAAAAGTATAGTTCGACAATCATCTTCATACGTTTACAACACGAAGTCACCATTCTTCCTTTTCAATATCCCCATCATGTTTTGTATCAGCTAATAACTCATATCATAAAGGTGACATTTATTTGAAAATAGGTCACGTGGGTTATATTTCATTTCTCATGGGTCAAACAGGGTTACACTTTGGATGCTGCAGATTTATTACATTCTTGGAGAATTGCTACACTTCACTTTTGTAAGTTAGTTTCTCTTTCATTCTGTTATTATTTTACTCACTAATGCTCATTATCTAAACAGGTCTGCCGGGTAAAAATTCAGCTCTCTGATTGGTTGGCGTTGAATTTAGCTTAACTGCTTATTTTGGCTACAAATCATAATTTATGGAGTAAACTATATACCTGCATTTAGCTCTGCAATCACCGAGTGGATCCATGCCACTATCTTAAGAATCCATTGTATAGCGGTTTCTCATACAAGGTGGAAGCATTACCCGACTATGTAACACCACAGAAGATCGAGGAACATGCCCCTGTTTGTATTTATGAGCTTCACTTACTGGTATCATAATCACCCCAGCGAAGATGCACATCAATACAATACTTGTTAATTGTTTTCTGATTAAAACTATACTTAGACTCAATAACCAGAATGGGTTTTGACATTGGCTAACTATGTGCATTAAATAGAAGAATGTCAGCGCATACGCTGTACACTTTGTAGCTCTTTCTAGGATCGATTGTTTACAACTGCACGGTCTCGACTTCGAGTGCATGCAACTCCTAATCCAGAACTTGGCAAAGATCCATCACCACACGCTCATCGACCTTCTGCCACAAGTGAGCACGGAAGATCTGAATAAGAGAGATCCTCGAAGTAGGAATTCATGTGCATGAATACTCTAGTCAAATCCGAGAAGAAGATATATACCTTTTTTTACGTGCTCCATTGATTACACTTTAACTGGAATAAGATACCTTTATCAGTTATCACACTGCACTTTCTCATTATTTCCGTCTATAAAGGTGTGTGTGTGTGTTTTGATGTTTGACACCAAAAACAACACCTAATTATACATGGTTAAAAAAGATAGTTCGTACATAGAAAGCAAGTACAACTCCCGAAATATAACTGGCTGGAAGCTTTATTGTGGCACAAATGAATCCATGGTAGTATCTGCTCTTTGAAATTAATATAGACCCTGAACCGCAAAACACGCAAAAATTAAAATACATAACCATAACACACACATACAAATTGTATATATAGTTCCATTACTTACGATTAGAAATACCTTTTGCTCAAAAAAAATACGATTAGAAATACCTTGGTTGATAATGTTTTATAGTACTATTATTTACTTGGTACCTTTTTTCTAAACTGATATTAGCATATGTTGTGCAACCAATAAAGTATCTAGAAATTCACAAGACATAGCATAATATGGAATCAAGATGTGGCAGTTTTGACCCGTTCTTGGGTAAACGGGTGGTTCAAATTAACCGTTTACCAGGTAAAACGGGTAAGACTCTAAGATAGCTAACATGTAAAGAATACGGATCAAGAGGGCCGAATGTCACCCACAGTATCCAAATCCTAACTCATTTAATGGTTTTGTATGTTCCTGAACAGAATGCTACCATCTGTTGTTAATGCTTGCAGTTGTTGAAAAAATGTTCTTCCAGGTGTGCTTGAACAAGGTGTGCTTGAACAAACTTTCTAACATGACATATATCCAAGACTCTTATCCAAAAATTAAATAAAAAATAATTTTACCACTATGTAAAAAACAATATATAGTGCACAGAGTAGTAAACACATTAATTATTTGATTTTCATTCGCTTAAACAAAGAAAGCATAAAATATATGTAGTAAAATGCTGATAAATGTTTACCTGAACTAAAGTCTTTCAAGTACTCACTATCAGCTTGCAAAAGTCGTGTATAAGGCCGTGTTTACGTTGTTTGCAGCTGTGTGATCAAGTTGTACACCATCACCCATGCCAGATAAGGTAGGACAACAGAAACATACTAAACCCATTATTTTTATACAATCAGCAATTTTCGTTACACAACTATCTATACCCTGAATAGATACTTCCAATTATCAGTTTCTACGAAGGTTAATGAAATACTATAGTTGAAATCCACGTACCTGTTAGAAGAGAATTACTTGAACAAATGCAGAGCTGGGGACACCCTCAGGCAACGGGTCACATCAGTAAATTGGGTCAAGTAAAGATGGAATTTTTAAAGTCGCTCTTCTTACTGAATAACATAAAGGAACAATTAAAGTTTTATCCTCTCTTTCCGTTCTTCACCAGAGATCCACGCAATGGGCTTTTCGATTGTTGTAGCTTCCAGGCAAATCATTTGTTTGTCCTTGCATTCTACGAAATAAACCATAAACTCAACACGATATTAAGTCTTCAACTTTTCATTACAAAAAGTATACTAGTTCAGTTATAATCCATCTTAAAAAAATAACTTCGAAGGTTGTTTACCCGTCAATCTTTCGTTTCTAGAAAATTATCCACTGTCAATCGTTGGAACAATAACTACCTTTCAATAAATGTGTCAAAATGAATGTGAGAGATGAGACTTCCACTTGATAAACAAAAGGTTATATAATTGCGCAAAAGGAGGGCTGTTAGAAACCTGTGAGACAACTATGATCTGTTCATACTAAAACACTCAGAAAAAAAATTCATACACTTAAAATATTTTGGGCAAATATACCAATCGAGGGATCCAAAGTTCATTCTACCACTACTTTTTTTCTTACCTAATGCACAAATGAACAACATCAGGCCATATTAAAAAAATTGCAAGTCAGCAACATCTAACGTGAAAACTTTGAAATAAAAATATCATAGATGCCATCACAGACATAGAGTCACAAAGGTGGCAAACTGCTAATACATACGCAGATGCTCAAAACCAAATTTGGGATTCATGGGGAAGAGATGGTGTAAAAGAATTAGTAGAAGCAGGTGGCGCCTCATGTACATCCCCTTCATTCTAAAAGAGTGGAATAAAATTTGGTTACTGTAGTTTGAGTCATTACCAAACGCACCCAATGTGCAACCTTATTTGAATAAATGTTAACTAATGAAGTAAACTTGAAGGTTGTACTTGTAAGCATCTAGATACACTTGAATTTCACCTGTTTATCACGTTATAATATAAAAGATAAGATAATTCGACCTGTATTCCGAAGAATAAAGGGCCGAAACTGCATCTCTAGCATATATGAATAATCTGCTAAAAGTATTTACCTGAATGATAGATGAGTACGATGTCCTGAGAGGTCCCCACTGAAGGGACCAGACCAACATGTAAAATTCCCTCAACCATGGGCTGGGATTGATCCAGATGCAGCTGTAGATGACGATGAAGCGCCAAAAAGTGATTATCTATTACCAGATCTATAAAATGTTGGTGTTTTAGACTAATCACCTGCACAAATGCATATGGTAACAAAGTTTCAGTAGAGTAGACACTTCAATCACCATAAGAAAATTCACAAATGGATATATTAATTTACCTGACCCAATCAATAATTTTAGATATTTTGATAAATCAATCATTCCATTTCTATTTTGATTGGGACATCAACCAAATTAAATTTTTTAATCTCAACGATATCTCCTGTAGTAGGAACCTTACACATCTTCACAGGGTTCCTGTCGCGAGAGCTTTCATTACCTCCAAAAGGCCTTTGGAGACAACACACTAAAAATAAAATTATAGGTACCGATGATAAATTTGTTGGTTAGGACATAGGACAAAGGATATTATGCTTGTTACGTATACATTTCTACTAAATCACACAGTGCATTTGTTACATTTTATAAGTTCTGGCTATTAGATCTATGTTGGGCTTAGTTTTAGCGCTTGTGAGGAAGTATATGGCAAACAAATCTTCGTCAATCACCCAATCTAAAAACAACACAGGAACCAAAATCGAACATCTTAAAATATATAACAGAATTAAAAATCATAAGAAAGAGAGATGCAGTTGAATGCCGATGGATAAAACAGAGGTTTACGGTGGACCAATCTTGATACGTCAATGTGAAAACAAAGACCTCAAGATCATAACATTAAGTAACCACAAATAGAATCCACCTTAAAGGCAGGCCTTGGTCCTTGACCCATCTCAAGACTAATATATGGAATGAGCACAATTCAGTCGCAAAAGCCCAATAGGATCAACATATTACAATGCAAGACTTCCAAAGCAGATCTAGCACTATCAGTTACGTCTTTTGGAAAGGATGGAAGAAATATCTTTGCCTTACGTATTCACTGAAAATGACATTTATCAATGTCTTTTACGCTCTATTCTCGAGTTCTTTTTTAAAGGAATAGAAAGGGAAGAGGCAGGAAAAAGAAGGGAATGGGTCATATTAAGAAGGAAACATGTGCATTAATTTATGTTCTCGAGTTTATTTATTTAGTTGGGAGGAAAAGAAAGGGAACCGAACATAATTACTAAATTACCCCCATTTTCGATGGCCAGATAATCATATTATACCTAACTTCTTTCATGCCAGGCTCGTGAATCTCGTCTACAATAACATGTGTATCACCTTTTACCAAAATTCCTGTAGTGTAAAATAGTTTTTTGTATATGTCGTAAGGGGGTGGAGCAAGTTTTACATCATATATATATATTTCATTGTTCGGATTCAGTATCCATGAAATCCTAGTAACTTCAAAAACAAAAGTAATTTATGATTGATACAAATTGTAACTATTTAAAATATTGCATGTGATCATCAATCCTAACAGTTATACCTTAAATGGATGTACAGATTGGAGTGTTCAAGCTACAGTTAGCTGGATATTATTATCCTAAGCATTTGGACCCCAAAAATCCAAAATGTATCCATTGTTGTAGAAGAAGACACTGAATCCCTCTCAAAAGCTGATGCAAGTACTCTCCTATCATCTGTTGTAGAAACCGTCAATAACTCACTATCTTCCATATCTGCTTTCGGCATCACACCACTCGTCACGAGTCTCCAAACTAACGAAGTCCTCGAAGCCATTAGTAGGTGCAACTTAACTGGAGGCACCTGCTATCACAACCCTAAACTCCCAAACATCATAAAAGAAGGCACCCTGCTATCACAACCCTGAACTCCCAAACATCATAAAAGAAGGCACCCTGCTATCACCAACTACCAACTGGTTTCCCACTGCAATTTAAGGTTTCTAGGTGAGAACGTGGTCACAGGGTTCAAAGTTGAGGATCAGACCCTTGTTCATTGAATCACCTCCTTCGCGTATCTTTAGCATCAGTCCCTTGTTCATTGAATCGTCCACAATTCATACACTTGAAATGTTCTAAAGTAAGAAGTAGGCAACCTATTGAGATAAGTTTAGAACATGAAAGTTAATAGAGCTCCCTTTTTACCGAGTCTGTAATTGTCCCAGGTCTGTGATCAATTTATGAGGTTAAGGGCTCGATAGAAAGAACCCAACGCCCTCTGAGATAAATTCGGTTTACTTCTATTTTCTGATATTTTTATTAAAAATATTTATAAGCTCATGCACACCCTTTAAATAATCAGCATGGAAGTATTCACTTCAGTAGAGATCAGCAAAACTAACACCAAAATGCTGGTGCACTTGTTATTCACTACAACAATTTTGGGGTTTAGGGTCGAAATTTTCGACCCTAAATACAAAGGGTTTTCGACCCTAATATTTAGGGTCGAAATATTCGACCCTAAGTGGTCGACCCTAAATTTTGGACCCTAAAAAACTAGGGTCGAAATACCCTTTGTAATTTAGGGTCGAAAAAAAGGGGCCCACCACTTTTCAAAAAACATTTTGACCAAAAATTAGGGTCGAAACTCTTTGTAATTTAGGGTCGAAATTTTCGACCCTAAATAATATCCACGTGTATTTTATATATCATTGTGAAATTTTTTTTTATTTTATTTAATATCCACGTGTATATTTTAAAAAGATTGTGAAAACGTTTTTTTTTTAATTTAATAATTTAGGGTTGAAAATGTCTTTAAAGTTTAGGGTCGAAAATTTCGACCCTAAACATTTTATATTATTTTTTGTCCAGAAATAATTCGTGCAGGATTGGTTTAGGGTCAAAATTTAGGGTCGAAATTTTCGACCCTAAAACTTAGGGTCGAAAATTTCGACCCTAACTATAATTTAGGGTCGAAATTTCGACCCTACCTATATGGTTAGGGTCGAAATTTCGACCCTAAATGGTTTCTGGGCAAAAAAAAAAACTGCATTTTGCAGGTTTTTTCCAGATTTTTTTCCTGCATTTTTTCCGGAAAAAAATCTATATTTCAACAAATCCACAATATTACAAATCACTAAACAGTACAATACTACTAATTTACAATATGTTAAATAGCCAAAACGTTAGAATACATTTCACAAATCCTTATTTCACAAATGTAACAAGTCTAAAATTATTACACATCACAATAAATCCATGTTTCACAATTTAACAAGTCTTAAGTTATTACACAAAATAAAAAGTCTAAAACCAACAACTCCTAATCTGAATAGTCCCCGCTGGCCTGATCATTATCACCCGAATCATCCCCCTCATCAGCATCCGAGTTAATTAGCTCATTATCGGACATGTTGTTGGCATTCTCAAGATCTCGAGCCAACTCGTCGACGGTCCGAGTATCATTTTGATGAGGATTTAGGCTGACGGTATAGTTGGGACTTTCCCGAGAGTTAGAACTCGAGGGGCCAGTGGTGTTGACAACGGGTCGATTACAGTTGTTGAAACTGTTATTTTGGGTAATTGGAGGTTGGAGTGGGTTGAGTGGAGCATTATATGGAAATCCGGGAGGGGGAGGAATACCACGGAACTGGGGCATAACAGGGACCTGAGACATACCAGGGAACTGAGGCATACTAGGGATCTGAGACATGCCAGGCATAGAAGCGAATTGGGGTGGCGGTATAAAAGGGTTAGGAGGTCCGGTATACCCTCGACCCACATGTGAAGTATAATGAGAAATCAAATGACTTAGGCGGGCGTTGTTTACCTCAGCATTTTGTTGCGCCATACTAGCATACATATGGGCCAAATTAGCCCGTTGCTGCGCCTCCTCGGTTTGCTTCCTCAGCAGCTCTTTTTCTTGCTCATGAATCCTAAGTACCTCTGAGAGTTGTTCTCGAGTCACTCCCTCACTATAAGAACTACTCCCGCATCCATATGAGGTACCACCACCCGGCAACTTCCTGCCCCTGCCGACGATATTTTGAGTGTTGCGGCTCGGATTTACTAGATCAATTATTTCTTGATCACTTTTGTACTGCTCAGCACCGCAAGAAATCGCTTCTTTTATGCACATCATTCTCGACTGTGAAAAAGAAAGAGAAAAAAAGAAGTTAAAAACAAATAAAAATATGTTATTAAAGCATGTATAAATTAAATTACTTACATATCTGTCTGCATTTTCCTCGGACATAGTGCCATTCTTGTTTGTGCGTGCCCTCTTCCAAGTTTGTATAAGGTCCTCGTCGGACCCATGCTTGACTTTCTGTACAATATCAAATAAATTAATAACAAGATCTTTACCAAAAAAATTAATAACAAAATATAAATAAACAATATAAAACTTTTAAATGATCACAAAAACTATAACGATTCTTACATATTCGTTCCTTCCTTGAGCGAATGATTTTTTCCCTTGATGTGTAGAAACTTTGTTTTTCGAGCGGTTAACTGCATTAATTTCACTTCTCCTCACCTGTTTCGGGTCGGACCAATACCGGCACAAATCACGCCACTCCCTTGCTGATCTGTTGGCCCATGTAGAACTCGATGGGGGCGGTACAAGCGCCGCTTCCTCGGCCGAATCATGGATAGAATAATAGTCATGCTTTAACAAGTTCCTATTTTTGCGCCAAAGTAGCCTCAACTTACAGTTAATTCCTGTTTTTATTCTTTCTCCCACCACATATGTTACCCCGCCATAAGTCACAGTATCACGACTATCCAACCAACCCGTCAGGTTGAAATAGGTCTACATGTAAACATATGCATTTAAATAAACAAACAATTTTCAACCAAAACAGTTAATAAGACTAGATGTAACGCAAACAATTAATACCTCAAGTGTAGGAAAGATATGGGCTTTGAGGTGCAATGGTATCTGTTCCCACTCGCAAGTAAGTGGAAGTGGTCGGACTGTTTCCCCCATCAGAGAGCTCAACATCGCAGCATTATTGCCTAACGGATGGAAGCTATTAAGATCATAAACATCAAATGTAACTGGCAAATGTCCTCCATGCGCCCTATGCTTCCTCCTTAGGCTCGTATTAACCGTAACCATATGTGGTATCGGTTCACCTGCAAAGATTAGTTATTGAAGTTATTGATTCGTGAAAATTCAAACACACTTAATTAACAATAAGAGTTGACATAAAATAAAAATAAATCACAATTTCTTACTTTCGCAATTGCCAGGTACGGACTTTGTAGGTCGTCTAGGTGGAGTACCATCACCATCCCCACCGTGTGATCTACCACCTACACACGCCATCTGTAATATAACAAGTACATGAACACACAATTTCGTGGACCGGTTAATGCTAATACACAAATTCATAAAAATTTACACATTTAAACATATAAGAACAATTTCATTAAAAAAAATTACACATCTAAAGATTAAATCATTGTTTCATTCAAATTACAACTTAAGATCAATTATCACAATCTGAATCATCGCTAGATAAAACTTCTTCAACAACATTATTAGGGTTCACTTCATCATCATCAGACATTTGAACATCATCATCATCAAGGGCATGTGCAACGTCATCATCTTCATTATTGATTAGATCATCATCGTCTTCATTAACCTGTGTGGCGGACACTTCTGCCGATTCGTCATTCAAACTCAAATTTGTATCCTCCAAACAAGTCAAACCAACATTCAGCGTAAAATTTGATGAACTGCTACCATGTATAACATCTTGATCGGACTCTTCAACATCGCCATGATAAACATGTTCGACCACCTTCCAACCCTTTGGTTTTCTAGCAAGGTCTTCAAGGTAAAATACTTGTGATACTTGTGTCGCAAGAATGTATTGGTTATTTTTGTGAAATTCATTATTAGTCAAAATATGATGTATGCCCTGCTCAATGTAAGAACGTCTATTGCGTTTCGTACAATTTGGGGGGTTAATGGTGTCAAACCATTTACATCGAAACAACACAACCTTGCGGTTCCCGATATAAGTGAGCTCCAGAATTTCTTCGAGTTGACCATAATACATCTCTCCATCAAGCCCGGCTGTTGAAACACCGCTGCATTGAGTGGTGTGAAGTTTATCGCGTTCATGTATCACAAACCTCACACCGTTAACTACGCAAGCGGGGTATGTACATGCACTAGTATGTCCACATGCCAAAGAGAATAACTCTTCATTACAGTCGCCTGTCGTTTTTTTTTCACGAATCTACGATAGAGATACAAACATATTTAGATATATGAGCAATAACTCCAAGGTAATATATCTAATGTATTTACCTTGTGACTAAACCAGGTGGGAAACCTCGTTTCCACGTTATCAGGCGATTCTCTGCAAAAGTTCATGATATTAGGATAAGTCATCCCGAAAGAAGATTTTTTAAAATATAGATAAGGAAGAGACATACTCTTTGTAAGCCAAGATGTCTGATTCGATTTCAGGACTGTTGTTAAGTATATACCATACAACTGCCCGCGTAACATCTAAACTCATATGAATATCTTTGACTCTACCCATCAGTTTGCATGCGGACCGGAACACCTGGAATTTATCTTTTTGTTCAGGCAAACCGTCGTCATTCCTGTCAAGACGGTTAAATGTGGTGTGATGCGAAGGTTGTGCGGATTTGGTGGTGATGTGAGTTGGTGATGCGGATTGGTGGTGATGCGAAGGAATGGTGGTGGTGGGAAGGATTGGTGGTGGTCGGATTGGAGATGATGCGATTGGTGGTGGTCGGATTGGAGATGATGCGGATTGGTGATGATGCGATTGGTGGTGGCTCCCGGTTTTTTTTTTTTTGGTAATGAAGATAGATTGAATGAAGAGTGTTTTGGGTTAAGTTGTGGATAAAATTTAGGGTCGAATATTAGGGTCGAAATTTTCGACCCTAAATTTTAGGGTCGAAAATTTCGACCCTAAATATAAACCGCGAATTTTTTAATTTTGGTATAAAATTTTAAAATTTTCGTGAAATTTTTTGAAAATAAAAAGTTTTAGTGCCAAATTTAGGGTCGAAATTTCGACCCTAAATTTCGAAATTAATAAATTAATTAAAAAAAATCAATAAATAGAGTTTAAAATTACTAAATTATTTATATAAAATATTAATAAGTTATTTTGTTTATATAAAAAATTAATAAGTATCACCAATATATTTTATTTATGTAAAATTATTTTATAAATTACAATAATTACGTTTTAAAATAGTAAATTTCGAAACGAGAATAATTTTAATTTTAAAATGTTTTAAAACATTAATAAATAGAGTTTATAATTACTAAATTATTTATATAAAATATTAACAAGTTATTTTGTTTATATAAAAAATTAATAAGGTATCGTATTGCATGATATGAGGCAATAGGGTATCGTATTGCATGATATGAGCCAATAGGGTATCGTATTGCATGATATGAGGCAATAGGGTATCGTATTGCATGATATGAGCCAATAGGGTATCGTATTGCATGATATGAGGCAATAGGGTATCGTATTGCATGATATGAGCCAATATGGTATCGTATTACATGATATGAGCCAATATGGTATCGTATTGCATGATATGAGCCAATATGGTATCGTATTACATGATATGAGTCAATAGGGGATCGTATTACATGATATGAGCCAATAGGGTATCGTATTACATGATATGAGCCAATAGGGTATCGTATTACATGATATGAGCCAATATGGTATCGTATTGCATGATATGAGCCAATATGGTATCGTATTACATGATATGAGCCAATATGGTATCGTATTGCATGATATGAGCCAATATGGTATCGTATTACATGATATGAGCCAATAGGGGATCGTATTACATGATATGAGCCAATAGGGTATCGTATTACATGATATGAGCCAATAGGGTATCGTATTACATGATATGAGCCAATAGGGTATCGTATTACATGATATGAGCCAATATGGTATCGTATTGCATGATATGAGCCAATATGGTATCGTATTACATGATATGAGTCAATAGGGGATCGTATTACATGATATGAGCCAATAGGGTATCGTATTGCATGATATGAGCCAATATGGTATCGTATTACATGATATGAGTCAATAGGGGATCGTATTACATGATATGAGCCAATAGGGTATCGTATTACATGATATGAGCCAATAGGGTATCGTATTGCATGATATGAGCCAATAGGGTATCGTATTACATGATATGAGCCAATATGGTATCGTATTACATGATATGAGCCAATAGGGTATCGTATTGCATGATATGAGTCAATATGGTATCGTATTACATGATATGAGCCAATAGGGTAGCGTATTACATGATATGAGTCAATATGGTAGCGTATTACATGATATGAGCCAATAGGGTATCGTATTGCATGATATGAGCCAATATGGTATCGTATTACATGATATGAGCCAATAGGGTATCGTATTGCATGATATGAGCCAATAGGGTATCGTATTACATGATATGAGCCAATAGGGTATCGTATTACATGATATGAGCCAATATGGTATCGTATTACATGATATGAGTCAATAGGGGATCGTATTACATGATATGAGCCAATATGGTATCGTATTACATGATATGAGCCAATAGGGTATCGTATTGCATGATATGAGTCAATATGGTATCGTATTACATGATATGAGCCAATAGGGTAGCGTATTACATGATATGAGTCAATAGGGTAGCGTATTACATGATATGAGCCAATAGGGTATCGTATTGCATGATATGAGCCAATATGGTATCGTATTACATGATATGAGCCATAAGGGTATCGTATTGCATGATATGAGTCCTTATCATCACAACCACCAGCATTGGAGGGAAAACATTGGAGGGAAAACATTGGAGGGAAAATGTTAACATTTTCCCTCACTTTTTTTAGCATAAAAAGAGAACCACACACACTCCTTATCATCACAACCACCAGCAGATCACACACACTTATCATCATAAACAAATTGTTATTATGTACATGTTGAAGCATGAAGCTTTTCCGTGCAGGTGTGGACATGGAGATGTAGTTCTTCGAGAATCGTGGACAACTGAAAACTTTGGTAGACTGTACTATGCTTGTCCACGTTCACGGGTTCAACCTCCAGTTTCATATGGATGCAAATTTTTTTTGTGGAAAGACGAACGCGTCTAACTACTAATCAATTCTCTTGGAGGTTCAATGAGCTTTTCTCCTCCAAGCTCTTCTTCAAGACCTTCAACGAGCTTTTCGACTCCAAGCTCTTCTCCCAGACCTTCAACGATTCCAGTTTCTTCTCCAAGCTCTTCAGCGTGTGCAAACTGTGTGCGCTTGAATGGAATGATAATGGTACTTGAGCGTATGATAGAGTTGTACCGCAACTCCGATAGGCACACATTGGATTCAGCTGCACTACTTCACGACCTTTACGATGACATGGGGAACCTTAGTTTGAACTAGTTTGTGATGTGTTTTTTTCCGTGTTTACGAGTCTAATATCGTTGTAATATCAATGTTTAATTAAGCGCGTGTTTAAGTGTCCGTGACGAATAAAATTATGTTTAGGAGTGTTTGGTTCTGTGATTAATTAGTATTCTAGCTTGAATCATTGTGAGAATTTAGTTTGTTTGAGTCACAAAATTTAGTTTAAGTCTGTTGTGTTAGGTTTTGCAGTCAAAAGTTCAGTCAAAAGCATTTTACTTCAATCAAATTTTGCTCAAACTCATAAATAAAGGAGCCTTTTTTATTCATACAAACATACAAGTACATTTCAAACACAAAAACCATAAAAGATGCAGAAGCATCATTATACACAACAACATGTGTTAGTATGGTTCTTATTCTATATGAACAACAATTATTAATTAGATTAAAAGAGACACAGTCTTAACGAATTCCTTCATCAAACTTTGCTCAAACTCATAAATAAAGGCTCCTTCTAAGCATTTACGAATGCTTATTTATTGATCCTTCATTTTCTTAACGAATTCCTCCTTCTCAGTCATTCTTGCTGCTGTATCTTTAATTAAACCTTCCAACCGACTTGAGGTTTTCTTATCCTTCTTTTGAGTATCTTTCAATACTTTAGCGCATTTCTTTAAGATATATATATCTCCAGCACGTTCTAATTCCTGGATAAACTGTTGTCTTTCTTCAACAGCTTCATCTAAAACCTCATGTAAACGTTCAAGTTTCAGACCAAAACGTTTGTCCGCTTCGGCAGATTGTTCAAAATATGCTACCATTCGATCAGTCCAATTATCTGAACCAGCAACTTCTTTTAATTCTTCTAACCTTCCTAACCAGGCCATTATTGTTGTTTTTTTTAGTATTGGAAAACTGAGGTGAGTGATAATTGGAGGCAAACTACAAACCATTAAATAGCAAAACAACTACCCAAAATGGATGGCACACATACATCTATTATCATCTTCCTGTTCACAATGGGTACATAATGAAAGCACTAAAACTAGTACCATCAATAGTGGGACTAATGAAAGCACTAAAACAATGGGTACAGTCATTTGTAGTCTAGTTGGTTTTTCATAGTGGTAACCAGCTTGATCTTTCTGGATTTATGCTGTAATTGATGAACTTGTTATGTTCTTGTAGTTGCTAAGTTATTTGCACAGCTTTAGTTCTGCTTAGACTTAATTATTTTTAGCTATTACTGCATTATCTAAATATATATACATATATTAATATTTTAAAAGTATTAACACTTAAAAAAATTTTTTTTTAAAATATATTTAATAATTTAGGGTCGAAATTTCGACCCTAAATATAAACCGCGAATTTTTTAAATTTTTTGTGAAAAATTTTCGTGTGAAATTTTAAATTTTTCGTGAAAAATTTTTAAAATTTTAAATTTAGGGTCGAAAATTCGACCCTAAAGTTTTAAATATTAAAAAAAAAAAAAATTTAAAATTATTTTTAGTTATTACAAATATAATATATAATACATAAATTAAAATTATTTTAAATTTTATATTTAGGGTCGAAATTTCGACCCTAAATTATTAAATTTAAAATTTAATTCTTTTAAAATAGTTTTTAATTATTAAAAATAAATTATATAACAAATAAATTAAAATTATTTAAAACTTTTAATTTAGGGTCGAAATTTCGACCCTAAATTTTTTAGGTCCCACCTGCTTTTTGACCAGCCTTTTTGGGCTCTTTTGGGTTGAAAATGTGTGGGCCCCCACCTTAATTTAGGGTCGAAAATTTCGACCCTAAATTTCGTCCGACCCTAAACATTGATTTTGTTGTAGTGTTTGCAACTTAATATAATTTTGAGCAACTTGAAACAAAGGTCATATTAATTAGTTATGGTTCCTAAATTGTTGACTTTGCTTTAAGCTTGCATAGGTAAGTAGGTAACCAATGGAAACCTATCCGTCAATTCAAATTTCACAAACTTTTAAGCATATCTTTTTATGTTGATCCATTTAATATTTCCCGTTAGTAGATTAGTTATATTGTTTTCTAATGCTTAAAACAATACACATAACAGTAGTTACTATGTTAATATCACCATCGTTAGCAACAACATCTTGACTAGATTTAACACTATTTTTTAACCCGCAACCAGTATTAACTAGACCTCAACTAAAATTGCAGAATTAATATGATATTTTAGGATACCTCTACGAAAGACAAGACGATCGAAACCGAACACACGAACACAAGATTCCGCGAGGCATGATAGAAATGAATACACAACCGCGAACTAGTCGATTTACCATTTATATTCATATCCCAAAAAGTTTTTTACTTTGCTAATCTTCAATGGTTCAAGTTATCCAAGTGTCCTAAGTTCTACTGTTGTGTTGACTCCAAAATTTGCTTAACACATAAGAAAGCTCTAGGATACGGAGTATATAAAAAATTCACATATACTTGTATTGGAAACTACTATAGATAATTCTCAAACTGCCACATAAACCCTGATTAAGCTAAACCACAGTAAAACTGTACACCCTCTGTTAATATGACAGTAGGAGTTGCACAATGAGTTTTCAATATCATGCATATGCATGATGTCAAATTAACAAATAACATAGCTACTAGATTTAACAGAAGTCAAATAAAAGAAATAGTACGTTGGGAGAAACTTGGTTGGTTGAAAACCTGCAGGTGTTCGTTGGTGTTGTATAATTAGGTTAGAAGGTGTATATAAAATATGAGGGTATAATTGTAATTGACCAAAAGCCCATATTGTTAATAACCTACTTCCTCTCATAATCATCCCAAAAATGGACTGATCAAGATTACACATAAAAACTCACACCTTCCCATTCTTTCCTCTTCCAGTCCTCTTCCATCCCTTCTTAAAAAAAATTTGAGAACACAAGTTTTTTTTGTGATTTCAATTCCCTTCCCTTTACATTCTTTTAAAAAAAACTTGAGAACAGAGTGTACCCTTTTATAATTGTAATCAGATATTTAAGTGCAAATGTCTTCTTCCGTATCCTATTTTCATCTTCTGAATCTTTTTATTCGCATGCTCCACCTTTGACTGTGATGTTTTCAGAAGTGACGTCTGCTTGTTCTAGTTGAGGCTTCTGTTTGCTTGCACTTTATTTTTGACAATGCTATATATTAGTTCTATTTGACATAATGCCATTTCTTCATGCGTATTTATTCTGTTAATCTCAAATGACTGATGATATTTAATAGAAACACTAAATACAAAAAGTATCTCTTGACTCGTACGTCATTTAGAAAATTAGTATCAGAATACCTCATGAAACAACCTGTGTTAATGCACGTCCCTCAGACCATGTGCTCACCGAATGTTTTAAGTCTCCCTGAATCCATCTCAAGTACTGTTGTTTGGTTATCAAGTTTAAGTATACTTTGGGAGTGCTCAAGCGATTTCTCAAACGGTCACCTGGTATGATGAAAAAGGGTCACCAAAAGCCATATATACCTGGTAATGCGTCAAAGAAAAATTGTTCCTACAGCATGGCAATTATCTTGTGATAACGGGAATACTTAAGTTCGTGGCCACAGAAAGTAAATATACACATTATGAATGTACGCAACTTGTTTGTATCACCACAACGAGTAATGTAATCTTGCATATCATGTTTCGCAACAATCATCATCATAAGCCAGTTCACACACAAGTGCAAGATGGTCGCTTCCCCAATCCTGCATAAAGCAAATAAAGTAGTAAGATTTTTTAGATTTTTTATTCTCTTTTTGTATATCATATACTCATGTATATAGATCATATGGAGGTTCCAAACCTAAGTGAAACTCTCTGTGTAACCCTCCTGATCAGACTGATACCAATGCAACGGCTGCATTGTGTGAGCACCTCATGGGTTCTCCGTATTGCAGATCTATTGTGCACCATTTGGGTTTATTTATGTCTTTTATCCGATGGGACCGACTACCGACATCTTCTTTTTGGTTCATGGTATTGATTACATATAATCAGTAATTCAAAGCATATTGAAAAATTATCAATTATCGTTCTTTAGTGATAATTTATAGGGGTGTGTAGAACTATGACCCTTTACTAAAGATAGAAAGTATAAGAATGTAATTTTAGAAACATTCAAAATATCAGCGCCTTTCACATTTTCCTCTAAATCAATTTTCACACTCGCTTTAAACTTACTCACATATTTATGACAGTTGATATTGACATTTTGTAACTTATACTAAGGTTAAAAGAAAACGATAATCTGGAACTGTCGAGAAGTCTAAAATTCGTTAGGATCACAAAATTTACAACCGAACAAAATGCTTCAACTTTCACTCTATCTCATCATATTGCTCCAGCCGTCATTTTTGCTTTCATTAAAACTAAAAAACTGAATTGTAATTAAGCTTTAAGAAAAGAGCATGTCACTAAATTTTACCTATAAATTCGTCTGACTTAGACGTAACAGTATGGATTAACTTTCGACTAAAATTCAGGGATTTTGTGATATAAAATCTTCGTACAAACAAAAACTAAAGGTCGGTGGTAGGAAGCGCATGCATAAAAGGAGGACACGAGATGCAAGAGAATGTGGCGAGAAGGTAACATGCACCAGGTTACTTATCACGACGTTCTCTCGAATTTCAAGCCCTCATTTAGTGCAAGGTTTTCGGCTAATGGCATTCGGGTTTTGTCGGTCAGAATATGACATCGCAGAAATATGTATTTATCTCTTGAATGATTAAATCATTGTTCACCAATCAAAACCATACAAATTAATGATTCACACTCTTATATACAACCTCAAAAGATTATTGATATCAAGCCAAATAGTTAAACTCAAATTAATTTTAATGATGAGATAATGAGACCCAAATTCATTAAAAACTAAAGAAAAATACATCCAATGTAAAGACCAAACTGATTATCTACTGCTTCCGTTGAATAACTTTTACATTATGCTGTGTTTGTATTAGTTCATTTTACTGGCGTACTATCGTATTGAATTTGTAGTAGCTCATAAGGTCACCTTTTTTGGTTATGAAAGGCCTTATTAAATTTAGCTAATCTACTTAATCAGGTACAAAAGCTCAACCAAAAAAGTGAGCTAATGAAGTTCTTCAAATAGAAATGAGCCAACAATCCATTAAAACAACCTAATTGAAACACCCCCTGCGATAATTTAAAGGTGAGTACTATCAAATTAGATCACTGTGCATTAGCCATATTGAAGTTGGCTATGACTTTTCACTTTTCTTGATTTTACGGAATGGGTTTAAAGATTTTCTCAATAAAAGTTGCCATGAATTATTTACTCTTAAGAATTGGGTTAATAAGAAGCAAATTAGACTATTGCTTGGTCTTAAATGAACCAAGCAATATAGCCTTTTTAGATAGAAGACAATAGATTGGGTCATCAGTTCTAAAGTTTTTTTAAGAAATATATATCTAGCAGGTAGGTATTTTAAATTACTTACTTATTAAACTTTTGTAACAATTTAAGTTTACTTAGAAAAAAATTGAAATATATATGTTAAACTTAAAATTAAATTGATATTTAAAAGAGAATTGCTAACAAAAATAGTAAAAGGCATTAAAATAAAATTTCTTTTTTTCAAGTATTTGTATTCGAGTATTCAGTATTAGCCAATGACAATGAAATTGTATATTTTTCATATATTTGATTGAATATGCAGAGTACGCACTATTCTAGACTTGTACTTCAAACGGAAAATAGTGATGTGGAACTGGGCAAGGTCATAGACAAAACAGTCCACGTAAAGAAACTACAATTTAGCTTTCTGACCAAACGGGACCAGCCGAGTTATATAGTGTTTTTCGACAGTCCTGATGTCAAAGTCTGAACCTAAAGCTAGTTTAGTTGTAGAAAACTTCAACACCATCAAGTAAATGTTTATATCTAGCGTTGAGGGTTATGAAGGCATATCTACACTCGCCTGCCAAGATATATAACCACAGTCAGTACTACTTAAAGAAAAAGCCACATATTCTAAATTCTCGATGACTTTGGAGACTTAATTACCTCAATGTATCTTTTTAGCATCGTAGTGGTACTATAATCAAAGCCGCCCACTTATTCTCCTTTCTTACGAGATGCATGAAGTTGCTTTCTGACTTGGGATGCTAGTGATTGTAATTTAACATAGCAACGAAATTTGATTTAACAACCAAACAACTTTTATATTCCTAGAAGAGAAGAGAACAAAGGAAGATATTTATTCTTTATCTTGTCTACCTTTCCTAACTCAACTCCCCACTGATCAAAAGAGTTGATTCCCCAAACAAAACCGTCCACGCCAGAATCTTGCGTAGAGCAAGTGAAGAACAGCATGTTCAGCACCACCAACATACACATCAACTGGACCCCAGTACCTGTAGGTTTGAAAGGAGAAAAAAGTGTCACTTGAAGCAAATCAAACTTGTATATCTTTTTTCTTGTCAACCACCTGTATTGAGTTTGTAGGATCCATAAATCTCAAATAGTACCTGTACATATGCAGAGGTGAAGGTTAATGATATCATTTGCAGTAACTTAGAGATGTAAATTAAAGATGGAATTATATGTAAAACAAAGGTCATAATGTAGATGGTTTTTCTTGAAGCCTTCTTTGTGTCTGACATAAATTGGTCGAAACTTTGACGAAGGATAAGAGAGTTTAATGCATGTATATCATATACATATATATCAGTAAATGAAAATGAAGACTCACAGGGGTTGCAAATAAACCAAACTCAGTAATGAAGCTATGTATCAATATCAATTTATTATATCATAATTATATTAGGAAGTAGGGAATGTGAACATTTAAGAATAAGAATTTGATGAAGCACAACCCTCAATTCCGAGGTGAGCAGTTCCAGGGGGTTCAGACATATACTAATCACCTTTTCGTAGGTCTCTTCAAAAAATGCAACTTGACGCCACAATAAGAAATCCATTTGATTATCTTCCGTATTTGGTTTGGTGTCTATCAACGAATGAATAAATTTGTGTGGTAATTATTAGTTAAACAAAAGAATGGCTTCATAGTTACTCTTATTTTAAAAAAAATTTACAGGATATGTACATTTTGTAGGTTTTGATCTTTCAGAAACGTAATAAAGAGTAAATAGGGAGCACCTGCAGTCGGGTTCAGAATAAGGAGTCTCGAAAGTGCTAAAAACAAAAAATAATAAAGCTCTAAGTCACGTATGCGGAAATATAATAAAGTATGTGATACCTACTAATTTCTTCGGTTTTGATTCAACAGTTCCTTTCACAAGGCCCACCAATTGCTTCTCAGAAACAGCAAGCACCAAGGATTGACGGTGAGGAAGTCTCGGTCAGGATTAACAACCACCAACATATCAGCCGTATTTTAATATCCCACCACCACTGTTTCAACATGGTAGAGCATTTTATCCTTCAAATGATCCTCAAAGAATGGGGCGGTGATTTATTCTCGAGATGCGAATGCGTCTAGTAGGTCAGGTGAGAATACAAATAGCGTATTAGATCAGCGGTTACAATATGTATGTTTCGGGTGCACCACCACCGCTACCACCTCATCAGTACAAGGAAAAATATGGCTAATTCATTCTAAAATATAATAAAAATGTATCTGAATGAAAAGGATACAAGTATTGTAACCCCAGCTCCAAACTGAACCATCATCTAGAAAAGAATTAAAGTTAGAGCAGGAAAACGATGTTTCCATCGATCCAACAGGGGCTGCAGTCTAATGAAGTTTTTTTTGTTTTACCTTCGCTTGGGATATCTTCTGAAAGACAGTTGCCCCATATCCCTAAAGATCCGAGATCATCTATTGCAAGTGACATCATACCTCTAGCTTTCACAGATGAAATATAGAGAGATGAGTTAATTAGTGTTATTGTGTTAATCATTCACATAGTTTTTACAGTTACAACTGCTACCTGGCTCACTTTAAGCACAATCACTGTATTAAACATCATGTCCTGCCTGTATCGCGCCTTATATTAATCTATTATAGAATAAACATGAATACCGTATCTTGTTTGCTTGAACTCCTTCTGGTCCTCTTTTGAAAGTTCTGAATGATCCTGAGGATATTGAACTCTGCAACTAACCTGTAAACAACACAAATATCATCTACTTATAAGCTATTGATGTCGTGTATTACGGCTAAAGGTAAAAAATCTATTGTATGAGCACCTACACGAATTTAAGTATGTTAAATTCATAACAACTCAGAAATAGGACAACATAAGTCACTAAAGATTAAAATGGTAATAAAGTGGAATTTATATAAAGGAGAATAAAGTCTGCTACGAATCCTAAAACCATTAGTAGACCATGGGATCATTACCTATAAATTCAAGTTTAATTACGAAAGCAAACTAATGATACGTCACCCACGCACATTAGTGACCTTGATTTGCTCACATGAATCCAAGGCACCTATAAGATAAAGAACATAAAATCTATGTGATTAGCTTGTTTTGACTGTTCAAATTCATGTCATTCAGCTGTTAGGCCATCATAATGAAACAGAAGGATAGTAAAGTTTCTTGAAAACTGTACAATCAATACCACTATAGTCAATACATAAGAGAGTGACTCAGTGAGTGGCAAAGAGCCAAAGATTAAGATAAAAAGTTGACCTTTTTTTACTGCTTTGTCAATATTATCTTTCTGATTAAAACCAAAAATGAATGTACCAAGATACTTTGGCTTGAATGTTAGGTCATGCAAGCAAAAAGGTCGTTAGATGCTAAAAAGTAATGAGCCTCCAAAAAAAGTCAAACCAAAAGTCACAAAATCTTCCAACAAAAAGGTGGATAAAAGTCTGATTCTGAAGCAATTATTGTTGGTGGTAATCTTTCACCCGGAGGGTTCTTTGTGACAAAAATCTGCATATAAATATTTTTAACAATAACCAGACTAACAATATAAACTCCAAAAGCAGCTCGTATTCTACGGTAAAACTGTAGCATACAATCGATAAATGCCTAAAAGACAGCTTATCATTCAGTAAACTGCTTTGAAATTAGCAAAGACTTAAAGTTCAAGCAACATGAATAATCGGTAATCATCAAACAACGATGGCAGTACGAGGATCATATCAAACAAAATTACAGAAAAGGATTCCAATGTCAAGTAAACAGTGGATTATAAAACATAAACCCATAAAGTTACCTCTTTGTTTTCGATTGGCTAGCCTAATTGCCTGGTTCTTAATAGCTACCTAAAATTGAAGTATGACAAAAATTGTCAAGAAGCATGTCCAGTTCCTTTTTCCTTGGTTCTGAGTTTGACACAGTTTTAAATAGAGTTTGAGATTAGGGTTCTAAAAGAAAGAGTCGTACCTTTTTTATCTTGTTCTAGTAAGATACATGCTTCTAGAAATAAACTTTTTGACCTTCTAAAAAATCAAAGATAAGAATTTATAAGGGCTTCATTAACCTGCAAAAAAAACACACACAATTAAGTTCATTAGGGTTTGAAATTTGTCAAAAAAAACACAAAACATTAAACACAAAAAATAACATGGTTCATTAGGGTTTGAGAAAAAAACAAATACCTTTTAAACAAAATAAAAAAGAGGACAAACCTGCAAAAAACTAACCAATATATGCAAACACAATCTAAAAAATAACATAGTTCATTAGGGTTTTGAAGAACAACTGATCCATTAAAAAAATGGAGATGAGTACTACCTTTTGTAATCAACCTGAAAAAAATACCTGTTGAAAAACACGAATGAATTAATATATAATTGATTTTAGGGTTTTGATAATTTCGTTTTTTTTAAATGAGTCGTATGTTAATTTTATTTTGTGTAAGCAAATTGATATACATAATCTCTTTGTTTTATAATCATTATCTTAATTATATTACAAAACCAAATAATAAATATAGGGGTTCAACATCATAAAACAAAAACAATCTAATAGCTCAATTGGAAAACACCAAAACAAATAACCTAGAGGTCATGAGTTCAAATCATGCAAACTCCATCTAACAAAAACATTTCTTATACCAAAAAAACTTGGGATTTGATCCGGTTCAAGTCATAGTTTACCTATATATATATATATATATATATATATATATATATATATATATATATATATATTAGTAGGTTTAGACACTTGGTAAATTTAAATATGTGTGATTGATAGGTGTGTAAACACCCATCATTTTTCCACTTAATTCTGGCTAAAACGAGACCAAAACACGTATTTAATATCATTTGTTTGGAATTATGCGTGGTTTTTGTGTTTATTGTGCTTTCAGAGCCAACCGGATGAATATTGAAGAAAACATGGGAATGCACGGGTTTTACTGAAGAAAAGGACTCAAGATAAAGTCTATTGTCCAAGAGATGCAAAAGATTTGAAGTCACTGAGCCTATTCGAAGATTTATCGAAGAAAAGGACCAAAGATGGAAGATTTACAAAAGTCGAAGAAACTTAAGTCTATTAAACGAAGAAATTAAAAGACGAGTTGAATTTAATCAACGACAAATCCCGAATCAGAATCGAAAACGTCGACTTTTCTGAAAAGACGAGAAGACAAGAAGAACGAGAGAAAGCCCACTCACCAACCAAAAGACTAGCCTATAAAAGAAATCCCCTCACACACATAGTGCCAGTTAGTTTTAGTTTTTCTTCTCTCCCCTTTTTTTTCCCTTTTAGTTCGTATCATCACCAACACCACTAAGGTGTTTGGTGATCTTGATCTTTGATTTTTAATCTTGTAATTTTCATCTTTGTTTTGTTATTGTTAAAACATCAATCATCAATACAAAGTTCTTGTTTAATCTTTCCATTTCATCTTGTTCATCATCATCTTTCTCTTCAAGTTCTTAAGTTTTTATTTTATTTGATTTGATCTTCAAAAGTTGTTGGGTTTTATGTTTTTGTTGATGGGATTTGTAGTTTATGGTTAGTAGATGCTTAGTGATTAGTTTATTTAACTTTTTGGTGAAAAACTTGGTGATTTTTGGATTAAAATTGGTTTCCTTGTTCTTCGGGTAAACGACTGTATCTGGGTTTCCCAGACTTCCGAACGAAGCAAAACTTCCGGATGAACACCCAAGTTCCGGATGAACACCAAAGTTCCGAATGAGCATGTTTTGAAAAGTTCCGATTGAGTTTTCCTTTAAAAGTTCCGAATCAGTTGAAAACTTCCGAACGAACTGAAAGTTCCGGATGAACCTAATCTTCCGAATGAACTGAAGTTCCGGATGAGTCAAAAGTTCCGAATGAACTGAAAGTTCCGGATGAGTGAAAACTTCCGAATGAACTGAAGTTCCGGATGAACAGTAAGTTCCGAATGATGTTTTTAAAAAGTTCCGAGTGAATTTTTCCCTTAAAAGTTCCGAATCAGTTGAAAGTTCCGAATGAGTCTAAATGTTCCGGATGAAGTAAAACTTCCGAATGAACCTAAATCTTCCGAATCAACCAAAGTTCCGGATGAATGTTTATTTTCCAAAGTTCCGAATGAATGTTTTCTCCAAAGTTCCGGGTGAATCTTCCGAATCAACTTCCGAGTGAAGGATCCGAGTAAAAGTTCCGAATCAAAATTAATCTTCCGAATCAGCTTCTTTTGGCTATTTTTAAGGATTACTTATTGTTTCTTTACTGTTACTTTATTTCACACTTATATTTTAACTGTAATTTTATATTTTAATTTCAATTTCAATTTTAATTTTAATTTTAATTTTAATTTTAATTCAAGTTTTTATTAATTGTCATTAAAGTAATTGTCTTTAATTTAAGTTTACATTTTAGAGCATTTGTCATTTAGTAATTTTAGAAAATCCAAACCCTTTCTTTTAGTAACCAAGAACAATCATTCCACTTAAGACCGAGATCAATTCGAGAGGATTCCGAGATTAAATTGAACCCAATCAAAATGAAAGTATCAAATGGCGCCGCTGCCGGCTCTTCTCGTTAAGATTAAAAGTTTTTTTGTGAGAACTTGGATTTTGGGATCCGTTCCCCGTGAACGTTACTTTTTCACAAAAATTTTCAAAAACACTAAAAAATATAAAATTTTCAAAAATCCAAAAAAAATTAAAAAACCATAAAAAACCAAAAATATTTTTGCTTTGTTTTTCTTTGTTCGTTCTTTTGCAGGTGTATGCGCACCCGATCCACGTCTTATCAAGAGCCCGAGCCTCTCGATCACTTAGACATGGCCGGTGTACCACCTCCAAACAATAATAACAACAACAACCCACCTTTCAACAACATGAATAATAACAACAACAATGAGCCTCAACCGGATAATCGTCCGATGATTGAACTGCTGCAAGCTCATGTAGACGGCAACACTGATCCAATTGTCATACCTCCAATTGCCGCCAACAACTTTGAGCTAAAATCAGGCTTTATCCAGATGGTCTCCGCTCAACCATTCTTGGGACGTACCATTGATGACCCACACGACCATATCAAGAGATTCTTGCAACTAACCAACACGGTCAAATTCAATGGTGTTCCACAAGAGGTTATAAGGTTACAACTTTTTCCCTTTTCTTTAGAGAGACAAGCCCGGCATTGGCTTGCAAAGGAACCGCCACAGAGTATTCTTTCGTGGACGGATTTGGAAACAAAGTTCATCAATTACTTTTTCCCACCCTCTCGTACTACCGCTTTGCGGAATGAAATCATAAATTTTGAACAAAAGTACGATGAGTCGTTCAGTGAATCTTGGGATCGTTTTAAAGATCTTTTAAGAAAATGCCCACAACATGGTTTTACCAAAGTACATCAAATCAATACTTTTTACAATGGTTTAAGCATGAGTGACCAAGATTCACTAAACAGTGCCTCGGGGGGTAATCTTTTGGCTAAGACTTCCAATGCTGCTTGGGACATCATTGAGAATAAATCTCGTGTGCAAACCAAGAGTGTTCGGACCAATGTCGCTAGTGCTAGCACTAGTGACAGCGACAAGCGACTTGACAAAATCACTACGCTTCTTGAATCGCTTGTCACCCACACCGTCAGCAACAACAACAGCAACAACGCTAAGAACGCTCAAGTTAACGCTTTCAGCCAACCTTGTGAGATATGCGGTGGTCCCCACTCTTACATCACTTGTACCGCCACCCAAGACTACCCTGCTGAAAATGTTAATGCAGCATATGGCACCTATCCTCAACCTGCTTATCAAGCTAGACCTCAAGGTGACCGTAATTTGCTTAGCTACCGTTCCAACAATTATCTGTCACCACCTGGTTTTCCCCAAAACAACCCAAACCAACAACAAAACCTTAACCGTTCTCCTCAACAACAACAACAACATCGTACACCATACATTCCACCTCACAAGCAGCAACAACCGCCTCAACGTAACAACCAAGTTTACTAACAACCTGCTTATCAACCACCCGCATACAATGCTCCTCCAAACCAACCCACTGCATTACACCAAGAGGTTGCAACCTACATGAGGACCAATGATGTGATCGTGGAAAATCTCCAACAGGAAGTGCGAAACTTGAAAGCAGACTTGGTCAAGCAAGGAAACGATTTGAGAGCCGACATGAGAAACACGTTGGATAGCCAAACTAATGACTTGAGGAACATGATGGCTAGTTTTTTCCAAGGTAACCAACCCTCTTCTTCGGGTACTCTTCCGAGTAACACCGTTGCGAATCCAAGAGGGGAGATGAAAGCAATCACTACTCGAAGTGGCAAAGGTACCAAGGAACCCGAGCTTCCTATACCTCCACCGGTGATTGTGACTAAGGAGAACGAGTCACCTGCTCCTATTCCTCCTCCTTCTCCTTCCCCAATTTATCCACCTCTTCCTTCTACCCCTCCTCCACCCAAGGATGTGAGTGATCCTATTCTTCCAAAGCCTTCCTCTTCTTCCAATATACCTTATCCATCTAGGTTGAGGAAAGAGAAGCTCAAAACCAAGGATGATATTCAGGTTTCGAATTTTCTTAAGATGTTCAAACAACTGAATTTCAATATCTCCTTCGCTGAGGCTCTCGCTCACATGCCTAAATATGCGAAAATGTTTAAAGATCTTCTGAGCGACAAGGAAAAGCTCCTCGATATTGCCAACACCCAACTTAATGAGAATTGCTCTGCAGTGCTCTTAAGGAAATTGCCAACCAAGCTTGGTGATCCGGGTCGTTTCTTAATCCCTTGTAATTTCCCGGGAGTAGAGAATTGCATGGCCCTAGCCGATCTAGGTGCCAGTATTAATCTAATGCCTCTAAGCGTTTGGAAGCAATTATCTCTCCCAGAGCTAGTCCCTACCAAAATGACTTTGGAATTAGCCAACCGTACGGTTGCTTATCCAGTGGGGATAGCCGAAGACGTCATTGTAGGAGTCGACAAATTCACCTTCCCTGCTGATTTCGTTGTCGTCGACTACGAGATGGACCCCCGTGTGCCACTAATTGTTGGTCGTCCATTCTTGAGGACCGGTCGCACTCTCATCGATGTTGAAGCCGGTGAGCTTATCATGAGAGTGGGTGACGATAAAGTAGTCTTCAACATGGGAAAGCTTTCTAAACAGCCTTATTCTTACGAGAGTGTTAATTGTATTGACGTTCTTGATGAGGCTTGTGAAGAAAACTTCAAAGATGCTTGTAAAAGTATTCCTCCCTCTCTTCCCAATGTTGAGACCGTTTCCTCTATCGACTCATCACTATCTCTATTTGGAGAAAGTGATTTCCTTTGGAAAGATTTGGAAGCCACCATGGGAGATGTGAATTTAAACAATGACGATTCTACTACCAATTGGGATGAAGATCTCCACCTCATTGAAAACCTTCTCAAAGAAGACAATCCTTCGCCTCCATCTCCCACGGTCATTGCTATCGATACTCCGACTTTAAACACGCCTCCCGTCGAAAATCCTTCGGATTTAGAGCTTAAGGAATTGCCGCCCCATCTTGAGTATGTATTCCTTGAAGAAGAGAAGAAGTCGCCAGTCATCATTGCTAAGGACCTAAAGGAAGAAGAAAAAGCCCGACTTATCACCGTGTTGAAAGATCATAAGAAGGCTATTGCATGGAAGATTTATGATATTCGTGGAATTGATCCTCACTTCTGCACACACAAAATTCTCATGGAGGACGACTTTAAGCCCACAATTCAAAGCCAACGAAGGGTGAATCCAAAAATCCATGAAGTCATCAAAACAGAGGTTATCAAACTTCTTGATGCGGGTATGATTTACCCTATTTCGGATTCACCATGGGTTAGTCCAATCCATTGTGTGCCCAAGAAGGGCGGAATAACCGTTGTTCCCAATGAACACAACGAGTTGATTTCCACTCGTCTCGTTACTGGGTGGAGAGTTTGTATAGACTACCGCAAACTCAATGATGCCACGAGAAAGGATCATTTCCCTCTACCTTTTATGGACCAAATGCTTGAACGTTTAGCGGGTAATGAATATTACTGCTTTCTTGATGGTTTCTCGGGTTATTTTCAAATACCATCGATCCCCAAGATCAAGAGAAGACTACATTCACTTGTCCCTATGGCACATTTGCTTACAAAAGAATGCCTTTTGGCCTATGTAATGCGCCCGGGACTTTTCAAAGGTGCATGTTAGCTATCTTCCATGACATGGTTGAACAAACCATGGAAGTCTTCATGGATGATTTCTCGGTCTTCGGGGATTCCTTCTCTTCTTGCCTTGCCAATTTGGAACGTATGCTAAAGAGGTGCGAAGACACTCGCCTAGTTCTGAATTGGGAAAAATGCCATTTTATGGTAAAAGAAGGCATCGTGCTGGGACACAAAATTTCCAAAGCCGGTCTTGAAGTAGACCGTGCTAAAGTCGATGTTATCGCCAAGTTTCCTCCACCTTCAACCGTGAAGGGTGTGAGAAGTTTTCTGGGTCATGCGGGCTTCTACCGTCGATTCATCAAAGATTTTTCTCAAATCGCTCGCCCGATGACCCACCTCTTGGAAAAAGATACTCCTTTTATATTTTCCAAAGAGTGCCTTGAAGCCTTCAACTCGCTTAAGGATAAGCTAACTAAGGCACCCGTCTTGGTCACCCCTAATTGGGAGCTGCCTTTTGAGTTGATGTGCGATGCTAGTGATTTTGCTATTGGTGCGGTTCTGGGACAAAGAGTGAATAAACACTTCCAACCGATCTATTACGCTAGCAAGACAATGACGGGGGCACAATTGCATTATACGACAACCGAAAAAGAGCTTTTAGCTGTTGTCTATGCTTTTGAAAAATTTCGCCCCTATCTTGTCCTTTCCACCACAATCGTTTACACCGATCATTCCGCGTTGAAGTACTTGTTGACAAAGCAAGATTTCAAACCAAGACTTCTTCGCTGGGTTTTGCTGCTCCAAGAATTTAAAATCGAAATTCGCGATAAAAAAGGAGCAGAAAATCTAGCCGCGGATCATCTCAGCAGACTTGAGGATCCTTACCAAGGGGATCATCCGAATAAAGAAATCAATGATTCTTTTCCCTTGGAGACCTTAATGTCTATAAATTTGAAATCTAATGAAACCCCGTGGTTTGCGGACTTTGCAAACTACTTGGCGGGTGGAATTCTCAAGGAAGGGTTGACGTCCCAACAAAAGAAAAAGTTCTTCACCGACATTAAGACTTACTTTTGGGACGACCCTTACCTATTCAAACAATGTGCCGACCTGATTATTCGCTGATGTGTTGATGGACCGGCAGCCTCGGAAATCCTTGATGCTTGCCACAAAGGACCCACCGGTGGTCACTTTGGTCCCAACTACACCGCCAAAAAAGTGTTTGATTCGGGATTTTATTGGCCCTCCATATATCGTGACGCTCACGATATGGTTAAACGATGTGATGTTTGCCAAAAACAAGGCACGATCACACATAAAGACGAGATGCCTCAGAATTTCATACAAGAATGTGAAATCTTTGATGTTTGGGGTATCGACTTTATGGGGCCATTCCCCTCTTCTAAAGGAAACAAATACATCCTTGTAGCCGTTAACTACGTTTCAAAGTGGGTTGAAGCCAAAGCTTTACCTACTAATGACGCAAGGGTGGTTTGTAACTTTTTGAAATCTTTATTCGCTAGATTCGGTGTGCCTCGCGCCATTATTAGTGATCGTGGGACTCATTTTTGCAATGACCAATTCGCAAGAGTCATGGCTAAGTACGGTGTAAATCATCGTCTTTCCACAGCCTACCACCCACAAACTAATGGCCAGGCTGAAATATCCAACCGAGGACTGAAGCGAATTCTTGAAAGGACCGTGGGAGAGCATCGTGCCTCATGGGCTGATAAACTTGATGATGCTTTGTGGGCTTTCCGTACTGCTTACAAGACCCCGATCGGCTGTACGCCTTATCATCTTGTGTACGGGAAAGCGTGTCACCTCCCCATTGAGTTGGAGCACAAGGCTTACTGGGCCTTGAAGTGGGCTAATTTTGATATTAACAAAGCCGGTGACCTACGCAAAATCCAACTCAATGAGCTCACTGAACTCCGTAATGAGGCTTATGAAAATTCTGTGATCTATAAGGAAAGAACTAAGCTCATTCACGATTCTAAGATTAAGAACCGAGAGTTCCATGTTGGAGACAAAGTCTTACTTTTTAACTCTCGGTTGAAAATCTTTTCGGGCAAGCTCAAATCTCGTTGGTCCGGCCCATTCACCATTGCCCAAATTTTTCCATATGGTACTCTCGAGCTCGCTCAACCTAATGGACCAAATTTTAAGGTGAATGGCCAACGAGTGAAGTTGTACTTTGGTGAGGACACCTCTCAGGAGGTAGTTCCATCCCTCACCACGTTCCTCATGAACTGATTTTGGGTCGAGTCAGGCTCGTGACTCGGTTATCAAAAACAAGCGCTCCTCGGGAGGCAGCCCGAGTATCTATCCTTTTATGTTTTAACCTCCTAAGTGTAGGGGGACTTCTATAGGGTATTTGTCTTTGTGTGGTGATGTGATTACAGGGATAAGTGCACTCTTGGAATCTCTGAAGAACCGTGCTCCCGTGTTATCCGAAATCCGGTTCTATCTCTCAACTATCATGATTCAATTTTCTTCATACTCACATTTGAAATTGATCACTTTAGTCGTCTCTTCCTTAACTTGAGTTAACCAACGTGCACAATGTCATAAGTGTAGGGGAGACTTTTCCCACATGCTTAAACATTGAGGACAATGTTTATCTTAAGTGTAGGGGGACTTCTATCGAAGTTTTAAGTGGACTTTTCCATGAAAATGCCTTCATTTAACCGGAAAATCATCTTTTTCAACATTTTTCAAATTTTTAATTAACTTTGGCCATTTAGTCGCAATTTTTAAATTTTTATCGTTGCTTTCATATGTATATATTCCGCAATAAAGTAAAAAAATATTAATAAAGTGGTGTAGCTAGTTTAGAAATCTTTGACATATTAGGCCCGTTGCGTTTATTTTGACTCAACCCGAATAGACTTATTCAAGTTTATTCTAGCTAGTATCCTTAACCATGTAGACCTTAATTGGTTTATTAGGCTAAGTATCCACGAATCTCATTACTTGAGATTTTAAATTGTGGAGGACGAGAAATGATAGAGTCAATTATAAGTCGGTATTCTTGCACAAGCTCACTTGGTGTAATTATTTGCCTATTCTCCCATCACTTGCTAAAAATTTATCTGCAATAAGTAAGGTCGTACGATTTGAAAAGTTACTTAGCTTCTAGCCCAAGATCGTTTAAAAGTTGCTCGGTAATGATAAGAGTTCATAGCCAAGGCATAACTTATGAAGCGGGGCGCGAAGATTGGCGAGTCCGAAAAGGCCCTAACAAGGCATGAGGATTCCATTTTATTGCTAAAGATCCAAGGTGATGTGAAAAGCATTATTCCCAAAGTCTATATGAAGGATCAAGACTCACGACGAAAAGAAATCAACTCCCATAAAGATCATGGAGAAGTCTATCCGAAAAGACCCTAACAAGGTATGAGGATAAATAGATCCAAGTCCGAAAAGGAGGCGGATCGTTGTATCTCAAAATCCCAAATAGAGATTGAAGAAATAATCATGAAGTCGTGGTCAACAAAGTTGGAGTACCCCTCAAAAGTCTCCAAGTGAAGAAACTCTATTACGATGAGAAGACCATTATCTCAAGCACGTCTCTCAAGATATGAAGTATGAAGTACATGCCAAATATCGGCCCGAGAAAGGTCTCAAATCGTGAACCAAGTTATGCCAAGATATGAACTTTTTGATATCCCGAGAAGCAGTTTTAAGAGATTTTGTCCTTTAGCTAACTATTGGTCAAATCGTCCTACTTTGCTTTCAGCTTAAATAAACTATCGAAATAAGTCCAAAAATGCATCTTCATGATCATTCTAAGACAAAAAATAAAATATAAGAGATACACCTAGGAATAAGGGAGTTTAAGCATTTAATTAAGCCATGTGTGTAAGTGTTTGATCTACTAACTTATAATAACAATGATCTCGTTTTTAAGCTTAGTTTGGGGAACGTGAAACTTGAGGGTGATAAATCTTCGCAGCACCAAAGCCCTAATGTAAGTCATTGGTTTCTTTGCAAGTTATTTACGTCCTTTTGTTTACTTTAAAGTTTTAATTTCTCTTAGTATTTTAATTTTTGTTTAGTATTATTTGAATAAGGCCAAGGTTGATTAATTATGAGAAAATTGTAAAATTGCTTTATCACTAAGCATTGCATGAGGGCATGGCAATGGTTAAGTGTAGGGGATTTGATAGGTGTGTAAACACCCATCCTTTTTCCACTTAATTCTGGCTAAAACGAGACCAAAACACGTATTTAATATCATTTGTTTGGAATTATGCGTGGTTTTTGTGTTTATTGTGCTTTCAGAGCCAACCGGATGAATATTGAAGAAAACATGGGAATGCACGGGTTTTACTGAAGAAAAGGACTCAAGATAAAGTCTATTGTCCAAGAGATGCAAAAGATTTGAAGTCATTGAGCCTATTCGAAGATTTATCGAAGAAAAGGACCAAAGATGAAAGATTTACAAAAGTCGAAGAAACTTAAGTCTATTAAACGAAGAAATTAAAAGACGAGTTGAATTTAATCAACGACAAATCCCGAATCAGAATCGAAAACGTCGACTTTTCTAAAAAGACGAGAAGACAAGAAGAACGGGAGAAAGCCCACTCACCAACCAAAAGACTAGCCTATAAAAGGAATCCCCTCACACACATAGTGCCAGTTAGTTTTAGTTTTTCTTCTCTCCCCTTTTTTTCCCTTTTAGTTCGTATCATCACCAACACCACTAGGGTGTTTGGTGATCTTGATCTTTGATTTTTAATCTTGTAATTTTCATCTTTGTTTTGTTATTGTTAAAACATCAATCATCAATACAAAGTTCTTGTTTAATCTTTCCATTTCATCTTGTTCATCATCATCTTTCTCTTCAAGTTCTTAAGTTTTTATTTTATTTGATTTGATCTTCAAAAGTTGTTGGGTTTTATGTTTTTGTTGATGGGATTTGTAGTTTATGGTTAATAGATGCTTAGTGATTAGTTTATTTAAGTTTTTGGTGAAAAACTTGGTGATTTTTGGATTAAAATTGGTTTCCTTGTTCTTCGGGTAAACGACTGTATCTGGGTTTCCCAGACTTCCGAACGAAGCAAAACTTCCGGATGAACACCCAAGTTCCGGATGAACACCAAAGTTCCGAATGAGCATGTTTTGAAAAGTTCCGATTGAGTTTTCCTTTAAAAGTTCCGAATCAGTTGAAAACTTCCGAACGAACTGAAAGTTCCGGATGAACCTAATCTTCCGAATGAACTGAAGTTCCGGATGAGTCAAAAGTTCCGAATGAACTGAAAGTTCCGGATGAGTGAAAACTTCCGAATGAACTGAAGTTCCGGATGAACAGTAAGTTTCGAATGAATGTGTTTTAAAAAGTTCCGAGTGAATTTTTCCCTTAAAAGTTCTGAATCAGTTGAAAGTTCCGAATGAGTCTAAATGTTTCGGATGAAGTAAAACTTCCGAATGAACCTAAATCTTCCGAATCAACCAAAGTTCCGGATGAATGTTTATTTTCCAAAGTTCCGAATGAATGTTTTCTCCAAAGTTCCGGGTGAATCTTCCGAATCAACTTCCGAGTGAAGGATCCGAGTAAAAGTTCCGAATCAGCTTCTTTTGGGTATTTTTAAGGATTACTTACTGTTTCTTTACTGTTACTTTATTTCACACTTATATTTTAACTGTAATTTTATGTTTTAATTTCAATTTCAATTTTAATTTTAATTCAAGTTTTTATTAACTGTCATTAAAGTAATTGTCTTTAATTTAAGATTACATTTTAGAGCATTTGTCATTTAGTAGTTTTAGAAAATCCAAACCCTTTCTTTTAGTAACCAAGAACAATCATTCCACTTAAGACCGAGATCAATTCGAGAGGATTCCGAGATTAAATTGAACCCAATCAAAATGAAAGTATCAGTGATCATGATTTTTATATGTTATAAATATAAAATAATGTAATGTAGATGTCCTTGAGTTTTAAGTGGCCTAAAAGTCGCTAAAGTGATCAATGGAATGTATGTACGTTCATAGTTATATAAAATGAATATGAAAAGTTCCGGTGATCAAATATCCGTAATTACACTTTTGTTAAAACATAATGTAAATGATAGATAGAAATATCTTGAAAATGTGATAATATATAAATAATCATGAGATGACATGTACAGTGATGTCATGCTAAAAATGAAATTTTAGGGGTTTTACAGTCCGATCCCGTTATTTTAGCTTTTTCCTCAAAGCTTAAGATGACGTCACTGGTTAGGTGAACAAATATGGGTACTTATCTCTGAACGAGTCTTCTCATTCCCAAGTGAACTCAGGACCTCTCCTCGAGTTCCAATGTATTTTAACTAACAGAATTTGACTGTGTTTCAGTTTCTTGACTACTCTCTCTATGACTTCCACTGGTTCTTCTATAAATTGGAGTTTGTCATCAAAATGAACTCCCTCCAACGGCATGGCTTGCGGTTCATCCGAGTAACACTTCTTCAGATTTGATACGTGAAAGGTAGAGTGTACCCAGCTCAATTTTTGGGGTAACTCTAAACGATATGCTACTTCACCAATTCTGGCTATCACTTTGAAAGGTCCTACGTAACGTGGGTTTAGCTTTCCACATTTTACAAAACGTACGACTCCTTACCAAGGTGATACTTTAAGCATAACACGGTCGCCTACTTCAAATTGCATTGGCTTCCGCTTTCGGTCTGCGTAGCTTTTCTGTCCGTCTTGTGCAGCTTGAATCCTTTCCTTGATGAGGGTGATCTTCTCGGTCGTTTCTTGGATCAGTTCGGGTCTAGTAAGCTGAAATTCTACTACCTCTACCCAACACACGGGTGATCTGCACTTGCGACCATAGAGTGCCTCAAATGGTGCAGCTTTGATGCTAGCATGGTAGCTATTGTTGTAATAGAACTCAACTAGTGGTATGTGTTGAGGAAACCTTGGTTTCCGGATCTTTTAAGCTACTAGGAATGCATCATGTTCATATGATTAGATAATCAAAGCAGAATTAGAACACGACACATTAACAAGGTGTTTAGGCACAAGACACATGAACTAAAACAATTGGGTTGCTAATTATATTGATAATCAACAACCACTAGACGTGTATACATTAATCCCACGTCTAGTGCAACACACGCTTTTAGGTTTATATTGTGAATATGAGTTATGAAAAACCTAATAACCCTTGGTTCCTTTTATAGTGTAAGGACTAGGGTTTTACAAGAGATAATTATGAATAAACATGTAAATATTCTATATAAATAAACATATACAGAATATATTCTGCATACATATCTAAATAGAAGCTTCTTAAGGCTTCTTGTCTACGTTTCTGTCAATGCTTAGTTTGTACATGACAATGCTTAGATTGTACATGACAATGCTTAAGCCATCAACCTCCGATTTGCTCTTGTCAACGCTTGATTTGCTCTTGACAACGCTTAGAAAAAATCTTCATGTTTTCTTTGTTTTTGAGTTTCTGCCACATCAAACTTTTGACCCAACAATCTTCCCCTAGTTGATGTCGGCAAAACTCTTTGTGTATCTCTTGTAAGTTGTACATGATCTTCAAATTGCTTCCCTTCAAGTGTAGCATGTATGTCTTCCCCTTTTTGTCACATCAACAGGGAAATAAACAATGTATGCAATCTTGAAGATTCTCCAAATGTAGGCTCTGTGTAATGATCTTGAAGAAAAATAAATAAAGTAATCTTGATGTAGAAGTAGAATAACCCAATCTTGTGTTCCATGTCTTGCACTATCCATGTGATGAAGAACTTATAATGATGATTAAATATAAGTAGACCTCGATCCCTTGTCAATATTCTCATCCTTTGTGAGACACTGAGCACGATAATGTAACTCCTTCAAGTGTTATGACAAGTCTTCGTCACCAAACATTTAAAGCACGAACAAGTTATCTTCAAATCAATGGATGGATCCCATGATTTAAAGATATGATAAATAACAAACTCGCGAAAATCTTCTTCAAACATCAAACTTACCATAAGAATTCTTCCCCTTAAGCCAACACCTCTTCATGACGAATTTAATGAAATAACATCTTCATACCATATGTAAAAGGACTTTGGAGGATAACTCTTTCACAAGGCTATCCTGATTACATAGTTTAAATATCCATCAAATTCTCCATGAATTGTTGTGAACTTACTTAAAAATCATTTACTCCTTGTAAAAATATCCGAGCTATAAATATCATCTTGATATTTTAAATAAAAACGGAGATTCCATGTACCTTAGCGTGTAAAAACTCCCTTTTTGTGTGCTAAAAACGTATCAATTTTCTCAAACAACAGTTATTCTTTTGTCATCCGAGAACCATCATTGTCCAATATCCTAGTCGCACGCATTGTCAGATATCGGACAAAACCTATCAACGCTTGAACAAGCGTTTCTCGGACAACTCATGTCAGTGTTTTTCCAACAACACTTAACTTATTACCTGTCAGCGTCAATCATAAACCTTAAATCTTGTCACCCAAAATATTATACCTTTTGTTCAACTTTAGATATATCAGAAACCATCATAGTTTCTCTTATCCTTTGTCATCACGTGAATAATAGCAAAAACCTATTTTCTTTGCATTTGACACCAACCAATCACGTGAATATGAGCCTTTGACCACAATCTTTTTATTCCCTGTTTGCACTTTCACTTTTGTTTTATATGTTCCCTTGACAGCGTTAGACAACAACATCACAGAAACACACACATAAAAGTCAGCCGTAATATTTGACTTCAATAATGAAAACATTACCCTTCTTTATATCACAACCTGCTGATCACCTGCTGTTCATATGTCCCTATCTTCAGTATATACCAACGACAATGTACCATAGGACCATAGCTATCGACAAGTACCATCAAGCAAGCACGTGAGATCCGTTTTTCTTTCTTGAATCACACACCCTATCATGCGTCCTTATCAGCAATAAACAATACCAATACATATGGTATCCTTTTTTTCTTTTCCTTTTTCCAATCACAACAGCAGCTTTTCAGTTTTAAACTCAATCTAGGGTTTATAACTTTGTTCACCAAAACCCTAACTTAGGATTTGTAAATAAACCTTAGATCGTGCATTACCTTGAATCACAATAGCCACAAACCTCATAACATTCTGTTTTTTATGTCGATCTAGGGTTTGAGGAACCCTAGGTCATGATTTCATGTGAAAAAGCAAAAACATCAATACCTTAAACAGTAAACTTCGATGCCGAATAATGTCTTCGTTAGGGCTCAGATCGAAAATCCCTTCGGTGAGATTCCAGACACAAGTGCCAAGAATCTACAGTTCAAAAATCACGAAGATCCAACGGTTAACGAAGGAGAGATCGTATTTTGAACATGACTGTTCATAGAAAACTGCATTCATCCTGCTACTGACTTTGACGCCTAATAACTTTTTCTTGGGGATAAAACTCGACAATCCCTCTGGTGGATGTCTAGATATATGTGTATAGAGTACACACAAGAAATTTTGTGACGATCCAACGGTCCAATCAAAAGTTACGACCTTCTGAATACTGCTGCACACACAAAAACGTCCAGAAAAACCCTAGACGGATTTTTCTTCTTTTCACCATACACGAACACCTTGTTGTCCTAGCATCACGAGCCACGAGGCTCTGATACCAATTGAGGAAACCTTGGTTTCCGGATCTTTTAAGCTACTAGGAATGCATCATGTTCATATGATTAGATAATCAAAGTGGAATTAGAACACGACACATTAACAAGGTGTTTAGGCACAATACACATGAATTAAAACAATTGGGTTGCTAATTATATTGATAATCAACAACCACTAGACGTGTATACATTAATCCCATGTCTAGTGCAACACACGCTTTTAGGTTTACATTGTGAATATGAGTTATGAAAAACCTAATAACCCTTGGTTCCTTTTATAGTGTAAGGACTAGGGTTTTACAAGAGATAATTATGAATAAACATGTAAATCTTCTATTTAAATAAACATATACAGAATATATTCTGCATACATATCTAAATAGAAGTTTCTTAAGGCTTCTTGTCTACGTTTCTGTCAATGCTTAGTTTGTACATGACAATGCTTAGATTGTACATGACAATGCTTAAGCCATCAACCTCCGATTTGCTCTTGTCAACGCTTGATTTGCTCTTGACAACGCTTAGACAAAATCTTCATGTTTTCTTCGTTTTTGAGTTTCTGCCACATCAACTTTTTGATCCAACATGTGTCCGACCCATTCTTTTCCAAAGTCGATCACACATGCCCTCAGCATGTCATTTAGATTTTAGATTGTTCTCTCACTCTGTCCGTCCATCTGTGGATGATAAGCAGTGCTCATATCCAGGCTTGTACCCAAAGCTCGCTGAAAATCTTTCTAGAAATTTGACGTGAACCTACTTTCTCGATCACAGATAATCGAGACCGGTATTCCATGTCTTGTCACAACTTTCTTTAGGTACAGTCTTGCCAGTTTGTTCAGAGAATCATTTTCCTTTATTGGACGAAAATGAATGAACTTTGTGAGTCGATCAACAATTACCCAAATGGTATCGTATCCATGGGGATGATGTTGGAAGTTTGGCGATGAAATCTATGGTAAAATTATCCCATTTCCATCTCGGTATCTCAGGTTGTACTAGCAGTCCTGATGGTCTCTAGTGATCTGTTTTGACTCTTTCACATGTCAAACACTTCTTAACGTAGGTGGCGATGTCGGCTTTCATGTTCGGCCACCAATACAACTTCTTCATATCCTGGTACATCTTTTTGGATCCGGGATGTATAGAATACTTAGAC
Source organism: Glebionis coronaria (assembly GCA_025667525.1). Taxonomy (NCBI): domain Eukaryota; kingdom Viridiplantae; phylum Streptophyta; class Magnoliopsida; order Asterales; family Asteraceae; genus Glebionis; species Glebionis coronaria. The sequence goes on from JANFOE010000770.1 coordinate 321,783, forward strand.
TTATAAGGCTCGTGCATGATCACGTTTCTCAAGTCTCCGTAACAAGGTAACCAACTCCGTCCGTGTAAACACAAAGTTCTATATGCTCTTTGTTCTAACTTCTCCTTAGTAAGGTTTGTTCTAAGCATACCTCCTATATCTTCCTTCTTGAGGTTTTCTGGTTTCTGAGCTTGGATCTGAGCTTCTAGTATCTGCTTGGGTAGGTCCAAGCTAATTGTCATAACTAAGGCTCGAACCCTCATTGGAGGATCAGTTCCCTCACGGCTCAATGCATCCGCAACTACGTTTGCTTTATCGGGGTGGTATTTAATTTCATAATCGTAATCACTTAGCAGTTCTATCCACGGTGTTGCCTCATGTTCAACTCCTTCTGATCTAGTATGTGTTGCAAGCTTTTGTGGTCAGTGTGCACAGTATACTTTGTCCCGTATAGATAATGCCTCTATATTTTTAAGGCAAAAACTACGGATCCAAGTTCTAGATCGTGAGTAGTGTAATTCTTCTCGTGCTTCTTCAATTGTCTTAAAGCATAAGAAATTACCTTCTTGCTTTGCATCAATACTACACTTAAACCCTTGTGTGAAGCACCATAGTAAACAACGAAATCCTCGTTGCCTTCAGGTAAAGCTAAGATAGGTGCACTGCACAACTTCTGTTTGATCGTCTGGAATACTGATTCTTCTTTCTCTCCCCATTCGAATTTTACACCTTTTTAAGTGATCTTTGTCATAGACTTAGCTATCTACGAGAATCCTTCGATAAATCTCTGGTAGTAAGGCCTAAGAATTGGCGAATCTGTGTTGTTGATGTAGGAGATGCCCAATCCTTAACAGATTGGACCTTTGCGAGATCTACGTGAATACCCTCGCTATCTATAACATGACCAAGAAAATGAACTTTAGGGATCCAAAATTCACATTTGGAGAATTTTGCGTACAACTGTTCTTCCTTGAGTAACTTCAATACTTGTGCAAGGTGTTCCCCGTGCTCTTGTTCATTCTTGGAGTAGATGAGTATATCGTCGATGAATACGATTACAAATTTATCCAGGTAGGGTCTACACACTCAGTTCATGAGGTCCATGAATATAGCTGGTGCATTGGTCAACCCAAATGGCATAACCTGGAATTCTTAATGACCGTATCGAGTTCTGAACGCTGTTTTTGGAATAGCTTCCTCTCTAACCCTCGACTAAATGGTACCCAGATCTCAAGTCAATCTTAGAGTATACACTTGATCCTTGGAGTTGATCAAATAGGTCATCAGTTCTTGGAAGTGGGTAGTGATTTTTCACATTCAACTTGTTTAGTTCTATGTAATCAATACACATTCGGAAAGAACCGACTTTATTTTTTACAAATAGAACTGGAGCTCCCCAAGGGGAGGAACTAGTTCTGATAAAACCTTTGTCAAATAGTTCTTGAAGTTGCTCTGCTAACTCTTTCATCTCTGATGGTGCTAAACGGTATGGAGCTTTGGCTACAAGTGCAGCTCCTGGTATTAAGTCGATTTGGAATTCCACTTGACGAGTTGGTGGTATGTCAGGTACTTCGTCTGGAAAAACTTCATGAAAATCGCGGACAATTGGTACGTCTTTGATTTGTTTCTTCTCAGGTTCGTTCTCTTCGTCTGTTTTGGGAATGTGAGCTAAGACGATAGGGCATCCTCTCAGTGGATACTTCTGGACTTTTGGACAAGAGATGACGCTACGTCTAGTGTTAGCTCTATCGGTGTTCCCTTCTCCTTGGATGATTAAATTTCCTTCTCCCCACGGTATACGGACTAGCTTTTCGTCACACACAATGGTTGCATGATATCTTGCTAACCAGTCCATACCAATGATAACATTGAAACTACCGAGGTTTACTAGGATCAAATTGATATCGAAAGGGTGATTTAAAAGGTTTAAGTTACAACCTCTTAAAATGGTGTTGGTTTCTATGATCTATCGTCGGCTAATTCTACTCTGTAACAGTTGTCTAATTCGGTAGGAGTGATATCTAGTAAACTACTAAATTCTGTCTATATAAAGCTTCTGATGACGTATAGTCCCCAGCCGGGTCATGAACCCGGCCCACGGGTACTACCCGTGTCCAGCCCATCACGAGTGGGTTGGATTAATGTTATCTCAGCTTATGGGCTTGGATGAATAGTGGTCGCATAAGATGTATGCGGCCCACGACCCGGCACGGCCAGAACAGGGTTAGACAGAGTCACAATCCTACCAGGATTGGGATTTGCCTCAAAGAATAGGATATACACTCACCATAATTAGAAGATAACAATCAAGCTAATTATGGTGATTATCTTATGCTAAATAGTGAGCCCATTAGGGTTTCACTGCCTATATAAGGAACCCCCAAGGGTTTCACAAAGGTATTACATTCTCTATACTCTAAACCTCACATTCGATTCTTAACCCTAACCGATTACTTACTCTCACGCTGGAGTCTAATCATGGGATACATTCCCACGGTAAGCCTAACGCGTGTTGCTTTAGTATGTAGGATCTCAGCATGACTATTCACTTGGTGCAAGAGCCGGAGCCTAGCCAACCCGAATTAAGCCTAATTCGGGTCTAGCAAGGATCATCCAACTTTTGTATCAACAAGTTGGCGCCATCCGTGGGACCTAAAAACTAAGCTAAGAACAAACTTAATCTTGATCTCTTTCGATGACGAAGGGACATCCGCAAGGGAATCTCAGGAACACGAATCCTCCTAATCGGAAGTCCACGGGGGATGGGATACTCATCCCCAACCAATCCCCTGGCAGCCAAACAGGTGGACCGAATAACTGAAACATTTTTCAGTCTTTGGGTAGGACAGGCACGTCCGTTAATACCCCACCACCAACCATGATCATGGATAACCCTGATCCAGGGAGTGCGGCTAATGCCCCTAACAAGGAGCCACGCAGGCCATCAATCGAGGAAGAAGTAGAAGTGGAACCACTTAGTGACGAAGACCTCGCTCGTGTTCTCACGCAGAACTTTGAGAGGATCGTCCCAGGTATCGCGTCAAGGTTAAGCCTAGGTAGGAACCTCCAATCTAGGCTCAACTTTGGCAAGGCCATATCCGGAGCCTCTCCTCAAACTCAAAAGAAGAGGAAGGCGCGTACACAGGAACAAAACCACTTGGAGGAAAACTCACGACCCCGGATTGTGTTCGAGCGCATAGGGGATCGCGTTATGCAGGAACTACTACAATCTCGTGATGAAGAAGATATGTCCGACGGCTCTGCCGAAAGCCCGGTGTTGGAATCAAACAGGAACAATCGTCGCACCAGCGTTTGGGATAGGGTGGACAGTGGGAAGAAGGCTCCTAGCTCTTCTCACAAAAGGGGTCCTCAGCCGAGAAGTGGTGCACCGCCCCCTTCTCCGGGCCCCTCAGGGTCAGATTCGGATGACCATCCCCCCAAGCGTCGCCGGCCTAGGTATACTCCTCCACCACCATCGGATGATGAGGGATACTACGATGGCCCTTAACATCGTGAGGTACAGGGGGAAGACCTCTCCCGCTCATGGTGTGATCCTAGGGAGGATCCCTTCACCCTCCGCATACGGAACTACTCCGAGGATAAGAAGCGCCGTATGCCGACATGCGTCAAAACCTATGATGGATCTGGTGATCCAGATGATCACCTAAAGATATTTGACACGCAGGCGAAGATCGAATGATGGCCAATGCCTATATGGTGCCAGATGTTCAATTCGACCTTGATTGGCAACGCCCGTGATTGGTTTGAGGGGTTACCTCCCCGAAGCATTGATAGCTTCAGTGAGTTGCGTACTGCGTTCAAAAACAATTATACTTAGCGAAAGAAGTATAATAGAGATCCGGTCTCATTGGCAACTGTCAAGCAACGGCTCGAAGAGTCTACGGAGGATTTCACGGAACGTTTTAATGACGAGTGCACACGCACAAAGACAATGCCCGAGCTCCTAAAAATATCTGATTATATGCATGCCATAACGGACAAGGAATTAATTAGGCGCCTCAATGACAAGCGACCGGAGAAGTATGACGACCTCATGGAAACGGTCAGGAACTTTGTGGAAGGAGAAATCGCGGTAGCCGCGGCCTATCCTATAAAGGGAAACCATAACTATCGATCGAACGACCAACCCAGGAGGCAGTCGGGTGGTCAAAGCAACCAAGGCAATGGAAGGGGCTCGGACTACAAGAGTCAGAATAAAGGAGGGCGACCGGATGACAATTCACCCCTCTAAAGATGACTTACCGGGACATCTTGTTGACAGAGGGGGCGAACTTCCCAAGGCCTCTCCCGATGACGACTCTAGTGGACTGCCGTCAAGGAAATCGCTTTTGCGAATTCCACAACGACAAGGGCCACGGCACGGAGGAATGCATCTAGCTCAAGAAGCACATTGAGTCACTAATCAAGTCAGGCAAACTCAAACGTTTGGTCAAGGATTGGAAGGATAGAAAGGATAAAAAAAAGCACGATAAGAAGGATCCCCAAAAGGACAAACCTTCGACTATATATATGATCCAATCTTGGCAGCGCCGCACAAAGCAGAAAATTAGTCAAAAATTTTCACGCAGCAGAGAAATCTCATTCCCTCCCATTACGACAAGCGACGTGGCTGATGCACCTCTGTGGTAAGCATTGGAACCCACAACGTTCGCCGTATGTATGTGGATGGAGGGTCATCGGCAGAAGTACTCTACGAACACTATTTCATACAGCTACGACCAGAGATAAGAAGCCAATTAGTACCGGCCACGTCGCCACTCATTGGCTTTAGTGGAGACACTATCTGGCCAATAGGACAACTGCGTCTGCTAGTAACGATTAGAAATGAAGAACATTCCAACACGGCGTGGATCAACTTTATGGTGATACGCTCACACTCTCCATACAATGGGATTATTGGAAGACCAGGCATCCTGGCCATACGGGCAGTTCCGTCCACGGCTCACGGCATGATTAAGTTCTCTGTTGAAGGAGGAATTGTTACTATTTACAATTCAATTGTGCAAGCATCTGAATGCCACACCGTGACAACACCAGTCCAGCCTGTTCCCATTAAGGAAGGATCACCACCCCCCCCCCCAATTGGAAGGTGGCAATCCATCCCGATTACCCGAAAGAAGAGGTGTCCATAGGGGGAACGCTCTCAGATAACAGCAAGAGGGCCATGTGCTCTTTCCTAAAAGCAAACCTGGATGTATTCGCATGGGAGCCTAAGCATAGGACAGGTGTGTCGCGTTCGATAGCAGAACATAAACTTCAAATTCTATAGGGATATCCTCCTGTTAAACAAAAGAAGCATGGTCAAGCACCAGAGCGCAGCCAGATAATAATGGATGAGGTACGGAAATTAGTAGACGTAGTAATTATACGCGAGGTATACTACCACGAGTGGTTATCCAACCCAGTCATGGTCAAGAAGCATGACGGGAGTTAACGCATGTGTGTGGACTTCATGGACTTGAACAAAGCTTGTCCGCAAGACTGCTATCCGCTACCAGAAATTGATTGGAAGGTGGAATCCTTATGTGGATACCCTTTCAAGTGTTTTTTAGATGCGTACAAAGGATACCATCAAATCCAGATGGCGGAAGAAGATGAGGAGAAGACGGCGTTTCACACTAGTCAGGGCGTGTATTGTTACACAAAAATACCGTTCGGACTAAAGAACGCCGGAGCGACACATCACGACTTGTTTATAAAGCCTTCGATTCCCAGATAGGCCGCAACCTTGAGGTCTACATTGACGATCTAGTCATCAAGATTCATACGGAGGAAGCACTTCTCCGTGACATCCAGGAGACGTTCGACACGTTGGGGAGAATCAACATGAAACTGAATCCAAAAAAGTGCACGTTTGGGGCAACTGAAGCGATGTTCCTTGGATATATGATTGATCCAAACGGCATCAAGCCTTGTCCGGAAAAGACGGACGCGGTGATATAGTTACCATCCCCTCGGATACGAAAAGAGGTACAATCACTAAATGGAAAGCTGGCCGGGCTAAACAGATTCTTGTCGAAGTCCGCGGAGAAATCACTACCTCTATTCAAGACACTTAAGAAGTGCATAAAGAAAGGAGATTTCCGCTGGACGAAGGAGGCAGAGGAAGCCTTTGAGCAGCTTAAGCAGCACCTCACAGCTCTTCCCATGCTAGTGGCTCCCCGACCTAAGGAAGAGCACATCATGTATCTGTCTGCTACACACGGAGCAATAAGCGCAATACTCATGAAAAATAGGGATGCAGTCCAGACTCCGGTTTACTTCATAAGTAGAACATTACAAGGGCCAGAGTTGAACTATTCCTCTATGAAGAAGTTGGTTTTGTCGTTGGTATACGCCACGGAAAGGTTACGCCGATACTTCTAGGCGCACCCAATTGTGGTTATCACTGATCAGCCAATAAAACAAAACATCTCCAAGCCAGATGTGGCCGGGAGGCTACAAAAGTGGAGCATTCTACTAGGAGAGCATAACATCTCCTATAGACCAAGGACAGCAGTCAAGGGCCAAATCTTGGCAGATTTCCTAATCGAGAAGCCAGAGGAGGACGTACCAATGGTACAACAAGAGGAAGTTCCAGCGGAACCATGGGTTTTGTTTACTGACGGATCTTCGTGCATGGACGGGTCAGGAGTTGGCCTCATTCTCACGAATCCGGAAGGAATGGAGTTTACCTACGCCCTGCGGTTTGAGTTCACAGCTACTAATAATGAGGCAGAATATGAAGCATTGATTGCGGGTTTAAAAATCACTGCTAGGATGGGAGTCCGCAACCTTGAGGCTTATGTGGACTCACGGCTTGTCGCGAATCACATCCTAGGAGGTTACATAGCCAAGGAGGATAACATGGTTCGATACTTGGAGAAAGTCAAGTCACTCATAGCTACTTTCGGGAAGTTTTCTATCAAGCAGGTACCAAGAGGTGAAAACAAGAAGGCGGATGCTCTTAGCAAGATTGCGTCTACAAGCTTCGCCCACTTATCCAAGCAAGTCTTGGTAGAGATACTAATGGAAAAATCTATAACGGGAGGGGAAATCGCAGCTATAGTTGAGGAAGAGGGACCTACATGGATGACCCCGATCATCAGCTATTTAACTGATGAGACCCTTCCACACGATGAAAAGGCGGCGCAGCGTATCAGAAGGAAGTCGTAGCACTTTGAGCTTCGAGAAGGTATTCTGTACAAGCGCTCCTTCTTACAGCCGTGGTTGCGGTGTGTCGGGCCACGCTAGGCTACCTATGTGATCAGTGAGATACATGAAGGGTCATGCAGTATGCACGCAGGCCCCAGATCCGTAGTAGCACGAGCTTTACGCACAGGATATTATTGGCCTACTATGCATCGGGATGCACGTGACATGATTCGTAAATGAAGTGCACAGACCAGTACCGCGACATCCGCAGCAAGAACTAACACCCATCACATCCCCATGGCCATTCTATAAGTGGGGGATCGACATCACAGGACATTTTCCTGTTGCTGCAGGGGGAGTTAAGTTCTTGATCGTCGCAATGGACTACTTTACACACTGGATAGAAGCTAAGGCGGTTAAATCCATTACGGGCAAACATGTCAAAAAGTTTGTGTGGGAAAATAATGTGTGCCGCATTGGCTTGCCAGGAGAAATCATCTCGGATAACGGGAATCAGTTCGCCGATAATCCATTTAAGGATTGGTGCGCGGCATTGAACATCGCGCGGCGCTTCACATCGGTTAAGCACCCGCAGACTAATGGTCTTGTGGAGCGGGCAAATAGAAGCCTAGGTGAAGGCATCAAGGCACGCTTAGATGAACGAAGTGCCAAGTGGGTAGATGAGCTGCCGCATGTTCTATGGGCGCATAGGACCATGATTAAAACAGCCAATGGGGACACTCCATTCGCGCTGGCTTATGGGACTGAGGCTGTTATACCATCAGAAATTGGAATGCCAACCATCCGCACGGCGGAGGTTAATGTCGTCACGAACGATGAGCAACTCCGGATAAATCTGGACTTGTTAGAAGAAAAAAGAGAAATAGCGGCCATCAATGAGGCCAAGTCCAAGGCACGGATGAAGGCTTATTACGATGCCAAGGTTAAAGGTGTTTCCTTTCGACCGGGGGATTTTATATATCGTGCTAACAAGGCAAGTCGCGCGGAGAATACAGGAAAGATGGGTCCCAAGTGGGAAGGGTCGTATGATGTTACGGAGGCCTTAGGACTGGGCGCGTACAAGTTGTGTGATATGGATGGTCGTGACCTGGAACGTACATGGAATATTTGCAACCTTAAAAAATGCTATCTTTGAAAGGCTACGGTCTCTGCATGGACACTTCGCTATGGTTGGCTTCAGTGAAGATCCATGTATTTTTTGTTTTCATGCTTTCTAGGTTCTATTTGTCTTAGGATTTTAATTCTGTCAAAAAATCATAAACGTTATAATAAAATGTCGTGGTGCCTAGCTAGCTTCACGCCCTGTCTTGTGCAAAATATTGTCTCATGTCTTAGATTTATTTGTCATTTTACATAATGTGCTATTTATTATTCATATGCATTCATTCAGACCGTATATGTACTATTCGCTCCCAGGCGGGGTAAGAGGATTAAGTGAACCTAATAATTCAACTTGTCGTATAAGAGGGATGAAACCCCAGTGACGCGGATCATGTATCCTTACTAGACACCTTATTTACAAGACGTTGAAATAAGTTTCCTCATGCTGTACTTAGATAGTACCGGCCATGATAAAGGCACACGATGCACGTCTAGTAAAATATAGACTTTTTGTTTTATTCTTGATAAGCCGTGACATGTCATGCAATATAGATATGCGATATCTAAAGAAAATAAACAAGTTTCAAATTCAATACACAAAATTGTCGTGGTCATCACGGACTTATATATAATATCCTAACAATGTTATGAATTCCAGCCGTGTACGTGCACGGACGAATAAGTACAAATATACAAATGTTTACAAGGTAAATTACAAAGGAAGTAGGAACTATCATATTTCTCTTTTTCCTTCTGCAATCAGGGCACGGAGGACCTCGCCGTGAGCATCCTTGCCACTCTGCGCCCTAGTCATATTGGCATCCAACGCCTCGGATAAAAGTTTCTCACCTTTCATCACCTTCAAATTAGCGTCGTATGTTGGCAGGGTCAGTTGGAAGGGGTCGGTGGTGAGCTTAGCCATGACCACCTCATTGGAAGCATCCTTTAGCGACTCAAGATCATCTAGGAAGGGGTGTTGGATTTCCCCAAGGGCGGCCATGGAGGCGGTCATCTTATCTTCTGCTCCAGGATTATGGTAGGCGTGCTGAAAAATGTCTTTATTTTTGCTTATCAATTCTGCAGCCTTGATCAAACCCTCGTGCCTACCACGGTCAATGCCGTCTGATACAACGTCCGCAAAAGCCTGCACAAAATGAGGAGCCTCCGTTACCTGGGTCACGACAAGGCACATCCCATGGCCAACCATCCACCTACGCCCGGCTATGGCCGTGAGCAATGGAGGGCACAACACTTCGGCGCACTCCATCGCTAGCGTGTTCAGCTCTCCCTCTGCTACCGCGGCTCGCTCTTCCATGACAATCTAAGCCTGGGTAAGTTCTTCCTTGAGCGTATCAAGTTCTTGAGCAATGGTGGAGGCTTGTTCTATTACGACTCTGGCAGCGGCTTCAGCTGCGGTACCTGTGAATAATACTTGGAATTACTACAAGACAAGATGGGTCTTATGTGAACAATGAGTATCAATAAAGGGCGCGTACCTTCTCATTAGATGCAGCTAGAAGGGCTTCCAGCTTATTAATGCGCTCCTCGCGGGCGTTGGCGTGGTTGTTCCGTTCCTTAATTGTCGATTCCGCTACAACCAAGGCTGCCTGCAAGGAGGATATGGTCTTCTCATGCTTTTCCACCATTTCTTCTCTACGCGCGATCCTTCTATCGGCGCGGCTCACATTAGCCAAGGCTCCTTCCAGACGACGCCGTAGGGCCGCACCAACTGTCACCTGGTGCGTTGTGGCCACATCATATTGCTCCAGCAGCGTTTCATGCTCGAGTTCATCCAAATCTTGTGCCAGTGCTGGAGGGGTTAGGTGGTCCATGAATTCTTTGCACTCAAACTCCGCCTCTAGTCTTGTTAAGCTTGACAAGTTCCAGGCCGGGCGGAGGTTGGTGCCAGGACCCTTAGAACGGGGCTCCTCTTCATGAGTTAAAGGGGGATGGGGGCGTCATAGATGTCATGGGTGAGGGTTCCCTCTCCGCCTCCTTCTTCTGTGCTACTGTCGACGGATCCGCCCTGTTATTTTAACACACTTATGAGTTTTTGTTAGTGGATTATGTATTATGAAGTATGGTCGGTACTTACTGGTGTCAATAATTTGTTTCGCGATAGAAGGAGCCACGGCATTCACAGGAGTTGCCTTCCTGACATGTTCATCTACTTGTGGCGAGGGGTTGCCTTGGGGCATGGTGGTGCTGCTTCCCTCTTGGAACTGCGGGTGGTCCTCCCTCAGTTTCTTGCGGGGAGCATTGTGTTCCCCCGCCTCAGCCTCCACGTTCTTCACCATCTTCCTGGTGGTTTTGCGCTTCCTGGATATGGGCTTTCATGGCTGGGAGGATCCGACATCCTGCATCATTTTGTCTTCTCCTCCGTCACGGTTGATGGATATGTCTGTGAGTTGTTCTTCTTCATCTTGGTGGGACGTAGCGTTCTCCAGCAGCAGCTCACCACCGTCTTCATTATGGAAATCCAGGGGTGATTTTTGGATCACGGGCTCCTCCTCATCCGACCGTTGCTCGATCATTTCTTCCAAGGGGATAGTCATGTTGACAGTGGCATCTAGTAGGGGAGGCTCGCCCTCTTTTAGGGGTCGGAATCCCTGCGGCACCTAGCTAGGATCACCTTGGCGTAGAAGACCAAACAACTTCATCTCTGCGGACATGAAAATATGTATGTATTAGTAAGCTTACAAGTACTTTGGACATACTGGCATACATATTCATATGTGGAAAACCTACCCTGTCTATGCTCAGTTAGAAAGCAATATCTATCTTCCCTCCCAAAATAGTTGTAGTTGATTCCTACTAAGCATAGGAAGTGCTCCGGCAGGCCCCTATGGAAATCGGTACGGTGGGTGTCTAGCATTTTCACAACCTTGCTACTATAATCCTTGGATGAGGGTAAGGGGTCGAGCCGTACTCTGTACTTCATAACAAACGGGGTAGGGAATACCTTGGCGTCCACAAAGAAGTAATGGTCATACCACTTCTTAAGGGAATCTAGGGGCTTCCTATACGACATGGGGGGCTGTTGCGGATAGTTTTTTAAACGATAGCCACCGATTTACCATTTGGGGTAAGTAGAATACCCTGAATAGATTAACTGTGGGGGTTACTACGCAGACGTGTCAAGTCACCTCAAATTGGTTAATCTTGCACGCCCCTATGCAGTGAAGCTGCGTTATGTGGAAGTCATAATACAACAGCACGTCTACGAGAAACTTAGATAGGGGATGCGGTAGTTAGCCGAATAAAATAGGCGCGTATATACACCTATTTTCCCCGTAGGAGCGTCCGTGATGGCTTCCCCATCACCTGGATAGGTGGGGTGTACGCTCCCCGAAATGAAATATTTAGACAGGAAGTCTAAATATTTCTCCGGCTTCATCACATTGAGGACGTCCGTGATAATGGGATTATCTTTCACCATGGTTTATGAAAAGGATTAGAAAGGCGCGGTGGTCTAACCTGGTGTGGTAGAATTTCGTGGAAAAGGAGAGAAGGAATGAAGGATTGAGCAAGTGTGTTTACACAGTAGCATACACCAACTATTTTATAGGGTTGCCTCGAGTTACGAGGTAACATGGATGTTTGACACGTGTAACCCACTACGCCTATCTAACGGTGGGGATATCTGACCGTTCTGAAACGTCAGAAGGGACCCACGGGTCATCTCTTACCCAATTTTATGTGGCTCAAGGGTGGGCCGGACTGGTGCACTTTTGCAGACAAAGCGTCTGACTAATGACTGCCATTAATGCATTCATTAATGTCGTCTCGGCTAACTTTTTTTGGGAACAGGTATGTTTGCGACAGCAATATTTACGGGACATTCATTAATCTAGAGGTTACGCCTACGGCTGTAACAACTAGACTGGGGGGACATGATGACGTATATTCCCCAGCCGGGTCACGAACCCGGCCCACGGGTACTACCCGTGTCCGGCCCATCACGAGTGGGTTGTATTAATGTTATCTCAGCTTATGGGCTTGGATGCATAGTGGCCACATAAGATGTATGTGGCCCACGACCCGGCACGACCAGAACAGGGTTAGACAGAGTCACAATCCTATCAGGATTGGGATTTGCCTCAAAGAATAGGATATTCACTCACCATAATTAGAAGATAACAATCAAGCTAATTATGGTGATTATCTTATGCTTGGGGCCGAAGTAAACAGTGAGTCCATTAGGGTTTCACTGCCTATATAAGGAACCCCCAAGGGTTCCACAAAGGTATTACATTCTCTATACTCTAAACCTCACATTCGATTCTTAACCCTAACCGATTACTTACTCTCACGCCGGAGTCTAATCGTGGGATACATTCCCACGGTAAGCCTAACGCGTGTTGCTTTAGTGTGCAAAATCTCAGCAAGACTATTCACTTGGTGCAAGAGCCAGAGCCCTGCCAACCCGAATTAAGCCTAATTTGGGTCTGGCAAGGATCATCCAACTTTTGCATCAACAACTTCTATCGGCTCCGGTATCAAACAAAATAGAAGCATAAATGTTTTCAGGAGAAACGTACCGGTAACTACATTGGAGTCAGGGTTGGCTTTAGCATCACCCACAACGTAAACTCTTGCTGGTGCTCCTCCATTGTTTCCATTTCAGTTTGCCCTCTTTTTGGAAATCGGGTCTGATGTGCCCTGAATCTCCGCCCTCATAGCAACGAACTTCTCCTCGTCCAGTACCATTTCCTCTAGTAGGATTGCGGTTTCCCTGTTGTCCATTCCCATTCCCACGGGAGTCATACCCGCCCCTGCTATTGTTGGGCCTGGCATTTATGACAACATAGCACGGTCGGTCCTGATGACTGCTTCGTCCACATCAGTTTCATTTCTTGCATGGTTCATTCTTTACATGGTGGTAGTGGCACTTGGTACACAATGGCTCGGTACCTACATACGGTCTTACTCCTGTGGTAGTAGCACTCTAGACTTGACCAGTGTTTTGCCTTTTGGCTGGCTGGTACTGGTGCTGGCTACGGAAGTTCTCATCGGCCTTTCTCTTGCTTTCGGTTTGTCTCTCAGTGATGGTACGCACTCGTTTGTCTATTAATTCCACAGCGAACTCTATGGCACTCTCGACGGTAGTAGGTCGAGATGCGAGCACGCTGTCATGAATTCGTCAGGTAGTCCGCTAACATACTTATCAATCTTTTCCTTTGTCTCTAGGAACATTCTGGTACACATCAAGGTCAACTCTTGGTACCTCTAGTTGTATGCTACAATGTCATTGCTCTTGCACTTGAGATCCCATAATTCGATCTCCAACTTCTTCACTTCTCCACAAGGGCAGTATTTCTCGGTGATTCTTTCTATAACACCCCGCTCCAAAAAGAGACAAAGTGCTACTACTATGGTGTCACATCAGATACATCATATTTTAAAAGGGCTAAAATGAAACCTTTAGTTTAATCCAAAATACTCAAAGTAATATCTTAATAAAAAAATTCCCAAAACAACGGGGTCCAAAATACAAAAGTAATAAACCATTAAAATGTCATAAAGTTTATTTAAAATCTTGGGTGACTCTAGGTAAGCCCACACTCTCATATCCCATTCTCCCGCTTAATACCTACCGCATTGAAAATAAGACGGCTGAGCAAAACGCCCAGTGAATGGATATAACAAATATGGTTTAACGTAAAGGAGATGACAAGATTTCGGATATCACAAGGTATGAATACAAGAATATGTATTAAAAGAAGGCTAATGAAAGGTAAAGGGTTGCCCACGAGCTCACATAACAAATCACATAACCAAATCAATCATATAAGTGTACAAGGGCGCGACTCCTATGTACCAAGGTGATGGAGTGTATAGCACACACAAACCAATCACAATATATCACATTACATTTATCAAACAAAAATATAGGATGCATCCATACACTCCCTGCAAAATGAAGTGAATAACACGTGCACTAGCTCATGACTAGCACCCACACTCATAATAGCACATTTAATTATGCGCATAAAAAAGGAATGTCGGGATCTAATCTCACCGCCCCAGATGGTGTCATGCCACCTGTGCATCGGATGACAAGGTCATGGTATCCCTTATGACTAGAAAATAAAGTATAGCTCGGGCGTAAGGGGTTCATTTCAAAGGCGTATCAAATATATATTATAAGTGCTCAAATGGGGAACATTTATAGGCATATTAATAAAAGGCATATTAATAAAGGCATCATAACAAGGCAAAAAGGAGATTAAGGATCTTATGAAAACAGCAAACAAATGGTATGGGAACATAGAATTAGCATAGGGAATTATCTAATGGATAGTATACAAAAGAGTAAAAGAGTGTTCTTAATAAAGAACCGAATATTCATACCTTAAATGCACAAACAATTAACAGACCGAACACAACGCTACAAGTCCTAGTCTCATGTCACCAAGGATACAACATACATATAATAATGTCTTATACACTAACCTGTTACAAAATTTTACAAGCTTTCATGATTTGGTGTTTATAAAACCTTAATTATCCATTACCCCTAAACCCGTCATTTAGGGGCTGTTTTTATAGATCCGGTTGTAAATCCATTTTCCAAAAGATTACCCACTGATTAGTGTCCATATTTGAAAAGTACATTTAAAGTATATGGTCTTAGACTCCAGATTCACTCAAAAAGCTATCCCAGAGCCCGAGTTATGGCTCTTACAAGTTGACCTATTTTTTATTTTAAAGGACTGTTTTCAAAGATCCGAATGGTAGACATAGTTCCAAACCCTTTCAATATGATTTAAGACCATTTATGAAAACTAGATTCGAAGTAGATGTTCTTAGGCTTAAGAAATATTCAAAAAGGTATTATGAAACTTGTTTTATAGACCTTACAGGATGACCTAAAAATCAGACAGTCTTGGGTCATAAATTCGTATTAGCCGGTTTAGTGATCTAGATCACCGTAGGACCTCCAGATCTTTATGAAAAACACATAATAAACTTATTAGAACATTATTAGGGATGATCTAAAAATAATTAACATACAAAAAGGTTTTTAAGGTATTAAATCACCAAAAACACATTTCTAAAGCCCTAAAATTGAACCCAGCAATATAATATCATAAGATATTCTACTAAGATGGCAGAAACCCTAACTTCGTTTGTTTGACGGCCTCAAATCTTAAATTATTTTTCTAATCTGATTGAATCTTGTTCTTGTCTATATACTTCTGTTACATTCATGCTTTTGCAATTGAATCTCTAATTTATTGCGTAACATTAATTTAATAAAGGATATTAGGCGTTTAATAGGATCTTTCAATTATTTAAGGTTTTTTGGTTTGTTTTTCTTTGATAAGTTAGGATTTCGTTAATTGTGTTTTGCAAATTGGTTGAATTTCTCCTTTGGTGACTATACTTAACGTATTCCCATGTTTCCCATATGCAACCTATTGTTTATTCATTTAAGTCGGTTGGGACATGTAGTATATTTAAGGATCATCACGTGGGATCTTTTAATTTGATTATTGTGTTAATCGATTCTAAATGTTTCATAGGTTTGCTTCATATTAAGGTTGCGTTTAATTATCCTTTATTGCATTAACTTCCGACTTTTTTCTACGGCGAGCTTTCTCTCGTAAAGCGTTTGGAGTCTTGCTGCTTTTTGAGTCTTGCTGCTATTCATACCGACATCATTAGGGTTTGCTATCATTATTACTTTTGGCGATGTGTTGTTCTATTCGCTGCTATACAAAACCCTAATTTGTTTTTTAGGGTTTCATACTTTGAAGTTGCTGTGATTGGGTCTACGGTTCAGTGTGCCGCTTGGAATTCTTTTTGGGTTTTCGGTTGTCGGTTGAAGTAAGATGGAGAAAGGGTTTCTTAACAGTCCCCATGCTAATGCTGATAAACACAATAAATCCAGGACTGTTGAGACTGATTTGGCGAAACAGATTCGAAACATTGATGGAAAAGTCATTGGTAAAGCGGGTAACCTGATTCAAGTTAGACGTGGTGTGGCGATCAATGAACCTAATCTTACGTTAGGGCAGAATATCGCGTCTACTGATCCTCATAAGGTCGTCGTTCATAATCCTAAAGATCAGCCATTAAAGTCTATTTTAAAGCAACATGGGATTATGGGTAAAGGAGGACCTGATGTGGTTACTACAAATGGGAGTGAGGGGTGTCCGCAGCCTAGTAAACTAGATGCGAATGCTCCTGAAATTGTTGTTTGTTCAGTGCCTAGTATTGAGGGTCCGTCATCATTTGCTACTGTGGTGGAAGGTACACGCGTTGCTAAGGTAAACATCTCTGAGCTGGTTAATACTTCTACTGTCCCGGGTGTAGATTCTAAAATTCCTAAGGACGTGTTTGATGATAAGGCGGACAAATTTGCTAATACGTTGTTTGGTTACTTTGTTGGACGAAGACATGCATTTTCGATTGTTGAGAATTATGTTAATAATGCATGGGCACGGTTTGGACTTCAAAGGACCATATATCATCATGGTTTCTTCTTTTTCAATTCTCGTCAAAACATGGTATGGATCAGGTGCTTGAAAATGGTACTTGGCATATTAGGTCTACACCTATTATGCTTAATATTTGGAATCCAATTAAGAAACTGGTCAAAGATGATATCAAAAGGGTTCCAGTGTGGGTCAAATTACATGATGTGCCTATTGTTGCTTATTCTGAAGTTGGATTGAGTTTGAGTGTCACCAAGGTTGGTACACCTATTATGTTGGATGCTCATACAGCGGATATGTGTGTTAATTCATGGAGACGATGCTCTTATGCACGTGCCTTTGTTGAGGTTAATGCGGATAAGGCTCTTGTTGAGTCTTTTGTTGTGGCTATTCCAATTCGTGGCGAAGAGGGATTCTCCATGGAAACAATCACGGTGGAATATGAATGGAAACCCCCTAGGTGTGACTATTGTAAGTTCTTTGATCATGTAGAATTGGAATGCCCGCGTAAACCAGTTGCTGCCTAGAATGGTGTTGTCAGGACTTAAGGTAATGATTTTAAGGAGGTTAAGAGGAGGAATAATCATCAGAATCTGCCTAAATCGCATCCTATAGAAGGTATATGTTTCAATAAACCTAAGCCTGCTTGGGTTATTAAGCCTTTTAAACCGTCATTATCCAAAGCTAAAAATTCTGCCAAAAATGAAGCTGAAAAGTACATAAATGATGACTTGAATTTGTTGGAATTGAAAAACTCGTTTGATAAACTTAGGGATGAGGAATCGGTTTTGGATGTGATTGAGAAGGTTGATGAGGGAAATGGAAATCAGGAGGTAACGAATGAAGTAAGCATGGATGTTTCAACAACACAAGCTGCGACAAAAGGTAAGGAGGCTGCTGAGGAGACTTCTGCTTCTTCAAGTAAGCCAAAGCGATCTTTTGAACATTTAGATATTGCTAACATCAGTGTATCGGATGAGGAGGTTTTTGCCTCGAATGAATATTATACGGCTTACATGTCTTCGCTGGGACGAGGTCACCCACTTGAAGAGGAGTATGATTTTTATGATGATGACTATGCGGACCAGATCCAGGATTTGCCGGGACAAATTCAGGACTTCCGTGATTTTCAACTCCGGTGTAGTGGTAGGAAGTAGTAATATCTTTAGATGTCATAGGAGAGTTTGTTCTCTTATGTAGGGGTTTGGATTTAGCTATGTTTAGCTTGGTTGTTGCCTATGTAATGTGCTTTGATATAGGATTTCACCTATATCTTTTGTACATAAACGGTTTTTTAGAGTAATACATTTTACCGGGGTATAGTCCCCTTTACCAAAAAAACACATTTCGAGGGTTTATAAGCCCTAGAAATCGTTTTTATTACAAATCAAAATTATGAAAGCCATATAGGTGACACAAGGATCATAAGAACTTACATGGGATGTGTATAATGATATGGTAATCACTATACACACAAAGTAACAAGAACGGAGGATGAAATGAAAAGAAATATCAAGAACAACCTTAAGGTTTAAGGTTTTCTTATCAATGGAGATGAGAGGAGATTTTGGTAGAGTTTTGGCTAAGTAAATTATGTATGTGTGTGTGTTTAGGCCAGCCAGAGGGTCCTTTATATAGTGAATTCTATATTTGTTAAAGGCTTGAAATATGGGAGACCATTTACTAGGTTTTTTCAAAGTTTGAAAACTTATGTTACAACATAGTCTTTAATACATTTAAAATCATAAAACACCTTCCTATTATACATATGAACGTGTGTTGAGTCAAAAATAGGGGGTGCTTCATCTCAATTTCAATGTCATAATACCTTCCTAAATATTTACCATTTTCCATTTTTAAAAAGTCTTACAAAAACATGTACATATACTAAAAGTGTGTACTTTTTATTTAATATATCCTAAGGTCTAAAATATTTATTCATATTAGTTTAGTAATGTAATTTATACCTTGTATTTATTTAAAACCATAGCTTATATCATAATTTAATTAAAAGGTTTCATAGTATAAGTCTTATTTATTTAATACTTATGAAATAATTAAACTAAACTTTAAATTAAATTAAATCAATAGAAATAAAATCTCTATTATTGAATTTACATAAAATTCCCAAATTTTACAAAAAGCTCAAATATCGTACTTTATTCAAATTTCCATATTTTAAAAATACGGGTTTTACAATTTCCTTCAAGGCGGTCCAAGTCACACCATAGGCATTATCGTGCCCGAGAGTAGCAACCAAAGAATCCTACCATGTGAGAGAACTTTCTAGCAGAGTGCAGGTGGCAAACTTAACTCTATTCTCTTTCGCACAATCACTGATACGGAATACCGTCTCCAACCTTTCGAACCATTGCATTAGTCCGACAACTACTTCTTTGCGCTTACAGTATAAAGGCTTGAATTTCAGAAAGTCTGGATAAGTACATCCTCTGGTGACTCTGTCATTCCTCCTGGCATTAGAGTTTTGACTGTCATCCTGGTTTCTGCTAGGATTAGCTTCCCTAGCAGCCATGACGTCGGTGATACCTTGTTCGATGAGTAACTTAAGTTGGGCAACTGAGACATTTTGGGTGGTGTCATCTCTAGCGGGATTTGCTTGAGTGTTTCTTGCTGAAGCCATTTTTCTATAGTCATAGAAAAATGAGATCATTAGTTTTTGTCAATATTGCGTTTATATTAGTTTGCATGGTGATTGTGGTAAATTACACCTCTTGTTTAGGAAAACAAAAGAGCGTAAATGAGCGGTAAGTATCGAGTGATGATTTAGGAAAATCAACACTAATGACCCTTAAGGTATGAAAGTTCGTTTCCCAAGGAGGTATATGTGTGTGAGAAATTTGTTAAATGTTTGTGATTAATGATTGGTTTAGAAGGGGATGAGAAAAGAAGATGACGAAGACGTAAAAATAAAAATAAACACTACTAGAAAGTTAAAACGTAGAACCCTAAAAACCACAAAAATAAAAATAAATTCTAAAAATTACCAAAAATTCACCAAAAATCAAAATAAATAAACTAAGAGTTTATCAATGATCAAAACTTTTTCAAACCTTTTAAATAATTAAATATTCAATTTTTAAATGCTAATTAAAGCCCTAAAAATCAAATAAATTAGCAAAAAGCCCAAATAAATATTTTTCAATTAGTAAACCTCTAAAATGACCTAAAAAGATTAAAAACTATTTTTAGAAATTTTTAAACTAATAAAAACTATTTAAAATGATTTAAAAACTATTAAAACTTAAAATAATTATAAAAAATAATCTAAAAGAGATAAAGTTATTCTAAAAGTTGCTAAATTCCTATTTTAATGTATTAAACCTAAGAAAAATGTAAAAAGTTGGAAAATGTGAAATTTTAAAAATAATAATAAAATAATAATAAAATAATATTAAAAATCCAAAAATTATAAAAAATTCTAAAAACTTGCAAACTAGTTTATTTTAACCTAAATAACCAGAAAATCAAAGTGAAATTACCAAAATACCCCTATTGGGCCCTCAAATGGGCCAAAACCAAAAACAGTCAACCAAATTGGGCTTTTGGGCCCAAAAAGTCAAACTTGGCCCAATTGACTTGGAAAAGCCCTATCTGACTTAAAATTCAATTCTAAGAACAAAACTCTAAAGGCCCAAAAGCTGAAAATGAGCTTATCACAGCTTATT
The DNA here is from genome assembly GCA_025667525.1 of Glebionis coronaria. Taxonomy (NCBI): domain Eukaryota; kingdom Viridiplantae; phylum Streptophyta; class Magnoliopsida; order Asterales; family Asteraceae; genus Glebionis; species Glebionis coronaria. The sequence goes on from JANFOE010000770.1 coordinate 342,169, forward strand.
GAACACTCAGCTTATTCTTATTGGGCTTTTCAGCCCATTAAGCCTTAAGCTAATGCCATAAGCTCTAATTTGACACACAACCTTCTTTTGGGATGCTTATGAGATCTGTAAAAAGAATTTTTGAAAAAGCTCACTCAATAAGCCAGAAATAAGCAAAGTAAAAATTCACTAAAAGACAAAATAGTCGTTTTAGAGATTTAGGGCACCTCAGGACTTGATTCAACTTCTAAAAGATTTCAAATGGACTCAATAAGCAAAATCAATCAACAAAAATCCAATAAGCACAACCAATAAGCCAGAATAAGCACAAATGAGCTTATGAAAAAGCCAATGGAGTTGGTTTTCTAGTCAAACCCTAAAGTCAACCACCCAAATGCTCCAGTATGAACAAATGGGTAAAAATATGAGCACCTATTACAAAAACAAAGTTGTTGCTGGTTGGAATAAGCTATTATAGCTTATTGATAAGCTGAACCCAATTTTACACTATCAGTGGGAAAGGAGTTCCCACTGCTTTGACTATTTGACCAAGCTTATTTGAGAGTTCTGGTTTGATTCAATTGGAAACAAAGGCACCCTTGTGATCAGTGAATCACAAGGAGTCAATAGCAACAAGAAAATCACAAATTGGTTCACACAATAAGCCACAATAAGCCAAACAGTCACTAGATATGCACCAGATATGGAAATAAGCAGTTAAGCACTTAATAAGCAGATTTAGACTGAATAAGCCAACCAAACTTAACAAGTTGCATACACAAGCTATATAAACTAAGAAATAACACAAAGCAACAAGAATCAAACACTGAATCAAAGTAAATAACAAGATCAAAGCACAAAATGTTTCTGATGAACAATGAGCAATATGCAGACAAGTTTTGCTGAACTACTTGACACTTGATCCAATTTCAAGCCTCAAATCCTTCTTCCCTGGTGTGATTAACTCAGATTTAGCACTTGTTAGCCCTAGCCTAAGCTTAGATCTAGGTGTCCTCAAAATCCTAGCTAATTTTACCAAGTTTTTAAGATTTTATAGCCAAATAATGAATCTATGTGATCAAACCCACAAAACCTGCAAACAGATGAACAAATACATCTAACAAGCAGATACCAACTCTTGCTTACACAAAACAAGCACTTAACAAACCACAAATCCAAAGCATGCAGTAGACCCAAACACTCCTTAATCTACCACTTAACAAAGAAACTTGTGGTTTCAACTAATAACCTACTGATTTTACTGATCAATAACACTTCCCAGATAGCAACTAACACAATCAAACTCAAAAATCACCAGCACAAACACAAATACTCAAAATCAAAGCACCAAATTCAAAACAGTCATAAACATGAAATTTTTAGAGGAATCTTAACCAAGAGATTATACCAGCCTTCCACAACATCCTAGGAAGGCCAGCTATGCTCCTTGGACCTTGTTCAACAACTAGAACAAGACCAAGGTACTTCAACAAAGATGATCAAAGCCTGCTGATGTTCAAAGCAGAACAAGGCTTTGATTATGATATGTCTTCAACACAAGCAACAAACAAACTCAACCAAAGGCTTAGAACCCTTCCCAGGCTTGGTGTCAACAAGCTTGAAAGAGATCAAGGCTAATGGCTAAGGGTTAGTACACAAATAATAACCAAATTCAGAAACAAGGACTTCAAGGCCTTTGAACCTTGAAAACCTTTCAAACCAAGACGTGCCTTAACCACAAGATTAAGGTAGGTCTTAACAATCAAATGGAACTCAGAATTAGGCTACTCAAACACCAAACTTTTAATTAAATCAAAAAGAGATTTCAAAATTTGAGAAATTCAAATTTTATTTAAACTTAAAAAGGAATTACAAAGATAATAGCCTAAAACTGGAACAAAGCTCTCTCACAGGTTGAGGAGTCTTTATATAGGCAAATGCCAAGGCTAGCACTATTCACAAACCCTAGAAGTGAAATTCCCTAAATGCCCTAAGTCCTTCTAGACGTTTTCTTGGTGTGAGCTGTCCAAAATGATCGTGGATGTTCATTTTAGCTTTGGAATGAAGCATTGATCCTTAGCTGTTGATTTTGCCATGTTGGATGACTTGGAGGGCAAGTAGTCATGTGATGGGTGAAACGGTTTGAATGGTGGGGTCCTTTGGGTGAGTGGGAGTGTGAGTTTAGGCATGGGATAGATTCGTGTGAAGGTTAATTGTGTTTTGGTGTAGGTAATTGTAAAAACCCCCTTGTTGGTAAAAAGTTAAATCTGGGTTCATACGTGTGAATAGTGACACATTTGATCCGTTTTCTTAGGGAGAAAGTTGTTTGGCGCGTGTTTAGGGATTTAAACTTCCAAACTTGGCAGTTTTGGTCCTTTTTCTTCCTTTCTTTTGTCACTTGTGAATAAAAGTCTGTCAGCGCCCATTTTCTTTGTAACAACTTTCAGCCTTTGTCATTTTTGGCACCAAACTTTCCAAAAAGTGTTTCAAGGGTTATTTTTGACACTTTTGCATATTTCAAGGGCTGATTTTGGACAATGTTGATCTTCAAAGGTCTTCAATGTATCTTTGGCTTGATGAGGGACCATAATTGACAATTTGGAATTGTTGAGGGACTAATCTTGCCATTTCTTCAAAGTTGAAGGACCTTTTGTGTAATATTGACAAAATTAAGGGACCAAACTTGTAATTATCAATATACAAGGGTTTTAAGTGTCATTTCTTCAATAAATGAAGATCAATCTTGTTTGTCTTCAAGTCTTCAAGGGTATTTGTTGAGTATTCCATGATTAGGGCCCGGTTCTTTGTACGGCTTCGTTTCTCGTGTCCGTTTTTCCTTGTAACTTGTGATCTTTTGTCTTTTTCACGATATCCATACCTAAAATACACAAGTAAACAAACACAAGCATATATATGGTATATTATGACATTTTTATGCATTTAAAGCCCAAAAAGAACGCTGAGATCATGTATAAATGCCATCTCATCACTCCCCCATACTAAGCCATTGCCGTGCCCTCATGCAATGCTAGAATAAAGTATCTAAGCATCACCAAAGTTCAATTTTATTAACCTTTATTGAAGAGTAAAAAGACCTGCAACATACTACGAAGATGTGTAAAGACATAATGTATGATTTTCATCACAAAAAGTGACTTTTAGGGTCAAAGAATAGAAACAAGTGAATGTCTCTTAGAGTAAACTTCGTCATCCTTAATTGTCATACATTCCATGCTAAGTGCAAAAACGAGATCATTGTTGGTACAAGTCACAATGCTAACACTACTCATACGTCCAAATTGTGTAATACTTTTTCTCCCCGCAATCCTAGTTATTATAAAAGGAAATGGGTTACTAGCATTTTTTATCTATTTGTCATGGATCACAAGTGATTCATATTGACTTATTTGAGTAGTTATTAGTCCGAAAGCAAAGTAGCACGATTTGATCAATAGTTAGCCGAAGGACAAAATCTTTTAAAACGGCTTCTCGTGTATCTCCTTAAGTTCATATCTTGGCATAACTCGTTTCACAATTTGAGACCTTTCTCGGACCGATATTTGGCATGTACTTCATACTTCAAATCTTGGGAAGACGTTCTCGAAATTATGGTCTTTTCTTCATATATTTGGAATTTCTTCTCTTGACGTTTTTTGAGAGATTCTTCATATTGGACCACGACTTCATCATTTTTCTTCAATCTTTACTTTGGATTTTGATATACAACGATCCACCTCCTTTTCGGACTTGGATATATTTATCCTCATACCTTGTTAGGGTCTTTTTGGATAGACTTTCTCCATGATCTTTAGGGGAGTAATTGCTTCTCGTCGTGTGTCTCGATCCTTCATATTGATTTAGGAATAATGATACTTCACATCATCTTTGGATCTTTAGCAAAAATAGAGCTCTTCATGCCTTGTTAGGGCTTTTTTGGATAACCGCCAATCTTCGCGTCCCGCTTCAATAAGTTATGCCTTGGCTATGAACTCTATTCAACCCCGAGCAACTTTTAAACGATCTTGCGCTAGAGGCTAAGTAACCTTTCAAATCGTACGACCTTACTTATTGCAATTATGATATATTCCTAATGCATTGATCTTATGGGAAGAAAAAGCCACAACTAAAAACATATGAGTTTTTGAAAGAACATTTTCATGTTCTACGTTTAGCATGATCACTTGTCTAACTCTATCATTTCTCGTTCTTCACTATATAAAGACCTCTAATTAAAGAGACTCGTGAATACTTAGCCATGCAAGTCAAAATTAAGCCAAATTTGGATTAGCTTTCATTAAGAATATATCAAATCAAAGTTTTGGGTTTTCAAGCCACCTATAGGATCTTGCACTTTCTTGGACTTTTTCAAGTTTAGAGAATGCGTTTTAAAGTTCCCTTGATAAGTGACTTTCTAGGATCATTTATAGAAACTTGCGAAAAGTCCTTGTTCTTAACCCGTATGAGTTAAGACTTTCGCGTTTTAAAGCTCCCTATATAAAAGTCTAGCAAAACTTGAATTGAGCGGGTTAAGGAATGTAAATGGCTCCAAATGCCCATCAAGTCAAAAATTAACTCTTATTCTACCCAACGGAAAATATACATTCGTGTCTTAAAAACACTTTTTTAAACTAAGAAAAATTTAAAATTTGGCCATTTTTAGCCTTATTAGCAAAACAAAATATTGATAGTTGGAAAGCGTGAGGGCGTAGCAAAGCAAGTACCTATTCACCCCATACTAAAAGTAAACATTGTCCTCAATGTTTCGAGTCTAGAGGTGGAGCACCCCCATACTAGAGACGAAGAGTCGAATGCTTAGGATCTAGCATGGAAAGGGTGATCAACAATATATCTAAAGCCGTTTATTAGGTATGCTAAAAGATAATTGTTAGAACAATAAAGGATATGTCATGGATTCGTGAAAAACTTCTTCAAACGAACGATGGAGGCTCACGTAAACGAACACGAGAGTCTTCAATCGTAGATGATGATGATCTAGATAACACAATCACAAACAACCACGAGACAACGAGTTGAAAGGGTACAAGTCCCCTTATTAGTGAATAATGAGCATAAAAGATAAGCATGGGATCTCCCCCACGAGGCACCTCGTTTTTGATTACCGAGTCATGAGCTCGACTCGATCCCCTCAATGCTAATTATCATTGGGGAAGGTGACTTGGTCGAGGGCAACCATTGAAGGAATTTCCCCACCAAAATAGTGCTTAAGCCTATGTCCATTCACCTTGAAATTAGGACCATCATCTTGAGCTAGCTTAATGGTCCCATATGGAAACACTTGTGTAATGGTGAACGGACCCGACCAACGAGATTTCAATTTCCCGGAAAATATCTTAAGACGAGAGTTGAAAAGCAACACTTGATCACCAACGTTAAAAACCCGGTTTTTAATCTTTGAATCATGAAACTTTTTAGTCTTTTCTTTAAAAATTAATGAATTTTCATAAGCATTATCTCTTAATTCATCCAATTCATTCAATTGTATTTTCCGGTGATCTCCCGTGGTCTTTAAGTCAAAGTTTTCATGCTTAAGGGCCCAATATGCCTTGTGCTGCAACTCAATGGGCAAATGACAATTCTTCCCATAGACTAACTTATAAGGATTGCAACCAATAGGTGTCTTATAAGCGGTCCTAAAGGCCCATAAAGCGTCATCGAGTTTGTCGGACCATGAAGCACGGTTTTCTCCAATTGACCTCTCTAAAATCCTCTTCAAAGCTCGGTTCAAAACCTCGACTTGCCCACTCGTTTGCGGGTGATAAGCCGTAGAAAGACGATGAGTAACTCCATATTTCTTTAGAACCTTTTCGAATTGGTCATTACAAAAATGGGTTCCACGATCGCTTATAATAGCACGAGGGGTTCCGAACCGAGAGAATAGTTTCTTCAAAAACTTCACTACCACACGAGCATCATTAGTAGGTAAAGCCTTAGCTTCCACCCACTTAGAAAGGTAGTCCACCGCGACGAGGATATATTTGTTGCCATGAGACGATGGGAACGGCCCCATAAAGTCTATTCCCCATATGTCGAAAATCTCACACACTTGAATTATGTTTTGTGGCATTTCATCACGTTGAGACGATTTTCCTTGACGTTGGCACGAATCACACGACTTCACAAGTGCGTGTGCATCACGATAGATAGAAGGCCAAAAGAAACCGGTATCGAACACTTTCTTAGCCGTGAGATTAGCACCGTGGTGACCACCCGTGGGTCCCTCGTGACAAGCTCTAAGGATATTAGAAGCTTCGGCACCAAAAACGCAACGTCGAACGAGTTGATCCGCACAAACTCGAAAGAGATAAGGGTCGTCCCAAAAATAGAACTTGACGTCACGAAAGAATTTTCGTTTTTGTTGTGTCGTCATACCCTTGATTATGAAATTGCCCGCATGGTAATTTGCAATGTCGGCAAACCATGGGGTGGTGTCTTTAGAATTCACTACACCGAGAGTCTCGAGAGGAAATGTTTCGGTAATTTCCTTGTTCTCGAAAACATCTTTGTGAGGATCTTCTAGACGAGAGAGATGATCGGCCGCTAGATTCTCGGCTCCTTTTTTGTCAAGCACGGTGACATCAAATTCTTGGAGGAGGAGCATCCAACGAAGCAATCTCGGCTTAGCATCTTGCTTAGCTAAGAGATACTTGATAGCCGAATGGTCGGTATACACGATGCTTTTAGTCAAGACGAGATAAGGTCGGAATTTCTCAAAAGCATAGACCACGGCAAGGAAACAAAGGCACCCTTGTGATCAGTGAATCACAAGGAGTCAATAGCAACAAGAAAATCACAAATTGGTTCACACTGAAATGTGTATAATGCAAGTTCGTTTTCTCAGTTCTTAACTAATAGAAAGTCCAATCAATATCAAATTTATAATTGTTTTTGGTTGTTCAAGCTTGCTTGGTAATCTATTGCTAATTCAAACAACACTAAGTAAAAATGAAAAATATAAACCTACTTATACGTAAAACAAATTGCAAATTCCAAAATTTATTCAAGAAAAATATAAAAATGCAAAATTCAAAACTATAAGGACTGAAAATGTAATTTCTATGAAATGAAAATGCTTGAAATGTAAATCCTAAAAGTTATAAGGACTAAAAATGTAAAACAGTTAGCTATAAGGACTAGACTTGTAAAAACTTTAACAAACTAACCAAAAACTAACAAACTAACAAACTTATAAACTGAATTTTAACAAACTAACAAATGCAAGGACTGAATTATGCAAATACCACAAATTTAGGAAGATTAGCTAGGTTTAGAAACTGAATAGAATTCTAGGGACTAAAGTGCAATAAACCAAACTTTTCAAGTAAAAACGGGCACAAAGAAAGATTAAGCTCGTTTTAGCTTATTTCTCAACCAAATAAGCTGAGACAACTTGCAAACAACTTCAAATCCAATTCAAGAAACGTGTGTCTTAGGATTTTAGCTAAAAGTCCAAAATAAGCAAAAGAGTGCTTATTAATAAGCTCAAAATAAGCTATAGCCTAATCCAAACATCCACAACTTGATTTTATTATCAAATCTGATTAAGCACTTGATTTAAGGAAGGGGAAATCAAATTAGAACAATTTTCATCCAGTAATAAGCTAGATATCTGAAAATAAGCTCAAATGAGCTTATGTTGACCAAACGTTGACCAAATTTTGGAAAAAGCTCAAAATCTCAAAAACTCATATTCAATACTTTCTAAATGGAAATGTGAAAGAAAATTACAAGTTTTATGAAGTGGATAATGAGAACTAGCAAAACAGTAAGCCTTTCACATCAGAGAATGGAAAATGCTCAAGCTTGAGCTAAAAAGCTGTTTTCTAGCTTATTTCTGAAAACTGTAGATTTTCCTTTTAGAGATTGAATCTTTATGATGTAAACTAAGACTGGAAACAAATTTGAACAAATTTCATCAAGGAACTAAAGAGAACTAGGCAAATGAAATGGACAAGTTTCTGAACCAAAGCTGAAAACAAGTATAACCCAAACTATTTGATTACCAATTGCCTGTTTGACTATTTTATTGACTTGCAAATGACTCAAGACTACTTGTTAACTCCTAATGAGTAGAAATGAACTTCTAAACAACAATTTCTAACACTTAAAAGCTGATTGATAACTACTCCCAAACACACCTTTATCTGATTTCTACAAGTTTTAACAAAGACTTATTGTAAAATGATTTGAACTGATTCAAAAACTTTAGCAAACTAGTTTAGGTGAACAAAATGAAAGCTAAAGAAACTGAAATCAAGCAATTATATCAACTAGAACTCAATTAAGGTGTTATGCTAGAATGTGACTGAAAATGAGCAGAAACTACAAATGGAGCTTAAAACAATGAACAAGTAGGCAAGAATAAGCTACAAATGAACTCAAATCAATCAATCAACAACTATTTATCAAGCAAAACAGGCAGCCATCAAAACTATCTAGGAAAATGAGCAGGCAAGGACTTGTTTAGAGGAACTTAAAACAGAAGCTATGAAACCTATTGTAGAGGTCCTTTGGGAAGAAGAGGAGCGCTGAGCTCTCTTGCCCTAGTGATACCACCACCTATCACTAGCTATCAACTCAAATCAACAATCAAAACAGCTACAATCTATCAAACTTCCATGAATTCTCCAAGATCAATGGAAAGGCTTGAATTCTGATCAAACAGCAACAATTCTTCACCAATGTCAATTATGATCAATGTATGATCATAACAAACATCAATAAGCAACAATGGAATCACACAACAGCAGGTAAGTAGCAGGAATTGAAGAACAGAATTTGGCGGGAAAACTTGAATTTGAAATTTTATTGAAGAATTCAGTTACAAATTGTAGTTACAAGCTTCTAACTAACTAACTAACTCAAGAGTTTGTCAGACTCTTGAGTAGTTAGGTGAAAAGGAGGGAAAAAGTGAAAAGGAATTTTAAGAACTAGGTGTTTACAAAATTTAAGCTACCATCACAAATGAAGTACAAGCTGGGTATTTATAGGCAAGAAAGGGAGATTCTGTTGGAGTTGTGACGTGTTTGGGCCAATCATCACTTGACACGTGGAGGAATTCTGCAAATCCTCTTTGAAGGAGATGAACTTGAATTGGGGGTTTTTGATTCAATGGATAATATGTTAAATGGATTGCACCGTTGGATTCGTCTTCTAAAATTGAGCAATTTTGGTGTTTTGATCTTTACTTGAAATGCCTTCTATCAAAATCTCGTTCCTGGTAAATATTTTGTTGAAGGAGAAGGACACGTGTCATCTTCTTATTGGTTGAAAAAGTGTGTTGCGGATTGCACTGTTGTGATCTTGCATTAATTATGACGGCTGTAGTGGGTATTAATGACTTGATCCGTGTGACTTGTTTTCTTGCTTCTGATTGGTCTATAGCTTTTCACTTGGATTAAACATTACAAAACTTTCCAAACTTGGCAAAACAAGCCCTTTAACTTGGCAGATTGCTATTTAAGGCCAGAATCTTCATTCCTTTGACATTTTTGGCCCTTCAACTTTGATCCTTCAACAAAATGGCCCTTTGACTTGAGTTGACTTTGTAGTTGACCAAATTTGACTTTAATCTTGACTTTCCATAATTTGCACTTTAAGTCCTCCAACTTTCACAAATTGTCAAGATAGGTCCTTGAACTTCAAAGCCTTGTCACTTTTGATCCTCTTTTGTCTTTTTCATCCATTTGAGCTTGGTTTTTCCTTGTTTGCTTGAAATTGTATCCTTTTACCTACATAAGATCACACAAACACAAACATACCACATAACACTGCTTTTTACAATATAAAAGGGTATTTTGCTTCATGTTTTAGGGTTATTTGTTGATAAAAGGATATGAGTTTAAGCTCATATCAAATTCCCCTACACTTGAGCATTGTCATGTCCTCATGCAATATTATATTTCAAGGTTTAAAAATTTACATTTCCCTCATAATTAATCCACCTTGGCCATATGAGATGCATCTACACTACTCTAAACTAAATGATGCATGATTTTGACTTTTAATAATGCAATGAATCAAAATACAATTCTATTTATATCTTTTTGATTTTTCTTGAAATGGTTTTGATGGAAATAACTCATAAAGAATTCAATGACTTGGATTAGGGCTTGGGTACCATGGACACTTATCACCCTCAAGTTTCACTTTCCCCATACCAAGCTAGTAAATGGGATCATTGCATTCACAAGTAAAAAGTGCATCAACTTATTCATGACAATTAAATGTGGAACCGGTTATTATTTGAGCAAATTGCTTGTGGGCAAATTTGTCATTATTCAAGCGTGAAATATAAGAAGTGTAAAATCCAAAAATAAGGAAGCACGGTTTTAATCCTAAGTAATCCTCTCATCCATTACTTGAAAAACCGCTCACAATTAATACAAGTCCGTATTAAGAATAATAAGTCATTCGCCTTATGTGTAAAATCCTCATGCCATGCTTTCATAAGTAACTACACACTCGCTAAGGAAAGAAAAATAAAACTCACGCAATAATTTACATCCGCATCTTTTTGAGATTTTGGATCTTCAACCCCGCAACCCGTCAAGGTAATATTGGATTGGAGCAATCTATTGAATCCCCGCAACCCGTCAAGGTAATATTGGAACTCAATAGTCACTATAATTAACACCACACTGCCCCTCTTGGGAGTCTTGCATTATTTTTTTTTTTCTTTTTCTTTTTTTTTCTAGCCACTCTTTTTTTTTTCATAAGCCGCTCTTATTTTTCTTTATTCCTCACCAAGAAATTTGCAAAGAAGAAAAGGAAAAACACCCGCTAAATATGGAGCATGACACAAGTCTAGTACACATAAAACGTGCTAACTTAGAATCTTAAGACGTACTCATATCAACCATAAATGATTAGCCAAAAATGCATAAGAGATTACAAACCAATTAAAACCGTACTTGATTATTTATTAACAATTATATACATGCGAAGAAATTAGAGGTAAAGAAGAGAAGGGTTTAGCCACAAGTAATTGCCATGAAGTCTATCTAGCCCTTTTACACTTGCTTCAACTCTATCATTTCCCATTCTCCACAAATTTAAAATTTCAAAGAATGAAATTGGTGGAAGCTTAGCCTAATAGACCAATGAAGGACTACATGGTTAAGGATACTAGCTAGAGAGTGCTAAAATAAGCAAACTCGGGTTGAGTCAAAATATCCATAGCGGGCCTAATATGTCAAGGAAGTCTAAACTTGTTAAAACCATGTTTTATTATATTTTTTCCTTTTTATATATTTTTGATGCAAAATAAGAGAAGAAATATATACAATGCAAATGTGTTATGCAAATGAAAATGATTGATGCAAAAATTATGAATGCATATTTTTGTTGGCCAAAGTAAATCAAAAATTTGAAAAATGTTGAAAATTCAATTTTCCCAATTATCATGAAAGACAATGACAAGTTCTAGGTAAGGTCACTTCGATAGAAGACCCCCCTACACTTAAGCTAAACATTGTCCTCAATGTTTAAGAGCATGGAAGTATAAAAACTTCCCCTACACTTATGACAATGAATAGACTTTGCTTAACCCAAGTTAAGGAAAGGACTACTATTAGTGAAATCAAATTTAAGCACAAGGTGTCAATGAAAAATCACTAAAGTAACAAAGTGAACCGGATACAAGGGCCTCCTCCATAAGCTCCAAAGCATGAGATGAGTGAGCAACCCTACAAACAAGCATGAAGACAAAAGAAGGTCTCCCCTACACTTATCTCCAAATCTATGCCTTTATTTCTAACCTACAACACTCTAACCTAGTTATACGATGCTTGAGTTAATGAGTCTCTAGCTCGACTCGTCCCTCAATGAATTAATTCATGGGGAAAATGGGGACCTCTTGGATCATTTCAACGGAAATGTCCTCCCCAAAGTAGTGCTTAACACGGTGACCATTCACTTTAAAATTTGGACCATCGGGTTGGGACAACTCAAGAGTTCCATATGGAAACACTTGAGCAATAGTGAATGGACCGGACCATCTCGACTTAAGCTTGCCCGCAAAAAGCTTCAATCTTGAGTTAAAGAGGAGAACCGGCTCTCCAACTTTGAACTCACGATTCTTGATCTTAGCATCATGCAATTTCTTAGTCTTTTCCTTGTATAGCAAAGAATTCTCATAGGCATTGGCTCTCAACTCATCCATCTCATTGATTTGATCTTTCCTATGTGAACCGGCTTGGTTTAAATCAAAGTTAGCCCACTTGAGAGCCCAAGATGCCTTATGTTCTAACTCAAATGGGAGGTGGCACGCTTTTCCATAGACAAGCCTATAAGGAGTACAACCAATTGGTGTCTTAAAAGCCGTCCTAAACGCCCACAAAGCATCATCAAGCTTATCCGACCAAGAAGCTCTATGCTCTCCCACCGTTCTCTCTAAAATTCTCTTTAAACCACGATTTGTGACCTCGGTTTGACCATTTGTTTGAGGGTGATACGCGGTAGAAAGTCTATGATTCACTCCATATTTCTTCATAACTCTCGTGAATTGGTCATTACAAAAGTGCGTACCACGATCACTTATGATGGCCCGAGGTACACCAAATCTAGCAAACAATTGTTTCAAAAACTTTACAACCACTCTAGCATCATTAGTAGGTAAGGCTTTAGCCTCCACCCACTTGGACACATAATCCACCGCCACAAGTATATACTTGTTTCCCTTAGAGGATGGAAAAGGTCCCATGAAATCTATTCCCCATACATCAAATATCTCACACTCTTGGATAAAATTTTGTGGCATCTCATCACGTTGTGTAATTTTTCCTTGTCTTTGACAAACATCACAAAATTTCACCATCTCTTGAGCATCCTTGTAAATGGAAGGCCAATAGTAACCCGAATCAAAGACTTTCTTGGCGGTGTAGTTAGGCCCAAAATGTCCACCCGTAGGTCCTTTATGACATGCCTCTAAGATTTTAAATGCCTCGGGCCCATCTACACACCGTCTAATGATTTGGTCCGCACATTGCCTAAAAAGATATGGATCATCCCAAAAGTAATACTTAACTTCCTTAAGAAACTTTTTCTTTTGTTGGTAAGTAAGACCCTCAATAAGCACATTGCCCACAAGATAGTTTGCAATATCCGCAAACCAAGGTGTGGCATCCTCTTGGGAAGAGATAGACATGAGCTCCTCTAATGGAAAGGATTCATTGATTTCTTGATGTGGGAAATCTCCTTGAAAAGGATGCTCAAGTCTACTCAAATGATCCGCCGCTAAATTCTCGGCCCCTTTTTTATCACGAATCTCGATCTTAAACTCTTGAAGCAACAAAACCCATCTCAAAAGCCTAGGCTTAGCATCTTGTTTTGTCATAAGATACTTGAGAGCGGAATGATCCGTATACACTATGGTCTTGGAAAGCACAAGGTATGGTCTAAACTTCTCAAAAGCATATACTATAGCAAGCAACTCTTTTTCCGTGGTAGTGTAATGAAGTTGTGCACCGGTCATGGTTTTACTCGCATAGTGTATAGGTTGGAAATGCTTATTAACTCTTTGTCCTAAGACGGCCCCCACCGCATAATCACTAGCGTCACACATAAGCTCAAAAGGTAATTCCCAATTTGGAGAAACCAAAACAGGAGCCTTTGTCAATTTTTCCTTAAGTGTCTCAAAAGATTCTAAACAAGCTTGGTCAAAAATGAAAGGAGCCTCTTTCTCTAAGAGATGAGTCATCGGTCTAGCTATCTTAGAAAAATCTTGGATAAAGCGCCTATAAAAACCCGCATGACCTAAGAAACTCCTCACACCTTTAACCGAGGTGGGTGGGGGAAGCTTAGCAATCACATCAATTTTGGCTCGATCAACTTCTAATCCCTTATTGGATATCTTGTGTCCTAAAACAATCCCCTCTTTCACCATAAAGTGACATTTCTCCCAATTAAGCACCAAACGTGTTTCCTCACAACGCTTAAGCATTCTCTCAAGATTGGTGAGACAAGAGCTAAAGGAGTTCCCAAATACGGAAAAGTCATCCATAAAAACCTCCATGGTTTGCTCTATCATGTCATGGAAAATTGCCATCATGCACCTTTGAAATGTCCCCGGTGCATTACATAGGCCAAAAGGCATCCTCTTGTAAGCAAATGTACCGTATGGACAAGTGAATGTGGTCTTTTCTTGATCCTTAGGGTCAATAGGGATTTGGAAGTAACCCGAAAAGCCATCAAGAAAACAATAGTACTCATTTCCCGCTAAGCGTTCAAGCATTTGATCCATAAAAGGAAGCGGAAAATGGTCTTTCCTAGTTGCCTCATTGAGTTTTCTATAATCAATGCAAACTCTCCAACCGGTTACAAGTCTCGTGGGAATAAGCTCATTGTTCTCATTAGGCACCACGGTGATTCCACCCTTCTTTGGAACACAATGAACCGGGCTAACCCATGGAGAGTCGGAAATGGGGTAAATCATACCCGCATCTAAGAGTTTAATCACTTCCTTCTTAATAACCTCATGAATTTTTGGGTTAACTCTCCTTTGGTTTTGAATGGCGGGTTTATAATCATCCTCCATAAGGATTTTGTGAGTACAAAAATGTGGATCAATTCCCCTTATGTCGGATATTTTCCATGCTAAGGCTTTCTTATGTTTCTTAAGGACTTCAATAAGTTGCTCCTTCTCATCCTCTTTCAATTCCTTAGCAATAATCACCGGTAATTGGTCTTTTCCTTCTAAGAAAGCATATTCTAAGTGGGATGGAAGTTCCTTAAGTTCAATGGGAGGTGGATTTTCTATGGAAGGTTTTACTATGGAAGGTTCCTCAATGGTAATCTCTTGTGGAATAGGGGAAGGAATAGGGTTCTCATTGAGCAACTTTTGGATTGTAAGAATATCTTCTTCCCAATTAATGGGAGAATCATCATCACCAAGAAAGTTAGACTCAAATTCCTCCAAGAGGAAATCACTCTCTCCAAAAGGTGTTAAAGAGGGAGCAATTGAAGCCACGGTTTCAACATGTGGAATCTCATCACTAGCATTCTTACAAGCATCATGAAAGTGTTCATTACACACTTCATCTAACACATCCACAATGTTAATCGTCTCACAAGGTCTAGACTCCTTAACCTCTTTTCTATCACAAACTTTCCCTAACTTAAACACCACTTTCTCATCCTCTACTCTCATAATTAGTTCTCCTTCCGCCACATCTATCAAGGTACGACCCGTTCTCAAAAACGGTCTACCAACAATCAAAGGCACTCTAGGATCCATGTCATAATCGACCACTACAAAGTCGGCCGGAAAGGTAAACTTATCCACACCTACAAACACATCTTCCGCGATACCTACGGGGTGAGCTATGGTTCGGTTGGCTAGTTCAAGAGTCATCCTAGTGGGGGTGAGCTCGGGAAGAGAGAGTTGTTTCCAAACCGATAAAGGCATGAGATTTATGCTTGCCCCTAAATCCGCCAAAGCCATGCAATTTTCAACACCGGGAAAATTACAAGGTATCAAGAAGCGCCCCGGATCTCCAAGTTTTGTTGGTAAGGTTTTAAGTAACACCGCGGAACAATTTTCATTAAGTGATGTGTTGGGCAAATCAACCAATTTTTCTTTGTTTGAGAGCAAATCCTTGAACATCTTAGCAAACTTTGGCATATAAGCAAGAGCTTCCGCAAAGGATATGTTGATATTGAGTTGCTTGAACATCCTTAAGAAATTGGAGACTTGTATGTCATCTTTGTTCTTTAACTTGTCCTTTTTCAACCTTGAAGGGTATGGAAGAGTAGGTTTGGGTGTAGGTGGAATAGGTGTTGTAGTGGAAGATTTGTCTTTGTTAGCCTCTTCATTGGGAAGTGTGGAAGGTAAAGGAGAAGTATGAGGTGGTTGAGAAGGTGTGTTTGAGTGAATAGGAGCACTTTGAGGAGGTGGAGTAGAAGTAGAAGGCTTATCACAAGTAGGAGCACAAGTGGGTTGAACAATAGTAGGTTTAGGAGGTGAAGGATCCTTTGTTGTTGTACCACTCCTTGTTGTAATAGCATTGACATTAGCCCTAGGATTTGTTTGTGTGTTGGAAGGTAAAGCTCCTTGTGGTCTTTGATTTAATGCCATGAAAAGCTTATTAAATTGGTCATTCATTTTCTTGTCCATAGCTTGGAGTTTCTTTTCAGTCTCTTGATTCATCTTTTGCAAAAGATCCATTGTGTTTAACTCTTGTGGCACATAACCTTGAAAACCTTGAGGTTGGAAAGGTAAAGGTTGGGAGTTAAATCCTTGATTTGGTGGATAAAAGGTACTTGCTTGAGGTTGAAATTGATTTGGTGCCTTGTAGTTATTTCCTTGGTATGGTTGTCTTTGCCCTTGATTCCTTGCTAAAATTTGAGGAGGATTTTGTGGAATTTGGGTGGGTGGTTGGGGTGGAAAGCCGGGTGGAGTAAGGTAATTTTGGGATTTGTAAGAAAGGTTATTTGGATTGATGTTAGGCTTGAAGTGTTCACGGTGTTCCTCTTGGTAAGCATAGCATTCCCCTTGATACCCTTGCACCTTGTCACATTGTTCATAAGAGTGGGGACCTCCACAAGTAACACAAGAAATGGTGATGGCATTCACATTGTTTGAGGAATTGTTCAATGTCATGCTCTTAAAAGTTTGAAGCATGTCTTGTTGTGCTTGCAAATGCCTCTCACTTTCTCTATCCATCCTTTGAAAAATAGCTTCTTGAAACTTGAGGAGTTGGTTATCAAAAGGGATTTGAGAAGTGTTTTGGATAACATGAACTCTTTCTTCAAATGGATCGTTTGTTTGAACCATTGCCTTAGTCTCAATAATGGTCAAAGCCTCTTGGTATGTCTTGAAATGAATACTCCCTCCCGCGGAAGCATTTAGTGAATCTTGGTGGTGAGGTTTAAGGCCATTATAGAAGGTATTGATTTGGCCTAGATCATCCATTCCATGGTTAGGGCATCGCCTCAACAACTCACTATACTCTTCCCAAGCATCACCAAAGGATTGACTAGGTTTTTGTGTAAAGCCCATAATCAAATTCCTCAAAGCCATAGTCTTTTGTGGAGGAAAGAATTTGTTCAAAAACTTAGTGGTAAAATCATCCCATGTGGTGATACTATCGGGTGGTTGGGTGTCTAACCAATGCTTAGCACTCCCATCTAAGGAAAATGACACTAACATCAATCTAATGACCTCATGTGGAACCCCATTATGCTTAATGGTGTTGCAAAGTGAAAGGAATCTCTTAAGGTGAGCATGGGGATCCTCATTTTGTTTTCCAAAGAAAGGTGATGCAGCAACCATATTGATCATAGATGTATGTAGCTCAAATGTGTTAGCGGGATAGTCGGGAATCTTAATGGCACTAGCATATCCATGAATGTTGGATTGCATACGTTCATACAAAGTACGGTTATCATTTGCCATGGCTCCTTGTGGTGGTGACAAAGCACGATTCTCGTGATCGGCTTGGTGGACGGTGGTAGTCTTACTCTTTCTCTTTTTCTTCCTTTTCGGAGGAAGAGGTTGTACACCAATCGGTATTTGTGCACGCCCGCGAGTGAGCATGCAACTCAATACGAGGAATGAGAGAGAAGCTCTCGTGTGACTTTGAAAAGAATAAGATTATCCTCTTCGAGTTTCGATATTAAATATCCACAAGAAAGTAACAATATATGTAATACTACTTTGGGTGCAAGACCCTCAATGAAGCTTTCCTTCTTAGAATACTCCCAAGTGAACGGGGGGTTAGGTGGCGCGAAGCACTTAAGTACCTATTGACCCTTAGATGGCATTTTATAGCACATCGCCTTTCTATTCACTTAAATGTTCGTATTCTTCGAATTATTGCTTATTGAGAGTATTTATCTATTCTTGCTTTATTTTGTTTGATCGATACGCGTGTCAAGGACCGGAACGCCCCTCAACACGGTGTATTGCCTTGGCAAAACTTATGGAAGATATGTAGATTGATTGTTCTTATACGTATACGTATTTTACTTATAATAATATATGGAAAATATTTTTGTATTTATGAGTTTTTAAAGAAAAATACTATATGTACATAAAAACCGAGAGAATCCAATAATATATATTTTTGGGTGCAATCTCTTAGGAAAAAGATTGCTTTTTGGATTTTTTAATTTTTTTGGTCAATTCTTTAGGAAAAGAATTGTTTTGTTAATTTTTTAGTTTTTATATATTTTTATATTTTTGATTTTTTATTTGTTTTTGATTTATAATACGTAAAAATAACGTTCACAAAGTGAACGGATCCCAAAAGCCAATGAAAACCGTCAATCGATAGTCTCTCGTGTAGTCAAAGAACCGGCAGCGGCGCCATTTGAAATGTGTATAATGCAAGTTCGTTTTCTCAGTTCTTAACTAATAGAAAGTCCAATCAATATCAAATTTATAATTGTTTTTGGTTGTTCAAGCTTGCTTGGTAATCTATTGCTAATTCAAACAACACTAAGTAAAAATGAAAAATATAAACCTACTTATACGTAAAACAAATTGCAAATTCCAAAATTTATTCAAGAAAAATATAAAAATGCAAAATTCAAAACTATAAGGACTGAAAATGTAATTTCTATGAAATGAAAATGCTTGAAATGTAAATCCTAAAAGTTATAAGGACTAAAAATGTAAAACAGTTAGCTATAAGGACTAGACTTGTAAAAACTTTAACAAACTAACCAAAAACTAACAAACTAACAAACTTATAAACTGAATTTTAACAAACTAACAAATGCAAGGACTGAATTATGCAAATACCACAAATTTAGGAAGATTAGCTAGGTTTAGAAACTGAATAGAATTCTAGGGACTAAAGTGCAATAAACCAAACTTTTCAAGTAAAAACGGGCACAAAGAAAGATTAAGCTCGTTTTAGCTTATTTCTCAACCAAATAAGCTGAGACAACTTGCAAACAACTTCAAATCCAATTCAAGAAACGTGTGTCTTAGGATTTTAGCTAAAAGTCCAAAATAAGCAAAAGAGTGCTTATTAATAAGCTCAAAATAAGCTATAGCCTAATCCAAACATCCACAACTTGATTTTATTATCAAATCTGATTAAGCACTTGATTTAAGGAAGGGGAAATCAAATTAGAACAATTTTCATCCAGTAATAAGCTAGATATCTGAAAATAAGCTCAAATGAGCTTATGTTGACCAAACGTTGACCAAATTTTGGAAAAAGCTCAAAATCTCAAAAACTCATATTCAATACTTTCTAAATGGAAATGTGAAAGAAAATTACAAGTTTTATGAAGTGGATAATGAGAACTAGCAAAACAGTAAGCCTTTCACATCAGAGAATGGAAAATGCTCAAGCTTGAGCTAAAAAGCTGTTTTCTAGCTTATTTCTGAAAACTGTAGATTTTCCTTTTAGAGATTGAATCTTTATGATGTAAACTAAGACTGGAAACAAATTTGAACAAATTTCATCAAGGAACTAAAGAGAACTAGGCAAATGAAATGGACAAGTTTCTGAACCAAAGCTGAAAACAAGTATAACCCAAACTATTTGATTACCAATTGCCTGTTTGACTATTTTATTGACTTGCAAATGACTCAAGACTACTTGTTAACTCCTAATGAGTAGAAATGAACTTCTAAACAACAATTTCTAACACTTAAAAGCTGATTGATAACTACTCCCAAACACACCTTTATCTGATTTCTACAAGTTTTAACAAAGACTTATTGTAAAATGATTTGAACTGATTCAAAAACTTTAGCAAACTAGTTTAGGTGAACAAAATGAAAGCTAAAGAAACTGAAATCAAGCAATTATATCAACTAGAACTCAATTAAGGTGTTATGCTAGAATGTGACTGAAAATGAGCAGAAACTACAAATGGAGCTTAAAACAATGAACAAGTAGGCAAGAATAAGCTACAAATGAACTCAAATCAATCAATCAACAACTATTTATCAAGCAAAACAGGCAGCCATCAAAACTATCTAGGAAAATGAGCAGGCAAGGACTTGTTTAGAGGAACTTAAAACAGAAGCTATGAAACCTATTGTAGAGGTCCTTTGGGAAGAAGAGGAGCGCTGAGCTCTCTTGCCCTAGTGATACCACCACCTATCACTAGCTATCAACTCAAATCAACAATCAAAACAGCTACAATCTATCAAACTTCCATGAATTCTCCAAGATCAATGGAAAGGCTTGAATTCTGATCAAACAGCAACAATTCTTCACCAATGTCAATTATGATCAATGTATGATCATAACAAACATCAATAAGCAACAATGGAATCACACAACAGCAGGTAAGTAGCAGGAATTGAAGAACAGAATTTGGCGGGAAAACTTGAATTTGAAATTTTATTGAAGAATTTAGTTACAAATTGTAGTTACAAGCTTCTAACTAACTAACTAACTCAAGAGTTTGTCAGACTCTTGAGTAGTTAGGTGAAAAGGAGGGAAAAAGTGAAAAGGAATTTTAAGAACTAGGTGTTTACAAAATTTAAGCTACCATCACAAATGAAGTACAAGCTGGGTATTTATAGGCAAGAAAGGGAGATTCTGTTGGAGTTGTGACGTGTTTGGGCCAATCATCACTTGACACGTGGAGGAATTCTGCAAATCCTCTTTGAAGGAGATGAACTTGAATTGGGGGTTTTTGATTCAATGGATAATATGTTAAATGGATTGCACCGTTGGATTCGTCTTCTAAAATTGAGCAATTTTGGTGTTTTGATCTTTACTTGAAATGCCTTCTATCAAAATCCCGTTCCTGGTAAATATTTTGTTGAAGGAGAAGGACACGTGTCATCTTCTTATTGGTTGAAAAAGTGTGTTGCGGATTGCACTGTTGTGATCTTGCATTAATTATGACGGCTGTA
This sequence comes from Glebionis coronaria, assembly GCA_025667525.1. Lineage (NCBI taxonomy): Eukaryota > Viridiplantae > Streptophyta > Magnoliopsida > Asterales > Asteraceae > Glebionis > Glebionis coronaria. The sequence continues at coordinate 362,996 of JANFOE010000770.1, forward strand.
GTGGGTATTAATGACTTGATCCGTGTGACTTGTTTTCTTGCTTCTGATTGGTCTATAGCTTTTCACTTGGATTAAACATTACAAAACTTTCCAAACTTGGCAAAACAAGCCCTTTAACTTGGCAGATTGCTATTTAAGGCCAGAATCTTCATTCCTTTGACATTTTTGGCCCTTCAACTTTGATCCTTCAACAAAATGGCCCTTTGACTTGAGTTGACTTTGTAGTTGACCAAATTTGACTTTAATCTTGACTTTCCATAATTTGCACTTTAAGTCCTCCAACTTTCACAAATTGTCAAGATAGGTCCTTGAACTTCAAAGCCTTGTCACTTTTGATCCTCTTTTGTCTTTTTCATCCATTTGAGCTTGGTTTTTCCTTGTTTGCTTGAAATTGTATCCTTTTACCTACATAAGATCACACAAACACAAACATACCACATAACACTGCTTTTTACAATATAAAAGGGTATTTTGCTTCATGTTTTAGGGTTATTTGTTGATAAAAGGATATGAGTTTAAGCTCATATCACACACAATAAGCCACAATAAGCCAAACAGTCACCAGATATGCACCAGATATGGAAATACGCAGTTAAGCACTTAATAAGCAGATTTAGACTGAATAAGCCAACCAAACTTAACAAGTTGCATACACAAGCTATATAAACTAAGAAATAACACAAAGCAACAAGAATCAAACACTGAATCAAACTAAATAACAAGATCAAAGCACAAAATGTTTCTGATGAACAATGAGCAATATGCAGACAAGTTTTGCTGAACTACTTGACACTTGATCCAATTTCAAGCCTCAAATCCTTCTTCCCTGGTGTGATTAACTCAGATTTAGCACTTGTTAGCCCTAGCCTAAGCTTAGATCTAGGTGTCCTCAAAATCCTAGCCAATTTTACCAAGTTTTTAAGATTTTATAGCCAAATAATGAATCTATGTGATCAAACCCACAAAACCTGCAAACAGATGAACAAATACATCTAACAAGCAGATACCAACTCTTGCTTACACAAAACAAGCACTTAACAAACCACAAATCCAAAGCATGCAGTAGACCCAAACACTCCTTAATCTACCACTTAACAAAGAAACTTGTGATTTCAACTAATAACCTACTGATTTTACTGATCAATAACACTTCCTAGATAGCAACTAACACAATCAAACTCAAAAATCACCAGCACAAACACAAATACTCAAAATCAAAGCACCAAATTCAAAACAGTCATAAACATGAAATTTTTAGGGGAATCTTAACCAAGAGATTATACCTGCCTTCCACAACATCCTAGGAAGGCCAGCAATGCTCCTTGGACCTTGTTCAACAACTAGAACAAGACCAAGGTACTTCAACAAAGATGATCAAAGCCTGCTGATGTTCAAAGCAGAACAAGGCTTTGATTATGATATGTCTTCAACACAAGCAACAAACAAACTCAACCAAAGGCTTAGAACCCTTCTCAGGCTTGGTGTCAACAAGCTTGAAAGAGATCAAGGCTAATGGCTAAGGGTTAGTACACAAATAATAACCAAATTCAGAAACAAGGACTTCAAGGCCCTTGAACCTTGAAAACCTTTCAAACCAAGACGTGCCTTAACCACAAGATTAAGGTAGGTCTTAACAATCAAATGGAACTCAGAATTAGGCTAATCAAACACCAAACTTTTAATTAAATCAAAAAGAGATTTCAAAATTTCAGAAATTCAGATTTTATTTAAACTTAAAAAGGAATTACAAAGATAATAGCCTAAAACTGGAACAAAGCTCTCTCACAGGTTGAGGAGTCTTTATATAGGCAAATGCCAAGGCTAGCACTATTCACAAACCCTAGAAGTGAAATTCCCTAAATGCCCTAAGTCCTTCTAGACATTTTCTGGGTGTGAGCTGTCCAATATGATCCTGGATGTTCATTTTAGCTTTGGAATGAAGCATTGATCCTTAGCTGTTGATTTTGCCACGTTGGATGACTTGGAGGGCAAGTAGTCATGTGATGGGTGAAACGGTTTGAATGGTGGGGTCCTTTGGGTGAGTGGGAGTGTGAGTTTAGGCATGGGATAGATTCGTGTGAAGGTTAATTGTGTTTTGGTGTAGGTAATTGTAAAAACCCCCTTGTTGGTAAAAAGTTAAATCTGGGTTCATACGTGTGAATAGTGACACATTTGATCCGTTTTCTTAGGGAGAAAGTTGTTTGGCGCGTGTTTAGGGATTTAAACTTCCAAACTTGGCAGTTTTGGTCCTTTTTCTTCCTTTCTTTTGTCACTTGTGAATAAAAGTCTGTCAGCGCCCATTTTCTTTGTAACAACTTTCAGCCTTTGTCATTTTTGGCACCAAACTTTCCAAAAAGTGTTTCAAGGGTTATTTTTGACACTTTTGCATATTTCAAGGGCTGATTTTGGACAATGTTGATCTTCAAAGGTCTTCAATGTATCTTTGGCTTGATGAGGGACCATAATTGACAATTTGGAATTGTTGAGGGACTAATCTTGCCATTTCTTCAAAGTTGAAGGACCTTTTGTGTAATATTGACAAACTTAAGGGACCAAACTTGTAATTATCAATATACAAGGGTTTTAAGTGTCATTTCTTCAATAAATGAGGATCAATCTTGTTTGTCTTCAAGTCTTCAAGGGTATTTGTTGAGTATTCCATGATTAGGGCCCGGTTCTTTGTACGGCTTCGTTTCTCGTGTCCGTTTTTCCTTGTAACTTGTGATCTTTTGTCTTTTTCACGATATCCATACCTAAAATACACAAGTAAACAAACACAAGCATATATATGGTATATTATGACATTTTTATGCATTTAAAGCCCGAAAAGAACAATGAGATCATGTATAAATGCCATCTCATCACATGGTAATGTCTATGCATAGAATTCACAACAAATTAGATAACCTATTAAGAGTTCATAATATAATACAAGCACATAGGATAATAGTGTAACATTAGTACAAGTCATTTTTGGTAAACAACAATATCATACAAGTACAACAGATCTAAGATAGGAATATATCATGCATGTCTGAAGTAGTGGTACAATAGCCTGAGTACAACTACAAGATTACCTACCTACTACGGTTAGGTACCAAAGATAAGGTACAACTAAAAAGAACAAATGATAAAGTACATAAATCCAATATCAGGAGAGCTGGGATGCAACCCAAAACTTGTCATGATGTACAAGGAATCTAGCACATCTAATCTAAGCATGACTAGTAGAATCACTAGGAGCCGCTGGTGCAACTGGTGCAGCTGGAACTACAGGTGCCTGAGTGGCATCCTGCATAGTAACTAAAGCTTCACAGGTCTCCTTATGGAGCCGTAGAGCCCTTAGAAACTGTGCTCTACGAGTGTCGTCCGTCCCTCTGAGATGAGCTAACTCTACGACCAATCGAAAATCTGCAGAGTGTCTCCCTAAGACATGAGAGTAGTATGGGTTTGGTACTGTTGACCTTCCAAAGCAAATATGCGCTGACGAAAGTAGTCGTTCTCCTCCATCAACCACTGTAACACGTCGTGGACAATCGTCTACGTCCCCTGTGCGTCCTGGGACTCTGTCCCAACGGTCCACGTGAGAGAGTCCAAACGCTCCTGCAGTATAGAACGTCCGTCCTGGCCAGCTCGTAAAAGAGTATGGACATTTGAGATGTCCTGAGCCAGTCGTGCAGCTAAGGCAGATATTTGAGCCTGGACTGGGTCAACCCTAGTCCGTCCCACTCCGGAACCCTCCCCGGTCTCAAAAGTAGAGATGGGAGTAGAGTCGTACCTCCTCTTTCGAGGTGGTAGAGATCCGAGAGCATAACCTTGAAGTGATGAGGATAATGGGAGTGATGGTAAGATAGGAACCATCTGATCTCTTTCCCCAGTTGGGGAAGTAGGTATAACAGGTGATGTAGCAGTAGGGGAGTCAGAAAGTACTATGACTCCTGTAGCCTGTCCTCAGACTCGATGTCAGACGGCGACCCCTGCAATACGGAGGTCGGTGAAAGTGGAACAGCAGCAGTGGCAGTCAAGAGAGTATCGATGTTCGGTAGAGCAGTCGGTGATGTAGTCTTGATAAATCTGAAAATAATATCATTTCAAATTGGAGTGAGATACTTACATCCAATTAAAAAGGTTTTCAAAATTAAAGTTTGTATGCGATATTGTAGGTGTGTTTTAACAGTGTAGCTTAAAAGTTACGTAAATACTTAAGTGATCAAATAACTAAATGTTATTAATCAGTGCACAGTTACTTCACATAATATGTATGTTGTATATACTATATGTTTAACTATCTGGGTACCCCACAAATCAATTTTTATTAAAACTGATTTTTATATTCATTGATAGTCCAGTTTTAATTTAAAAAATTGAAGTTTTTGATATGGTTCTATATAACTAAGGCTCTGATACCATTCTGTGACACCCCCAAAATGGTCAATGCAGCGGAATAGTAATTGGGTATCACTTGGTGGATCAACAACAAATAATACACAGACCAATGATCATATAAATATCATTTAAATTATTAGATGAACCAAATATGAAATGTTGTAAAATTGTCTTGACAAATGTTAAATTATTATTGTTTCAAAGATATAAAACCCTGCCTCAATGATGTTCATGATGCTCCTACATGATGTTGGAATGGGTCAACACAAAGTTGGTGAATTCATAGGTTTAGTAAATGATAGTTTAGGATCGCAGAACATCACAAAAGTTTCATGAGAAAAACATGCTTAAATGGGTCAACATAAAGTTGGTGAATTCATAGGTTTAGTAAATGATAGTTTAAGATTGCAGAACATCACACAAGTAGTATTGCACAAAGCCAAATACTATAAGGTAACTACATTTCCTATTGCCACTAACTGAAACTCAACCGTAAGAGCCCTTGTTGTTGTTTGGGCCTCCTATGTTTGTCATAATAATGATGTGTGGTACAAGTCCGACAATGGTATACATATGTTGTCCCAACCTAGGAACAGTGAGCGCTACTCACCCAGATGGGGATTTTCAGTCCCAAATAGATCTATTTATAACATTTCGTGCTACGCAATTAATAGTTACACACTTACAATAGGGAAATGAAATCAAAGATAATGGTTCAGTTTGTATCCTTATAAAATATGTAGCATGTTTTCTCCCAAAGTATTGTTTAAAATAGTTAAGCTAGAAGTATGAGGCATGAACTCACCTCAATAGTAGAGTATGATGATGTCACTGGTGATCCGAAATACTACGATCAAGATGCAGTAAATTACCTAAATAATTTAAATGGGTCTCAATAAATCTACAAAATGATTGTTAAATGCTTCTGATTAATCAAATGCATGATCACATTTTAGTTATATTGTTCGTTAATTTATTTTCCAACCTATATGAAATTGTTATCGTAATAGTATATGTTGTAACTATTAGCGTATATTTACCTTTGTTAAATTATTAAGGGTATAATAATTTAATAAAATGATTTTTAAATATATAGGATTTATTAGAAAGATAATGTTTACATAAAAATCCTCCAAGTTTCAATTGTACAAAAATAGTCCTCCACGTTTCATAAGTTACCGTTTAAACCTTAAAGTTTATTAATTAAAGTAATTAATATTAATAAAACTTTAATTAAATTGCACCTAAGTCTTTGATATTTTAAAAATTACAAAACAGCCCTAGGGCTTATAAAACTTATGGTAATTGTCAAAACACACCCCTAGGTTTTATAACTTTTGGTAAATTGCAAGATTAGCCCCTAGGGCTTATATAAGTTTCAAATAGTGGCAAATTAGGTACTTAGTTTTTTTTAAAGTTTCGGTTATGTCACAAACACCCCTATAACTTTCGGATAAATACTAAACAACCCTTGTAGTTTATATATGTTACAAAAATGGGTTTAAAATGTTTCGGTTTGCTCCCTTAGGGTGTTAGGACTTGCGAATGGATTTTATAACTTTTCTAACTTTACATTTTTGGCATATACTTTCACTATTATTCACAAATGGCACAAAAAGTTACCAAAAGTGGTTTTTGAAGCGTAATGGGCTCGGCATAGGCTCATTAAGGGTCCGGTTGGTTTTTAGAGTTTTATGGGCCTTGTTTTGGGCTTATCTAAGTTTACTAAGCCTAGGAAAAATTATCAAAATGCAAACGTATATCAAATAAGCCGAATGAAGCTTATGGGCTTAATGGCCTTACTTTTCATGGCTTATTTAAGTAGTGGGTTTATATTATTAAATGGGCTTAGTGGCTTATGTTTTTGGGCTCGGCTTAATAAATCAAGCCGTAAGATTTGGGCTTAGTTTATGGGCTTATTTTACTTGGGCTTATAAGCCTAATATCATTCCCCATGTATACTAGTTTATCATAGGATTAAGGCATTCCTATGATTTTTAGTTTTCTAGGCTTAACATAGATTTAGGGAGTGACTAATCTAAACATTATCTAGTTTGAATTCTACCATGATAGTACCTGAAATAATTCAAGCTGTGGGTTCCAGGGCAATATCTAAGGCTTGTTTATTAAGTTTTATGTATGCATGGTGTTTTCATAATGTTTTTCATAAGTGTAACTAGTTTACACATGTTTATGCTTACATGTTCATATGTTCATAATGAGAGTTAAGTGAAATGAAGGTTCATGGTACTTACTTGTTTTGTTAGGATGATGAGTAAACTTAGAGTGACAAGTGAGCTAGTAATCCCGTGACTACTCTAGATCTACACGAATGGTGTTGTTAGCCGTGACCTAGGTCTCTATTTGGTGGCTTAATGTTCAAGTTTTGAGAGCTAGGAATATATGCTAGGAGTTATGGTTATAAAGACAAAGATTTGAGAGTATTGAATGTGGTTTTGGAAGGTTTTGGATGTGTGTTTATGGTATGCTGTGAGAGAGAGATAGGGAAATGAGATTTGTGTTTATGGTGATGGTGATATACACGGCTAGGAGGGATGAGATGATCTTGTTGAATCTTGTGTATCTTTGGTAGATTATGGTGAATCTAAGTAAGATATCCTAGTATTAAACCTTAATTGTCCATGTTGTACAACTTGCCCTTTCTTCCTCCTTGTTAGTCGCGGCATATAGGGTCAAGGGGACATTAGGTTGCCAAATAGTTCTAGGTATAAATGTTGTATGTTATACATGTTGAATTTGGCATATGGTAAATGTCTAAGGTTTCTAGAAGGTTAAATGTTGTATGATTTATGGTATTCGGATAGCATAAGGATTTAGGGTAGATTTGTGTTGGATTTAATATATTTAAGGGGGATATCAAGGATCTAGGTAAGATATTGTTAGTACTAGGTTAGATTTAGGGTGATTTGGTTAAGTTTTAGGGTATTATAGTGAAAGTATATGTTGTGTAAATAAAATGTGTAGTTTAGGTTTATTAAAAATGTGACACTTGTTGTAATGTATAAAAATAGTAAGTGTGAAGTTGAAATATAAAAAGGTCATTTCATTAACGTGGTAATATCCATTATAGTGTAATATATATATATATATACATATATATATATATATATATATATATATATATATATATATATATATATATATATATATATATATATATATATATATATATATATATATATATATATATATATATATATATATATATATATATATATTGAGGTTCTTGTAAAATAGTACTTAAAATAAGTTAGTGTAGGAAGTTATATATCATGTGTATGTTCATCTATATTTATCTATAAAAATGTTACTCGTAGTAAGGTACCGTGTTTCTTTGTATATTATGTATCAAAAAGTTAATCACGTCGAAAAACGATGTATCTTTGTAGATCATGTATCAGAATGTTACTCGTAGCGAGCTATGATGTATCTTTTTGTTATCTATCAAAAAGTTACTCGAGACGAGCACCACCACTTCCTATCATGTTATTTACAAAATGACATTGACGAGAGTTCATCAAATGACATCATATACTAATACATCTAACGGTTCACGTTACTTCCTATACTTCTTACGTTAACAACTATCCTAAGTTAACCTTCCTCCCTCTCTCTCTCTCTCTATCTCTCTCTCTCTCTCTCTCTCTCTCTATATATATATATATATATATATATATATATATATATATATATATATATATATATAGGTTAATGTGGTGTATCTCTTTAAAATTGTTAAAATAAAAAGTTGTATTCACCATTGGATTTAATTAGTTAGTATTAAATGTAACAAATAATAGATGAATTGCATTAATGTAACAAATATCTAGTCAAAAGACAATTAATAAATAAACCTAGAATTAATTTCCATTTAGTCAATACTATTTATTCTTAAAAACAATATTTAATTTTCATTTAACCAAACTTTTAGATAATAATGTTTTTCTTGATACATCTTCATATTTATTTATTTTTATATATTTTTATCCTTTATATTAGTTAGATTTGATACATAACAAAGTTTTGATACATTATGTCTAAATAATAATCTTTACAAGTAAACAACTACATATTCAATATTTTACAAAATAATAAGATGACACATCAACAAGAAATGGAGGTACATATCTATCAACTCATATATAAAAGAGATACAATTCACGTCACATCCAAAATTACAAATCTGATGGTACATATTTAACATCTAACTCGTACATAACCTAAACAAATAAAAAACCATCATGTACCAATTGATGTCCGTAACTATAACTTAATATAATATACACAAAATAACTTGTCTTGAATTGTATAAATTAATACGTGATACAACATAAGAAAAAGAACTATAACTCTAAAATTTTTGCTAGTATATATTAGTAAAATATAGTTACTTTTGAAAAAACACGATAGTGTTTTTTTACAATTAATATCAAGTGTTTCAAATAAATACAATTAATAAGTGTAATAAATGTGGTTAAATTTAATCAATGAAGTCATTTTTTTTATAAATTTCAAGAAATGTAATTATTTAACAAATTAATGTTCTTTTAATGAGATTGATGTCATCTTGATTAAACTAGTAGATCTAAAGGTCCAAAACACTTTTTATTTTAACAATTATAAGATACTACACTACTTTAACTAATATATATATATATATATATATATATATATATATATATATATATATATATATATATATATATATATATATATATATATATATATATATATATATTACTACTATCGTAACCCGCCAAACGGGTGGGGTCGTTTCGAAAATCTTTTTTTATAGTACGTTTGGGTGTTAGTTTTATATGTTCCAAGTGTGATTCAGTTCTTTTAAAAGAAAACTTCAACGAAACTCCTTTTTATATTTTTAGGGTTTGACCCACCCAACGGTCGTGTTTTATCTCATTTTAATCTTTCGTTGTGCTGAAATCGGTTTTTTTTAAATTTATGGTGGTTAAATAATAAGTGTGAAAACACTTATCCTTTTACCACTTACTTCCAATAATAACAAGACCAAAACGTGTGATTTATGTCGTAAAAGTCGGAATTATGCGTGGTTTGTGTTTTTATTGTGTTTTAGGACCTAAATATGAAAAAGGAAGAAAACACGGGCTTTCACGGGCTTTTACTGAAGAAAACGGGGAAAGACGAAGTCAAAAGATCAAGAGTGCTTAAAGAACGGATGTCCAAGACCTATTCTGGGGATTTATCGAAGAACAAGTCTAAAGACGGAAGTTTAATGAAGTCGAAGAACTTAAGTCTAATAGAAGAAGGAAATTAAAAGACAAGTTCAAATCCCGAGACTACAAAGACGAAGAATTAAAATCGAGTCGAGAAGAAAAAGAAAGGAGAAAGCACCACACATGCCTCCCACTTCCCTATAAATACCCTCCTAATCACATTAGGAGGGGGTTAGCTAGTTTTTATTTTCTTTAGTTTCTTTCTAGTTTTTAGAGAGAGAAAGTCTTAAACTTTCTCTCACTAGTTCATCTTTTTCTTTTAATCTTTCAAGATTAAATACTTTTGTATTGCTTATTTCATTAATCAAAGTTCTATTTTAAGCTTTTGATCCTTATTCTCATTCTACACTTCTTGATTCATTTACCTTTGATCCGATTTACATTCTTCATGCTTATGATTTGATGTTTTCGTGATTAAAGGATTGCTCTTTTTAGTTTTACACACAAGCTCTTTCGTCTAAACCATAAGCTCGTAATGCTTATTGGCTTATTCGAATCTTAGCTTATTGATTTTCGGATTTCTTCAAGGTTTTTAATGGTTTAAAGTTCATTTCATAAAGTTCTTAATTTTAAAGTTTTGAAAAGTTATCGAATTTGAGCTTTTTGGGGTCGTTTAAGATCCGTTTGGATTTGCTTATTGCGTTTGCTTATTGAGATTCACACTTGCCACGAATTTCGGAATCAGTTACATCCCATCGCAATCTTAGGGTTTTGACACACATTCCGACGGTTACTCCACATTGCGATAGCTTTGGTTTTTGATCGCAATAACCCATTAGGGTTTTACTTTGCGATCGGTTGGTTAATCCCCTTATTCCGATCTGGGTTGCGATCGCACATTGCGATCGCATATTCCGACGGGTCTTAAGGACTTGGTTAAGACGAAGTGCTGCCCGTTTTTCGATAGCATCATTCCGATAGATAGACATTGCGACAATAGAACTTTACATCATTCCGATCTGGATCATTGCGATAGTGGCTTTCCGATAGATGGTCATTGCGATAGTATTGATCTTGACTATTCCGATGGTTAATATTAGCTATATTCCGATGGTTGCTATTTGGTGTATTCCGATGAACATGAATTGTTTTCTTACAATTGATTAAGTTTTTAAGTTTTTAAGTTTTTCAAAGCTTTAAGTTTTAAGAATTTTCATAAATTAAATTTAAGTTTAATTTTGTCAAAGCTTTAAATTACTCAACGACACTTTAATTTCTTGCTAGTAGTTTAAAACAAACAAACCAAATCATTCTCTTGATTCACCAAAAGAAAATTGAGTCGCACTTAAGACCGGTTTTCAATTCGAAAAGATTCGGAACTATAACGAACATGAACTTTCATACGAGGTGTCAAAATCCTTGTATTAAATGGCGCCGCTGCCGGCTCTTTTCGTTAAGATAAACGGTTTCTAGTGAGAGACGCATTGAATTTTGGGATCCGTTCTTTGAACGTTATTTTCATTGCTATAAAAATTTCCAAAAATCCACAAAAAAATTATAAAACTTTTCAAAAATACAAAAACATTAAAAAACCTATAAAAACCTATAAAAACCAAAAATATTATATAGATATTCTCTTTGTGTATATTTTTCTTCTGCAGGTGCATGCGTACTAGATCTACGAACTATTCTGAGCCCGAGAATCGTGAAGATTTAGATATGGCTGGTGTTAACAACAACAATAATCATCCACCTCAAAATAATTTGAATAACAACAACAACAACAACAACAACAATGTCCTTCAACCTGATTTACGAACCATGGAGGAATTGTGCCAACCCACCATGAATGGACGCGGAGGCCCGATTGCGCCAATGCACGTCACAGCTCAGGAGTTTTCGTTGAAGCATCACATGATACAACAAGTACAAACGAACCCGTTTCGTGGAATTCCGGATGATGATGCCAACAAACACCTCGACAAATTCATTACCATTACCCAAAGCATGAAGTGCCCCGGTGTTTCTATGGATGACCTTCGCCTCCAACTTTTTCCACACTCGCTTTCTCACCATGCCGAAAAATGGTTTGACCGTCTTCCTAAGAATTATATTCATACGTGGAACGACATGACTCAACGCTTTTTATCGCGCTACTTTCCCCCATCCATGGTCACTAGCCTTCGTAACCAAATCAGTGGATTTATGCAAGAGAATGATGAATCGCTTTTCGATGCTTGGGAACGTTACAATGATTTGATCGACCGCTGTCCTAATCACAATATGCTCCCCGTCACTCTCATTGACACCTTCTACAATGGTCTCACCTTTCGTGATCGTGACACGATCAATGCCGCCGCCGGTGGTACTTTTATGAAAAGGAGACCGGAAGAGTGTCGAGAGTTGATTGAAAACATGACTACTCACCACAAGAATTGGGATTCTTCCGCATCCTCAAGATCTAATCAGAGAGTCAATGTTTCATCTACTTCTTCCACCCCTAACCCGTCTATTTTGGAACGTGCTATTCTTGATATCAACAAAAGTCTCCAAATTTTGACTTCTAACCAAACTCAACAAGCTAAAGCCGTTGTTATCTCTTGTGACACATGTGGTGGTCCTCATTCCTACAATGAGTGTCCTTCTACTCACGACAATTATTCTGAAGACGTTAACGCAGCTTACGGCACTTATCCCACGGGAGGCTATCAAGCTCGCCCTCAAGGAGACCGTAACTTGCTAAGTTATCGTTCTAACAATTATCTTGCTCCACCCGGTTTTCCCCCTGCAAACCAAACCCAACAACAAAGCTTTAACCGGAACAATCAATCCCAACCTCGTGCAAACAATCAGTATCAATCCCAAAGAAACCCATACCCAACTCAAGGAAATTCTCAAGCTTACCAAGCTCCACCTCTCAATCAACCGATGGCCGTAAGTCAAGACGTCGAGACGTTTATGAAGACTAATCGTGAGATGGTGACGAATCTTCAGAGTCAATTTGTCAACTTGAAGAATGACATGGTGAAACAAGGGAGCGATATTCGAGCCGAGCTAAGGAATGACATGGCCAAACACAGCAATGATATTAATGCCAACATGCAAAACTCTTTTAACAATCAAGCTCTTCACCTTCGTGATATGATTGGTTCGCTCATCCAAAGTAATCAACCCTCTGCTTCGGGTACTCTTCCGAGTAACACCGTTGCGAATCCAAGAGGGGAGATGAAAGCAATCACCACTCGTAGTGGCAAAGGTTACATGGAACCCGAGCTTCCTACACCTCCACCCGTGATTGTGAACAAGGAAACCGAGCAACTTTCCTCACCTCTTTCACCTTCTATCCCTATTTCCCCACCACCCGTGGTTGTGAGTGATCCTATTCCTTTAAAGCCTTCTTCTTCATCCAATATACCTTATCCTTCAAGGTTGAGGAAAGAGAAGCAAAAGAGCAAGGATGATATTCAGGTTTCGAACTTCCTTAAAATGTTCAAACAATTGAATTTTAACATCTCCTTTGCCGAGGCTCTCGCTCACATGCCCAAATACGCTAAGATGTTTAAAGATCTTTTAAGTGATAAAGAAAAGCTTCTTGACATTGCTCAGACCCACCTTAATGAGAATTGCTCCGCAGTGCTCTTAAGGCAATTGCCCACCAAACTTGGTGATCCGGGTCGCTTCTTGATTCCTTGCAACTTCCCGGGAGTAGAGAATTGCATGGCCCTAGCCGATCTAGGTGCTAGTATAAACTTAATGCCTTTAAGTGTTTGGAAGCAATTATCTCTCCCCGAGCTAGTCCCCACCAAAATGACTTTGGAATTAGCCAACCGTACGGTTGCTTATCCAGTGGGGATAGCCGAAGATGTCTTTGTTGGCGTCGATAAATTCACCTTCCCGGCGGATTTTGTCGTCGTTGATTACGAGATGGATCCCCGTGTTCCATTAATCGTCGGACGTCCATTTCTGAGGACCGGTCGCACTCTTATTGATGTTGCCGCAGGCGAAATCATCATGAGAGTTGGTGACGATCAAATTGTCTTCAACATGGGTAAGATTTCTAAGCAACCTTATTCATATGAGAGTGTTAATGCTATTGATGTTCTCGATGAGGCTTGTGAAGAACATTTTCATGATGCTTGCAAAAGTACTCTCTCTTCTCTACCCAATGTTGAGACCGTTGCCTCAATTGCTCCAGCATTGACTCCTTTCGGAGAAAGTGATTTGGATGACTTCGAAGCTAGCTTGGGTCCTCTCGATATTAAGTATGATAATTTGTCCACAAATTGGGATGAAGACATTAGTACTATTGAGAGACTTCTCAATGAGGACCCATTCTCTCCTCCTGCTCCTAAAGAGGTGACTAATGATGATCCATCGTTAGGTTCACCATCTATTGAGAATCCTCCTACTCTTGAGCTTAAGGACCTACCTCCTCATCTTGAGTACGTTTTTCTGGAAGACAACGAGAAGCTACCGGTCATCATCGCTAAGGATCTGAAAGAAGACGAAAAAGAACGCCTTGTCGCTGTGTTGAAGAAGCATAAACGAGCTATCGCTTGGAAAATCTCGGACATCCGTGGAATTGATCCTCATTTCTGCACACATAAAATTCTCATGGAGGACGACTTTAAGCCCACTATTCAAAGCCAAAGAAGGGTGAATCCTAAAATACATGACGTCATCAAAAAAGAGGTTATCAAACTTCTTGATGCGGGTATGATTTAGCCTATTTCGGATTCACCGTGGGTTAGTCCAGTCCATTGTATGCCTAAGAAAGGCGGAATCACCGTTGTGCCCAATGCAAACAACGAGTTAATTCCTACCCGTCTCGTTACTGGGTGGAGAGTTTGTATAGACTACCGCAAACTCAATGATGCCACGAGAAAGGATCATTTCCCTCTACCTTTCATGGACCAAATGCTTGAACGTCTAGCTGGTAATGAATATTACTGCTTTCTGGATGGTTTCTCGGGTTATTTTCAAATACCCATCGATCCCCAAGATCAAGAGAAGACAACATTCACTTGTCCCTACGGCACATTTGCTTATAAAAGAATGCCATTTGGTTTATGCAATGCCCCCGGGACTTTCCAAAGGTGCATGTTGGCTATCTTCCATGATATGGTTGAGCAAACCATGGAAGTCTTCATGGATGATTTCTCGGTCTTCGGGGATTCCTTCTCTGCTTGCCTTGCCAATTTGGAACGTATGCTTAAGCGGTGCGAAGACACTCGCCTTGTTCTGAATTGGGAAAAATGCCATTTTATGGTAAAAGAAGGCATTGTGCTAGGACACAAAATCTCTAAAGCCGGTCTTGAAGTCGACCGTGCAAAAGTAGATGTCATAGCCAAATTACCTCCACCTTCAACCGTGAAGGGTGTGAGAAGTTTTTTGGGTCATGCGGGCTTCTATCGTCGATTCATTCAAGATTTCTCTAAAATCGCTCGCCCGATGACCCACCTCTTGGAAAAAGATACTCCCTTTATCTTTTCTAAAGAGTGTCTGGAAGCCTTCAATCTTCTTAAGGATAAGCTAACTAAAGCACCGGTCTTGGTTACCCCAAATTGGGAGCTGCCTTTTGAATTGATGTGCGATGCTAGCGACTTTGCTATTAGTGCGGTTTTGGGCCAAAGAGTGAATAAACACTTCCAACCAATCCACTACGCTAGCAAAACAATGACAGGGGCTCAACTGCACTATACGACAACCGAAAAAGAGCTTTTAGCTGTTGTCTATGCTTTTGAGAAATTTCGCCCCTATCTTGTTTTATCCACCACCATCGTATACACGGACCATTCCGCGTTGAAGTACTTGATGACAAAGAACGATTCTAAGCCAAGACTTCTTCGCTGGGTTTTGCTCCTTCAAGAATTCAACATTGAAATTCGTGACAAGAAGGGAGTCGAAAACCTGGCCGCGGATCATTTGAGTCGACTTGAGAATCCATATCAAGGGGATCATCCGAACAAAGAGATCAATGACTCTTTCCCCCTGGAGACTCTAATGTCTATAAATCTCAATTTTGATGACACCCCGTGGTTTGCGAACATTGCAAACTACTTAGCGGGTGGTATTCTCATCCAAGGGTTAACATCCCAACAAAAGAAGAAGTTCTTGAACGATGTTAAGACTTACTTTTGGGATGACCCTTATCTATTCAAACAGTGTGCTGATCTGATTATTCGTCGATGTGTTGACGGACCGGCAGCTTTTGACATTCTCCAAGCTTGCCACAAAGGACCCACCGGTGGTCACTTTGGTCCCAACTACACCGCTAAGAAAGTGTTTGATTCTGGATTCTACTGGCCCACCATTTATCGTGATGCTCACGAAATGGTTAAGCATTGTGATGCTTGCCAACGTCAAGGCAAGATCACACATAAGGATGAGATGCCTCAAAATTTCATACAAGAATGTGAAATCTTTGATGTATGGGGCATCGACTTTATGGGGCCATTTCCATCATCCAAAGGGAACAAGTACATCCTCGTTGCTGTCGACTACGTCTCTAAATGGGTTGAAGCTAAGGCTCTTCCTACGAATGATGCGAGGGTGGTTGTGAACTTTTTGAAGCAGCTTTTCGCTCGATTTGGCATTCCTCGTGCTATTATCAGTGACCGCGGGACTCATTTTTGCAACGATCAATTTGCAAGAGTCATGGCAAAGTATGGTGTCAATCACCGTCTTTCCACCGCTTATCATCCCCAAACCAATGGGCAAGCCGAAATTTCCAATCGTGGCTTGAAGAGAATTTTGGAGCGTACTGTGGGAGAGCATCGCGCCGCGTGGGCCGATAAGTTAGATGATGCTCTGTGGGCTTTCCGTACTGCCTACAAGACCCCGATCGGTTGTACACCTTATCGTCTTGTGTACGGGAAAGCCTGCCACCTACCCATCGAGCTGGAACACAAGGCGCACTGGGCCTTGAAGTGGGCGAACTTCGACATCATTAAAGCCGGTGATCATCGCAAGGTTCAACTCAACGAGCTAAATGAACTGAGGAATGAAGCTTATGAGAACTCGCTGATCTACAAGGAAAAGACGAAGATGATCCACGATGCTAAAATCAAGAACCGAGAGTTCCACGTTGGAGATCACGTTCTACTCTTTAACTCTCGGTTGAAGATCTTCTCTGGCAAGTTGAAGAGCCGTTGGTCTGGTCCATTCACCGTCGCCAAAGTCTTTCCGTATGGGACCATTGAGCTTTCTCAGCCAAATGGGCCCAATTTCAAGGTGAATGGCCAGCGTTTGAAGCAGTACTTTGGTGAGGACATCTCTCAGGAGATGATTCCATCCCTCACCACGTTCCCCATGAACTAAAATTGGGTCGAGTCAGGCTCATGACTCGGTGAACAAAAACAAGCGCTTCTCGGGAGGCAACCCGTGTTCTATCCTTTACTGCTTTCCTAATAAGTGTAGGGGGAGCCCCGCATATGTTTGTTGTCTTGTTTCTTGTGATGTGCAGGGATTAAAGCTTCAGAGAGCATCTTGATAACTTTTGACGAACCGTGATACCGTGTTTCCTATCTTCCCGGTTCTATCCTAAACTCTTGTGATTCAATATTTCATATTCTATATGTTCACATTGAATTCACTTTAGTTGTCCTTTCCTTAGCAAGAGTTAAACAAAGTGCACAATGTCCTAAGTGTAGGGGAGTTTACTCCCACATGCTTAAACATTGAGGACAATGTTTATCTCAAGTGTAGGGGGGACTTCTATCGAAGTAAGTGGTCTTTTCCATGAATTTGCCTTCATTTTAACCGGAAAATTTGATTTTTCGACATTTTTCAAAATTTTTAATCTATTTTGGCCTAGTTGTATAGTTGTATTTGCCTTTGTTATGTTTCCTTTGCTAAAATAAATTTTTAATAAAGTGGTTTTATATTTTTCTTAGTCATGAACATTTTGACTCAACCCGAGTTTACTTGCCTAAAGTTTACTCTAGCTAGTATCCTTAACGTGTTTAAGTCAAGTTTTGCTAGGCTTTTATGTAGGGAGCTATAAAACGCGAAAGTCTTAACTCTCACGGGTTAAGAACAAGAACTTTTCGCAAGTTCCTATAATTGATCCTAGAGAGTCGTTTATCAAGGGAACTTTAAAATGCGATTTCTAAACTTGAAAAAGCCTAAGAAGTTGCAAGATCCTATAGGCGACTCGAAAACCCAAAACTTTGACTTAATAGGCTAAGCATCCACGAGTCTCATTCCTTGAGATTTTAAACTGTGGAGAACGAGAGATGATAGAGTCAATTATAAGTTCGGTATTCTTTCGTGAATTTATGTGAGTTAATTATGAGCCTATTCTCCCTCCGCTTGTTAATAAATTAATTTGCTAATAAATAAGGTTGTACGATTTAAAAGGTTACTTAGCTTCTAGCCCCAGATCGTTTAAAAGTTGCTCGGTAATGACGAGAGTTCATAGCCAAGGCATAACTTATGAAGCGGGGCGCGAAGATTGGCGAGTCCGAAAAGGCCCTAACAAGGCATGAGGGCTACATTTTGTTGCTAAAGATCCAAAAGTGATGTGAAGAATCATTTATCGAAAATCAATATGAAGGATCGAGACACACGACGAAAAGCAAGAACTCCCCAAAAGTCATGGAGAAGTCTATCCGAAAAGACCCTAACAAGGTATGAGGATAAATAGATCCAAGTCCTAAAAGGAGGCGGATCGTTGTATATCAAAGTCCAAAATAAAGATTGGAGAAAAATGAAGAAGTCGTGGTCCAAAGATGAAGAATCTCTCAAAAACTTCAAGTGAAGAAATTCCTATTATGAAGAGAAGACCATAACTTCAAGAACGTCTCTCGAAGATTCGAAGTATGAAGTCGCTGCCAAATATCGGCCCGAGAAAGGTCTCAAATCGCGAACCAAGTTATGCCAAGATATGAACTTTCTGATATCCCGAGAAGCAGTTTTAAAAGATTTGGTCCTTTAGCTAACTATTGATTAAATCGTTCACCTTATTTTCGGACTAAATAACTATCGAAATAAGTCAAACAATGCATCCTCGTGATCATTCAAGACAAAAATAAAATATAAGAGATACACCTAGGAATAAGGGAGTCTAAGTGAATAATTGGCCCACATGAGTTCGTGATAGTTTGCTAACTTATAATAACAATGATCTCGTTTTTAAGCTTGGTATGGGGAACGTGAAACTTGAGGATGATAAACGTTCATGGCCGCCAAAACCCAATGTAAGTTTTTAATTTCTTTACTTATTTCTATCTTTTATGTTTAGAATTTAATAAAGGCCAAGGTGGGTTATTTATGATGGAAAATGTAAACCGTGCTTTAAAAAATTTAATGCATTGCATGAGGGCATTGCAATGGTCAAGTGTAGGGGATTTAATAAGTGTGAAAACACTTATCCTTTTACCACCTACTTCCAATAATAACAAGACCAAAACGTGTGATTTATGTCGTAAAAGTCGGAATTATGCGTGGTTTGTGTTTTTATTGTGTTTTAGGACCTAAATATGAAAAAGGAAGAAAACACGGGCTTTCACGGGCTTTTACTGAAGAAAACGGGGAAAGACGAAGTCAAAAGATCAAGAGTGCTTAAAGAACGGATGTCCAAGACCTATTCTGGGGATTTATCGAAGAACAAGTCTAAAGACGGAAGTTTAATGAAGTCGAAGAACTTAAGTCTAATAGAAGAAGGAAATTAAAAGACAAGTTCAAATCCCGAGACTACAAAGACGAAGAATTAAAATCGAGTCGAGAAGAAAAAGAAAGGAGAAAGCACCACACATGCCTCCCACTTCCCTATAAATACCCTCCTAATCACATTAGGAGGGGGTTAGCTAGTTTTTATTTTCTTTAGTTTCTTTCTAGTTTTTAGAGAGAGAAAGTCTTAAACTTTCTCTCACTAGTTCATCTTTTTCTTTTAATCTTTCAAGATTAAATACTTTTGTATTGCTTATTTCATTAATCAAAGTTCTATTTTAAGCTTTTGATCCTTATTCTTATTCTACACTTCTTGATTCATTTACCTTTGATCCGATTTACATTCTTCATGCTTATGATTTGATGTTTTCGTGATTAAAGGATTGCTCTTTTTAGTTTTACACACAAGCTCTTTCGTCTAAACCATAAGCTCGTAATGCTTATTGGCTTATTTGAATCTTAGCTTATTGATTTTCGGATTTCTTCAAGGTTTTTAATGGTTTAAAGTTCATTTCATAAAGTTCTTAATTTTAAAGTTTTGAAAAGTTATCGAATTTGAGCTTTTTGGGGTCGTTTAAGATCCGTTTGGATTTGCTTATTGCGTTTGCTTATTGAGATTCACACTTGCCACGAATTTCGGAATCAGTTACATCCCATC
The DNA here is from genome assembly GCA_025667525.1 of Glebionis coronaria. Lineage (NCBI taxonomy): Eukaryota > Viridiplantae > Streptophyta > Magnoliopsida > Asterales > Asteraceae > Glebionis > Glebionis coronaria. The sequence continues at coordinate 382,925 of JANFOE010000770.1, forward strand.
GCAATCTTAGGGTTTTGACACACATTTCGACGGTTACTCCACATTGCGATAGCTTTGGTTTTTGATCGCAATAACCCATTAGGGTTTTACTTTGCGATCGGTTGGTTAATCCCCTTATTCCGATCTGGGTTGCGATCGCACATTGCGATCGCATATTCCGACGGGTCTTAAGGACTTGGTTAAGACGAAGTGCTGCCCGTTTTTCGATAGCATCATTCCGATAGATAGACATTGCGACAATAGAACTTTACATCATTCCGATCTGGATCATTGCGATAGTGGCTTTCCGATAGATGGTCATTGCGATAGTATTGATCTTGACTATTCCGATGGTTAATATTAGCTATATTCCGATGGTTGCTATTTGGTGTATTCCGATGAACATGAATTGTTTTCTTACAATTGATTAAGTTTTTAAGTTTTTAAGTTTTTCAAAGCTTTAAGTTTTAAGAATTTTCATAAATTAAATTTAAGTTTAATTTTGTCAAAGCTTTAAATTACTCAACGACACTTTAATTTCTTGCTAGTAGTTTAAAACAAACAAACCAAATCATTCTCTTGATTCACCAAAAGACAATTGAGTCGCACTTAAGACCGGTTTTCAATTCGAAAAGATTCAGAACTATAACGAACATGAACTTTCATACGAGGTGTCAAAATCCTTGTATTATTAAACGTATATTATCGTTTTATATTATTAGTATTTGATGCACCTATGTAATGTGGTTGGTTTTTAATTTGTTTTTAAAGTAGTTTGTGTATCCGTTATAAGTGCTGGTAGTGGGTATCGTTTTTGTTTAAAGTAGAGAAAAATGTCTTTTTTTGTTTTTTTTTGTGTTTGGCCATCCAGTAGGCGTGCTTTGTAATATTTGGTTGTACAAATACATTCAACGTGTATCTAGAGGTAAGCAAATCAATTTGTTTTCTCAAAATCATGTGGTTTTGAATCAAGTTGCACACTAATGGGCACTTTTTGGCACTAGTTGTAAACTAATGAACACTTTTTTGCACTAAGTTGTTAAGTTAGACTTTTTGCCCATCCATAATTAATATTATGTTTTTCTAGTAATTTTACGTTTTCGTTAGTAAATTTACGTTTTTGTCAGTATTTTTACATTTTCGTCAGTAATTTTACGTTTTCGTCAGTAAACTTACGTTTTCGTCAGTAAACTTACTTTTTCGTTAGTAAACTTACGTTTTCGTCAGTAAACTTACGTTTTCGTCAGTAAACTTATGTTTTCGTCAGTAAATTTACGTTTTCGTTACGTTTTTGTTAGTAAATTTACGTTTTCGTCAGTAAATTTACGTTTTCGTCATTATTTTTACGTTTTCGTCAGTAAATTTACGTTTTCGTCAGTAAATATACGTTTTAATCAGTAAACTTACGTTTTCGTCAGTAATTACGTTTTTGTCAGTAAACTTACGATTTCGTCTGTAAACTTACGTTTTCGTCAGTAAATTTACGTTTTAATCAGTAAACTTACGTTTCGTTAGTAAACTTACGTTTTCGTTAGTAAAGTTACGTTTCCGTTACGTTTTTGTCAGTAAATTTACGTTTTCATACGTAGACCTACGTTTTCGTCAGTAAATACGTTTTCATCATTATTTTTACGTTTTCGTCATTAAATTTATGTTTTCGTCAGTAAATTTACGTTTTAATCAGTAAACTTACGTTTTCATCAGTAAACTTACATTTTGTCAGTAAACTTACGTTTTCGTCAGTAAATTTACATTTTCGTCAGTAAACTTACGTTTCCTCAGTAAACGTACATTTCCTCAGTAAACGTACATTTTCGTCAGTAAACTACGTTTTCGTCATTATTTTTACATTTTCGTCTGTAAATTTACGTTTTCGTCAACAAATTTACGTTTTAATCAGTAAACTTGCGTTTTCGTCAGTAAACTTACGTTTTTATCAGTAAACTTACGTTTTTGTCAGTAAACTTACGTTTTCGTCAGTAAATTTATGTTTTCGTCTGTAAACTTACGTTTTCGTCTGTAAACTTACGTTTTCGTCTGTAAACTTACGTTTTCGTCTGTAAACTTACGTTTTCGGCAGTAAACTTATGTTTTCGTCAGTAAACTTACGTTTTTGTCAGTAAACTAACGTTTTCGTCAGTAAATTTACCTTTTCTTCAGTAAGATTATGTTTTCGTCAGTATTTTTATGTTTTCGACAGTAAATTTACCGACAAAAACGTAAACTGAGTGACGAAAATGTAAATTTACTACCAAAAGCGTAAAAATACTGAAGAAAACGTAAAAATACTAACGAAATGGTAAAAATATTGACGAAAATGCAAGTTTACTGACGAAAACACAAGTTTACTGACGAAAACGCAAGTTTACTGAAGAAAACGTAAATTTACTGATGAAACGTAAATTTACTGACGAAAATCTTATTTTACTGACGAAAACGTAAATTAACTGATGAAAACGTAAATTTACCGACGAAAACGTAAATTTACAGACGAAAACGTAAATTTACTAACAAAAACGTAAGTTTACACACGAAAACGTATCTACTGACGAAAACGTAAGTTTAGTGATTAGAACGTAAATTTATTGACGAAAACGTAAAAATACTGATGAAAACGTAAAAATAATGACGAAAATGTGCGTTTACTTACGAAAACGTAAGTTTTTTGATGAAAACGTAAGTTTATAGACGAAAACGTAAGTTTACTGACGAAAACGTAAGCTTACTGACGAAAACGTAAATGTAAGTTTACTGACGATAACGTAAATTTAATGGCGAAAATGTAAATTTGTTGCTGAAAACGTAAATTTACTGACGAAGACGTAAGTTCACTGACGTAAACGTAAGTTTACTGACGGAACGTAAAATATACTGACGAAAACTAAGTTTTAATAATTGGTCTCAAATTGCAATATCCTCTATCTTGCCCGTTTGCCCTATGCCCGTTTGTCCCACGCTCGTTTGGCCCGCGCCCGTTTAGCCTGTGCCCGTTTAACCAGCGCCCATTTAACCTAAAATTAAAAATCGCCCATTTAGCCCGCGCCCGTTTTAACCCGTGCCCATTTTATCCGGTGCCCGTGCCCGACCGCCCTCCTGTTTTGCCACCTTTAATTTAAATTAAAAGAATGACTTAAGTGAACATTAAATACATACCTTCTAAGAGAGAGCGTTGCAAAAAGGCCAAATAAGGAAACTAAAAGAAGCACAGAAAACAAAAAACGAAGACGTCAAGTCGTCAACATAAAACAGAAAACGTAAAAACTAAGACATCCTTCCGCTTTTGGTAAATGTGAGTGAACTTTTTAGATGGAACAATGAAACTAATAATACACAATGTCAGGGTATATGTTATAATTTCCTAAGTTCATTTTAGCCTTTACCATTTTTATTTAAAGTAAACTAAATTCGACATGATAATCAACTACAACAATCATAAAGCCAAACGTAATAATGTTCTTTTTCAACGATCCTGCCTGTACCAAAAGATCTCATAATGCAAGATTTCTCTTTTTTGTCATTATTAAAATGCGCCCTTGCTACCAATAGTTTTCATACAGTAGCTACTTACCAATAGTTGAAAACAAACACCAGATAACACTATCCATAAGTAAAAAAAAGGAAAGCTAAATAAGCCAAGTGTGATAGGAATCCCAACTAAATGTTTTTGTCTGCACATGTGATGTACCTTAGGATAAAGGATAATGTACAATTGCTATCAATTATTGTAAATTAAGAGAATAATGCATATTGCAACATAAAAACAGGTAGTTTAAAATTTGAGAGAAGACCAAGTCAAACTATATGGAAATTGTTAGAATAGGAAGATTAGGAATATAGACTGATAATGGTTAGCCAAATAAAATTACAGTTGTACGTAAGCAAAAAAAAGAAAGAAATAAAAACAGAAAAATTAGATAGCTGCAGATTTGATAGAAAAATAGCTATAATTAAACACTAAAAAGTAAGATTGTTACTTATAAACAACATAAGAAAATGTTTTCTTATCTACAATGCACAATCTTGTTTTTAACATGGCTGCAACCGATAGGTGGTCAGTTAGAACATCAACAACCATTCATAAGTTATCTTATATGACACTCACCGTTTTGTTGTTCACAACAGTGCTTCCTGGACCAAGTTAGTTCCATGAGAAGACTTGATCGATGCCTCCGTAATATTTTTATCTTTATGTAAAATTACTATTTTCCTTGAATTATTCAATAAAGTCTTTACAATATATAAGCATGTAGGAAAGATCTAGAATAACATGAGTGGGCTAAATCCTAAACACCATGGGCCAATATAACAACTAACACTCCCCCGCAGTTTGAGCGGGAGGCAATCGAAAACCTAAACTAGTGCGAAATTCTTCAAATAGCGCCGAAGGAAGACCTTTGGTGAAGATATCTGAATACTGGTAACGAGATGGAACATGAAGAACACGGACGTGACCCATAACAACCATATCACGAACGAAATGAATGTCAATCTCAATGTGTTTGTTTCGTTGATGTTACACCGGATTGGCAGATAAATACACATCACTAACATTATAACAATACACAAGAGTAGCAGTAAATAGAGGTGTGTGTAGTTCACGTAGAAGATTACGTAGCCATGCCGTCTCAGCAACAACTTTAGCAACACCTCGATATTCCGCTTCAGCACTAGAACGTGAAAGAGTTTGTTGTCGCTTAGAAGGCCATGATAAAATATTGTTGCCCATAAATACACAATATCCGGATGTAGATGTGCAGGTAGCAGGGCAACCGGCCCAATCAGCGTAAGAATAAGCCACAAGAGAAGATTCCAAGGATGCATATAATTGTAAACCAAATTACAAAGTTCCTTGAACATAACGAAGAATCCTCTTGAGAGCAGCTAAGTGAGGCTCCCGAAGATCATGCATATATAGACATATCTGTTTCACAACATAAGACAAACCAGGACGAGTGAATGTAAGATATTGTAGGCCACCTGCAAGACTCCGATATAAAGTAGGATCTGAAATGGGCATCCCTTCTGGACCAAGCTTTGACTCAGGGTCAACTAGAGTCCGGTTAGGATTTTAGTTGAGCATATGTGCTCGCTTAAGCAATTCCACGGCATATTTTTTCTGAGAGAGAAACATCCTTGTTATGTCACATTTAACTGAGATCCCCAAAAAATAATTAAGGGCACCAAGATCGGTCATGTCGAACTCCCTGTGTAAAGAGAGAATAATCTTCTGAAGTAAAGCTGTGGAAGATGCTGTAAGGACAATATCATCCACATAAATCAACATATATGCTATCTTAGTACCAGATCTGTAAATAAATAAAGAAGAATCACATCTGCTCGAAGAAAAACCAACCGGGTAGCATAACCAGCAAATCGATGAAACCAAGCACGAGGGGCTTGTTTCAACCCATATAAAGACCTCTGAAGACGACATACATGATGAGGATACCGAGAATCAACAAAACCCGAAGGCTGATGCATATACATAGTCTCTAACAAATTTCCATTAAGAAAAGCATTCTTAACATCTAGCTGATGAATAGGACAATGTCTGGTCAATGCTAGACTGACGACAATACGAATAGTGGCCGGCTTGACACTAGGCTAAAAGTCTCATCACAATCAATGCCAAGTTTTAGACTACTACCGTTGGCAACCAATTGAGCTTTATACCGACTTAATGAACCATCGACATGAAATTTATGCCAAAATAACCACAAACACCGCACAATATTGGCATCAGGGGGTCTTGGAACGAGAACCCAAGTACCATTTTTAATTAAAGCATTATATTCATCATACATAGCATCCCGTCAATACGGATCAGATAAAGCAAGATTCAGAGATTTTGGTATAGGAGAGAGATATGAGAAACATGAAGGTTTAAGCGCTGAGTAGTCCTGCGTGTGCCATCCCGATTTCGAGTGACCATATGGTGAGTTCGGATTGGTGAATTACTATTGGTGGGTTGTGAGGTGGTTTTTGTTTGGGTTTGTTTTCGGTTGGAACCGGGGCTGTAGATTTGGCCTCGGTCGTAGGTGATGCAGGGTGATGGGTGGAGTGGCTTGAGATAAGGGGAGAGAAACCAGGTGGTGGATTGTCAAGTCGTTGCGGGCCACTAGACTGATTTAGGCCAGGAGTAGGGTAGGTATGGGTTGGTGTCTCAAGTGTTGGTGGGTCAACAATAGGTGTTGGTGGTGGGTCAATGGTAGGTGCTGGTGGTGGAGGATTATGCATTACATGACGAGTTATTAGTGAGGGAGATGTGTCGGGGAATTCGTATGAGGAGGAAGGTGTAATAGATCTATAAGGAAATTGATGCTCATCAAAGGTAACATGTCTAGAGAGAATAATTGTGTTCGTGGTAAGGTCGAGACAACAATAACCATCATGATAAGCTGGGTAACCTAAAAATATACACGGTGTGGCTCGTGGAGCAAGTTTGTGTGGTGGATATAAATGAGATAACAAAGACATCCAAAAGTGCGAAGTTTGGAATAATTAGGTTGTTTGTTTAACAATTTGGTAAGCGGTATCTCATTTTTAATGGCGGTTGAGGGAAGGAGGTTTAGGAGGTAGGCAACCATGTGAAGGGCCTCGACCCAAAATGTGGGCGGAAGGTGGGCTTGGAAAAGTAATGTACGAATCATATTATTGATAGTTCGAATCATACGTTATGATTTCCATTCTGTTGGGAAGTTTGTGGACAAGAAATCTCATTTGAATCCCTTGTGTAGAGAAGAGGTTAAGGAGTTGGGTGTTATCGAACTCACCACCATGGTCACATTGAAAACCAAGGATGTCACATTTAAATTGGTTTTTGACATAAGAATGAAAGTGCACAAATTTAGCAAACACTTCAGATTTATTTCGAAGAGGATAGATCCACAGATAATGAGAAAAATGATCAATAAAAATAACATAATACTTAAAACCACCGGGACTAACAATGGGAGATGTCCAAATATATGAATGAATAATTTGAAAACGACTCGAAACAATAGAAGTAGAACTAGAAAAAGGGTTTCACATGTTTGCCAAGCTGACAAGCATGAAAAACATGAGGAGATTTCTCCTTATTACAAGAAATAAGATTACGAGAAATAAGAGAGTATAACACGTCATTACCCGGGTGACCGAGGCGTTGGTGCCACGTAGAAGGATTGAGAGACATCAAAGCACTTGGAAGAGACGACGGCTTGGTTACCGGATAAAGATCACCTGAGCTGTCACATCGTAGGAGGATATGACGAGTGTGGAAATCTTTGATAGAAAAACCAAAAGCATCAAATTCAATAGTACAATTGTTGTCCCGGGTAAACTGACGAACAGAAATGAGATTTTTAATAATATTAGAGGTAACAAGAATGTTATTAAGATGTAAAGGGCGATGAAGAGTGGGAAGAATGATATGGCCCGTGTTTGTGACGGGTATAGTTTTATCGTCAGCGACATGAACATATGGATACAAGCAAGAATTAAAAATAGTACTTAAATTATTAATATTAGAATTAAGATGTGAAGACGCACCTGTATCCATATTCCATGTGGGATCCAAAATTCTCATACTGCTAAACGCATTCGGTATTAATACATTTTGTGTCGGAATATATGCCTGACCTGCAAATAAATCATTCATATTTATTAGCTTTCTTCACTGATCGACTGTCTACAAATGAATCATTAATTGACACAGTACAAATGAATCATTAATTGATCAAGATATAATCAAACATCCACACGTCTATAAATGAATCTTCAATAGATAAGGATATTAACAAATATCCACCCCACTGATGACTAGAAAAACCAATCACAATTGATTTAAATTCCATAAAGATCTCAGCGTAGAGACATACATAAACAGCGACGGTGGCAATTGGAGAAAAGACATTTTTAGGGATTTGAAGAAAGGATTTGTTATGGGAGAATAATTACTAGCTGGGATACCATATAAAATTACTAATTTTCTTGAAAATTATTCAATAATGTCTTTACAATATATAAGCATGTAGGAAAGATCTAGAATAACATGAGTGTGCTAAAGCCTAAACACCATGGGCCAATATAACAACTAACAAACAAAAAATAATGATTTAAACATATTAAGATGTGTTTATGTTTAGAATAGGACCTCCAAAACCTTTGAATGATTGACAAGCTCATTAAGTCATAAATAACAGGTCAAATTTGTCACTTCTACTGGTGAGTAAGAGATACATGGTCAAACAAAATATCATAAAACTTAATCCCATCAATAGTGGGTATTGCAATATCTATGTTTTCGAGTGTTTCGTGCATTCTTGAGAAGTTTGTTAGCTTCCTTGACTTGTCTCTCATTTGGAATGAATTAGAACATGTTAGGGTTTTCCTTGTAAAAAACAAAGAATCGAATAAATAACATAGTAAAAATAGATATCAGTATATGTCTATATGACTGAATACTAAAAGCCATTAATCAATCAAGCAATCACATGTATATTCCATATGAATATTGAATAATTTTAACTAAACCAGATAATAAACTCTTATCAGGCATAAGAATATTTTTTTGTCCTGATAGAAGATAGTATTCTAGCAAACTATAGAAAAGGTATGAAGTTGTTACACTTATAACTTTTTTGTACAGTGATTCTATCTCTCATCTCATTTGATTTTGGCCTTCAAACATCAAATATGTAGAGTTGGCCAATGAGGATCTGCAAGAGATGTACCCTAGATATGGTAGAGAGGGTGTTCAAATATTAAAAATGTGATTGTGTTATACCCTAGATATGTACAGTGGAGTGAGCCACGAGTCTACATTCCTTCACGATCTGAAGTAACTTTCTTCTTTTCTTTCTTTTATATTAGGGATAATTTATAAGGAGGAAATCTAACAATTTCATTTTTTTCATCAAGGTCAAGCAACAATTGATAATACTACCATATAACCAACCCAAGATACGTATAGATCTAGTTTCCTTTAATACGAAATCTGATATAAGAACATGTTAGACGGTGTTTTTGTCGCTTATATAGGTGCTCCTCTGATTATATATTAAGAAGATAAGTAGTTTTACCTTCATATCAGGACGAGGATTATATAATTCATTTATGTGATACATAAACACAACCAATCAAAACCTGTAACATAAATCTTATTATACGTTTCCCTATCATGATGATTGATAAAGTACAAATTCTTATTGAAGTACTGGCAAATATTCTTTTCACTCTGGTTCTATGTTTTATACCATCTTCAAATGTTAACACCTGCCCTCTGTTATTATAACGACTAAAGCTCCATAAAACTTTGATAAAAAGAACGAATATTTGAGATATGTGTACAAAATTTTTTGTCACTCTCCAAACTAGCCTTGGCTGAACTCACGCCTCCACCATATATGGCTTTAATAATTTGTATGTTTAAAAAATGATTCAAAGAAGAAAAAAACCTTTAATAAAAATTAAAAGAGATTACCCATGTAAGACCAACAACTTAACTTAGCGTAATAACTGATAAGGTAATCACATTGATGTTGTTCAGGTGACACCAACACATACCAGATAACATAGCATTATGAGTTTATGACCTTGGTGCCAATAACACCGAAGGTTGTTAACATAAGGAAGTAAATGATTACGTGTTTTACGCAGCACCCTAAACTGAAAATCAGATAACACAACACTTCCTGTATGGTACACAATTAATTTCCATCAGTATATATACCTTAATAAATATTATTTATTAGACCGTTTAAATACCACCTAGTAGTTATGTGGATTATGGATTTTAGGCGCTCCAAGCTCTTGTAAAACTGATAGCAGTGAATGCAGGGGTTGACGGTGATGGAGTTATAGAAAAGAGAAACTCACTGTATTGGCAATATGGTCATAATGCACTGCCTAACACCTATGAAGATCTTATGGCTGGAAGGATAATTGACCGTTGAAGAGGTTTTAGGTGTGCACTTGCATAACCAAGCGATTAGTTCTGGGACTTTGTGGGATTCTAACTATTGTTAAAATTGTCAATCTGCTTGTTGTAGTTAAATACAAATAAGCAATGTAGGAGATAATGTTTGCGTTGGAAAATGCAATACTCGGAGATGCAATGCATGAGATGGTTTTCAATTCTACTGTAAAGATATATAATAGTCACAGATAAACAATGCATGAGATTGTGTTTGAATACCTTTTGTTCTGCAAGTTTTATTCCGTGAGTCGCATGCCTCTCAAAATTGTTGCGCTTTAATATCTAATTAACCATGTAACTACTAGTACGCAACAGAATGGATCTAGTTTGTGCAATTATGATTAACACATAATTAATAATAAATAATAAAATAAACGCGAAAACTAACCTTCGTCCAAAAGCAATGAAACTAAAACGAGTGATAAAATATACCACCTCTACGGTTGCTCACACAAACACGTCAAACGAACACGTCTGGATTGCTAGCCGAACTCCACGTATACCCAAACACTAAGTGTCGTAGCCCAAAACGGATCAAAAACCAAAACAGCCTAAACTGAAGTTTTGTCCAATATCCTTCTCTGTCCAATAACCCGGATCACAGTATTGTACGATATCTTACAACACTCTGTGACAGAAAACACTAGTTCTGTCCGAGAACGATCAGACAGCAAACCAAAACATTTGACAAGCTTACGATTAACCAGCTCGTAAACCTTCGTTTAAGACTTTGTTTTAGCAACCTTAGGATTGATTCTAGGTTACCAAATCACCTTGGATTATATATAATGCAAGTGTTTATGATTTGAGATGTAATTCAAAATCAATAAACCCTAATATTAGGTTTATTGATTTGAATGAAGAAGATGGGAAAACAGAGACTATTGTTGTGTTTTTATGTGATGTTAGTCGTGAGTTATGAGAAGGGGGTGAGGGGTTTATATACCCTTCAAACCCTAGTTGAGATAATGCTTAAATTGAATTTTAAGCCTTATCCCAAACACTCCTTAACTTATCTCAACTTTATTTTACTCCTTATCTCTGCATACAAACGAATGTAGACACTCTTAGAATCTTTCTAGAACCTTTTTAGCCAGCTAGGGACTTAAGGAACTCAATAGATTCGTGTCTTAACCATTCATGTCCAAAACGGGTCAAACGGGTTGATTTGAGGAGCTTTATACGTGAAATGTCAGACGCATTCTTGTGTTCTAGTGTGTGTGCCCCCAATAGGCTCACACACCTCTAGCCACACTTGTCTCATTCCAACGAGCATGAACTAACAGCTCCCACTTGGTCGTTGGAGTAGATAGCACAAATGTCAACGACAAAAACGTCTAGCAACTCTCACACTCGTTATTTAACTAGAGGTGTTTAAGATATAGTTTCATAGAACATTCTCAGTAGCATGGTCATTTATTTCTTGCTTTTATCATCCTTTGTTATAGATACCATTAAACCATGGATATGGATCCTTACTCATTCCATATAGTTTAACCATTTAGATTCTCGTTATTGAATTCAATTCAGATATACCAAATGTAACCAAGATTCATCTTGCATTACCATTTGGGTTCGACCAAACAATTATCTGATTAATTCTAGAGAGGCGCCATGGTATCATTCTGCACATACTATGTGGAGTAAAAAATCCTTTATTGACTACAAGTGTTGTGGATGCTGCTTCACGTCACTCCGAAAAATAGCTTTTATAACTCCCTTATTCAGGACAACGTTTTGCATATAATTACGAAAGTGATATCCACACATGCAGAACTTGTTTGCATCTCAAGTCTAAGGATGACTTAACAGACCATTTTCAACAACTTACTGATGACATGGATCTAAAAGTAAATGTTTGAAGTTGGGGAATCTAATATGCATACCTTATGAATACATATGAGTTTGGCTTAGAACAATTCTCATTCTCACATAATATATCCAACACTCACATTTGCCTTATGTAAATAATATTCCCATATTGCTAACCGACAATGGATATTTAGAATGATTAAATCATTCATAGATTAAACATGCAAATATAGAATAACAAATTTTATATGAATGAAATAACAAATACCCCGTAACCCTATTTATCAGAAAGTAAAACTGTCTTACAATTCCAAATTATCCAAATACTAATTAACATACAGATTTACATGAGACTACTAGTTGGTATCATACCAATACCCCGAGTCAATTTAGAATGCTTAGGGAATGCTAACGCCTTCGTAAATGGATCAGCTAGATTGTCATCTGTATGAACTTTTGCTATCTTAACATCGCCCATCTCAATGGTTTCTCGAAGATAGTGAACTTTTGCGCGGAAATGTCTAGCACCCTTGGTGACTCCGCTTTCATTTGCTATAGTAATGGCTCCAGTATTGTCACAATACATAGCAATGGGATCTTCAATTGTGGGCATAATACCAAGCCCATAAATGAATTTACGAATCCAAACAGCCTTTTTAGCTGCATCAAAAGCAGCTATGTATTCAGATTCTGTAGATGAAGTTGCAAAAATACTTTACTTTGTGCTTTTCCAGTCAACATTTTTTTGGTAATGGGTTACCCCGGTAAATATATTAACCAAAAAAGCGTTTAAGTACAAAGGAATGTGGCTGAGATACCACATTAACCTCAAGCTACATGCAGCTTGTTAACAAAGACTATGAAACATCAAAAGCCCTAATCGAATCTAGAAGACAAAAGTAAACTAGATAAAAACCAAGATGTGAACATGAAACCGTGCACACTCTTCAACATCCAACACCACCATGAGAGGAGCATGATGAAACCAAATGAGTCTGCCTCCTTAAAAAACCTTACCAAAGAAAACCCAATAGGGAAAAACCTTGGACAAGGAAAAAAGAGTACAACACTCACCTGACACACCTATCATGGAACAAATCTTGAGCTCGGAACCCTACATTTGTCAAGCAGCAAACTTGACCTGGTAGATAATTTCTTGAAACGGAAAGAAATCAAATTCAAACGAATAGTATCACATAGAATCTGAAATAACTGATCAACAGACATCCGCTTCTTCTTGAATAGTCTTGAATTTCGTTCCATCCAAATAAAATAAGCAGTAGCAGCCAACACAAGACGAGCAAGAATACTAACGCATGATTTCCCATTCGAAATTAGAATAACATGCGCTAATATATTATCAATACGAGGGGGAACAATATCCATACCACACAAGGTCCGAACCTTAGACCAAGCCTGCATAGAATAAGAACATTAAAAAAAAAGATGGTTATGGGAGTCCTGCACCAAACTACATAAAGGACACCGAAGAAGGCTTAAATCCACCAACGGGCCAACATCCCATTGCTTAAGCCTATCCTGCGTCTTCAATTTCCTTCTAACCACCAGCCACAAATTAATAAAGTGACGAGGAATACAATGAGAAAACCAGACAGCTTTATACCAATTTACTTCCATAGCCCGATCACGTATGGAATCCCAAGCTAACGCCACAGAAAACGGTCGAGAAACACCACTAATATCCCTCCATAGCAACTCATCTTCTTTGGCATCATTAATAATAGGCACAGGTATAGAAACAATATTAAGAAATCTAGTATTCCAATCCTGCGGCCACTGCCAAGCACCATCAACGATAAGATCCCTCACCTTATTAGATAAAGAGAACCCCGATCTATTGATATTACGGACCGTGAGGATGTCCCGTAGAGGACATAAATCTGCCCAATTATCAAACCACATAGAAGCAACTCTACCATTATTAATATTATACCATACAAACATACGAACACTTGGTCTGATTTGGAGAAGTTTTCCCCAGCCCCAACTCATGTCACCAATACAAGGAACATCCCAAAATCTTCTATCCTTTAACTTGTAAGAATAGATCCATTTGAACCATAAAGAATCTTTACGAGTCAAAATACACCAAATATGAGAAACCATTAAAGCAGCATTAAAGTCAACAAGCTTACGAATACCAAGGCCACCTTCATAAAATGGAGTACAGACAGAGTCCCAAGCAACTTTAGCCTTACCCTTCTTCATTTCACCTTGACACCATAAGAAGCCTCTCATAAGCTGTTCCAAATCATGAATAATCCGCACAGGTAAAATAAAGACTGACGCCCAGTAAATATGCATAGAAGATAGGACTGAACGAAATAACTGGAGTCTTCCTGCTAAAGAAAGAAATTTATTGCGCCAATCATTAACTATACTCTCAAGCTTTTCTACAAGGACCTTACAGTCCCTATACAGAAGCCTGGAAGAGATTAGAGGAACACCAAGGTATCGGACAGGTAACTCGCCTTCAGCAAAAGGCATTATATGTAAAATAGTGCTTTTAACAGCAGTGGGAACATTGTAGAAGAAAACAGTGCTCTTAGGGATACTTGGAACCAAACAAGAAGCAATTTTAAATTCCTCCAATGCATCCATAATAACTTGCACAGAACCCAAATGACCCCTGGCAAACAAGAAAAGATCATCTGTAAAGCAAAGGTTAATAATTCGTTGCTGCTCATACCGGTGATAGAAATAAAATGCATCAACATCAAGAACCCTTCGCTGCATCATAAGAGAAATAACTTCCATAACCAAAGTGAAAAGATACGGAGATAACGGATCACCTTGTCGAAGACCTCTCTTACCTTGAAACCAACCATATAAACTACCATTGATACAAATCGAATACGACGTAGTAGAAACACATGTCATAATCCAATCAACTATTATATGATGGAAACCAAACCCAATCAGAGTGTGACAGAGAAACTGCCAATCCACCGTATCATAAGCCTTTTGAATATCAACTTTAAAAGCACATCTTGGCGGACCAGAATTTCTGTGATAATTTCTCATCAATTCCTACGTCAATAATATATTATCCGAGATCCTACGGCCCGGAACAAAAGCTGATTGATTAATATTAACCAGAACCCCCAAATACCCTTTAATAGGGTTAGCAATAATCTTGCTAATGCATTTAAAGATAACATTACAACAAGAGATATGGCGATAATCAGTAATCTTGTCAGGAACAGTAACCTTGGGGATAAGAGCAATAATGGTATGATTAACCTCTTTAAGTAGTTTTCCATTAGAGAAAAACTCCCGAATAGCACAAGTAAAATCAACACCCACAATATCCCAAGACTTCTTAAAGAAAGCAGTAGTAAAAACATCCGGCCCAGGGGCTTTGTCATCACTCATAGAAAATATAGCACTTTTAATCTCAGAATCAGAGATAGCACGAACCATATGGGCAGCATTTTGGGGACCAAGCTTGCGAACAAATAAGTTAGAAGTATTAAATTCACCTGAAGCACTTGATTGACCAAGAAATTGCTCATAATGAGCAACAAAAGCACCAGGCACAGCACCTACCTCATAAAGCACATTAAGAGAATCACGAACCATTTCAATGCGATTACGAGCAACCCTACTCTTTACCGAATTATGAAAGTAAGCAGTGTTAGAGTCACCTGCATCAAGCCATTCAATTTTAGATTTCTGCCGGAGAAAACGTTCCTCATCAAGCACAACTTCTTTGAAAGCCACTAAATAATGAGCATGATCTTCTTTCAGCAAATCATTTGATGGGTCCAAATCAAGTGCTTGCTGTGCAGCATCTAATTCCACACGAATCTTGTTAACACGATCATGAAGATTACCTTGTTCAAATAGTAACTTACGTAACGGGGCCTTTAACCCTTTTAACCTTTTAACAAGCTTGAACACAGCACAACCATTAAACTCAGCCATCCATTCGTTAGCAACAACATCATGAAAACCCTCCTTATGCACAAGAAAGTTAAAGAATTTAAAAGGTTTAGGCTTGGGCCTACTAACAGAAGGAATCCGTAACACACAGGGAGAATGGTCAAAAATCCTGTAAGGTTGGAAAATAGCAAAACATCCTGGAAACTCATCAAGAAACTTAATGTTAGACATAATGCGATCAATCTTTTTAAGAATACCATCATCTCCTTGGGGTTTCTCATTCCAAGTGAAATAAAGACCAATAGCATTAACATCCATAACTTCCATAAGATTAACACACTCCTTAAATTCTCGCATGGCAATATTAGGAGAATAACCACCATTTGAGTGATCTTCAAGATTAAGAGCAACATTGAAATCACCCAAAACAACTCACGGTTTATCACGCATAAAATTAGCATGAAAGATCAAATTAGTCCAAAGAACACGCCGATCAATATAGTAGTTATCTGCATAAACAAAAGTGCAAAACAAAGTACGGTTATCCACGCGGGTATTGATCTGACAATGCATAACTTGACTTGTTTGGGACAACACCATAATATCCACATTATCATCATTCCAGCCAAGAATAATACGTGTCCCTTTAGAACACAAACCACCATTAGAAGTCCACTTCCATCTACTAAAAATCTTACGACACATATCATAAACACCTGAGGCATCAACA
The DNA here is from genome assembly GCA_025667525.1 of Glebionis coronaria. Taxonomy (NCBI): domain Eukaryota; kingdom Viridiplantae; phylum Streptophyta; class Magnoliopsida; order Asterales; family Asteraceae; genus Glebionis; species Glebionis coronaria. The sequence goes on from JANFOE010000770.1 coordinate 399,310, forward strand.
TGGGACTCCAAGATAGCACACACACTCAGATTGTTTTCATTAACAACCTGACGAACCTCTTTTCGTTTAGGGCATTGGTTCAAACCCCGTATGTTCCACGAGGCTATACTAAACATTTAAAACAGTCGCATCAGGAGTGCTTGCCCCTGTTTGATAATTGAGAAGATTAACAGTTTCATCATAAACATTTTCAACCTCCTCATCATCATCATCTTCAACCTGATCACCTGTTTCATCTGGAAGATTCTCAAAAGAATTGGAAGTAGAAACATTCAAAACAGATTTACCCCTATTAGAACTACCAGGGATAGAAACATTTCCAGAACCACCACTGTTTTTATCACGGTTAGGATTAGGATTCGTACCAGATTTGGGTGGATTATCAGAATTGATTGTCTTTGGAACAAAGTGAAAAGGATTACCAACCTGGAAGCCCTTGCTCAAAGGAACTCCTCTCGGAATCTGACTTCCTTGCTTACCTTTATTATTACGCTTTTCAGTCAACATCACCTCCATTTAGAACGAAAACATATCAAGTCTGAGATTTTAGGTCATCAACATTTCTCAGATATCCAGCATCAGTGTAGCAAGAAACCCTGAGCTCCTTTCTTCGTCACCACCATAAACCATAAAGATATTCTTAGTAATTCGTAAATACTTAAGAATATTTTTAACAGCAATCCTGTGAAGTTCACCAGTACTCTGTTGTAATCGGCTTGTTATGTTCTGAGTGAACGCAACATCAGGACTAGTACATCTCACAGCATACAGAATTGATCCTACAGCTGAGGCATAAGGAACATCTGCATGCGTTGCTTTTCAGCTGGTAAAACAACACATTGTGACTTACTCAATTTAGGGCTTTCAGGCATTGGGATAGTTCCACGTTTGGAATTTTCCATATGAAATCTTTTCAAGATTTTCTCAATGTAAGCACTTTGACATAAACCAATTAACCGTCTAGATCTATCTCGGTAGATCTTGATTCCAAGAATATATGTAGCTTCTCCTAAATCTTTCATAGCAAAACATTTTCCAAGGTAGGATTTTACCCGTTTCAACATTGGAATATTGTTCCCCATGAGCAATATATCATCAACATATAGAATTAGGAAAGTAACATTACTCCCACTGGCTTTGTGATATACACATGGCTCATCTTGATTCTGAGTGAAACCAAATTTCTTAATCTCATCATCAAAACGCTTATTCCATTGCCTAGATGCTTGCTTAAGTCCATAAATGGAACGCTTGAGCTTGCATAATCGGTTAGGATATTTAGGATCGACAAAACCCTCAGGTTGCACCATATAGACTTCTTCGGAAAGATGTCCATTAAGGAAGGCGGTTTTCACATCCATTTGCCAAATCTCATAGTCATAGAATACGGCTATGGCTATAAGAATCCATATAGCTCTAATGTCTGCTATAGGAGAAAAGGTCTCTTCATAATCAACCCCGTAGGTTTGAGTGAAGCCCTTTGCTACAAGACGAGCTTTAAAGGTGTGTACTTTGCCATCCATGTTAGTCTTTTTCTTGAATAGCCACTTGTGACACCCCGGGTAGGGTCAAAATATACGGAATTATCAACGAAGATGTCACAAGGGTGGATCGATAACACATAGTTCATAGAGCATAAGATAAGAAGTTATTCAAAACAGATTACATGGTTGTTATACAAATTAATAAAAATTGCCTTTAACATGACATAAGTAGATTGTTCATTTTCCCCAAATGAAACCCTTGACGATTCCTACAATGCAGATTACATAGATGCTTGAGTCCATGCACATACCACGTACTAACTTCATTTCCCTGAGATAAACATGCTTAGAGGGTCAACATAAAATTGGTGAATTTACAGGTTTAACAATAATAATTTTGGACATACATTAATCATAGAAGTAACAATGCACAAAGCATTCTTACTAAAAAGTAGATTACATTTGCTATTACTCGAAACTGAAGCTTAACCTTCCATAGTCCTTAACAGATGAGGACGTAGTGTCTTACAAAAAGACATCCAAACCCAGTTCCAACATGGTATACATCTGTTGTCGCCAAGGCACAGTGAGCATGACTCACCATGATGGGGATGGTCAATCCCTAATAGATCTATTTATAACATTCGGGCGATTTACAAAAATTTAACAGTTTATATAATAGTCAATCATAGTCAAGTTTATACAATTCAGTTATGTCCATTTTAAAATAGTTGCATGTTTTCTCTCCCGTAGAGGAAAAGTTTATCAATAGTTTATATGCGGCTGTAAACTCACCTGGGAGTTGGCAATAGCTGTATAACATGAATATCCAAATAATGCTCATGCCAAAAGTTATGCCTAATCAAATAGTACAGTCTTAATAGATAGTACAAAGAACATAAGTGTATGCTTATACAAATTTTTAGTCAGTTCATTTATGCTACGGCGTTTATCTAAATAACTGTAGTATAAGTATTAATAATATCCATTTAAACTTATCTATATAAGTTTCATAGTTAAGTAAACACAAAAATGTTCACTTAAAATATTAGTTTACGTTTGCAGTTCATGTATTATAATCATCCATTTAAACTTACTATTAAGTTTCATATTTAAGTAAACACAAAAATGTTCTACTTAAAATATTAGTTTATGTTTGCTGTTCATGTATTATAATCATCCATTTAAACTTACTATTAAGTTTCATATTTAAGTAAACACAAAAATTTTCTACTTGAAATATTAGTTCACGTTCGTAGTTCATGTATTATAATCATCCATTTAAACTTACAATTAAGTTTTATATTTTTAAGTAAACATAAGAAGGTTTTACTTAAACATTAATTTACATTCGTAGTACATGTATTAGTAATAACCATTTAAACTTATTATTAAGTTTCATATTTAAGTAAACATAACATGTTTCACTTATAATATTTGTTTACGTATTAGCATTCAATTTAGTTAACGTTCATATAATTTTATTTCCTAAAAGTATATGAGTACATGTATTAATAATACATATCCATATTGTTTATACAATTTATTTCATAAAGCAAAATATAAATATTTTATTTTTGAAAAGTAAAAATATAATATTTTATTTGACTTTAAAGTTCCCATAAATTATTTAACATTTGACAAAATAATTTATAAATTACAAGTTTAAGAATTTATATTATAAATTCTTATAGTTTAGGGTTTGTCTAAGTTTTACTAAGTTAAAAAAAATAGAATTAGGGTTAGGGCTTGTTAAAGTTTCGGAACATGGCAAAACTAGTCCCTCCATATTTTAAACAAAGTAAACTTTCGGATTTTACACATTTGGTACCTAGGGCTTGTTAAAGTTTCGTCTTATGGCAGATTTAGTCCTCCTAGTCATATCTAGGTTTTATAACTTTCATAAAATGACAAAACAGCCCCTAGGGCTTCTTTAAGTTTCAGATTATTACGAAAATGGTTCTTAAGGTTATAAAATGACAAAACAACTTTTAGAAACTCCCAAAATGGTCCATAGGGTTTAATATGCCACGGATGATATTAATTAAACCCTAGACTTTCGGATAATTACATTTTCAGTCCTTGTGTTTACTAATTTATCAAAACAAGTTTCATAAGTCACGGTTTTAGTCCTTAAGTTTCATAAATTGTCATTTTAATCCAAAAGTTGTTATAAGTTATATTTCATTATAAACTTTTATTTAAACATTCAAAACATTATATGGGCTCATTAAATGGGCTAAATATCTAATGGGCCATCTAGTGGGTCTAAATATATTTTAAGTCCACTAATTTATTTAAATGGGCCTTTAAAACATTTATTGGGCTTAAATATATTTTTAAGTCCTTTAATTAATTAAATGGGCCTAAGTGTAATTTTAAGTCCATTAAGATACTAAGATTTATCAAATGGGCTTATTAGGTCCATTAAGTCTTGGACTAATGTTGCATGGGCTTAATTAGTCCATTAATACTACTTTTCATTTTATGTAAGTATTAATCTAGGATTTTCTTATAAGCTTATTATTAGCTTATCCATATTTAGTTTTAAATATTAATAAAAGAATAAAACTTATAGTTTATTTTATTTGATGTACCAAATGAGATATAGATGTGTTACAAGGTTACATGCAAGTCATAAGCCCTAATATGAGCTTATAACTCACGGCTAATTAATTATAGCTTATTAAGATGAGTCAATACTTATTTTAAGGTTGCATGTACTTATAAGTGTCCCTAAAATAAGATCTAGCTATGTACAAATCAAGAAACCAAGTCATAAGTCCATACATACATACATATAGCCCACAGCTATAATTTTAAATCTTGGTGTTTCCAAGATGAACATTTTAGCTAGTTTTTATGTCTTGTGAGTATTTATAAAAATACAACATGATTATCTAGGTTTCTTGCATGCTTCTAAGGTTACCACAATTCCAAGAAAACAACATATAGCCCACGACTATATTGTTTTCTCCCAATGTTCCCATAAGATCAATAAGCTTGTTTTATGTTTATCATGTTAAGTTAACACTTATAACTAGATCTAGGTTTTATATAAGCATGCATGTACAATTAAGTCCATTCAAGGTCATATATATGCCACGACTATATATGTACACATAATTCATTTGAGTGATTTTTAGTATTCCATTTCACATGTAATGATACATATTCCATCATTAAAACTTAGTACATAAATCATAAGTTAACCACTTATGCCGTGACCCTTTAGGTCATGGTTTTCATGATTTTTAAGTTACACAAATTCACTTATGAGATCTATGATTATTAGTTAACCAAAATCCCAAAATTGAGGTTTGTAACCCACGGCTTTATTTAAATTCACAAAATGATTCACATGATTTTAAATTCATTTGAGTGATTTTTAGTATTCCATTTCACATGTAATGATACATATTCCATCATTAAAACTTAGTACATAAATCATAAGTTAACCACTTATGCCGTGACCTTTTAGGTCATGGTTTTCATGATTTTTAAGTTACAAAAATTCACTTATGAGATCTATGATTATTAGTTAACCAAAATCCCAAAATTGAGGTTTGTAACCCACGGCTTTATTTAAATTCACAAAATGATTCACATGATTTTAAATTAAGTTAAAACATAGAGTAATAGTCATAGGTTTCTTTATTAAAAAGATATTAACCATGAATAATGGTGCTCAAATATATGCCGTGACCATTAAGGTCATGGTTCTTATCAAATATTGATTTTAACAATTTATTTACATGTGTTTATAGATGGATGATGATGCATGCAAGTAAAAATGAAGAAGCATAAGGAGTATACCTTTCTTTCTTAAAAGTTTCCAAGGGAGATCTAGATGAAAAAAGAGATTAGAGATCTAATCTAGATGATGAAGAAAACCCTAAATACAAACCAAGCCATGACCTTTAAGGTTTGGCTAGGGCTTGGTAGAGTGATTCCAAGGGTGATGATACTACTAAATGATTAGTAGTTAAGATGGGACAAGGATCTAGTGGATTTAATGAGCTACTTGGATGTTTGTGGCTTATAGGCGAATCATTGAGAGAGAAAGGTGAAGAGAGAATGAGATTAGATTTTGCATGAGAGAAAGTGAAGAGTGAGAGAGTTTTCGGCTTAAAGAAGAAAGAGAAGGCAAGGCAAAAAGGGGTATGACTGCCTTGGTAAGAGAGTATGTGCCAAGTGTTGGCTTTTCCAAAACCAAGGCATCCCTTCTTCTTCCACATAGTGGGGTGCCATGTAATGCTCAACCAAAAGGAAGATGGGCTTATGTTGGGCTAGCACACAAAGATAAAAGAACTTGGGCTAGTCCAAGATGTGTATGCATGCCCATGATGTACACACATATATATACGATATAAATACTTAATACAACATATTTCCCAAGTTTTTCTAAGTGTTGTGCATACATAGATTGTTATATATTTCATTACTTGTTCTCTTAGTCTTATGTACATGGTTTAAGTTATGTAACTTATTACAATAGCAAAATGATTGTAGAAGTATAAGTACATAATGGACAAGTTCACACACATCTTATAGAAATATAACATATGAGTGAATGTTCTTAAGATCATTAGATGAAACTTTATTACATTAAATCATGGTAAGTGAAAAGATGTGGATACTTGGCTTTGAAGATGTCTTCTCGTTCCCAGGTGTACTCGGGGCCTCTCTTTGAGTCCCATCGCACTTTGATCAACGGGATGCGGCTGCGTTTCAACTTCTTGGTTGTTCTCTCCATGATTCCCACTGGTGTCTCCGTGTATTGGAGTTGGTAATCGATATGGACTCCTTCTAAGGGCATAACTAAAGGTTCCTCAGCGTAGCACTTTTTCAGATTAGATACATGGAAGGTGGGGTGTATCCGACTTAATTGTGGTGGCAGCTCCAAACGGTAAGCTACTTCCCTGACCTTGGCTACCACTTTGAAAGGACCCACATATCATGGATTTAACTTTCCACGCTTTCCAAATCGTATAACTCCCTTCCATGGTGATACTTTTAGCATGACGTGATCTCCTACTTTGAACTGCACGGGTCTGCGTTTCTAATTCGCGTAGCTCTTTTGTCGATCGCGAGCAGCTTGCAGTCTCTGTTTTATAAGGACAATTCTGCCTGTAGTCTCTTGAATCAATTCAGGCCTAGTGAGTTGGAACTCACCTACCTTCGCCCAGCATACAGGAGAGCGACATTTCCTTCCATATAGGGCTTCAAAAGGGGCGGCCTTGATACTGGCGTGATAGCTATTGTTGTAGGAGAATTCGACCAAAGGTATATGCTCGACCCAACCATTTCCAAAATCAATCACACATGCCCTTAGCATGTCCTCTATGGTTTGGATGGTTCGCTCACTCTGACCATCCGTTTGTGGATGATAGGCGGTGCTCATATCCAGTTGGGTACACAGGGCTCGTTGGAGATCCCTCCAGAAGTTGGAAGTGAATCTACTGTCCTGGTCACAAATTATTGAGACTGGTACTCCATGTTTGGTTACAATTTCCTTAAGGTAGGTCCTTGCCAACTTGGACAGGGAGTCGGATTCCTTGATAGCTATGAAATGAGCAGACTTGGTGAGTCGGTCGACTATCACCCAGATGGCATCATATCCGCGTGATGATTTTGGGAGTTTGATAACGAAGTCCATGGTAATATTTTTCCACTTCCATTCAGGTATCTCAGGTTTTACCAGTAATCCTGAGGGCATTTGGTGTTCTATTTTGACACGTGCGCATGTCAAACATTTATGGACATAGGTGGCGATGTCAGCTTTCATATTTGGCCACTAGTATAATTTCCTCATATCTTGATACATCTTTTCTGATCCAGGATGTATACAATATTTGGATTTACGTGACTCGTGCATGATTACGTCCCTCAAATTCCCATAACGGGGTAGCCAACTCATCCCGTGTAAGCACAATGTTCCATCCGCCCTTGGTTCCAGTTTCTCTTTGGAGAGGTCGGTTCGAAGCATTCCTCCTATGTCTTCTTTCTAGAGGTTTTCGGGTCTCTGTGCTTGAGTTTGTGCTTCAAGACTTTTCTTGGGCAGGTCTAGATTGATGGTCATGGTTAAGGCTCGAACCCTCATGGGTGGATCTTTATCCTTACGGCTTAATGCATCAGCAACTACGTTTGCTTTACCTGGGTGGTATTTGATTTCACAATCGTAATCGCTTAGCAGTTCGATCCAACGACGCTGCCTCATATTAAGCTCTTTCTGATCTAATATATGTTGCAGACTCTTGTGGTCAGTGTACACCGTACATTTTGTTCCGTAAAGGTAATGCCTCCAAAATTTTAAGGCAAAGACTACAGCTCCAAGTTCTAAATCGTGAGTAGTGTGGTTCTTCTCATGCTTCTTTAATTGCCTAGAAGCATAGGCAATTACTTTCTTTCTTTGCATCAGTACTGCTCCTAATCCTTTATATGATGCATCCCAATATATCTCAAAGTCATCATTGCCCTCAAGCAAAGATAAGAGAGGCGCACTGCATAGCTTCTGTTTTATCAACTGGAAAGATGATTCCTCCTTTTCTCCACAATTAATTTTTACTCCTTTCTGAGTGAGTTTGGTCATTGGTTTGGCTATCTTGGAGAAGTCTTCGATGAATCAGCGATAGTATCTGGCAAGGCCTAGGAATTGGCGGATCTCTGTCGGTGATTTAGGAGATGCCCAACTCTTAACGGACTCAACCTTCGCAGGATCTACATGGATACCATCGCTGTCAATGACGTGACCTAGGAAGTGGACTCTAGGTATCCAGAACTCACATTTGGAAAATTTAGCATACAACTGCTCTTCCTTGAGTACTTTCAATACTTGAGCCAGATGCTCTGCATGGTCTTGCTTGTTCTTGGATTAGACAAGTATATCGTCGATGAAAACTATCACAAACTTATCCAAATAGGGTTTACACACCCGGTTCATGAGGTCCATCAATATTGCTGGTGCGTTTGTCAACCCAAAAGGCATAACTCGGAATTCGAAATGACCGTAACGAGTTCTGAAAGCTGTCTTAGGAGTATCTTCTTCCCGGACTCTCAGTTGGTGATATCCTGATCGCAGATCAATTTTTGAATACATACTCGATCCTTGGAGTTGATCGAATAAGTCGTCGATGCGAGGTAATGGATAACGATTCTTTAACGTTAGTTTATTCAACTCTCGGTAATCGATACGCATCCGAAAAGAGCCGTCTTTCTTCTTGACAAACAGAACAGGGGCTCCCCATGGAGAGGAGCTAAGCCTAATGAATCCTTTTTCTGATAGTTCCTGGAGTTGTTTGGCTAGTACCTTCAATTCTGATGGTGCTAACCGGTAGGGGCCTTAGCTACAGGTGTAGCCCCAGGAATCAAATCAATTTGGAATTCTATTTGTCGCACTGGAGGCATAACCGACAATTCATCAAGAAATACTTCAGGAAAGTCTCGGACAATTGGTACGTCCTCGATCTATTTTTCCTCGGGTTTGTCTTCTTCCTCGATTCTGGAGATGTGTGCTAGGAAAATAGGGCATCCTCTGGTCAAGTATATTTGGGCTTTGGTGTAATAAATGACACTAAGTCAAGTGTTGATTATATCAGGGTTACCATCCCCTCTTATAATCAAGGTTTCATCTCCTCAAGGTATACGAACCAGTTTTTGATCACATATGATAACTGCATGATACTTTGCTAGTCAATCCATGCCAATGATGACATCAAGCTGCCAAGTCTTACTGGAACCATATCGATGTTAAACGGGTGATTGGAAAGGTTTAAGGTACAACCTCGAATGATGGTGTCAACCGTCACAACTTTTCCATCAGCTAGTTCTACAGTAGAGTAGGGGTCTAAAACTGATGGAGTGATTTCAAATACTTTACTAAATTCAGTTGATATCAAGCTTCGGTCTGCTCTGTTGTCAAACAAGACAGCTGCATATCGTTGGTTTAGTAAAAACGTACCGGTGACGATGTTGGAATCTGGATTGGCTTGGGCATTGCCAACCATGTACGCTTGTGATGAAGGTCCCTTGTTGTCCTTCTTCTGGTTGGCCAACTTGGGACAGTCAGGTCTCACATGTCCAGGGGTTCCACACTCGTAACATACTACAGCTTCCTTTGGTCCATTGTTGCTTCCACCTGTGGGGTTTTGGTTTCCCTTGCATTGTCTTCCAGCAACATGATGATAGTTGCACTTTGAACACTTAGGCTTGGATCTTGAGTAGTTCTTGGTGCGGGTTGTGGGAGTAGTGTCATCAGCTTGCCCAACGTTTTGCCTTTTGGAAGGCTGTTGGTGCTAGCTACGAGAGCTTTCATCTGACTTTCTCTTGTTATCCATTTTCCTTTCAGACAGATTGCGGGCTCGCTTGTTGATCAACTCAGTCGCAAATTCCATAGCACCTTCAACGGTAGTGGATTGTGAAGCTAGCACACTGTCATGGATGTTGTCAGGGAGTCCGCTGACATACTTCTCAATCTTGTCACTCCTTTGAGGGAACATTCTGGTGCACATCAAGCTTAATTCCTGAAATCTTTGGTTGTACCAAAGGATATCATTTTTCTTACACTTTAGATCCCACAGCTCTATTTCCAACTTCTTCATTTCTCCTCTAGGACAGAACTTCTCATTCATCCTCTCTTTGAGGTTGGCCCAAGTGAGAGTATAAGCAGTGTCATGTCCAAGGGTAGCGACCACAGAGTTCCACCAGGTAAGGGTGCTCTCGAGTAGTGTGCATGTAGCAAACTTAACTCTGTTCTCTTCAGCACAACCGCTGATGCGGAAAACTATCTCTAATCTCTCAAACCATTGCATCAATTCAACAACTCCTTATTTTCCTTGGTAGTATGAGGGTTTGCACTTCAAGAAGTCGGGGTAAGAACAACCCCTATTGGTGTTGTTTCTGCGCATGTTGAGGTTTGGATCATTGTTTGCATTTAGATCACCTCCTCTGGCTGCCATAGCTGCTGTAATGCCCTCACTTATCATTTCCCTGAGTTGTGCGGCGGTGACATTTTGAGTAGCTTCTGGAAATTCAGTATTGGCATTGTTTGAAGTGGTTGCATTATTGGGATTTGATCGCGTAATCGCCATTTGTCTATAATCATACACAAAATGAGATTATTAGTTCAAACTTTAGTACCATTTTTATATTATTTGCACGAGGAAAATTCATGCACTGATTTCATAACAAATTTGGATAACCTGTCAAGATCTCATAATATAATACATTGCACAACAAATATAATAAAGAAAGTGATTACATGCTATTTCCATAAGAAATTTAACATCTATCTAGCATAACAAAATCCAAGTCATAGGCCTGTCAGGCCTTGTCCAGGATTGTGATACACACAGTCTTTAATACATTACATCCCAAAATTACATGTCCAGAAAGAAAAGATACAGTACAGGATTACATCAACAAAAGCTGAAAAGAAATAAAAGTACAATGGTCCTATACAATGACAGCTAGGGTACAACCCATAGGCTGGTCACGATGTACAAGAAATCTAGTACATCTATCCTACTCCTGCCTAGATGGTCTGCTAGTTGAGGCTGGGGCTGGTGGGGCTGATGAAGCTGCAGATACTCTCCTGGTATTCCATAAAGTCCGAACTGTTGCTCGGGCCTCCTTGAGCATGCGGAATGCTGTCAGCAGCTGAGTCCTGAGTCTGTCGACGGCCCCTCGAAGATAAATCATCTCTGCAGTAGCCCCATCGTGACGGACAGTGGCAAGGTCGAAGAAAATGGACAAGGACTACTCCTGAGCAGATAGAGCAACATGGGTCTGGTGCTGGAGACGCTCCATGGTCTGGATACGCTGGTGGAGACGTTAGTGCTCCTCCCAAAGCCACTGCAATGCCTCGTCAGTCTTAGCCTGGACTCCTCTGGCTGCCTGTGCCTCTCCCCTCATAATATGAGTGAGAGAGTTGATACGCTCATGGATGGCAGTGTAGCCCAGTTGACCAGCTGTCAACAGGCTGCGAAGGTCAGATATCTCCCGCTCCTGGCGTGCGGCCAATGCGGCGATCTGGGCCTGGATAGAGTCGGCACGTCCTACCCCAGATCCTTCCCCGATCTCAAAAGTGGAGCCGGGTATAGACTCGGTAAAATAGCCCGATGGTAAAGATGCAGGTACAGAAGATGGTAGGTCTGGAGACACCAGGTCCTCCTCCATAGAGGTGGGGACCAGTATGGCTGATGATGGAGCAGAAAAAGGGTCCTCTATTAAGTACAGCCTCGATGGTCTGGTCATCCTCTGAGTCTGAGGCTGATAACCATCCACACTGTACTGATCGTGGAGATGAATGGGTAGCTGGAGCAGGTGCTACTACTGGTAGAAAAGTCGGAGGTGCAGTAGGTGAAGTCATGATGCTCTGAAAATAATATTATTTTAAATTTGAAGTAAGTATAAGCTTACAAACAAAGGAAAAATATTATATTTGGTTACAAGTTTTATGAAGTATATCCTTTTTAAACAATCATCGCAATGTTTTAAGGTTATATATATTAATACTTATATATATATATAATCAATTAACCAGTTTATTTATCAATCAGTAACACTTAGTTCACATAGCACATAATGCCCTATGATCTATATGCTTAACTAATACGGTCCAAAAAAAAATCCCAAAAGATTTTATAAAGTTATAGTCCAGCTTTAAATAAAAGAAAAATCATTTTATTTTTATTTTATTTAAAAATTTATCTGGTTCTCTATAACTAATACTCTGATACCATTCTTTGTGACACCCCGGGTAGGGTCAAAATATGCGGAATTATCAACGGAGATGTCACAAGGGTGGATCGATAGCACATAGTTCATAGAGGATAAGATAAGAAGTTATTCAAAACAGATTACATGGTTGTTATACAAATTAATAAAAATTGTCTTTAACATGATATAAGTAGATTGTTCATTTTCCTTAAATGAAACCCTTGACGATTCCTACACTGCAGATTACATAGATGCTTGAGTCCATGCACACACCACGTACTAACTTCATTTCCCTGAGATAAACATGCTTAGAGGGTCAACATAAAGTTGGTGAATTTATAGGTTTAAACAATAGTTAGTTTGGACATACATTAATCATAGAAGTAACAATGCACAAAGTGTTCTTACTAAAAAGTAGATTACATTTGCTATTACTCGAAACTGAAGCTTAAACTTCCATAGTCCTCAACAGATGAGGATGTAGTGTCTTACAAAAAGACACCCAAACCCAGTTCCAACATGGTATACATCTGTTGTCCCGGCCAAGGCACAGTGAGCATGACTCACCTAGATGGGGATGGGCAATCCCTAATAGATCTATTTATAACATTCGGGCGATTTACAACAATTTAACAGTTTCTATAATAGTCGATCATAGTCAAGTTTATACAATTCAGTTATGTCCATTTTAAAATAGTTGCATGTTTTCTCCCCCGTAGAGGAAAATTTTATCAATAGTTTATATGGGGCTGTAAAGTCACCTGGGAGTTAGCAATAGTTATATAACACGAATATCCAAATAATGCTCACGCCAAAAGTTATGCCTAATCAAATAGTACAGTCTTAATATATAGTACAAAGAACATAAGTGTATGCTTATACAGATTTTTAGTCAGTTCATTTATGCTACGACATTTATCTAAATAACCGTAGTACAATTATTAATAATATCCATTTAAACTTATCTATATAAGTTTCATAGTTAAGTAAACACAAAAATGTTCCACTTAAAATATTAGTTTACGTTTGCGGTTCATGTATTATAATTATCCATTTAAACTTACTATTAAGTTTCATATTTAAGTAAACACAAAAATATTCTACTTAAAATATTAGTTTACGTTTGTTGTTCATGTATTGTAATCATCTATTTAAACTTACTATTAAGTTTCATATTTAAGTAAACACAAAAATGTTCTACTTAAAATATTAGTTCACGTTCGTAGTTCATGTATTATAATCATCCATTTAAACTTACAATTAAGTTTTATATCTTTAAGTAAACATAAGAAGGTTTTACTTAAAACATTAATTTACGTTCGTAGTACATGTATTAGTAATAATCATTTAAACTTATTATTAAGTTTCATATTTAAGTAAACATAACATGTTTCACTTATAATATTTGTTTACGTATTAGCATTCAATTTAGTTAACGTTCATATAATTTTATTTCCTAAAAGTATATGAGTACATGTATTAATAATACATATCTATATTGTTTATACAATTTATTTCATAAAGCAAAATATAAATATTTTATTTTTAAAAAGTAAAAATATAATATTTTATTTGACTTTAAAGTTCCCATAAATTATTTAACATTTGATAAAATAATTTATAAATTACAAGTTTAAGAATTTATATTATAAATTCTTATAGTTTAGGGTTTGTCTAGGTTTTACTAAGTTAAAAAATTGAATTAGAGTTAGGGCTTGTGAAAGTTTCTGAACATGGCAAAACTAGTCCCTTCATATTTTAAACAAAGTAAACTTTCGAATTTTACACATTTGGTATCTAGGGCTTGTTAAAGTTTCGGCTTATGGCAGATTTAGTCCTCCTAGTCATATCTAGGTTTTATAACTTTCATAAAATGACAAAACAGCCCCTAGGGCTTCTTTAAGTTTTAGATTATTACAAAAATGGTCCTTAGGGTTATAAAATGACAAAACAACTTTTAGAAACTTCTCAAAATGATCCCTAGGGTTTAATATGCCACGTATGATATTAATTAAACCCTAGACTTTCGGATAATTACATTTTCAGTCCTTGTGTTTACTAATTTATCAAAACAAGTTTCATAAGTCACGGTTTTAGTCCTTAAGTCTCATAAATTGTCATTTTAATCCAAAAGTTGTTATAAGTTATATTTCATTATAAAAACTTTTATTCAAACATTCAAAACATTATATGGGCTCATTAAATGGGCTAAATATCTAATGGGCCATCTAGTGGGTCTAAATATATTTTAAGTCCACTAATTTATTTAAATGGGCCTTTAAAATATTTATTGGGCTTAAATACATTTTTAAGTCCTTTAATTATTAAATGGGCCTAAGTGTAATATTAAGTCCATTAAGATACTAAGATTTATCAAATGGGCTTATTAGGTCTATTAAGTCTTGGACTAATGTTGCATGTGCTTAATTAGTCCATTAATACTACTTTTCATTTTATGTAAGTATTAATCTAGGATTTTCTTATAAGCTTATTATTAGCTTATCCATATTTAGTTTTAAATCTTAATAAAAGAATAAAACTTATTTTTTAGTTTATTTGATGTACCAAATGAGATCTAGATGTGTTACAAGGTTGCATGCAAGTCATAAGCCCTAATATGAGCTTATAACTCACGGCTATAATTAATTATAGCTTATTAAGTCAATACTTATTTTAAGGTTGCATGTACTTATAAGTCTCCCCAAAATAAGATCTAGCTATGTACAAATCAAGAAACCAAGTCATAAGTCCATACGTACATACATATAGCCCACGGATATAATTTTAAATCTTGGTGTTTCCAAGATGAACATTTTAGCTAGTTTTTATGTCTTGTGAGTATTTATAAAAATACAACATGATTATCTAGGTTTCTTGCATGTTTCCAAGGTTACCAAAATTCCAAGAAAACAACATATAGCCTACAGCTATATTGTTTTCTCCCAATGTTCCCATAAGATCTATAAACTTGTTTTATGTTTATCATGTTAAGTTAACACTTATCACTAGATCTAGGTTTTATATAAGCATGCATGTACAATTAAGTCCATTCAAGGTCATATATAACCCACGGCTATATATGTCACATAATTCATTTTAGTGATTTTTAGTATTCCATTCCACATGTAATGATACATATTCCATCATTAAAACTTAGTAAATAAATCATAAGTTAACCACTTTATTATGCCGTGTGTAACACCCCCAAATTTATACAACTCAATACAGCGGAAGACTAGTTGGTGTTACGGGATAGCACATTACTCACATCATAGACAACGCATAAAAATCGCGTCGTTTAATAATAAATCATTTCCATTCATAAACATCAAAGTTACATCGGTCCCAAGTCATATTATTTCATACAAAGTTTTTACAAAGTATTTGAATGGAAAAATATTGTTTAAGTGCGGACCATGAATTCTTGTTGTCTTCCCGAGAATTACCTTCAAGTACCTGAGACAAAACATGTTAAAAGAAAAGGTCAGCGATAACGCCGAGTGAATTCATAGAGTTTAATAAATTCCATCAATATAATATCAGTATAAAAGTATTACTGAAAATCATTTTGTACAAATCGTTTTGATAGGCCATGAAATAGCCAAAATCATTTTATACAAATCTTCATCAAAATCATAATATAGGCATTTGCCTTAAAAATCATTATACGAGCCAATGTCATAAAAACATCATACAGTACATCTTATGACGTTGTATAAAAATGAAAACCGTTATATGAATATGATTATGAAAACCAAAACACAAACATAATATCAATAGTATGACCCTGTATTGCTAGTCAGACAATACATCGTAATTCGGAGCGTCTAGTAGTATTTCGTTAGTTTGGATTATTATAAGCCGCATGACATTGTTACCTTACTAAACCAACAACGGGTAGCTAACCCGATACTCAACTTGCCCATCTAAAGTAGCGTGTCGTCACAAAGGTCACGCTATGGAAATCTTCTCATACATAAATTCGCTTACCAATCAATGTGGCACGACGGGGATCAACCGTCAAGGCGCGAACTGGGGTGATCGTCCCCAAATAGTACTAATAAATGCATAAGCGTCTACCAAATCCCGGTAGTTCATAATTCATGCTAATGGGACTTTTAGTGACATAACCTAACTTTAATAATCCATTTAATTTCATCTATCGGGTCCTTTAATCATTTATCGGGTCATACAATCGGGTCATTCAATCATTCGGGTCCAAATCAATAAACAAACAATCGGGACAAATGGTGTCCTATTTAATAAAAACTAACATGTTATCTCCCTCGCGGGTTTATAAAACATTTATAAAAACATTTAAAAGAGTGCGAGGCTATGAACTCACGTTGATGTGGGAAGACGGGTTATCGGCAATTCGGACGTACAGTGCGTGCTTTAATCACGGAAACCTAGACAAATAATATTCGCCTTAGACTCATGTCCAATGACTTTATAAAAATAAAAATTATGTATACATATGATGATTATATATATATGATGATCAAGTGGGTTTACATATTCTCGTTTACTCATTTTTAGCGTTATGTGTCGATAACTTTTATACTAGTTAACTAGTTTTACCTATTTACGTGTTTTAAGTCCAATAAGCCTATTATAAGTTTATTAACTTGTATTAGTCCATGTTATACTTATATTATCAGTATCTACACTTTAAAAGTTGGGCCTAAATGGGTTAAGTCCAATAAATAAGTTTATAAGTGTTTTAGTCCATTTTGTTGTATTATTAGTCCACTATCGTTAACTTAGCCCGTTAATGTCCGTATGTTATATAGTTCGGGTTTTATAGGTTTTTACTTGTTATATATATGTCTATATATCAGTATATGATTTTATAAAAGTTTACATTAGACGGGTCCAACCGTCCAAGTTTTATTTAACAAAAACGTTAATTTTACGATAATAGCCGAAAAAGTCGTAAAAATCATGTTTATAGTTTTTATTACTTATAAAACATAACAAGTTACCATTTTTATAAAATGTCCACTTATTTAACCTTTAACATATTTATATAAATAAAATTCATGAGTTCGTGGGTTTTAACTTTACATTTTATACGATAAAATTTTGAGTGCTTATATAATAGTATTATACTTTATTTTCCAAAATCTGATTTTTATTTTCACTTTCACCAAAACTACCATATCTAGAGTTATATATGGAGATAGAAGCTCAACGTTTTATCACATAAACTACATGATATGTGCTCCATTTAACTCTCCTATAGCTACTGTTGAATCATCCTCTAAGTATTTTCTAAAAATCTTCCAAAACAGTGAACTCAGATTTGTACCTTAAACTTGTTTTGATCATATCTCACTCATTACAATGATTCCATTGCATGGCCAACTCTCACATGTGTACAAGACCCATAGCTTACTGTTTATTGATTCTAATTCATCATTTTATCAGTCTAACATGTTGTTCTTTACTGTTTTATACAGCCAACAAATTTAACCAAGATTTTAACCTTGTTTCTTATAGTCTTTCATCTTTTTAAGCATGTTTATCAACAACAAATCCCCACATAACATTTTTATCATCATATAATCATCATATACATATACAATAGGAAATAAAATACATGTTTACATAATCAAAATAACAAGAAGATGAGGAGGACAATCTTTATACCACCATGATGATGTAGGTTGTGATCAAAACATGGATTTTGATGGAGAAACTTGTGATGCACCAAGACCATCTTCATGACCACCAATCTTCATGAACTCCTTGTGGAAAATCAGCCCCAAGACATCATGAAAACTTCTCCATGGATGTTATAAGCACCTCCAATCAATATATATTCAATGGGTTTCCATCATATGCAAGTAATACACATGATTTGTGGTAGAAATTTTTGGATGAATGGTGGTGGTGATGATAAATGGGACGGCACAAAGAGGATCCAAGGGAGAGAAAGGAGTGGTTTGCATGTTGTGTAAATGAGAAGTAGTTTTAGTTTGTGGTTTTGAGGTGGAAATGGCTTAATGTGTAAGCTTGATGGACAAGTGTAAGCTTAGCTTACAACTTGACACATCAAGTGTATTATGTAGCTTAGTTAGGCCGGTTTGAGTGGGGGTGGGAAAAGTGTCCCACTTGTCTCATCCCCATTTATTTACGGGTACTCCTCGATTCTAGTTTCCTCGATTTGCGTGCCCTCGGGTCGTTTTACGAAAAACGTTTTTATAAATTATGAATCAACGTCACAAAACGAATCCAATAAAAATTGTTTCATCAAAAACAGAGTTCGAAAACGTAAATACGTAATCCTAAGGTTTCCGGTTTAGTTGTAAAGGACGTTAAAATAAAATCGTAAGTCCTAATCTCTTCTCGTAAATTTGTGAGTTTATGAACCAACACAAATTTAAAACTCCAAAATAATATTCACGGATAAATTTATTTTCTGAAATGTCGGACTGTCACCAAAGACGGTGTATGTAAACGTAAGCACGTAACGTAGAATCCTCCGGTTTAGACGTAGTCGACGCTACTTCAAGACGTAAATCCAAATTACTTCCCAAAAATAAGTGAGTTCATATTGTAATATTAAAATAATGTTTTTAAATAATATTCGAGAATAAAAATATCAACCATAAATTGACGGATTGTCACACCGTGGCCCTTTAGGTCATGGTTTTCATGATTTTTGAGTTACACAAATTCACTTACGATATCTATGATTATTAGTTAACCAAAATCCCAAAAGTAAGGTTTATAACCCACGGCTTTATTTAAATTCACAAAATTATTCACATGATTTTAAATTAAGTTAAAACATAGAGTACTAGTCATAGGTTTCTTTATTAAAAAGATTTTAACCATGACTAATGGTGCTCAAATATATGTCGTGACCTTTAAGGTCATGGTTCTTATCAAATCTTGATTTTAACAAGTTATTTACATGTGTTTATAGATGGATGATGATGCATGCAAGTAAAAATGAAGAAGCATAAGGAGTATACCTTTCTTGCTTAAAAGTTTCCAAGGGAGATCTAGATGAACAAAGAGATTAGAGATCTAATCTAGATGATGAAGAAAACCCTAAATAAAAACCAAGCCGTGACCTTTAAGGTTCGGCTAGGGCTTGGTAGAATGATTCTAAGGGTGATGATGCTACTAAATGATTAGTAGTTAAGATTGGACAAGGATCTAGTGGATTTAATGTACAACTTGGATGTTTGTGGCTTATAGCCGAATCATTGAGAGAGAAAGGTGAAGAGAGAATGAGATTAGATTTTGCATGAGATAATGTGAAGAGTGAGAGATTTTTTGGCTTAAAGAAGAAAGAGAAGGCAAGGCAAAAAGGGGTATGATTGCCTTGGTAAGAGAGTATGTGCCAAGTGTTAGCTTTTCCAAAACCAAGGCATCCCTTCTTCTTCCACATAGTGGGGTGCTGTGTAATGCTCAACCAAAAGGAAGACGGGCTTATGTTGGGATCTTGGGCTAGTCCAAGATGTGTATGCATGCCCATGATGTACACACATATATATACGACATAAATACTTAATACAACACATTTCCCAAGTTTTGTTAACTGTTGTGCATACATAGATTGTTATATATTTCATTACTTGTTCTCTTAGTCTTATGTACATGGTTTAAGATATGTAACTTATTACAATATCAAAATAATTGTAGAAGTATAAGTACATAATGGACAAGTTCAAACACATCTTATAGAAATATAACACATGAGTGAATGTTCTTAAGATCATTAGATGAAACTTTATTACATTAAATCACGGTAAAATCATGGGTTTTACACCACTTGCTACCAACGGTTCTACCGTTAGGAGGAAGATCAAATAATACCCAGACATCATTATCTTTCATGGATTACATCTCCACATTCATCACATTAAGCCATTTTTCGAATTCAAGATCCAATAATGCAGCTTTATAGTTAGCGGGTTCTCCAAGATCCCCTAAGTCATGCTCCTCAGCATCGACGTATAAACACATTTGATCTGGGGCACGACGTGTCCCAGAGGACTTACGAATGGGATTGATATCACTTTGAGGTTCTTCAATTTCTTGATCATCCTCATCATGATCTAAGCCGGTGTCATTAGAAGGATTTGTATCTTCATCTTGAATGATTTCAAGATCTTCTATACTCCCACTTGCTTCTTGATCTAAGAGATTTCTCTAAAAGAACTCAGCATTCCGAGCAACAATAACTTTTTTCTCAGGTGGGTAGTAGAAGGAATATCCTATCGTTTCCTTTGGGTATCCTACAAAGACACAATTAATAGATCTGGGTTTCAGTTTGTCAGGTTTGGTCATCGTATCACGTTTAACCAAAGCTTCACAACCCCAGACTCTTAAGTAAGACAACTTAGGGGCTTGCCCATGCCATACTTCGTATGTTGTCTTTTCAACCTTCTTAGTTGGAACCATGTTGAGTATGCGTGCAGTAGACTCAAGGGCATAATCCCAAAAGGACTTTGGAAGAGTAGTTTGACTCATCATGGATCGAACCATGTCTTTAGTGTTCGATTCCTCCTCTCAGACACTCCATTATGTTAAGGTGTGTAGGGAGGAGTTCGATGGGTGATAATCCCATGCTCCTTAAGATGATTTAAAAACTATTGACTCATATATTCACCTCCATGATCGGATCGTAGTGATTTTATGGTCTTACCGAGTTGATTTTCTACTTCCTTTTGAAACACTTTAAATGTCTCAAACACTTCATGTTTATGCTTTAATAGGTAAACATAACCATACCGACTAAATTCGTCAATAAAAGTGACAAAGTAGTTAGCTCCTTGCCTTGACATGATTCTAAATGGGCCACAAACATCAGTATGTATTAGTCCAAGTAGATCTTTAGCCCTTTCCACTTGATGTGAATAGGGTTTTCTTGCCATCTTCCCAGACATACAAGAGACACAATTTTCAAATGACTTAATGTCAGTTGAGGTAAGAAGTCCATCATGTTGCAACTTCTCCATGCGTTTCTTGCTTATGTGTCCAAGACGACAATGCCACAAGAGAGTAGAGTCGAAATTTAATTTGTCTCTTTTATTGCTAACAACAAACATAGAACTATCATTCGTTTTAGAACAAGACATATCAATTTCATAAATGACATCCCTTCGGGGAGTAGCAGTAAAATAAACAACGTTATTCCTAGAAACTGAAATTGCATTATTCGAATCAAAACAGTTTACAAAACCATCTTTAAACAAACAAGAAACTGAAATAATCCTTCTAGTGATAGAGGGAGCATAATGATAATTGTTCAAAATAATAACTAATCCACTAGGGAGACATAAATGATAATTTCCAATAGCTTCGACTCCTGTACGTTGACCATTGCCCATGTACAGATTCAAAGCTCCTGGATTCAGCTTCTTACTTTCCCTTAGACCCTGAGTATTAATACAAATGTGAGTACCACAACCAGTGTCATATACCCACGAATTACTTGGAAGGAAATATAGTTCTATAGTGAAAATACCTGAAGTGTTGGCTTCTTGAGACAACCTCTTCTTTTTCTACAACTCGGCTAAGTGCTCGGGACAGTTCTGTTTCCAATGACCTATCTGACCACATTTGTGACAGGGGTCGTCCTTATCAGGATTATCCTTTTTGGGTGGTGGAGGATTTATGATCTTGGGAACATAAGATGGTTTGTGCACGGGAGCATAAGCCAGCTTATTCTTTCCGTTACCATAATTTCCCTTCGCAGCCTTAGGCGGTTTTCTACCTTGGTTTTTCTAGACCTTGTCTACACGCACATTATGAAGTGTAGGTGAAACAAACTTCTTGGGAAGTGACTGCTCATGTTGTTTAAGCATGGCATGCACTTCATTCACCGAATTCATAGTCTTCCCCATGTCGTGCATGTGTAAGTTTTGAACAAAGCTGTCATACTCCTTGGAAAGGCCTATCAAGATCAGGCTTATTCCATAGCTGACAGTCATGGGGTGACCAAGACGCTCCAAGTTCTCAATGTATCCCTTCATCTTAAGAACATATGAGCCTACATTTTGACCTTCCTCAAGCTTGCACGTGTGAAATTCACGCGCGGTTTGAAGAAGTTCATGTTCTGCTTGCTGAGAAAACATGGTTTTCAGCTCCTGCAACATGTCATATGCTCCGAGATGGGTTAGATTTCGTTGGATCTCTAAGTCCATAGTCATGAGCATAAGGGCAGCAATGTCCTTTGACCCTTTAACCCAAGCAGCATGAGCTGCAAGAGCATCGGGAGGGACTTGGTGACCAGGAGTTGCAACAGGTGCAGCAGGAATTGGATGTTCCAAGTATTTTTCCTTGTCTTCAGCTGATAGGATAATGCGCAACTGGCGGCACCAATCAATGAAGTTAGGCCCAGTGAGTTTGTGTTTCTCGAAGAGACTCCTGAGTACCAAATTGTTTCCGACATTGGTAGTCATCTACAATTAAAAAGTTCAAACAATTAGTATTTTCGATAATTACATTCCTAATAGAATTAACTACCCAATTAATTACTAATTAAGACTAAGATCCATCTTGTACTCACACTCATTACAAAAGGACTGTCAAATATGTAAACAAGTGGGGCAAGAGGTAAGCGACGAGCGTTAATTGCATAACATGCAACTCTTAGACAGTATGAGACCGTTCAAGAGACTAGTAAAACGGTAGTAGTGTCATAAGCATGTATAGTCTCATCTTATGCCTCGGGTCCAGGGTTTGACCGTGCATACTCGAGTTAAGTTAACCAAGCAAGAACATGAAAATATCACACAGAGTCTTACCGTCGTGAAAAATTTTCCATGGGTTTGACAAGGCCCTTAGGACTGTCCAGAGAAGCCAAAGCAAATGCAGGTGTTCTTAGTTGGTAGCATACACTTAAATTTCACATAGGGTATAGCACATAACTGTGGTAAAACATGTGTACAAAGAAGCATGTAAACAACTTTGTAGCACGATTTTTAAAAACTTTTAGTAATGACACTATAGTTATCTACGATGGTTCAGAGTAGCTCCGATCGAACTCGCAAGCAAGCGCATGACCAAACCAGCGCAGGGAAATAATCAGATATCCTTTAGGTGTGGCTGTGCGCACCGGCTTATACCCGCCTTATAGTTTGTTCTAGTAGGTGACCCGTACATCCCATGAGTCCATAGCGTCTAGTTTTTATTTTCATGAAAATATGTTTCAATAGTGTTTAGGTCCTTTTGTTTTATAAAACACTTTTCCACGTAACACATAACCAGTCACAATGAGCATCTATTTAGGCATGTAAAATATTGACCAATTTCAATGTCATGTTTTTCTATAAGTATTTATCCATATTGCATGTGATTTAGGTGTTTTGAAAAACATGTAACAATAATGCAATTAGGAAAAAAAATACAATAAACATAAGACATTAAATAAACACATAAATCCGAGACCCCGAAGAGTCTTCCCCAAACAAAGAACCATAAGACTCTCATTAGGTTTTCATCAAGTACCTAAATCGCCCCATGCATCACATTACGTGATTGTAGTGAATCTTATAGTCGGATAACACATAAAATAATCATGGCAAAACAATTAACTATTAATTTTTTTATTTTATTTTATGTATTCTAATTACCCATTTAATTTTAATTATATGTTTCTAATTAACAATTATTTTTAATAATTACCATCTTGTTATTTTTTTATAATTAATGACAAGTACACAATTTAATTGTCAAATAAAAATAAAACAAATAACTAAATTAGGTTTCATGCATGCGGTTTCGCGTGTTTATTTAAAACGTGTAACCCATAACCACCAAACACGCATGAATCGTGATGCCACTGTTGGGATTTAATATCTAGTTAACCATGTAACTACGAGTAAGCAGCAGAATGGATCTAGTTTGAGCAATTATGATTAACACGTAGTTAATAATAAACAATACAGTAAAAGCGAAAACTAATCTTCGTCCAAAAGAAATGAAATTAAAATGAGTGATAAAATATACCACCTCTACGGTTTCTCACACAAACACATCAAATGAACACGTTCGGATTGCTAGCCGAACTCCACGTATACCCAAACACCAAGTGTCGTAGCCCAAAACGGAGCAAAAACCAAAACAGCCTAAACTATAGTTTTGTCTAATATCCTTCTCTGTCCAATAACCCGGACCGCAGTATTGTCCGATATCTTACAACATCGTGCGACAGAAAACACTAGTTCTGTCCGAGAACGAGCAGACATCAAACCAAAACCTTTGACAAGCTGTTACGATTAACCAGCTCGTAAACCTTCATTTAAGACTTTGTTTTAGCAACCTTAGGATTGATTCTAAGTTACCAAACCACCTTGGATTGTATAGAGTGCAAGTGTTTATGATTTGAGATGTAATCCAAAATATATAAACCCTAATATTGGGTTTATTGATTTGAATGAAGAAGATGGGAAAACATACACTATTGTTGTGTTTCTATGTGATGTTAGTCGTGAGTTATGAGCAGGGGGTGAGGGTTTTATATACCCTTCAAACCCTAGTTGAGATAATGCTTAAATTAAATTTTAAGCCTTATCCGAAACACACCCTAACTTATCACAACTTCATTTTACTCCTTATCTCTGCATACAAATGAATGTAGACACTTTTAGAATCTTTCGAGAACCTTTTTGGCCAGCTAGGGACTTAAAGAACTCAATAGATTCGTGTCTTAACCATTTATGTCCAAAACGGGTCAAACGGGTTGATTTGAGAAGTTTTATACGTGAAATGTCAAACGCATTCTTGTGTTCTAGTGTGTGTGTCCCCAATAGACTCACACACCTCTAGCCACACTTGTCTCATTCCAACGAGCATGAACTAACAAAAATGTCACCGATCATTGAAGTACAGTAGACCACCATGTTTGGTGAGTTTTATTCCTTAAGTTGCATGCCTCTCTGTAATATAGCATCCCAAGCGTAATCTGCAAATAGCTTTATAGCCCGACTGATGGCGCGCTCACTTCATTATAATACATGTTGAAAGGAAAAAATGTTTATGTAATTTATGTTAAAAAAGAAGGATGATAAATATGATTAAAAAGGAAATATGCAATCTCATTCACATGTTTTTAAAACATATCAAATCACATGTGATTAGAATTAATAATCACTTAATTGATCCCCTAGTCTCATGTTTTTTGATGGTCTCGGGATGAAGGTTATGTTTAAAGAAGTTTGGCAAGAACAGACTGCTATAACAATGTGTTGTCTGCTTGTCAAACTAAAAAGAGACATTTATAAAAGGAAGTAACTTAATACGTAGTATTGTTTACCTGACTATTAATCAAATTGACTTTCTTTTGACGAATCATATAAATTAGGCTTCACTCTGTCATAAATTAGGTAACATTATCATGGGTGTTAAAACCAAGAAGCTATTAAAGGCTATGAGAACCCACAACTACTACCCAATCACCAGGATGTAGTGTAATTTAACACCCGAGTTTTGTATTGGGAGTGGAGTTTTGAAGTGGGGAGTGGTGCTTGTTTTTGTACAACAACTACTCTTGAAGTCGTTCCCCTCATGATTTGAGCTGAAGTGCGGAGCTTATAACTTACTAAGCCAATGTAACCATTTTGATGGGTAACTTTTGATCTAGAGTGGCAAAGTCCAAGTCCAGATGTTTGTAGTTTTGCAATGACTTGTAAGGCTTTAGTAAGTACATTGGAGACTTCGCTTTTGTATCTGAGCCATCCTCTTCTGGTGTTCACGTGTTTGTGTTTGACCATGTATATTCATACTTTCCATGCACGGTCACTCTTTTAACTACAAAGGTACCACACTAGGGTGCCTGTCGTACTTACGCTGTAGGCTATACCACAGCAAGGTTCCTGCCATACTTACGTTGTAGGCTGTACCGGCTGATCAACTGATGCAATGGCAATATCTCCGCTAGCATCACCATCAAGACCCATAAGATGGAGTAAATCTGGCAAAGGTGTAGGAAGTGCTTATTTTGTTGTAGCATATGGTGGCGATACACCATTATCAGTAATATGTGCTGATGATGTTTCATAATATCCTCCTTCACTTTATCAAAAGAACCTACAAAGATGAGTATTCATTCAAAAAAATTATGTATATACAAACACTCAACAGTTGATAAATGATTTGGACACCAGACTTTCAGCGAGAGTTTATGATGATGTATTACACAACCCCTTACACATGTAAAGAGTATATAAAACCACAAAAGAAAGTCTTAAAAAATGTTGTTTAATTGTCTCTTATACAATCAGTTGAACAAATGTTACCTGAAGATTCTTGTACAGTTGCTCTATGTGAGGACCAAAGTTATAGAGACAAACGACAGGAACCCCCCACCTAAAGTGTATTCAGATAAAAAAACCTTATATTACTTTTAAAAGCAGTCATATTGGTTGATATTAAAATATCCTATGAAAGCATTTATATATGAATACAGCCTACTAACTTGTTGTGTCAAAAGATTAAAAGTTTTTCTAGATGTAAATGTTCAATAAATATCTGTAACATGAGATGTCACTAAAGGCATGATTTTTGTTGTTTCTCATGGGTCCTGATCCTGGAACTATCTGAAGGTCTCGAATCATAAAAAGTCAATTTATTTTTGTTGTTTCAAGGATTAAAATTTACCTTTTGAGTTGTAGCGGACGCTTTTCGAGCCCCAAGTATGATAAGACACATACGTGCCCATTACAAGTTTAGAGTTTGGTGTGACTTCTAATGAGCATTGATTTGCTGAAGGCGATATCACACATAGTCATCAACTATCATTCTTTTTAAATTTACATGGACCATAAAACTCTAGCTCGCTATACTCAGGCCTAAGTAATCAATCATATATTTATGTCATTAACTATAAAAGAACAACATTCAAGATTATGATTTTATGATGTACCTGAGGGGAAGTGTGTGCAGTCAATATTTCCCATTTAAGGTTAGTTGTGTTTCATGAGATGATTTACAAAGACATAAAAATTTCAAGCAGTCTTGTACTCTTGTAGCTCACATTCGTTTTAATCCCCGTTTTTGTACATACATGGGTTTATGGCACAATAGGGTTTTATTCCTACCTAGGCACGTAGCATATCAGTGGACGGAGTAGGCTTTTGAGCCACTTGCTGTGTTTTATTGCATACCGCAATGTCGACGCATTGCAAAAATTCAGTACAATGAAAGATTAAGCCAGTGTTAGTAAAGAAATGTTTGTTTGTGCCCAATGCTTTACCAGAAGTACCTTATTCTTGCATGAGCTGCTGAATTTAGCAAGCCTACAGAAAGTCCAAGATCCGAGGATCAAAAACATAAGAAGATGATTCAATTAGGGAGACTAAATCAACATCTTGTGTTAGGCTGCCTTTGAATGGATCCCATCCCATGTTTGCGCCAACCAAAAATTGAGTGTGTCACATATGGATCTCAAAACGTTTCAACTCTCAGCAAGAACCAATTCGGTTTGCTGAAATCCTGTTACATAAGTAGAAATAAATCTGTCATCACAAAATAGAAAATTTCAAACTATAGTTAATTGATTTTATGATGTATGATCTTTACCTTAAGCTTTTAATGAATTGAGAGAGCATATTTATGTTTTAAATCCAATCTAACTCACCAACCAACAAAACAGAAGCTACAGATAACACCTACTTTGGGTAATTGGTTGTGAGTTTCAAGACAAGCATAAGCTAATTGATTAATCATAAAAGTGCCATGAATCTATGATTATCAAGGAAGGTAAGAGCTCTAAAGAATACAATCCATTTTCAAAGTAAGAAACTGGGTATTCCTTGGCTATTTCCAAATGCATCCACAATGACGGTGTTCAGGGCCTGCAAATAGGTACACCAACAACTGCAACATTAATGGCATCGTGGTACTATTGCAAAAATGTTCTCGCTGAATAGCATTTTTATGATACTTATGTTTTGGATTCTTTAGTGTCCCATTAAACCAGGTATTCCTTGGCTATTTCAATTAGAACGTTCAACTTTACTTAACCACTTTGTTAAAGAGATTTGTGTTAGGGAAATACTCTGGGCTTTTTAGGCTTATGCTAGAAGAATAGATAAGGTTTTTGTAAAAGAAAACTTTATTACTCGACTTTTAGAACTTTTCGATACAAGTTACCAAGTGCTTCCACCGTTTCCTATTTATACTAGACCATGGAAGATTCTAGGTCTATATATTTTCATTACTATTCTAGACTTTTCTTATTTAATATCTTTCTATACTTATCAAAACATTTCTACACATTTTCATAGATATTTCTATGTTTCCTTCTTCGACCTTCTAGAAACTTCAGCATATGAGCTCGACCTTCAGGGAGTTCTTCAGCAACCAAAATCAAGTTTACGATCTAACACCCCCCCTTTAAACTTGATTTCCCGACTCCAAGCATCATCCTTTATCTTGAGAAATCTCGCTCGTTGAGCGGCTTGGTGAAGATATCTGCAACTTGATCTTTGGACCTCATATGTATCACTTGAACATGCTTCCTTTCAACACACTCTCAAATAAAGTGATAACGAGTGTTTAGATGCTTACTTCGATCATGGTAGACTGGATTTTTCGCTAATTCGATAGCCGACTTGTTGTCCACGTAGATCTTGGTTGCATCTTCTTGCTCCATGTGTAGCTCTTTGAGCATACTTCTAAGCCAAATTGCGTGACATACACACGATGTTGCAGCTACATACCCTGCTTCACAGTTGGACAAGGTAACAATAGGTTGCTTCTTTGAAGACCATGTAAATGCATTGTTACCCAGGAAGAACACGAATCCTGATGTACTTCTCCCATCGTCTTTGTTTCCAGCCCAATCACTATCGCTATATCCAACCAGCTTGAAGTCTTCACTTGCTGAATAAAACATACCATAGTCTATGGTACCTTTGATATAACGTAGGATCCTCTTCGCAATCTCCACATGCTTGTCGTAGGCTCTTCAATGAACCGACTAATCAATCCGACAACAAAGAGTATGTCGGGTCTTGTACATGTTAAGTAGCATAAACTTCCAACGAGACTCTTGAATAGAGTTGGGTTTACCACTTCTCCTTCGTCATGCTTCGAAGGCTTTGCCTCGTGTTCAATGGGGGTGCCAACGCGATTGCACTTTTCCATCCCAAACCTCTTCGGTATCTCTTTAGCATATCTTTCTTGACATATAAATATTCCTTCATCAGTTTGCTTCACTTTGATGCCAAGATAATAAGACATAAGTCCTATGTTTGTCATCTCGAACTCTCTCGTCATTGACTTCTTGAGCTCGTCCATTATACTTTGGGAGTTTCCTGTGAATATCAAATCATCCACATACAAGCACGCCAATAAGATACCTCCATTTTCAAACTTCACGTAAAGTGCATATTCACTTAAGCACTTTGTGAAACCATGTCCTTGGATATACTTGTCAATTCTAGTATTCCAAGCTCGGGGTGCCTGCTTTAGACCATACAAGGCCTTTTTCAACCTTAGTAATTTACCTTCTTGCCTTTTGGAAACATATCCCTCTGGCTTCTCCACATAGACTTCTTCTACTAAAACTCCATTTAGGAATGCTAACTTCACGTCCATTTGGTGGATTTTCCACCTATACTGAGCAGCAATAGCAATAATCATTCTTATAGTTTCTAAGCGAGCAACAGGGTCAAATACCTCTTCGTGGTCTATCTCATGCTTTTGCTTGTAGCCTTTGACCACAATTCTTGCTTTGTACGTCTCCACTTCCCCTTTGGCGTTCTTCTTGGCTTTGTATACCACTTGAGTGGAATAACGTTTTGGCATTTTGGAAGGATTGTCAACTCCCACGTGTCATTCTTTTCTATGGAATTTATCTCCTCGTCCATGGCTTGTCTCCATTTATCACTCTTCATGGCCTCTTTAAAATATAAAGGTTCACAGTCAGCATATAAATAGAGAAGGGGTATCTCTTCGGTTACCTCGTAGAGCTCCTGCAAGCTTGTTGTCTTAGGTTCTCCTTCACATGAACTTGCTGGCGAACTTTAGGTTGGACTTAGAGTTGGAACTGGACCTTCAGGTGGTTGGACTTCACCGCCTGATTCACCTGTCTCTTCTTTGTTAGTCATAGGAAGAAAGTCATACCTTTTAGTTTCCTTAATGCTCCAATCCCATGTTCCTTCTTCATCGAACTTCACATCTCTGGTGACTACCACCTTCCTTGTGATCGGATTATAGAGCTTGTATCCTTTGGACTGCTTGTCATAACCCACGAACACATGCTTCTCGCTTCTATCATCACGCTTAATTCGCCTTTGGCTCGGAACATGAACATACGATATGCTCGCAAATATCCTTAGATGAGATACGGTAAGCTTCATCCCATTCCATGCTTCTTGTGAGGTCTTGTTGTTTAAACTCTTTGACGGACACCGGTTCAATAAATACACCATGCAATCAACCACTTCAGCCTAAAACTCCTTTGGCATCTTCTTACTTTTCAGCATGCTTCGGACCATGTTGAGAATGGTTCTATTCTTTCTCTCCATAATTCCATTTTGTTGTGGGGGGTAAGGAGCCGTTAGAAATCTCTGAACCCCATTATCCTCACAAAATTTGTTAAATTCTTTTGACAAGATTTGTCCACTTCTATCCGACCTCATGGATTTAATCTTTAGACCCTTCTCTTTCTCAACCATAGCTTTAAATTTCTTAAAAGCCTCAAAGGCTTGAGTTTTTCTTTTAGAAAATAGACCCAAGTCTTTCTGGAATAATCATCAATAAAAAAGTATAAAGTATAGATTCATACCATGAGAAGGTGGAGTAATGAGACCGCACAAATCCGTGTGAATTCGTTGTAGAGGCTCCTTAGCTCTTGACGTCGCTTCTTTTGGAAACGGACTCCTTGCATTCTTCCCAAGAAGACATCCTTCACACACTTGATTGGGACGATCAATTTGATCTAACCCTTTCACCATTCCCTTAGAAGATATCAACTTTAATTCACCAAAGTTTAAGTGCCCGTACCTCATGTGCCAAAGCCACGAATGGTCCTTCAAACAACTCTTTAAGCACATAGTTTCATCATGTTGAATGTTTAGGATGAAAATTCGGTTTTTAGTCATAGGCACATATTGCTATGAGCTTTCCTTCAGGATTTCTTATCATGGCACTAAGATCTTTGAAATGAATATCGTAGCTTTTCTCCAATAGTTGTCCCACACTTAATATGTTACTTTTAAGGTTGGTCACATTCTATACGTCTGAAATATATTGGTGACTTCCATCTTTAGCTCAGATAAGTATTTTACCTTTTCCTTTCACCGGCGCCTTTGACTTATCTCCGAAGGTGACATTGCCTTTACTTTGCTCCATCTCCATGAATAAGTCTTCTTCACCCGTCATATGGTTACTCGCAACGGAATCTATATGCCATGGCTCTGTTCTCTCTTCTTTTTTGCCATGTCTCGCCATTAGTAAAGTAAGCTCGTCTTCATCATATACCTCCACAATATTGCCCTTTTCTTCCACTTATCTTGAGATAGTACACTCGCTAGCATAATGACCAAATTTTCGACAATTATGACATTGTATTTGAGACTTACCTCCTCTTTGAGATTGGTAGCATCTTCCACGACCTCTTCCTACTAGGAGACCAATGGATCTCATCTTCCTTATGAATATCTTCTCTTCCTCTTCCTCGTCCTTGTCCTTGAAATCATCCACGACCTCGAAAAGTACCGCGTCCTCGTCCTTGCTCGCGTCCATGTAAAAAGCTCTTTTCTCTTTCTTTGAAAGAGACCTTTGATTATAGAGCTTGCTCCAAGGGTTCTTTCCCCTCTTCTTTTCTTCAACTTCTCTTCATGGGCTTGTAAACATCCATGAGTTGATCGATGGTCATAGAGTCGATGTATTTTAATTCCTCTATAGCCACAACAATGTAATCAAAGCTTGGTGGCAAAGAGCAAAGAATCTTTTCTATCACCCTTGTGTCAGTCAAGCGTTCACCATTTCGCTTCACCTCATTTTAAATGGTCAAGACACGAGTGAGATAATCTGAAATGGTTTCGGATTCCTCCATTTGGAGTTTTTTGAACTCTCCTCTAAGAGTTTGAAGACGTACCTGTTAACCATAAGATTCAAGCTAACAAGAGGGTGATCTGGAGGTCGGGGAGGATAAAACAAGTATTTATACATTTTAGAGAGAGAAAGATAAACTTGAAATGAGTGTGTGTATTTAGAGAGAGAAAGTGAAATACACAAATGGAAAAACCTCACCCCTCCATGGAAGTATGGAGGGGTATATATAGGCTAGACATGGAGTGATTTTGACAACTTAGCAAAAGTAGTCCCTCCATGTTTTGCCCATATGAAACTAATGTAATTCAGTAAATGGCGCTCACATTTTAGGGCTAACAGTACCTTCTTTACTTTATCAATACCTTTGAACGCATTTTGAAGTATCTCCCACGCTTCATTAGAAGTAGTTGCATTTGCAATTTTCTCAAACATCGCATCATCAAGACATTCATAGATGAGAGTAAGAGCACTTTGATCCTTCTTTCTCACCTTCTGTAGATATACCCTTTGGGCAGCACTCAACGAACTTTCATCTTCGATTTTCTTGATACCTTTCTCGACTATCTCCCACACATCATGTGAACCGAGTAACGCCTTCATCCGAATGCACCAACTACCATAGTTATTTTTGGTGAGACGAGGAAATTGGAACAAGTTCATTGAACTCGACATCTTGATCTTCTCCGAGGCTAGAACCTTTTAGGCTCTGATACCAGTTTGTTAGGAAATACTCGGGGCCTGGCTTATGCTAAAGGAAGAGATAAGGTTTTTGTGAAAGAAAAGTTTATTACTAGACTTTTAGAACTTTTTGATACAAGTTACAAAGGGCTTACACCATCTCCTATTTATACTAGACCATGGAAGCTTTAAGGTCTAGATATTTTTATTACTATTCTAGATTTTTCTTATTTAATATCTTTCCATACTTATCTAAACATTTCTACACATTTCCATAGATATTTATATGGTTCCTTCTTTGACCTTCTAGAAACTTAAGCATATGAGCTCGACCTTCAGCGAGTTCTTCAGGAACCAAAATCAAGTTTACGATCTAACAATTTGATCAATAAGTTGCAAGCAATAAACACATATATTAACATATTAATCAAAATTTTAGGAATTTTAACATTCTTTACCATTTTATTAACAACATAATCAGGTTGTAGATCAGTAGCTACACTAACAACTCGGGAATTTCAAAACATCTAGGAATCACAAATATTAAAATTGATATCCCTTCGAATATCTATCTCTGACCATTCAGTCATAGCCAATGAATCTTGACTCATTGTGCATTAAGTCTTCAAGAAAGCCTCTTTCTCAGTAACCAAATATAGTCATATCGATACGAAGACAAATTTAAGGTAGAGAAAGGACCTCAAACAAAGTCAAATCATTACCACCAGTTATAGTCCTAACTATTCCTGTAGCATGATTGAATGACATTCAATGCAGCATCTCTCGCCATCGTCCTCCCTACAAATAGCTAAAATTAGTTAAACTACATAATCTAACACACAAAAAGGGTAAATGATTTTCCTACTAACCTGTTGCGGTTCCTATCCCCATCAATGACGAGCCTGCTTTTTCCATGATGGCTCTTACATCAGCAAAATCAAAATTAACCAGACCCGGTATCTGCAAGTTTACAATAACTCACTTAATAGGAACATAATAATTGAAACATAACTCAAGTTTTAATCAGTCATATATACATTTCATACAGTAATAATGTCTGAAATGCCACGAACACCTTGTCTAAGAATACCATCTGCCAAATTAAACGCAGATATACCTGCAAGCAAAAAAGGCATTAATACCAATTAGCCTATAAATGTAAGATAAATTTAGTTTAACAAATGATCACTTTTTTCAAGACTTCCTCAAATCCCTTACAATATCTTGTATAAAGAATCATTATTACAATACTAAAGCAAATCTATATATAAATTCAGGAAATCTTGTATAAACAATCATTATTTTATAATTTTTTCGTGCTTGTTAGCTTTTTATGTTGGTGAAGCATCTAAACTTTTTTTTAATCAAAGAAATGACATTAAAGTCTCGCCTTTTCTGTTTGTTTCTCTGACAAAACATCACTAATTGGTCTAACTGAACCACCATTTAAAGTTAATACTATATGATTTCAAGCATGTATTCATTGTAACCTGATATTAGTAACCACAGAGGGTGTTGACAGTGGTTTCTGGGAGACTTGTGATGTGGGCTATGTCACCACATTATCTTTGGCTCACTAAGAATGTTTCTATGAAAACTCTGCTGAAAATCATAAAGATCAGTTAGATGGTGTGCATCGTGACCCTAAAACATAAGCCAATAAAAATGTAATTGTAAAGTACCATCGTTTGCCACAATGATCAGCCCAGTTATGGCAACATCAATATGGCCACAAGTGAACAATGGATGTTTTGGTTGCTGATAACACCCAAATTATACATGTTTAGATGTGCGTTATCTGTATATATTTAGGTTAATTACATGAACTATCGATACTTAATGGAGTATATTTCATGTTATAGGTTCCAAGAATGTGTCGTGGAAGGAAATGAAAGAAAACACAAAGACATGAAGCTTAAACAAAGAAATAAAGTCAAGCTTTTGATCTCCCGACATCTGTCACTGTTTTGGCCATATCTTGAGCAGGAACTCCGTTCTAGTTGGTTCAAGTGGCCACGGAAAGAGGAAAGAATTATCTATAACGTTTCCTTTTGGTCCAAAGCTGGAAATGACCAAAAGTGTGGCGCACATTTGAAAAGTGCGGCGCACATTTGAAAATGCGACGCACTTTTCTGCAACTCTTGGATCGTTCTAGATTCGAAATTGGGTGGCGCACATCTGACCCACCAAATGTGCGGCGCATATTTGAAAAAGTGCGGCGCACTTTTGCTCCCAGTGAAAACTATAAATAGAGAGCATTCCCTCTCACTTTATACACACTTCTAAAAACATTCCCCCATCTTCCATCATCTTTCCTCAGTAGCTTAGGATGATTTTTGGGTAGAGTAGCATCACCCAAAGGGTTCGGAGCGTTTGGAATCATTAGCTTTGTTAACCAATAATAGTTTTCATTTGGGAAAACTTGTAATCGTCATCTTGGATCATAAACCTTGGTATAATCTATTATCCCTTTTTATATGATTATTTCTAGAATTATTATGCATATGATGTTTATTATTGTTGTGATCATGGAGTAGTAACTTGTGTATTTGGTTGAGGCATGTTTAGAACTATGAATAGATTGTATTAGCTTCGCAGGGGCGAAGTGCGGCGCATAATTAGGTTTGCGCGGCGCACTTTCTTCCTGATTCGTGATTATAAGCGTGGTGGATTTGTTCTTGCACTCGATACTATTATGTTTGATCATTGTTATGTATTTGGTTCATTCATGATTATAACTAGTACTTATATGATTGAATGGATTCTATGTCATCTAGTAAATGAATCTTGGTATTCGCCTTTGTCGCGATTGGTGGAATAAAATACATAACAACTCTTGCATAATATTGTTTAATGCTTTGCCACATGCTCAAGAGGGTTTGGCACAACGAGTACTTGATCCATTGAAACCAACATAAACTATTCTTAATGCTTTTGGTATAACATGATCTAAAGGTCGAATGGATTTCTTCTTATATTAAATAGATGTTGCATATGCGACTAGTAATCAACAGTTGTCTTACATTGTTTATGTGCTTATAATTCATCTTAGCTATCTATCTTTTCTATGTTTTAGCCTTAACCAAACACACCTTTAAATCATTGTTAGAAGCTTAAATCTTTAGAACTTGTGACACTCTAGAGATCATTGTTTTTACTTGTTAACAACAATCCCGTGGATCGACTTGGACTTTACCTTAGACTATACTATACACGAAAGGGTATACTTGCCCGTGTTGTGTTTTTAGTCCCTTGTTTGGTAATCATCTAGTAATATATAAATTTAAGACTTGTAAACACACATCAGTTGCCCCTGATTTCTTTTATCCTTGATGAGACTGCAATTATACATAGTCTCATCGTCCAAAAATGGCTTTAAATGCATTAAATATCATCAAAAATGCCAAATATATGCTTGTGTTTGTTACTTGTGTATTTTAGGTACGGATATTAAGGAAATGACAAAAGATCACAAGAAACATGCAAAAACGAACACGGGAAACGAAGCCGCATAATGAACCAAGCCCTAATGAAGATTTTACAAGAAAAACCCTTGAAGATTTGAAGATTATGCAAGAAGGGTCCTCCAATGTTGAAAAATTGACACTTTAAACCCTTGTGTATTCATAATTATAAGTTTGGTCCTTAAAGTTTGTCAAATTTACAAAAAGGGCCCTCCACTTTGAAGAATTGGCAAGAATGGTCCCTCAACAATCACGACTTGTCAATATTAGTCCTCCAAAAGTCAATCATACAAGTCAAGACCATTATCTATAAATAAAATGCCAAAACAACCGTTCAAGAATCAAAACATGGCAAGAAATACCCTTTAAAACATTTTGGAAAAAGTTTGGTGGCCAAAATAGAATAAACCAAACTTTATCACAAAGGGAAAATCAGTTTTGTGCCATTTAAACCAAAGTGAAAGAAGTATGGAAGAATGGGGGTAATTACTGCCAAAACATCAAACTTACCTAGACCAGTGGGAGGTGGACACGTGCCCCACTAACTCCATCCCACCAATCACCCTTCACCATTTCGCCACATCACATCCCACTCAGCTGAGTGTAACTAACTTAATTAATTAAGTTAGATTATGGCGGTTAACAACAATTCAAACCTTAATC
Source organism: Glebionis coronaria (assembly GCA_025667525.1). NCBI lineage: Eukaryota > Viridiplantae > Streptophyta > Magnoliopsida > Asterales > Asteraceae > Glebionis > Glebionis coronaria. Next base: position 436,346 of record JANFOE010000770.1, read on the forward strand.
CGAATCAAACTCACAACTATTCACTCAAGAACAAAATTGGGGGTTTGTTAAATACTTTGAATTAAACCCTAATCATCTCCAGTTTATTGATTAGTGGTCTCTTAAACACAACCCAACTTTTAAATCACTTGCCACATCACTACATTTGTTCCCTTGTGACTCCCCTGCTACAAAGTTGAGAAGAAGACAAGAATTACCCACAAGATCAACGGCCACAACACATGCTTCATCCCTAAGCTACTTTGGCACCTTAGGATCACAAAGCAACAAAAAGGAGTCACATGTTTCAGCTACAAGAACCAATTCAAAAGCATGAGTATCCGAATCTTCAAGGGCGTTATAGGGACTTCACCAACTAGGGTTTATAGTTTTCATTCAGTATTCTAGTATTCTTGTAGCCTATAAAAGGTATAGGGCCTCATACATTGAGCCCTACTCTTGAATTTTTCCTTGTTCACTTTTCTGTAAAGCCATTTTCATGTTTAATGAATTGTGTTTGAAATTCTGAAGAAAAGTCAAGTGCCAATCTTTATACCTGCTTGTTTATGTTTAATGTTTGCTAAACTTGAATCTCAAAACGTATTTTCAAACCTTGTGCAAGAAATTGTACAAGAGTTAAAAATCTGATATTTTGCTAAGGCTTGGTTTAAACCTTAGAATTCTTGGGCTATAAGTGATCTATACACCCTGATAAGGAGCTTATCAAGGTGTTGTGAGCTTATAGTTTGGGGATAATCAAGTGTGGGAACAAGGTTGCATTAATCAGATTTATTTTGCCATTTTTCCCTTTTTCTGTTTTTGATAATATTGCTTCTAACCTTGTTCAATCTTAGCAGCTTGTTTGTGGAAGCTTGTGCTTGTTCTTGCTAGCACATAAGCTCAAACATTCGTGGGTGTGGATGTACATCCATGAGGTTTGAACCCCTTTCTCAAAAATCTGTCAAAGTAGTTGAAATTTGTGATTTTTAGTTCTGCTTATGTTCTTGTTGAATTTGTGGCTTAATCTTGCTTGATACTGCATAATAAATCTATTATTGTGTTTGATTGGGCTTGGGTAACATTGAAACACACTTATACGTGTTTAATCTTGATTTAAAAAAGATAAGGGGTGTTTGGGTTAACCTATTTAAGATCATAGTTTGTTATTGTGTTATTGGAAGTAGTTTGTTTGAGTTTGTATCTGCAATATACTTGGTTGTATGCTATTTTCTGCAAGTTGTTGGCTTTAAAACATCAAATCCTGATTTTGCTATATAAGTTGGAAATCTGCTTGTTTTGACCTAAGAATTTGGAAACACTTAGTTTGTATGCATGCTTAGGGATAAAAAGTGATTAAACATACTCATTATAACCTGATAACAAGATTTGAGTGTTTGAATCTGGCCTTGTGGTCAAGTATATCAGCAAAGTAAAAAGTCTGCTTGTTCTTATTCATCAGTAACTATTTTGTGCTTGAATCTTGATCTAGACCTTGAACCATTGCATGGATCCTGTTAAAATTTGTTCATTTGAATTAATTATAGCTTGTGTATGCTTTTGGTGCAATTTGGTTTGCTGATTTTTGCTAAAATAGCTTATTGAGTTCATAACTGCTTGTGTTCATATCTGATGCTTATCCGGTGATAAATTGAATTAACTGCACTGATTGGCTGATTGGAAGTGTGATATTTTTGTTGTTCTTGACTCCTTGTGATCCACCGTTTACAAGGGTGCCTTGTTTGTAACTTGAATCCAACAAAAGTCATATAAGACAAATAGTCAAAAAGGTCAAGTAGGGGGAAAAGTTCCTACTGCTCAACATAAAAAACTAGCCCCTGCTAGTGTTAATTATCATTCAGCTTATTCATAAGCCAAATTGGCTTATCCAGACTTGCAACAACTTATTTTTTGTAATATATCTTCTTCATTTGACCCATTTATTTGATTTGGAGCTTATTAGACTTTGACTTTGAGTTTTTACTAGAAAACTCATTAAGTTGACTTTCAAACAAGTGCTTATCGCCTTATTCTGGCTTATTGCTTGTGCTTATTTGAAAACTTTTTGATTATTTTTCTTAGTTAAGTCATTTAAAAGCTTTTGAAAGTTGAATCAGCACTTGAGGTGGTCTAGAACTCAAAAACGACTATTTTGTCATTTTGTGAAGAGAGTCTTGGCTTATTTCAGGCTTATTTCTTGTGCTTTTTCCAATTTTCTTTTTACAGATCTCTTGAGTAACTCAAAAGTAGCTTGTGTGTCAAATTTTAGCTTATGGCATCAGCTTATAGCTTAATGGGCCAAAAAGCCCATTAAGAATAAGTTGCTTTGAAATAAGCTAGCTTAAACACATTTTCAGCTTTTGGGCCTTCAGAGTTTTGTTCTTAAAATCAAATTTTAAGTTAGATAGGAGCTTTTGGGCTTATTTGGACAATATTTTTCTTATTGGGCCTATTTGAGCCGATTAAGGGACTATTTGGACTTTTAGCTCATTTCTAGGCCCAATAGGGGTATTTTGTAATTTCAACATCTTTTTTGTTTTACTTAGATTAAAATAAACTAGTTTCCAACTTTTTAGAATTTTTTATAAATTTTGGATTTTTATTAATATTTTATTATTATTTTATTATTAAAAATTAAAACTTAGATTTTTCAAAGTAATTCATTTTTCTTAGATCAAATACATTAAGTTAGGAATTTTACAATTTTTAGAATATTTTTATTGTCATTAGATTAATTTTTAGAATTATTTTAAGTTTTAATAGTTTTTAATTGTTTTTAAATAGTTTTAATTAATTTTAAAATTTTCAAAAATAGTTATAAATTTAGTTAAGGTATTTTAGAGGTTTACAAGTGAAAAAATCTCATTTTGGGCTTTTTGTTAAATAAATTAATTTTTGGGCTTTAATTAGCATTAAAAAATTATTATTGAAATTTGAAATTTTTGAAATTTTTGTAAACTCTAATTACATTTTTTAGGATTTAGAGTGATTTTTGATTTTTTGATTTTTTGTAAACTCTAATTACATTTTTGTAAACTCTAATTACATTTTTGATTTTTTGTAAAAATTATTAAAAAATTATTATTTTAGAGTGATTTTTGATTTTTTGTAAACTCTAATTACATTTTTTAGGATTTATTGAAATTTTCTAGGAATTTTTAGGGTAAATTTTTAATTTTGTCACTTTTTACGGTTTTACGCGCACGACTATTCGTCATAGTTTAATTCATAATCGTAACCGTCTTTCTCTTCTAATCTCTTTTCTTCTTTTCATTTCTCATCAATATAATCACAAACCATTAATCATCTCTTAACACAACGCACTTGCCTCCTATGGAAACGAACTTGAACTTCATTGGTCATTAGTGCTTGGTTTTCCTAAACCGACACTTAATACTTGCCACTTTTTTTTACGCTCTTTTCCTAAAGAGTAGTAAAAACACTACATCATTTTGGCGCCGCTGCCCGGGAGGCGTGTTGTGTTTTGATTTGGAAATTGTTTTTTTATATAACCATAATATCTAATTGTATTAGTACACTCTACTAATACGTATTATCGGTTTTTCGTTTTTTTTGTGAATACTATTACTATATTGTATACGTAGAACAATAAATTCACAAGTACCCCAAAATTGTGAAAACACAACCTTGATTGGGAGGTCATTACTCAATCATTGTATTCGAATCTCAAACAAGAAATCAAAGGCAAAATAGATAAATACTTTTGTGAAGCTTAATTTTGAAAAATACAAACTATAAGGTGGGTATAAGGCGGGTATTATAAAATATAACCTAACAAAAAAGGATCTTAAGTGCTTTGCGCCGCCTCGTTTCCCCGCTTGCTTGTGAGTGTTTAGATAAAAAAGGCTAATCGAGGGTTTGCCAACCAAAGTATTATCTAAGTATCATATATATTTTCTTGGTTTCATTTGATTAAACCCTCTTGAACGTTTTGGTGTTTGATTGTAGTGTTTTTGTACCCTTTAGGAAAAGGATGACAAAAGTGGCAAGTATTAAGTGTCGGTTTAGGAAAACCGAGCACTAATGACCAAATAAGTCCAAGTTCGTTTCCCAAGGAGGCAAGTGCGTTGTGTATTGAATTGATTAATGATTTTTGATTATATGATTGAGAAAGAAAGAAATAAATGGGATTAGAAGAGAAAGACGGTTACGAAGACGAATTAAACTAAGACGAAGAAGGCGATCACGTAAAACCGTAAATAGTGCAAAAATTAAAATTTTAACCTAAAAATCCCTAAAAATTACTAAAAATCCACAATAATATTCTAAGAGTATACAAAAAATCCAAACTTGTTAAAACCTTTTAATTAATTAGATAATGACTTTTTAATGCTAATTAAAGCCCTAAAAATCACAATTAATTATTAAAAATCCCTAAACAAGATTTTAAAGTTTGTAAACCTCAAAAATAACCTAATTAAGCTAAAAACTATTTTTTAAAATTTTAAAACCAAATAAAACTATTTTTAAACACTTAAAAACTATTAAAATCAATTAAACTTAAATTAATTCTAGAAAATAATTGAAAAGCCCTAAAAATATTTGGAAAGTTACAAAATTCCTAATTAAGTGACTACAATCTAGGAAAAATGTAAAAAATCAAAAAATCAAACTTTCAATTTTTAATAATAAAATAATATTAAAATATTCAAAAAAAATTCAAAGTTCATAAAAAAATTCTAAAAAATTACCAAAAATCTAGAATAATGTAACTAAGACAAAAATGCAATCAAAATTTTCTAGAACCTATTTAATAATTTTATATTAAATTTTAAAGTTGGTTGAAAACCCTAAAATCCTATAAAATAAAAAATAAGTTAAATTGAAAACTTAAATAGCTGTAAACCTCAAAAATATGATTAAAAACCTAAAAACATTTTTTCAGATTTTTAAAATACCTTTTTCTATTTTTAAATTACTTTCTAAAATTAAAACTTAAAATATTCCTAGAAAATTAAATAAATACGTGAAAAATAATCTTTTCAAACCAAAAAGTCTTAAAACTACATAAAAACAAAAGAAAAATGATAACTTGTGAAAACGCTAAGTAAATAAGCAGGAATAAGCTTTTAAATAAGCTGTTAGCTAAATAAGCTACAAAACAGACACTACTTAAAAGAATAATGGGTGAGAAGGATAACAGAGAAAAGCACTTGGATCACTGGTTAACACGTATAGTCCTCCAACGAGGGGTCCCGTGAACGAGTCCAGGCCAAGGAGCTTTTTGGAAAACTTTTTTTTTTTAAACTTTAAAACTCAATACCAGTTACTTAAATTACTCTAAAACACTAATTTGATACAATTCAAGCTAAGAATCAACCCTAGAAAATCCAAAACGTGCTCAGGTAGTACTTGTTTCTTATGAACACAAGGGTAATATATTCACTTGTGCAGATTAGACAAGAGGAGCTTGTCCTTGATTTCTGATGATGTTTTTGATGGACAAATGGCACCCCCACACCAACTGGGTTGTGGGGAGTCAGTAACAACACAAAAAACAAACAAGTTCTCACACAAATCAAGCACAACTTGCAATGAAGTTTCTGATAAAGCTAAATGGAGGTCTGATATGATTTGCTCGTTTACTTGGCACACAAATGAATTTCAAACTCAAAAAGCTTGCACACAAACTAACCAACTGGCTTATAAGCAATACACAATCCTACAATAACCAATTATCCAACAACTTGCAAGATTTGGAGGCTCAAATTTCACAATATCATGCACAAGAAAGACTTTCTGATTTTTAGTTGTTTTTTCAAAATTTTAAGCATGCAATTGTTTTAAACTTCACCCAATAGAAGCCCAAACTAACATACACCTTAATAACTACCTAGTGAGTAAAATTAGACTGATTTCAACACAAAAAATCCCCAAAGAGTGCAGTTGACATGCAAATCCAAACACTCCTTAATAATTTCAGTAACCACTTTTTCAAACCAAATCTAAGTAAATCCTATTCAAACTGAATATCCACACCTCTAACATGCATAATAACCTAATTTGAGCAAAATCAAACACTTAAACTAACACTTGAACAAATATCATTCAAATTCACCAAATCTCATATCATATCACTTAAATCACATAATCTTGAAAACTGAAACTAAGAGCAAGAATGCTACCTTGTTGGGCCTACATCCAGGACCAACAGTGACTGAAAAGTCACCTCCAATCAGGATGGGGCCTGAGCAGAACTTTGCTGAGATGCTATTAAAGGACTGCTTAACAAAAATGGATAAAAATGGATCCTGTTTTGAATCTGCTAAGAGAGAAGGAACAAAGCTGTGTAAGAGTTTAAAAGCTTGCCCCTAGCTTATAGATGAAGCTAGAAGAGAGCTTAAAGCTTGGGTTAGACTAAGATAAACTAAGCAAAGGACCAAACAATGGCTGCCTAAGAATGGGTACCCACCATACCAGAACAAGCCATGGTATAATGGACATACACAATCTCAAACACCACCAAACCAACACCTTTCATCACCATTTTATCAAGTTTTTATGAAATTTTAAGATTTGAGAAAAACTTGAAAAGAAAACAGAAACTTGGAAACTTGATAAACTTTGCTGAAAATTAAAACCAAACTTGAACAATGATAACTTAAATCAACTGAAATGTAAGATGGAAATCGTTTTCATCACCAACACTTAACTTAATTTCTCAATAGAATAGAAAGATTTACAAGGTTGTGAAAAAGGAAAACAAGAACAAGAACAATGCTGAGGTCCTAATGGCTTTATATATAGAGCCTACAAGAACTAAAATGCTGAAAGAAAACCCTAAAAACTATGCTTGATTTGCCAGAAATGCCCCTTGAATAATTTGAATTTTTGAAGGTCCATGTGATGATCTTGGCAGTTTGTGAAGGTGCCAGTGATGCAAGAGTGATCCAAGGGTTCCCAATAATGCGTAGAAACAAAGCAAAGATGTGGTTCGTTGATCCTCTGGCTCAGTTTGTTTACGAGTGAATAGTGGGGCAGGGGAGGGTGGTAAAAGCATGTGAGGTGATGGTGATGGGGGTTTTAGGGTGGGTTTAGGATTAGTTACCCCTCAATCAATGATTTGGAAACATTTAGCCAAAAACCCTTTCTTTTGATTAGTGTTCATCCTGGGATTAGCTAGGGTTTATGTGGGTGATTAGCAGGGTTTTAATCCATTTTGGGGAAAGATTAATTATAAAAACGTGTTTTGGTGGGAAGAGTTTAAGTAATTAATTAAACCGTGAGTGGAGAGTGACTGGGATGGGCTTGGTGATGTGGTGTTGTGTGATTGGTTGGTTGGGATGAAGTGGAAGGATGATTGGCTGAGATTGGTTTGGGTGTTTGACTGAAATGGCCCCCCAATGTTCTTCTTCTTTTCACTTTGCAATAAACAGCAACAAACTCTTTTTCCTTTGTAAACATCTTTGACAACTTGTCACTTTTGGCACAAATATTTTATAAACTTGAAACAAGGACTTAAAATGCATAACTTGCACTCTTCAAGGACTGTTAGTGACATGTCTTCATACTTCAAGGTGTTGACTTGTTTGTTGACTTCTTGGAGGACCAATATTGGCAATTTAGTTTTGTTGAAGGACTAAATTTGCCAATTCTTCAAAGTTAAGGGTCCTTTTTGTAATTTTGACAAACTTTAGGGACCAAACTTGTAATTATGAAGATACAAGGGTATAAAGTGTCAGTTCTTCCATATTGGAGGACCCTTCTTCATAATTCTTCAATTCTTCAAGGACTTTCTTTGGAAAATTCTTCATTAGGGCTTGGTTCATCGTGCGGCTTCGTTTCCCGTGTTCGTTTTTGACTGATTCTTGTGATCTTTTGTCATTTTCTCAATATCCGTACCTAAAATACACAAGCAACAAACACAAGCATATATTTGGGTATTTTGATGATATTTAATGCATTTTAAGCCCAATTTGGAAGATGAGACTATGTATAAAAGCAGTCTCATCACTACCCCATACTAAACCATTGTCGTGCCCTCACGCAATGCTAGAATAAAGTATCATAGCACCTCCAAAATTCATTTTATTCACTTTATTGAAATGATAAACTAGCTACACTACTACTATTGCTACTACTTGTGTTTAAGATATAATGTATGATTTTCATCGCACAATGGGACGTTTAGGTTCATAGAATAAGAACACGTGAATGCTTCGTTAGAAATAATTTCATCGTCCTCGATTTTCACTTCAAATCCATGCCAAGCGTGCAACGAGATCATTGTCATTATAAGTTAGTAATGCTAACACTACTCATATGCCCTAATCACGTACTTATCCTCCCATTATTCCCACGTTGTATCTCTTATATTTTATTATGTCTTGAATGTTTCACGAGGATACATTGTTGACTTATGCGATAATAGAGATTTAGGTCTAAAAATAGAGTCCTAACGGTGTAACTAAGACCATCAAATCAATAACCCCTCCTAATAGACAACGATGTTAAAAAATTAAGTTGACAAGAAGGATCGATAAACACGGTTTTATAACGGTTTTGAACATGAGACTTATTACCAAGACTTTTATACGCCCCCTAACGGAAGGGCGTTATTATCTTTGGTTTACCTCCATCTTTTATTCAACTTCGCCATGAAGCTTTTATTATGACTTCGGTCTTGCCTTGCCTTTTATTATCCGCCTCATCGGTGGTTTTATTAGCCAAAGACGTATATCCTCACGCTAAAGCGAATTTTGGATCTTTAAAGCTTCGAAGATTAAGGCTTGATTCACTTTCAATTTTGCATAGATTTTTCGGCCTTGTGGGGCTTCAAATTGTTTGCTAGATTTAGGTGAGCACTTGAAATCTTATTATTGGGTGAAGCTTTTGATTATTGGGGTGCCAATACTTCTAAACCGTGACGCTGGCGATACCTTAATGTCTTCCCAATTTAATTACACGGAAGCTACTAGAAAAGACTAGAAACCCAACAATCCCAACTAAACCACTAAGTCAATATTTATTAAGCAAAAAATATTTACATGCGAAGGGAGAATAAGCAAACAACGAGAACACATGAGTTTTTGAAAGAATACGAGTACTCTACGTTTAGCATAGTAACTTATAATTAACTCTATCCTTTCTCGTCCTCATTTAAGAGACTTAGCCTAATGTGTAGTTAAGGAACCAAAGCTAAGTGCTCAACACGCACGGTCGAGTCAAAAATTACTCTTATTCTCGCCATCAGAAAACCTACATTCGTGTCTTCAAACACTTATAAAATATGAGAAAAATTTTAAAATTTGGCCATTTTTAGCCTTATTTTGCAACAAAACGATAATCAAAAAGATAAACTTTGGAAAGCGTGAAGGTTTGGCAAGGGAAGTATCTATTCACCCCCCCCCCCCCCATACTAAAGTTAAACATTGTCCTCAATGTTTCGAGTCTAGGGGTGCAAACACCCCCATACTAGAGACGTAGTCGAATGCCTAATCTAGCATGGAAAGGGTGTAACCATTAAATTAATAGCCGTTTATGAAGTGTGCTAAAAACCTAAGGTTAGAACATCAAAGGATATATCATGGATATTGAGAAATGTCTTCAAAGCAATCAAGCGAGTGCTCCCATAAAACGAACACGAGAGGCTCCAATCGTGAAGATCATGATCATCTAAAGTTCACAATTCACAAACAACCACGGAACAAGGGTTGGAAGGGCACAAATCCACACATGTAAGCTACATTAGAAAGCGATAATATGTACATAGGATAAGCATGGGACTCCCCCACGAGGCACCTCGTTTTTGATTACCGAGTCATGAGCTCGACTCGATCCCCTCAATACTAATTATCATTGGGGAAGGTGACTTGGTCGAGGTAGTTCAAGGATGGAACTTCCCCGCCAAAGTAGTGCTTCAACGTATGTCCGTTCACCTTGAAGTTAGGACCATCATCTTGAGCTAGCTCGATGGTCCCATACGTAAACACTTGAGTCACGGTGAATGGACCGGACCAACGGGATTTCAACTTACCGGAAAAGATTTTTAATCTTGAATTAAAAAGCAAAACTTGATCCCCAATGTTAAAAACCCGGTTTTTAATTTTAGAATCATGCAACTTTTTAGTTTTTTCTTTGTAAATCAATGAATTTTCATAAGCAATATCCCTTAATTCATCCAATTCATTCAATTGCATTTTCCGATGTTTTCCCGCGGTCTCCATATCATCATTACAATGCTTTAGGGCCCAATAAGCCTTGTGTTCTAACTCGATAGGAAAATGACAATTCTTTCCATACACAAGCTTATAGGGAGTGCACCCAATGGGCGTCTTATGAGCGGTCCTAAAGGCCCATAAAGCATCGTCCAACTTATCCGACCAAGTTTGTCGGTTTTCCCCTACGGATCTCTCCAAGATCCTCTTCAAAGCTCGGTTTGAAACCTCGACTTGCCCACTCGTTTGTGGGTGATAAGCCGTAGAAAGCCGATGTGTAACCCCATATTTCCTTAGAACCCTTTCAAATTGGTCGTTACAAAAATGGGTTCCACGATCGCTTATGATAGCACGAGGGGTTCCAAACCGAGAAAACAATTGCTTCAAAAACTTGACTACCACACGAGCATCATTGGTGGGCAAGGCCTTGGCCTCCACCCACTTAGAAAGGTAGTCAACCACAACGAGAATGTACTTATTACCACGAGATGATGGGAACGGCCCCATAAAGTCTATACCCCAAACGTCAAAGATCTCACACTTGGATGATATTTTGTGGCATTTCATCTTTTTGTAAGGCTTTTCCTTGTCGTTGGCATGCATCACAAGACTTCACAAGATCTTGTGCATCTCGGTAAATAGTAGGCCAAAAGAAGCCGGCATCAAACACCTTTTTAGCCGCGAGATTAGCACCGTGGTGACCACCCGTGGGTCCCTCATGGCAAGCTCTAAGGATGTTAGAAGCTTCGTTGCCAAATACACAACGTCGGATGATTTGATCCGCACAAGTTCGAAACAAGTAAGGGTCGTTCCAAAAATAGAACTTGACGTCACGAAAGAATTTTCATTTTTCTTGAGTCGTCATACCCTTAATGATGAAGTTACCCGCATGGTAATTTGCAAAATCCGCAAACCATGGGGTAGAAGAATCAAGCTTAGAATTCACTACACCAAGTGTCTCGAGCGGAAATATTTCGGTGATTTCCTTGGGCTCGTAAACACTTTGGTGAGGATCTTCCAAACGAGAAAGATGATCGGCCGCTAGATTCTCGGCTCCTTTCTTGTCAACAATGGTGTGATCAAATTATTGAAGGAGGAGAATCCAACGAAGTAATCTAGGCTTAGCATCTTGCTTTTCCATGAGATACTTGATAGCCGAATGGTCCGTATACACTATGCATTTAGCTAAGACGAGGTAAGGTCGGAACTTCTCAAATGCATACACCACGGCAAGGAACTCCTTTTCCGTTGTAGTGTATTTTAGTTGAGCCTCAATCATCGTCTTGCTAGCATAGTGAATAGGCAAGAATTGCTTATCATAACGTTGCCCTAAAACGGCCCCAATAGCGTAATCACTAGCATCACACATAAGCTCAAAGGGGAGGTTCCAATTGGGAGCAACAAGAATGGGAGCTTCGGTAAGTTTCCTCTTAAGGATTTCAAAGGCTCGTACACAATCTTCGTCAAAGACAAAACGTGCCTCTTTTTCAAGAAGATGTGTAATAGGTCGAGAAATCTTTGAAAAATCCTTGATGAATCGACGATAAAAGCCCGCGTGGCCTAGGAAACTCCTAACTCCCTTAACGGTTTTGGGATGAGGTAATTTGGCGATGACGTCTACCTTAGCTTGATCTACCTCAATCACCGCTTTCGAGACCTTGTGCCCTAAGACGATTCCACTCCTAACCATAAAATGACATTTTTCCCAATTGACCACAAGGTTGGTTTCCTCACAACGTTTTAACATTCTCTCTAGGTTCGACAAACACGAAGTGAAAGAATCACCAAACACGAAAAAGTCATCCATGAAGACTTCCATCGTCTTCTCGATCATATCATGAAAAATAGCCATCATGCACCTTTGAAAGGTTCCCGGTGCATTACAAAGTCCGAATGGCATTCTACGATAGGCAAACGTTCCATATGGACACGTAAACGTAGTTTTTTCTTGATCACGAGGATCGATGGGAATTTGGAAGTAACCGGAAAAACCATCTAGAAAGCAATAGAAATCGTTTCCCGCAAGACGCTCCAATATTTGGTCCATGAAGGGCAAGGGAAAATGGTCTTTTCGAGTGGCTTCATTCAACTTTCGATAGTGAATGCACACTCTCCATCCGGTCACGAGTCTAGTGGGAATCAACTCGTTGGCATCGTTTGGCACAACGGTCATCCCTCCCTTATTAGGGACACAATGAATAGGACTCACCCAAGGGCTATCGGAAATAGGGTAAATCATTCCCGCGTCAAGGAGTTTAAGGACCTCCTTTTTGATGACGTCGTGAATTTTGGGGTTCACCCTCCTTTGAATTTGGATTGTGGGCTTGAAATCCTCCTCCATTAATATTTTGTGGGTACAAAACTTGGGATCGATTCCCTTAATGTCGGATAACTTCCACGCAATCGCCCCTTTGTGATCCTTTAGAACATCGACAAGTGCGATTTTTTCATCATTCGAAAGATCCTTCGCAATAATAACCGGCAACTTGTCGCCCTCCTCCAAATAGACATATTCGAGGTGAGGAGGTAAATCTTTCAACTCCAGGATAGGTGGTTCCTCAAGTGAAGATTTGGGCTCGATACTCATAACCTCCTCGGGTGGAGGAAATGGGAAATCGTTAAGAAAATCCTTGATAATCGAGAAGTCCTCATCGTTGTCGAGGTCTTCGTCACAAGTACGTGGAACATTGCATTCTTCCAACGTAAAACCACCACCTTCGAAAGGAGTGAAGGTTAGTGTCGAATTATCAAGAATTGGATCTAACATAGTGGGATTGCCACTAGTTTCTTCATCACCAAACCTTAAAACTTCTTGTGAAAATTCCTCGCAAACCACGTCGATCATATCAACGAGGTTAATGGTAGCAACGGAATAAACATGAGAAAGTTGAGAATTTTGAGTTGCGTTTATAACAAGTTCCTCGTCGTTGAAACGTAAGATGATCTTTCTAGCATGCACATCAATTAAAGCCATAGACGTATCTAAAAACGAACGACCTAAAATAAGAGGAACTTGAGGATCCGTGGGAATATCGACAACGATAAAGTCTACGGGATAGTAGAACTTCCCCACTTTCACAAAAACGTCTTCCGCCAATCCACATGCACCAATAGTGGAATGGTCGGCCAATTCGATAGACATTAGTGAAGGAGTAAGATTAGGAAGATTGAGCGACTTGAAGATTGCAAGTGGCATCAAGTTAATGCTAGCACCAAGATCGGCCAAGGCATAGCATTCTTCCATATCTTGAATTGCACAAGGGATCAAAAATTTACCGGGATCACCGACTTTTTGAGGTATGCGATTAAGATAAACCGACGAACAACTAGACAATTGGTGCAATTTCTCCTTGTTGTTCAACATACTCTTAAAGTTAGCGGCAAATCGAGGCATCATGACCAAAGCATCGGCGAAACTCACATTAAGGTGCAACTCACGAAACATTTTCATAAAAAGCTCAAATTGATAGTTATCGCGCTCTTGTCGTTTCTCCTTCCTAAGTCTCGATGGGTAAGGCAAGGGTGGTGTGGGTTGGGGCATAGGCATAGCCTTTGGAATCTCGGGTTCCAATGTTGGTAAAGGGTCGACCGTAGGTGTGGCATGAGCGGTACTTTGTGGGCTTGAGATATGCCCCTTTTCGACCACCACCTCGGGTTCTTCCTCAATTTCCTCCACCGTTGGAGTAATTGGTTGAGGAGTCGGTTCTTTAAGTGTCTTACCACTTCGCGTGGTAATCACTTTCATCTCTCCCTTCGGGTTTGATACGGTGTTACTAGGCAAACTTCCCGAAGTAGAGGCTTTGTTTCCCATGACGGCTTCTAAAATGGCATTAAGCTTAGCATCTTGACTATTAAACTTAAGATCTTGACTAGCGGCTTTTTGGTCAATTCTTTGTTCAAGCCTAGCATGACTTTGTTCAATTTTATATTTTTGACCTCTAATTTGATTAGCAAAATCATTTTTCAACTCATTTCTCATGTTAAGATTTTCCTTCACAAAATTAGCCAACTCCTTGGTGTTTTTAGCCGTGTCCCTAGCTTGACTAACCAATTGCTCTTGAATGTTTTCCAAAATCTTATCATTTGCCGTAGCGTAATTCAAAAAGTCCATTGGAAGTTCTTTAGTGTAAACATTTTGAAGACCTTGACTCGTGTTTTGAAAATTACGGTTTTGGTTTTGATTTTGCAATTGGCTACTACTTCCTTGATTCCCATAGTTGTTATTACCCTTGAAATTGTTCCTTTGATTGCTTTGGTAACCAACTTGATTGTTTCGATAATTGTTAGCATTTTGATTTTGTAGAAAACCCGGTGGAGTCAATTGATTAGTGCGAGGAACTTGACCCTTTTGGTTATAAGTTCCCGCGGCCGCGAAGGCACTCGAAGTGTTACCACCGTTGGTAATGCACTCGGAATAATCGTGAGCTCCACCACAATACATACAAGAAACCTCAACCGCTTTAGCCATAGCGGGAGTGGGTTGTTCACCAACTTTAAACTCAATTAACAATCCCTTAAGCTTATCAAAAATCTTGTTCTCCTAATTAGCCTCGATTTGGCAAGCATCAACGGTGTGTGACAATGAAGGCGAAGGCGAAGACGAAGTCTTATGAACACTGGACGTGCTACGAGGACTATAGACCTTAGACCTATTCTCAATGATTAACAATGCTTCCTCGACCGTCTTACACAAAAAATTACCACCCGCGGCGACATTAAGATAATCACGCTCATGATCGTTCAAGCCATTGTAAAACGTGTCAATTTGATGCAAGTCGGAAAAACCATGATGAGGACATTCGTGCAACATTTCCTTAAATCTATTCCAAGCCGTTGAAAAACTCTCATTATACTCTTGCGAAAACTTTGAAATCTCGTTTTTCAAGTGCGTAGTCTTAGAGGGCGGAAAAAATTGGTTCACGAATTTTGAAACGAGATCCTTCCACGTCAATATAGAATTGGGTGGCTCTTTCTCTAACCAAATTTTTGCGGGCCCCGCTAAGGAATACGGAAAAAGCATCATCTTAATCGAGTCGTTAGAGACGTCCTTAAACTTGCAAGTGGCGGTGAGACGATTAAATTGGCGAATGTGGTTATGAGGGTTGTCCTTTTCGTCACCTCGAAACTTGTTATTTTGAATCATGGACAACAAACCCGTCTTAACCTCAAAATTCTCCGCAAGGACAGCGGGAATCACAATCGCTTCTCCATAACCCTCGGTGGGTGCTTGAAGCAACTCCATCATAGTTCGATTAGCCATGGGTGCTTCTTTCACTACAATGGGTTCGTCAATAGGAGACTCCTCACTAGAAGGAGTGGTGGATTTGTTTCTTCGTTTACGAGCACGTCTTGCTTTGGAGCGAGTTTGCATAAACGTCACGTACAACGAGAAGGTGAGAAAAGAAGATTCTTTTTGGTGTTTTTACTTTTTCAATTTTTTTGTGGTTTTTGATTGTTTTTACTTTTTTTGGATTTTTGGAATGTATTAGGTAGACACAAATCTACAAATCTCCTCCTTAATCAAATCTCTCGATTAAAGAAGCCTCAAGGAATGAAAACGATCACGTGAAGTGAACGCCTTCGATGACTTTAGAACGATGGTGGAACACCAAATCGTTCGAGAGGGTTTAATCAATAGAAACCAAGAAAATATATATGGTATGTAATAATACTTTAGGCGGCAAAACCCTCGATTAGCTCTCAAAATCAAAATACGCACAAGCAAGCGGAGGAAACGAGGCAGCGCGAAGCACTTAAGAGCCTTTTTCCTTTAGGTCGTGAAATACAACCGCCTTATACCCACCATATAGTTTGTATTTTTCAAAATCGAGCTTCACGAAAGTATTTATCTATTTTTGCCTTTTTCTTTGGTTTGAGGTTCGAATACAATGATTGGGTAATGACCTCCCAAGTCAAGGTTGTGATTTCTCACGTATTTGGAGTACTTGTAAATTTATTGTTCTACGTATACAATATAGTAATAGTATTCACAAAAAACGAAAAACCGATAATACGTATTAGTAGAGTGCTACTAATACAAATACTAATTATGGCTATATATAAAAACAACAATTGTTCAACCAAAACACAACACGCCTCCCCGGCAGCGGCGCCAAAATGATTGTAGTGTTTTTGTACCCTTTAGGAAAAGGATGACAAAAGTGGCAAGTATTAAGTGTCGGTTTAGGAAAACCGAGCACTAATGACCAAATAAGTCCAAGTTCGTTTCCCAAGGAGGCAAGTGCGTTGTGTATTGAATTGATTAATGATTTGTGATTATATGATTGAGAAAGAAAGAAAGAAATGGGATTAGAAGAGAAAGACGGTTACGAAGACGAATTAAACTAAGACGAAGAAGGCGATCACGTAAAACCGTAAATAGTGCAAAAATTAAAATTTTAACCTAAAAATCCCTAAAAATTACTAAAAATCCACAATAATATTCTAAGAGTTTACAAAAAATCCAAACTTGTTAAAACCTTTTAATTAATTAGATAATGACTTTTTAATGCTAATTAAAGCCCTGAAAATCACAATTAATTATTAAAAAGCCCTAATCAAGATTTTAAAGTTTGTAAACCTCAAAAATAACCTAATTAAGCTAAAAACTATTTTTTTAAATTTCAAAACCAAATAAAACTATTTTTAAACACTTAAAAACTATTAAAATCAATTAAACTTAAATTAATTCTAGAAAATAATTGAAAAGCCCTAAAAATATTTGGAAAGTTACAAAATTCCTAATTAAGTGACTACAATCTAGGAAAAATGTAAAAAATCAAAAAATCAAACTTTCAATTTTTAATAATAAAATAATATTAAAATATTCAAAAAAAATTCAAAGTTCATAAAAAAAATTCTAAAAAATTGCCAAAAATCTAGAATAATGTAACTAAAACAAAAATGCAATCAAAATTTTCTGAAACCTATTTAATAATTTTATATTAAATTTTAAAGTTGGTTAAAAACCCTAAAATCCTATAAAATAAAAAATAAGTTAAATTGAAAACTTAAATAGCTGTAAACCTCAAAAATACGATTAAAAACCTAAAAACATTTTTTTCAGATTTTTAAAATACCTTTTTCTATTTTTAAATTACTTTCTAAAATTAAAACTTAAAATATTCCTAGAAAATTAATTAAATACGTGAAAAATAATCTTTTCAAACCAAAAAGTCTTAAAACTACATAAAAACAAAAGAAAAATGATAACTTGTGAAAACCCTAAGTAAATAAGCAGGAATAAGCTTTTAAATAAGCTGTTAGCTAAATAAGCTACAAAACAGACACTACTTATAAGAATAATGGGTGAGAAGGATAACAGAGAAAAGCACTTGGATCACTGGTTAACACGTATAGTCCTCCAACGAGGGGTCCCGTGTTCGAGTCCAGGCCAAGGATCTTTTTGGAAAACTTTTTTTTTTAAACTTTAAAACTCAATACCAGTTACTTAAATTACTCTAAAACACTAATTTGATACAATTCAAGCTAAGAATCAACCCTAGAAAATCCAAAACGTGCTCAGGTAGTACTTGTTTCTGATGAACACAAGGGTAATATATTCACTTGTGCAGATTAGACAAGAGGAGCTTGTCCTTGATTTCTGATGATGTTTTTGATGGACAAATGGCACCCCCACACCAACTGGGTTGTGGGGAGTCAGTAACAACACAAAAAACAAACAAGTTCTCACACAAATCAAGCACAACTTGCAATGAAGTTTCTGATAAAGCTAAATGGAGGTCTGATATGATTTGCTGGTTTACTTGGCACACAAATGAATTTCAAACTCAAAAAGCTTGCACACAATCTAACCAACTGGCTTATAAGCAATACACAATCCTACAATAACCAATTATCCAACAACTTGCAAGATTTGGAGGCTCAAATTTCACAATATCATGCACAAGAAAGACTTTCTGATTTTTAGTTGTTTTTCAAAATTTTAAGCATGCAATTGTTTTAAACTTCACCCAATAGAAGCCCAAACTAACATACACCTTAATAACTACCTAGTGAGTAAAATTAGACTGATTTCAACACAAAAAATCCCCAAAGAGTACAGTTGACATGCAAATCCAAACACTCCTTAATAATTTCAGTAACCACTTTTTCAAACCAAATCTAAGTAAATCCAATTCAAACTGAATATCCACACCTCTAACATGCATAATAACCTAATTTGAGCAAAATCAAACACTTAAACTAACACTTGAACAAATATCATTCAAATTCACCAAATCTCATATCATATCACTTAAATCACATAATCTTGAAAACTGAAACTAAGAGCAAGAATGCTACCTTGTTGGGCCTACATCCAGGCCCAACAGTGACTGAAAAGTCACCTCCAATTAGGCTGGGGCCTGAGCAGAACTTTGCTGAGATGCTATTAAAGGACTGCTTAACAAAAATGGATAAAAATGGATCCTATTTTGAATCTGCTAAGAGAGAAGGAACAAAGCTGTGTAAGAGTTTAAAAGCTTGCCCCTAGCTTTTAGATGAAGCTAGAAGAGAGCTTAAAGCTTGGGTTAGACTAAGATAAACTAAGCAAAGGACCAAACAATGGCTGCCTAAAAATGGGTACCCACCATACCAGAACAAGCCATGGTATAATGGACATACACAATCTCAAACACCACCAAACCAACACCTTTCATCACCATTTTATCAGGTTTTTATGAAATTTTAAGATTTGAGAAAAACTTGAAAAGAAAACAGAAACTTGGAAACTTGATAAACTTTGCTGAAAATTAAAACCAAACTTGAACAATGATAACTTAAATCAACTGAAATGTAAGATGGAACTCGTTTTCATCACCAACACTTAACTTAATTTCTCATTCAGAATAGAAAGATTTACAAGGTTGTGAAAAAGGAAAACAAGAACAAGAACAATGCTGAGGTCCTAATGGCTTTATATATAGAGCCTACAAGAACTAAAATGCTGAAAGAAAACCCTAAAAACTATGCTTGATTTGCCAGAAATGCCCCTTGAATAATTTGAATTTTTGAAGGTCCATGTGATGATCTTGGCAGTTTGTGAAGGTGCCAGTGATGCAAGAGTGATCCAAGGGTTCCCAATAATGCGTAGAAACAAAGCAAAGATGTGGTTCGTTGATCCTCTGGCTCAGTTTGTTTGCGAGTGAATAGTGGGGCAGGGGAGGGTGGTAAAAGCATGTGAGGTGATGGTGATGGGGGTTTAAGGGTGGTTTTAGAATTAGTTACCCCTCAATCAATGATCTGGAAACATTTAGCCAAAAACCCTTTGTTTTGATTAGTGTTCATCCTGGGATTAGCTAGGGTTTATGTGGGTGATTAGCAGGGTTTTAATCCATTTTGGGGAAAGATTAATTTAAAAACGTGTTTTGGTGGGAAGAGTTTAAGTAATTAATTAAACCGTGAGTGGAGAGTGACTGGGATGGGCTTGGTGATGTGGTGTTGTGTGATTGGTTGGTTGGGATGAAGTGGAAGGATGATTGGCTGAGAGTGGTTTGGGTGTTTGACTAAAATGGCCCCCCAATGTTCTTCTTCTTTTCACTTTGCAATAAACAACAACAAACTCTTTTTCCTTTGTAAACATCTTTGACAACTTGTCACTTTTGGCACAAATATTTTATAAACTTGAAACAAGGACTTAAAATGCATAACTTGCATTCTTCAAGGACTATTAGTGACATGTCTTCATACTTCAAGGTGTTGACTTGTTTGTTGACTTCTTGGAGGACCAATATTGGCAATTTAGTTTTGTTGAGGGACTAAATTTTCCAATTCTTCAAAGTTAAGGGTCCTTTTTGTAATTTTGACAAACTTTAGGGACCAAACTTGTAATTGTGAAGATACAAGGGTATAAAGTGTCAATTCTTCCATATTGGAGGACCCTTCTTCATAATTCTTCAATTCTTCAAGGACTTTCTTTGGAAAATTCTTCATTAGGGCTTGGTTCATCGTGCGGCTTCGTTTCCCGTGTTCGTTTTTGACTGATTCTTGTGATCTTTTGTCATTTTCTCAATATCCGTACCTAAAATACACAAGCAACAAACACAAGCATATATTTGGGTATTTTGATGATATTTAATGCATTTTAAGCCCAATTTGGAAGATGAGACTATGTATAAAAGCAGTCTTATCAGTGTTCCACCAACGTTCTAAAGTCATCGAAGGCGTTCACTTCACGTGATCGTTTCCATTCCTTGAGGCTTCTTTAATCAAGATATTTGATTAAGGAGGAGATTTGTAGATTTTTGTCTACTTAATACAATCACAAAAATCCAAAAAAGTAAAAACAATCAAAAACAACAAAAAAATTGGAAAAATTAAAAACACCAAAAAGAATCTTCTTTGCTCATCCCCAAACCCTAGGAGAATGTGTGGGAAAACAAAGGGATCCTAAGGACATGAATGGGATTGGGATGAAAGACTACTCTGTGGTTCCACCACCAGCTGGTGACTTCTATGGTGTCCAACAAAAGGACCTATCTTGGACTGGTTTGCCAGAACTCCAAGAGGAGGAATTCATTCCCCCACCAAGAGTTGTCACCCCAGTTGAAGAGTATCATCAAAAGTTGACTGACCTGAATGAATGGAAGAAAGCTAACCCTACATTATTTGTTAAGGGTAGCTTGCTATGTGAAAGTCCTAATGAGTCAACTCCCATTAAAGTTACAAATCCAATCACTGGTAAAGCTGTTGACCTAGGCTCAAACACTGTTAGAAAACCTAGCATTAAGTATGCAGAGATGTATAGGAATACTAGGTCACCCAAGAGCCAAGTTAGTAATAATGGAACATGCTTCTTCTCTTATAGACCTAGGGTTGTGTCTAGAAAAGCTTGTTACACTTGTGGTAGCTTTTCACACTTGGCATATAAGTGTGTCAACGCTCCCAAGGTCAGCGCTGACAGGAACAAATTAAGCGCTGACAGGAACAAAGTCAACGTTGTTAGGAAGTCAGACGTTGTCAGACCCAAACCTTGTGTGGAGCAAAGTCTACAAGTTGTTAGACCTGGCCCATTCTTTACTAGAGGGTCTAACATTCATGGACAAAGACCATTTCAAAAGACAAATACTTGGTCTAATAGGCAATGGGTTTCTGTAGCAAACCCTAGGTTCAACGCTGACAAGGGAAACTTCAGCGTTGACAAGACCAATTCCAACGCTGACAGAAACGTGTCCAGACCTAAATATTTTCAACCATAGGGTAAGGGGTCTAAAGCTTCTTCAAGCTTAACAATGAGACCCAACAAAGATCAAATCCCTAATGATAATGGGATTTCAATGACCTGCAACAGATTCAATTACATTTCAAAGGTCATTACAAAACCTATTGGGGTTAACTGGGTATTTCATCCTAAGAAGGATGAAAATGGGGTTGTTATGAGAACTAAGTCTGTTCTTATTGAACGACCAGATGAATCCAAGTCTTCTAAGGCTTGGGTTCCCAAAGAAAACTAATTTGTTTTCTTTATGTGTAGGGCATCCAAAAACAGGTCAATGATTATGGATATTGGGACAGTGGATGCTCAAGGCACATGACAGGGAAGGAAGACTATCTAACGAACTTCACTCCCATAAAGGATGGTGATAAGGTCTACTTTGGAGGCGGATATGGTACTATCACAGGCAAAGGAACCCTTCTCACCAAGAATTTGTGTTTTGAGAACGTATTCCTGGTAAAAGAACTTGATTACAATCTGTTTAGTGTATCACAAGTTTGTGATAACAAAAATAAAGTTCTGTTTACTGATACTGAATGTTTGGTGTTAAGCAAGGATTATAAGATCCCTGATGAGAAATATATTGAATATAGAACACCTAGGCATAGAGACATATATAATGTGAATCTGAATGGGATTAGAATGAATATCAATATGTCTTGTTTTTATGCTAAAGCTTCAGTAGATGAGAGTAATTTATGGCACATGAGACTAGGGCACATAAATTTTAAGAATATAAATAGGCTTGTGAGACTGGGCTTGGTTGATGGTTTGCCAGAAAAGGCCTTCCACAATGACCACTCTTGTGTTGCATGTCTTAAAGGCAAGCAACACAAGGTCTCATTCAAGTCCAAACAGGTGCATTCTAGTTCTAGACCTCTTCATTTGCTTCACATGGACCTCTTTGGTCCAACCAATATAGAAAGTTTGAATGGTAAGTCATATTTCTTTGTTATCACAGATGACTTTTCTAGGTTTACTTGGACATTCTTTCTAGCTATGAAGAGTGACACAGCTGATATTCTAATTGATTTTATCACTCAAATTGAGAAGAAGTCTGGCAATGAAGTTACAATGCTTAGGAGTGATAATGGTGGTGAATTTAGGAATAAAAAGCTAGATGATTTCTGTGCCAGGAAAGGAATTACTAGACAATTTAGTGTTGCCAGAACCCCACAGCAAAATGGGGTTGCTGAGAGGAAAAATAGAACCCTAATTGAAGCAGCCCGAACAATGTTGGCTGATGCTCATTTCCCTATAGCCTTTTGGGCTGAGGCTGTTAATACAGCTTGTTATGTTCAAAATAGAGCATTGGTTAACAAAGATCAGAACAAAACACCTTATGAGTTACTTTGGGGTAGAAAACCTAATATTGGTTTTCTCAGACCTTTTGGTTATCATGTAGTAGTTTTAGATACTAGTGATGCCTTAGGGAAATTTAGTGCAAAAGGTGATGAAGGCTACTTCATGGGGTATTCAGTGCAGAGCAAGGGATATAGGGTTTATCTTAAAGAGGAAAAACGTATACTTGAAAGAGTACATGTTAGGTTTTTAGAAAATAAACCTAGTAATCCTGAAAGTGGTCCTAATTGGTTGTTTGACTTGGAACCTTTATCTAGAACTTTAAATTATATGCCTGTCACTAATCCAGACATTGTGAAGGTAACTTCAAATGTTGTGGAAGAACAAGTTGTTGATGTTTCAGGTACACAAGTTCATGAGAAGGTTGGATCACAAGTAGAGAAGTCATCTCCTATCCAAGAATATGTTACAATTCCCATTTGGACAAATGCTTTTGCTGCTGCTGTTGCTGGTAAAGATAATGGTGGTCTCCAAGTACCACCAGATACAAACATGCATAGTCCTTCAGGCGCTGACAAAGGCAAATCTAGCGCTGACAAGACCAATTCAGACGTTGACAACAACAGTTCAAGCGCTGTTAGCCCAAGCGCTGACAAACAAAGTTCAGGCATTGACAACACTTCTGCACATCTTTTCTCTTCCATTTTTGAACAAGGTGAACCTTCCAATATATATGAAGAGGTTCATCCTCATGTTGATGAAAGAGAGTCTGATGACGAAGATATTGGCAACATGGAGAATGAGGTTGAGGACACTAGACTTCTTGAAGGAGGAGTTCTCACTTCCACTATGAAGAATCACCCCACTTCTCAAATCATTGGTGATATTATGACTCCAGTTCAGACTAGAAGATCTCATCAAGGTCTTGGTGGGTTTATTGCCAATATACACAAGAAGGTTGATACCCCTCTTGTGCAAGCATGTTTGTTTGCCTATTTTCTGTCACAACAGGAACCCAAGAAAATATTTGATGCTCTCAAAGAACCAAGTTGGGTGGAAGCAATGCAGGATGAGCTTCACCAATTTGCAATTCAGGATGTTTGGGAGCTGGTTGATTGTCCCAGATATGTCAGACCTATAGGGACAAGATGGGTTCTAAGAAACAAGAGAGATGAAAGAGGTATTGTGGTCAGAAACAAGGCAAGGTTAGTGGCTCAGGGATATACACAAGAGGAGGGGATAGACTATGAGGAAGTCTTTGCACCAGTTGCAAGGATTGAAGCTATTAGGATCTTTTTGGCCTATGCATCCTGCATGGGCTTCACTGTCTATCAAATGGATGTCAAGAGTGCCTTCCTCTATGGTACAATTGTTGAGGAGGTATATGTGATGCAACCTCCTGGTTTTGAGGATCCAAAGAATCCAGACAAGGTGTATAGAGTCAAAAAGGCTATGTATGGACTTCATCAGGCCCCTAGAGCATGGTATGGTACTTTGTCTACATACTTAGTGGACAATGGATTCAAGAGGGGCACCATAGATCAGATACTATTTACAAAGAAGAAAGTCAAGGATGTGTTGCTTGTCCAGGTCTATGTTGATGACATCATTTTTGGGTCTACTGATCCAAAGATGAGTGAGGATTTCTCCAAGCTTATGACAGACAAATTCAAGATGAGTGCTATGAGGGAGATGAACTTCTTTCTTGGTTTACAAGTTCAGCAGAAAGAAGATGGTATCTTCATTTCCCAGGATAAATATGTGGCTGAGATCTTGAAGAAGTTTGGCTTTTCTCCAAATGAAAAGAGGGCTACTACTCCTATGGATAGAGAACACCCTTGGGGAAAGATTGGAGATGGGAAAAATGTTGATGTCAGGCACTATAGATCCATGATTGGATCCTTGATGTATCTTACAGCCTCCAGACCTGACATCATGTTTGCTGTGTGTGCTTGTGCACGCCATCAAGTGATTCCCAAAGAATGTCACCTTTATGCTGTAAAGAGGATCTTTAGGTACCTGAGATGCTATCCTAGTCTTGGTTTGTGGTACCCAAAGGATTCACCACTGGAGCTGATTGCATATTCAGATAGTGACTATAGAGGTGATAAATTTGATAGGAAATCCACAACTGGTGGATGTCAGTTTCTTGGGAGCAGGTTGATATCTTGGCAATGCAAGAAACAAACAGTGGTGGCTAATTCTACAACTGAAGCTGAGTATGTGGCTGCAGCTGCTTGTTGTGGCCAAGTTTTGTGGATTCAGAACCGGTTGTTGGACTATGGGTATAAATTCATGCATACTAAGATATTTGTTGACAATAACAGCACTTTATGCATCATTAAGAATCTGTATATCATTCTAAAACTAAACACATAGAAATTAGACACCATTTTATAAGAGATTGTTTTGAAAAAGGTTTAATACAACCAGATAGGGTTGACACAAAAGAATATGTGTCAGATTTACTAACTAAACCTTTTGATGCTGGGAGGTTTCGATACTTGGTAACAAGTATTGGAATGATCAATCTCACATAATATGTGTTTTGGAGTCTTTTTGTAAAAGTATGTACAGGATGGTGCATTGTTATTAGTCTTATTGATGATTTAGATTTTCCACTGCAACATAATTGTCTAACACTGACAAAGCCTCCCTCAACGCTGTCATGTGTTATCGGGGCGTTGTCAGCAACAATGTTCGTTTTGTGGTTTTCAATCTAAATGTGCAGGTGGTGTTAGCATTATACCATTGGATACAGAGTTGCTTATGGATCTTTGGAGGATCATTTGGACATGTTTTGTTTATGGATGATGGTTGGAATTTTTAATTACTATCTTGACATAAATTTTTATGTTCATGCATATTTTTAGCAACTTATGTATCATAGTTTAAGGGGAGGTTTTAGGAACCTTTAGGATGTTTGGGTATCCATATGATACTCTTATCACAATTCTAGATTGTGTCCACAGGTGAGTATGAGTTAGTTCTACTAAATCATGAGGCACTGTAGCATGCAAAGTTGATATACTATGCATGCTGCCAAGACATTTTTGGCCTAGACTTGGTTGTGTTCTGTTGGGAGACTTGGGAATAATTTTGTTATGGGGTTTATCTGGGAGTAACAAGGAATTTTATAAGGTAACTTAGTTGTTAAGAGTTTTGGTTAGCAAGGGACACTAGAGAACTGTTATGTCTATCTTGCATAAGCAAGTGTGCATAACTGGACAGTGCTTGCCGCCCTATAATAATTATCAGCTTTTTGGTTATCTTCTCTAGGATAAATTACTTTGTTAAGGTCATTTTTCATTTTTAAACATTTTTGTTTTTGGACGCTGACAAGTATATTTCCAAGCGTTGTTGTGACCCATTTAGACGCTGACATGGCTATGGCAAACGTTGACAAGATTATAGCCGTTGGGCGTTGATAGGTTATTTTTTACCGTTGACACTCAATGGGTCCTACCCAGTTGTTACTTTTTGACATATTTTTAGGCCGTAATTTTGGGAGCAGATAAACTTCATTTAATGCATGAGATAAAATTATTCTTTTTCAATATTTTCATGATTGTGTTTTGAAAATACTTGCCTATTTTTGGGCCAATCACATGCATTTTCTTCTCCTATTTTTAAATAGGGTACCTATAATTCTTGTCTAACACGATTTCCTCTTATCAACTTTATCTTCATCAATCATTTTATCAGCTTTCAAGAATGGCACCAAAGTTTAAACCTTCAGAATTGGAATTGGGGTTCAGAAGTCAACACAACATGATCACGTATCTTGAATCTAATGATACTCTGTTTCCCCAATACACACAAATGGTGGCGTATTTGAACGCATCCCCTATAAGGTATGCTCTTTCTCATGCACCACTCATTCCTATCACACATATTAAACAGTTTTGGAACACTGTTAGTTCCTCAACGGTTAATAGAGTGACTACATTAACTTCTATTGTTCATGGGAGACCTTGGGTGGTTACTGAGGCTTTGGTACGCCAAGCCTTGCATCTTGATGATGCTGATGGTATAACCACCCTTCCCATTAGTGAAATAGAACAAGGACTAAGGGCTTTGGGTTATCCTTTTTCTGATGAAGGAACTTTAAATAAATATCATAAACAGGAGTTTCCCCCAGCCTGGAAGTACCTCATACATGTCCTCCTACAATGTTTGAGTCCCAAATGTACTGCACACAATGAGATCAATAGATCTATTGCCAGTGCTATTGTGTGCATTGCAACTAGGCAAAAATTTAATTATTCTAAAATGATTTTTGAGGGCATGTGTAAAAATAAGGGGAACAAAATGACTTTAGCTTATCCCCGATTTTTACAAATGGTTTTTGATGTTCAAGGATACTGCACAAGGGATCATAATGATTTTTATGAGATCCCTGTGCAAAAGAAAGCAATTTTTATGAAGATGAACTCACCCCCACATCGTGACCTACCTTTAACCCAAGCTATGCTTGCTGTCATTGCAGCAGCTCAACCCCAACCAGACCCTCAACCCCAAATTGACCCAATACCTGAACCATTACCTTCACCTGAACATATGCTCTGATACCAATTGTGGAAACCTTGGTTTCCGGATCTTTAAAGCTACTAGGAATGCATCACGTTCATATGATTATACAATCAAAGCGAAATTAGAACATGACACATTAACAAGGTGTTTAGGGCACAATAACATGAATTAAAACAAAAGGGTTGCTCATTATATTAATAATAAACAACCACTAGACGTGTATACATTGAATCCCACGTCTAGTGCACACACGCTTTTAGGTTTACATTGTGAATGAATTGATGAATAAAACCTAAGACCCTTGGTTCCTTTTATAGTGTAAGGATTAGGGTTTACAAGAGATAATAATGAATAAACAAGTAAATCTTCTATTTAAATAAACTTATGCAGAATATATCTTGCATGTTTATCTAAATAGAAGCTTCCATAAGCTTCTTGTCTACATTTCTATCAACTCTTAAATTGCATGCGACAATGCTTGGATTGCACACGACAACTCTTGAGCCAACAACGCTTAGTTTGTTCTTGTCAACGCCTAAATTGCTCTTGACAACGCTTAGACAATATCTTCATGTTTTCTACGTTTTTGAGTTTCTGCCACATCAACTTTTTGACCCAACATTTATGCTTACTCGTAATCAAGGAAGACGTGCACGTAAACGAAAAAACCGAAAGGAGTCAACACCTACTCCTAATCTTTCTAGTGAGGAGTCTCCTATTGACGAACCTATCGTAGAAGAAGAACCAACCATGGCGAATCGAACTATGATGGAGTTACTTCAAGCACCCACCGAGGGTCATGGAGAGGCTATTGTAATTCCCGCTATCCTTGCGGAGAATTTTGAAGTGAAAACGGGTTTGTTGTCGATGATCCAAGACAACAAATTCCGTGGTGATGAAAAGGACAACCCGCACAACCATATCCGCCAATTCAATCGTCTTACCGCCACTTGCAAATTTAAGGATGTTGCTAATGACTCGATTAAGATGATGCTTTTTCCGTATTCCTTAGCGGGGCCCACTAAAATTTGGTTAGAGAAAGAGCCACCCAATTCTATATTGACGTGGAAGGATCTCGTTTCTAAGTTTGTGAACCAATTTTTTCCCGCCCTCTAAGACTACGCATTTGAAAAACGAGATTTCAAAATTTTCACAAGAATTTAATGAGAGTTTTTCAACGGCTTGGAATAGGTTTAAGGAAATGTTACATGAGTGTCCTCATCACGGTTTTTCCGACTTGCATCAAATTGACACGTTTTACAATGGTTTGAATGATCATGAAAGGTATTATGTAAATGCCGCCGCGGGTGGTAATTTTTTGTGTAAAACGGTTGAGGAAGCGTTGTTGATAATTGAGAATAGATCTAAGGTGTATAGTCCTCGTAACACATCGAGTGTTCGTAAGGCTTCGTATTCGGCTTCACCTTCTTTGTCTAATACCATCGATGCTTTCCAAATTGAGGCGAACTTGGAAAACAAAATCTTTGATAAGCTTAAAGGTCTTTTAATTGAATTCAAAGTTGGAGAACAAAGTGCTCCCGCTACGGCTAAAGCGGTTGAGGTTTCATGTATGTATTGTGGTGGAGGTCATGATTTCTCCGAGTGCATTACCAACGGGGGTAACACTTCGAGTGCCTACGCGGCCATGGGAACTTACAACTAAAACGGTCAAGTTACCCGCTCCAATCAATTGACTCCATCGGGTTTTGCTCCCAATCAAAATGCTATCAACAACTATCGAAACAATCAAGTTGGTTTTAAAAACATTTACAAAGGAAACTATGGGAATAAAGGGGCTAATAATCAAGTTTCAAACAAAAATCAAAACAATGATTTTCAAAACAACAACAAGGTTTTGCAAACTTTGAAAGATCTTCCAAATGAATTTGTTGAATACGCTAATGGAAACGATGCTAGGTTTGACAACATTCAAAGAGAAATCATTAGCCTAAGATCCGAGTTTAAGAACGACTTGAAGAAGGAGTTGAAAAACGAGTTAGCAAATGAGCTTGAAATCCATACAAACAAAATGGAAGGGAATGTAACTAGGTTACAACAAAACCAACAAAAAATGGAACAATGGCAACATGAAATAAAACGAAAGATGATTAAGGCCGAGAAGAGGCAATCCATGTTTAAGGATAAAAATTCATCTATGTTTAAGGCTATTATGTGCAAACCGTCCTCGAGTAGTCTTCCTAGCAATACCATATCGAACCCTAAAGGAGAGATGAAAGTGATTACCACACGTAGTGGTAAGACACTTAAGGAACCGACTCCTCAAGCAATTGCTCCTACGGAGGATGCAATTGAGGAAGAACCCGAGGTGGTGGTCGAAAAGGAGCATGTCCTAATCACACGAAGTACCACTCATACCACACCTACGGTTGACCCATTACCACATTTGGAACCCGAGATTCCAAAGGCTATTCCTATGCCTCAACCCACACCACCTTTGCCCTATCCATCGAGACTTAGAAAGGAGAAACGTCAAGAGCGCGATAATTACCAATTTGAGCTTTTTATGAAAATGTTTCGTGACGTTCATTTTAATGTGAGTTTTGCCGATGCTTTGGGCATGATGCCTCGATTTACCGCTAACTTCAAGAGTATGTTGAACAACAAGGTGAAATTACAATAATTGTCTAGTTGTTCATCGGTTTATCTTAACCGCGTACCTCAAAAAGTCAGTGACCCTGGTAAATTCTTGATTCCTTGTGCAATCCAAGATATGGAGGAATGATATGCCTTGGCCGATCTTGGTGCTAGTATTAACTTGATGCCACTTGCAATCTTCAAGTCGATCAATCTTCCTAATCTTACTCCTTCACTAATGTCTATCGAGTTGGCCGACCATTCCACGATTCCCGCATGTGGATTAGCGGAAGACGTTTTTGTGAAAGTGGGAAAGTTCTATTATCCGCTAGACTTTATCGTTGTCGATATTCCCACGGATCCTCATGTTCCTCTCATTTTAGGTCGTTCGTTTTTAGATACATCTATGGCTTTAAATGATGTGCATGCTAGAAAGATCACCTTACGTTTCAATGACGAGGAACTTGTTATAAACGCAACTCAAAATTCTCCAATTTCTCATGTTTATTCCGTTGCAACCATAAACCTCGTTGATATGATCGACGTTGTTTGCGAGGAATTTTCACAAGAAGTTTTAGGTTTTGGTGATGATGAGAATAGTGGCAATCCCACTATGTTAGATCCTATTCTTAATAACTCGAAACCAACCTTCACTCCATTTGAAGGTGGTGGTTTTACGTTGGAAGAATTCGATGTTCCACGTACTTGTGACGAAGACCTCGACAATGATGAGGACTTCTCGATTATCAAGGATTTTCTTAACGATTTCCCATTTCCTCCACCCGAGGAGGTTATGAGTATCGAACCCAAATCTTCAATTGAGGAACCACCTATCCTCGAGTTGAAAGATTTACCTCCTCACCTTGAATATGTATTTTTGGAGGAGGACGACAAGTTGCCGGTTATTATTGCGAAAGATCTTTCGGATGATGAAAAAACCGCACTTGTCGATGTTCTAAAGGATCACAAAGGGGCATTGCGTGGAAGTTATCCGACATTAAGGGGATCGATCCCAAATTTTGTACCCACAAAATCTTAATGGAGGAGGATTACAAACCCGCAATCCAACGTCAAAGGAGGGTGAACCCAAAAATTCACGACGTCATCAAAAAGGAAGTCCTAAAACTCCTTGACGCGGGAATGTTTTACCCTATTTCTGATAGCCCTTGGGTGAGTCCTATCCATTGTGTCCCTAAAAAGGGAGGAATGACCGTTGTGCCAAACGATGCCAACGAGTTAATTCCAATAGACTCGTGACCGGATGGAGAGTGTGCATTGACTATCGTAAGTTGAATGACGCCACTCGAAAAGACCATTTTCCCTTGCCCTTCATGGACCAAATGTTGTAGCGTCTTGCGGGAAACGATTTCTATTGCTTTTTAGATGGTTTTTCTGGTTACTTCCAAATCCCCATCGATCCTCGTGATCAAGAAAAAACTACGTTTACGTGTCCATATGGAACGTTTGCCTATCGTAGAATGCCATTCGGACTTTGCAATGCACCGGGAACCTTTCAAAGGTGCATGATGGGTATTTTTCATGATATGATCGAGAAGACGATGGAAGTCTTCATGGATGACTTTTCCGTGTTGGGTAGTTCGTTCACTTCGTGTTTGTCGAATCTTGAGAGAATGCTAAAACGTTGTGAGGAAACCAACCTTGTGCTCAATTGGGAAAAATGTCATTTTATGGTTAAAAGTGGAATTGTCTTAGGGCACAAGGTTCCGAAAGCGGGAATTGAGGTAGATCAAGCAAAGGTAGACGCCATCGCCAAATTACCTCATCCCAAAACCGTTAAGGGAGTTAGGAGTTTCCTAGGCCACGCGGGCTTTTATCGTTGATTCATCAAGGATTTTTCGAAGATTTGTCGACCTATTACACATCTCCTCGAAAAAGATGCACGTTTTGTCTTTGACGAAGATTGTATACGAGCCTTTGAAATCCTTAAGAGGAAACTTACCGAAGCTCCCATTCTTGTTGCTCCCAATTGGAACCTCCCCTCTGAGCTCATGTGTGATGCTAGTGACTACGCTATTGGGGCCGTATTGGGGCAACGTCATGAAAAATACTTTTTGCCTATTCACTATGCTAGCAAGACCATGACCGAGGCTCAACTAAAATACACTACAACGGAAAAGGAGTTCCTTGCCGTGGTGTATACATTTGAGAAATTCCGACCTTATCTCGTCTTAACTAAATGCATAGTGTATACGGATCATTCGGCTATCAAGTATCTTATGGCTAAGCAAGATGCAAAGTCGATATTACTTTGTTGGATTCTCCTCCTTCAAGAATTTGATCACAAAATCGTTGACAAAAAAGGAGCCGAGAATCTAGCGGCCGATCATCTTTCTCGTTTGGAAGATCCTCACCAAAGTGTTTACGAGCCCAAGGAAATCACCGAAACATTTTCGCTCGAGAAACTTGGTGTAGTGAATTCTAAGCTTGATTCTTCTACCCCATGGTTTGCGGACATCGAAAATTACCATGCGGGGAACTTCATCATCAAGGGTATGACAACTCAAGAAAAACGAAAATTCTTTCGTGACGTCAAGTTCTATTTTTGGAACGACCCTTACTTGTTTAAAACTTGTGCGGATCAAATCATTCGACGTTGTGTCTTTGGTACTGAAGCTTCTAATATCCTTAGAGCTTGTCACGAGGGACCCACGGGTGGTCACCATGGTGCTAATCTCACGGCTAAGAAGGTCTTTGATGCCGGTTTCTTTTGGCCTACTATTTACCGAGATGCACATGCACTTGTGAAGTCGTGCGACTCATGCCAACGACAAGGAAAAGCCTCACAAAATGATGAAATGTCACAAAATATCATCCAAGTGTGTGAGATCTTTGACGTTTGGGGCATTGACTTTATGGGATCGTTCCCATCATCTCGTGGTAATAAGTACATCCTTGTCGCCGTTGACTACCTATCTAAGTGGGTGGAAGCTAAGGCTTTGCCCACCAACGATGCTCATGTGGTAGTCAAGTTCTTGAAAAGCTTGTTTTCTCGGTTTGGAACCCCTCGTGTGATCATAAGCGATCGTGGAACCCATTTTTGTAACGACCAATTCAAAAGAGTCCTAAGGAAATATGGGGTTACACATCGTCTTTCTACGGCTTATCACCCACAAACGAGTGGGCAAGTCGAGGTTTCAAACCGAGCTTTGAAAAGGATCTTGGAGAGATCTATTGGGGAAAACCGAAAATCTTGGTCAGATAAGTAGGACGATGCTTTATGGGCCTTTAGGACCGCTCATAAGACGCCCATCGGGTGCACTCCTTATAAGCTTGTGTATGGGAAGAATTGTCACTTGCCAATTGAACTTGAACACAAAGCTTATTGGGCCCTTAAGCATTGTAATGATGATATGGAGACCGCGGGAAAACACCGGAAAATGCAATTAAATGAATTGGATGAATTAAGGGACATTGCTTATGAAAATTCATTGATTTATAAGAAAAGACTAAAAAGTTTCATGATTCAAAAATTAAAAACCGGGTTTTTAACATTGGATATCAAGTGTTGCTTTTTAACACTCGTTTGAAAATCTTTTCTGGTAAGTTGAAATCCCGTTTGTCCGGTCCATTCACCGTGACTCAAGTTTTTCCATATGGGACCATCGACCTAGCTCAAAATGATGGCCCCAATTTCAAGGTGAATGGACATAGGTTGAAGCACTACTTTGGCGGGGAAGTTCCATCCTTGAACTACCTCGACCAAATCACCTTCCCCAATGATAATTAGTATTGAGGGGATCGAGTCGAGCTCATGACTCGGTAACCAAAAACGAGGTGCCTCGTGGGGGAGTCCCATGCTTATCCTATGTATATATTATCGCTTTCTAATGTAGTAACGTGTGGGGATTTGTGCCCTTCCAACCTTTGTTCCGTGGTTGTTTGTGAATTGTGGATTTTAGATGATCATTATCTTCACGATTGGAGCCTCTCGTGTTCGTTTTATGGAAGCACTCGATCATTTTCTTTGAAGAATTTCTCAATATTCATGATATATCCTTTTGTGTTCTAACCTTATGTTTATAGCACACTTCATTAACGGCTTTAAATTTAACGGTTACACCCTTTCCATGCTAGATTAAGCATTCGACTACGTCTCTAGTATGGGGGTTTCCAACCTTTAGACTCGAAACATTGAGGACAGTGTTTAACTTTAGTATGGGGTGAATAGATACTTGCCTTGCCAAACCTTCACGCTTTCCAAAGTTTATCTTTTTGTTTATCGTTTTGTTGCAAAATAAGGCTAAAAATGGCCAAATTTTAAAAATTATCTCATGTTTTATAAGTGTTTGAGACACGAATGTAGGTTTTCCGATGGCGAGAATAAGAGTAATTTTTTACTCGACCGTGCGTGTTGAGCACTTAGCTTCGATTCCTTAAATTTATATTAGGCTAAGTCTCTTAAATGAGGACGAGAAATGATAGAGTTAATTATAAGTTACTATGCTAAACGTAGAGTACTCGTATTCTTTCAAAAACTCATGTGTTCTCGTTGTTTGCTTATTCTCCCTTCGCTTGTAAATATTTTTTGCTTAATAAATATTGACTTAGCTTAGTCTTGATTGTTGGTTTCTAGTCTTTTCTAGTAGCTTCCATGTAATTAAATTGGGAAGACATTAAGGTATCGCCAGCGTCACGGTTTTGAAGTATTGGCAACCCGAATAATTGAAAGCTTCACCCAATAATAAGATTTCAAGTGCTCACCTAAATCAAGCAAACAATTTGAAGCTCGCAAGGCCGAAAAATCTATGCAAAATTGAAAGTGAATCAAGCCTTAATCTTTGAAGCTTTAAAGATCCAAAATTCGCTTTTAGCGTGAGGATATACGTCTTTGGCCACAATAAACACTTCATGGCGAGGTTAAATAAAAGGCAAGGGAAGACCGAAGTCATAATAAAAGCTTCATGGCGAAGTTGAATAAAAGATGGAGGTAAACCTATGATAATAAGGCCCTTCCGTTAGGGGGCGTATAAAAGTCTTGGTAATAAGTCTCATGTTCAAAACCGTTATAAAACCGTGTTTATCGATCCTTCTTGTTAACTTAATTTTTTGACATCGTTGTCTATTAGGTGGGGTTATTAATTCGATGGTCTTGGTTACACCGTTAGGACTCTATTTTTAAACCTAAATCTCTATCATCGCATAAGTCAAACAATGTATCCTCGTGAAACATTCAAGACAAAATAAAATATAAGATATACAACTTAGGAAAACGGGAGGATAAGTACGTGATTAGGGCATATGAGTAGTGTTAGCATTACTAACTTATAATGACAATGATCTCGTTGCACGCTTAGCATAGAATTGGGGTGAAAATCGAGGACGATGAAATTATTTCTAACGAAGCATTCACATGTTCTTATTCTATGAACCCAAACGTCCCATTTTGCGATAAAAATCATACATTATGTCTAAAACGCAAGTAGTAGTAATAGTAGTAGTGTAGCTAGTTTATCGTTCAATAAAAGTGAATAAAAATGAATTTTGGAGATGCTACGATACTTTATTCTAGCATTGCGTGAGGGCACGACAATGGTTTAGTATGGGGGAGTGATGAGACTACAATTATACATAGTCTCATCGTCCAAAAAGGGCTTTAAATGCATTAAATATCATCAAAAATGCCAAATATATGCTTGTGTTTGTTACTTGTGTATTTTAGGTACGGATATTGAGGAAATGACAAAAGATCACAACAAACATGCAAAAACGAACACGGGAAACGAAGTCGCACAATGAACCAAGCCCTAATGAATATTTTCCAAGAAAAACCCTTGAAGATTTGAAGATTATGCAAGAAGGTTCCTCCAATGTTGAAGAATTGACACTTTAAACCCTTGTATATTCGTAATTACAAGTTTGGTCCTTAAAGTTTGTCAAATTTACAAAAAGGGCCCTCTACTTTGAAGAATTGTCAAGAATGGTCCCTCAACAATCATGACTTGTCAATATTAGTCCTCCAAAAACTCAATCTTACAAGTCAAGACCATTATCTATGAAGAAAATGCCAAACAACCCTTCAAGAATCAAAACATTGCAGGAAATACCCTTTAAAACATTTTGGAAAAAGTTTGGTGGCCAAAATAGAAAAAACCAAACTTTATTACGAAGGGAAAATCAGTTTTGTGCCATTTAAACCAAAGTGAAAGAAGTATGGAAGAATGGGGGTAATTACTGCCAAAACATCAAACTTACCTAGACCAGTGGGAGGTGGACACGTGCCCCACTAACTCCATCCCACCAATCACCCTTCACCATTTCGCCACATCACATCCCACTCAGCTGAGTATAACTAACTTAATTAATTAAGTTAGATTATGGCGGTTAACAACAATTCAAACCTTAATCCGAATCAAACTCACAACTATTCACTTAAGAACAAAATTAGGGGTTTGTTAATTACTTTGAATTAAACCCTAATCATCTCCAGTTTATTGATTAGTGGTCTCTTAAACACAACCCAACTTTTAAATCACTTGCCACATCACCACATTTGTTCCCTTGTGACTCCCCTGCTACAAAGTTGAGAAGAAGACAAGAATTACCCACAAGATCAACGGCCACAACACATTCTTCATCCCTAAGCTACTTTGGCACCTTAGGATCACAAAACAACAAAAAGGAGTCACATGTTTCAGCTCCAAGAACCAATTCAAAAGCATGAGTATCCGAATCTTCAAGGGGATTATAGGGACTTCACCAACTAGGGTTTATAGTTTTCATTCAGTATTCTAGTATTATTGTAGCCTATAAAAGGCATAGGGCCTCATACATTGAGCCCTGCTCTTGAATTTTTCCTTGTTCACTTTTCTGTAAAGCCATTTTCATGTTTAATGAATTGTGTTTGAAATTGTGAATAAAAGTCAAGTGCCAATCTTTATATCTACTTGTTTATGTTTAATGTTTGTTAAACTTGAATCTCAAAACGTGTTTTCAAACCTTGTGCAAGAAATTGTACAAGAGTTAAAAATCTGATATTTTACTAAGGTTTGGTTTAAACCTTGGAATTCTTGGGCTATAAGTGATCTATACACCCTGATAAGGAGCTTATCAAGGTGTTGTGAGCTTATAGTTTGGGGATAATCAAGTGTGGGAACAAGGTTGCATTAGTCAGATTTATTTTGCCATTTTTCCCTTTTTTTGTTTTTGATAATATTGCTTCTAACCTTGTTCAATCTTAGCAGCTTGTTTGTGGAAGCTTTTGCTTGTTCTTTCTAGCACATAAGCTCAAACATTTGTGGGTGTGGATGTACATCCATGAGGTTTGAACCCCTTTCTCAAAAATCTGTCAAAGTACTTTAAATTTGTGATTTTTAGTTCTGCTTATGTTCTTGTTGAATTTGTGGCTTAATCTTGCTTGATACTGCATAATAAATATGTTATTGTGTTTGATTGGGCTTGGGTAACATTGAAACACACTTATACTTGTTTAATCTTGATTTAAAAAAGATAAGGGGTGTTTGGATTAACCTGTTTAAGATCATAGTTTGTTATTGTGTTATTGGAAGTAGTTTGTTTGAGTTTGTATCTGCAATATACTTGGTTGTATGCTATTTTCTGCAAGTTGTGGGCTTTAAAACATCAAATCCTTGATTGTGCTATATAAGTTGGAAATCTGCTTGTTTTGACCTATGAATTTGGAAACACTTAATTTGTATGCATGCTTAGGGATAAAAAGTGATTAAACATACTCATTATAACCTGTTAACAAGATTTGAGTGTTTAAATCTGGCCTTGTGGTCAAGTATATCAGCAAAGTAAAAAGTATGCTTGTTCTTGTTCATCAGTAACTATTTTGTGCTTGAATCTTGATCTAGACCTTGAACTATTGCATGAAACCTGTTTAAATTTGCTCATTTAAATTAATTATAGCTTGTGTATGCTTTTGGTCCAATTTGGTTGGCTGATTTTTGCTAAAATAGCTTATTGAGTTCATAACTGCTTGTGTTCATATCTAATGCTTATCTGGTGATAAATTGAATTAACTGCACTGATTGGCTGATTGGAAGTGTGATATTTTTGTTGTTCTTGACTCCTTGTGATCCACTGATTACAAGGGTGCCTTGTTTGTAACTTGAATCCAACAAAAAGTCATATAAGACAAATAGTCAAAAAGTTCAAGCAGGGGGAAAAGTTCCCACTGCTCAACATCCAAAACTAGCCCCTGCTAGTATTAATTATCATTCAGCTTATTCATAAGCCAAATTGGCTTATCTAGACTTGCAACAACTTATTTTTTGTAACATATCTTCCTCATTTGACCCATTTATTTGATCTAGAGCTTATTAGACTTTGACTTTGACTTTTTACTAGAAAACTCATTAAGTTGACTTTCAAACAAGTGCTTATCTGCTTATTTTGGCTTATTGCTTGTGCTTATTTGAAATTTTTTTGATTATTTTGCTTAGTTAAGTCATTTAAAAGCTTTTGAAAGTTGAATCAGCACTTGAGGTGGTCTAGAACTCAAAAACAACTATTTTGTCGTTTCGTGAAGAAAGTCTTGGCTTATTTCAGGCTTATTTCTTGTGCTTTTTCCAATTTTCTTTTTACAGATCTCTTAAGTAACTCAAAAGAAGCTTGTGTGTCAAATTTTAGCTTATGGCATCAGCTTATAGCTTAATGGGCCAAAAAGCCCATTAAGAATAAGTTGCTTTGAAATAAGCTAGCTTAAACACAATTTCAGCTTTTGGGCCTTCAGAGTTTTATTCTTAAAATCAAGTTTTAAGTCAGATAGGAGCTTTTGGGCTTATGTGGACAACATTTTTTTTATTGGGCCTATTTGAGCCCATTAAGGGACTGTTTGGACTTTTAGCCCATTTCTAGGCCCAATAGGGGTATTTTTGTAATTTCAACTTCATTTCTATTTTATTTAGGTTAAAATAAACTAGTTTGCAACTTTTTAGAATTTTTTATAAATTTTAGATTTTTATTATTATTTTATTATTAAAAATTAAAATTTAGATTTTTCAAAGTTTTTCAATTTTCTTAGATCAAATACATTAAGTTAGGAATTTTACAATTTTAATATATTTTTATTGTCATTAGATTAATTTTTAGAATTATTTTAAGTTTTAATAGTTTTTAATTGTTTTTAAATAGTTTTAATTAATTTAAAAATTTTCAAAAATTGTTATAAATTTAGTTAAGGTATTTTAGAGGTTTACAAGTGAAAAATCTCATTTTGGGCTTTTTGTTAATTAATTTGATTTTTGGGCTTTAATTGGCATTAAAAAATTATTATTTAATTAAATAAAAGGTTTGAGTGATTTTTGATTTTTTGTAAACTCTAATTACATTTTTTAGGATTTATTGTAATTTTCTAGGAATTTTTAGGGTAAATTTTTAATTTTGTCACTTTTTACGGTTTTACGCGCACGATTATTCGTCATAGTTTAATTCATAATCGTAACCGTCATTCTCTTCTAATCTCTTTTCTACTTTTCATTTCTCATCAATATAATCACAAACCATTAATCATCTCTTAACACAACGCACTTGCCTCCTTGGGAAACGAACTTGAACTTCATTGGTCATTAGTGCTTGGTTTTCCTAAACCGACACTTAATACTTGCCCTATTTACCTCCTTTTCCTACAGGTGTGTAAAAACACTACGTCAATCCTGTATAAAATAAAAGTAGGCATATATAAGTTGTGGAGATATGGTGGTTTTTAGCTCTCTCTTTGATACATAGTTGAGATCAAAGACGTGAATCCACACCAACCATCAAAGGCAGTATAAGCCAAAAGATTTATTTACCATTCAAAAGTGGAGCCGGCGTTAAGTGAACAATTTTACTGACTCAAAAAGTGCAATTTGGTACAACTATTGCAGAAAAGACCAAAGCTCGACTGACGATCACAGGGTGTTTGGAATTGTATAAAAAAGTGGGTTCGAGTACAAGTAAATTGATATTGATTATCAAATACTGTATAAAATGTGATTACACATGGTGCATAAAAAACAGGCAAATCTGTGGATTTGCATAGGTGTGTGAATAGGACTCAAAATATTACAGATTTGTTTAGATACCAAGTCAAAAATCCTATCAATTTAATGATTACATAAGCAGTTAGTTAAGGTTTATATATAACTAAATTACCAAAGTACCCTATGTTTAAGCACCTGACTATCTTATTATGCAATTGTGACTTGTGATAACCACTTTAAAATGCACATCCAAACCTTATTCAATGTTATTGATACTAAGAAGAAAGATAACCTACTGCCCAGTAATGCTTATTCGTAATGTCCCACCCGCCTCGATACTTCTCGAATCTGTTAAGAATATCGAGTCTGTTAGTTCTTGATCCTGCCATGATAATTGCACCAGATGGTTCACCGGCAGAATCAGGGGCATCAGCTGCTGCTGAGCTCACGAACCCATTTCCAAAATGACCCAAGTGATCTTCCCCTACAATAAACATATGTCACAAATGTGCCTATAAAAACCAATCTGTAAAATTTACCACAATATCATGGATCACTTTAACCCTTAAGGCCCTTGGCTTTCAAGCAAGAAGAGGTCTAGTGTGTACATTTTGGGGTGTCCAGGGAAGGGTCGAAAACAGTCCGCCATTAACCCGGGGGCAAGACCACTTACTTACGACTCAAAACGCTCGCCCTCCCCCGGTGATCTAAATAGGAAGAACCTTGGTAGCAATTTATAAAAATCGCTTAGGTTTAGGCCTTTTGGGGGTCC
This sequence comes from Glebionis coronaria, assembly GCA_025667525.1. Classification (NCBI taxonomy): domain Eukaryota; kingdom Viridiplantae; phylum Streptophyta; class Magnoliopsida; order Asterales; family Asteraceae; genus Glebionis; species Glebionis coronaria. The sequence goes on from JANFOE010000770.1 coordinate 476,864, forward strand.
GAACATTGAGACCCTGGCACGGCTTAACCACCACTATAACTTTTAATATCCTTAAATAATTCCTATAGAACAATAAATTATAGCAGAACCTATTCCACCACTTCCTCGACCTCTTGCTCTACACAGTCACAACTTTTATTATTCTTAAATACTTTCTGTGTACTCAGTAGACAACCATTTAATAAAGTTCCATCAAAATTGTACAACGAAAAGAAGACAGCAGTAACAAATGTAAATTAAACTTCTAATAAAAATATAACTATAATCTTATATCAATATATCAAGTGTCAAACACCCATAAATCTACGCATTTGCAAAAAATGTGCAACAACCATACCTTACTCTGTCTTCCAGTAAATATGCAAACTCAGAGGTTATAATAGTCTCAACTATAAAAAAGTAACTTTTTACATTGTTACTCATTCAAACCTTGATAGACGCAATGGTTGCAAACAATGTAAAAAAGTCCTATTCAAGGTTCCAAACACTGTTAGGTTTTGGCAAAAATGCAACTGATAAGACAACATGCTTTACCTAATATGATCGCTGCGATTATATCTATATTAATGTATTTTCTCTTGTTAAAGTTAAAACAGTATCATTCACATGCGTTTTTAGTTATGATATTCCATAAATGTTATGATTATGCTATTTTTTACCATGACATCACTCTTGAGGATATTAATACTTATACATACCTGTATAGCTATCTCTTCCATGTATTTCGCAATTGCGTGGAGGCTTGATCCACCTTTATCACCTAGACCCAAAATTGCTTCCTTAATCATCTGAAAACAAAAATACCTCATATCACTAACTGAAACAATTATGAACCGTAAATTAACAGATTTAACTACATATCAACAACATAATAAAATTTACAGTTAATTAAGCACAAAATTTAAAACAAGTTGACCTAAATGAAAAAATTAATACTAAATTAAACACAATTTTTAAAATTATTGGACCTAATTAGTAACATTTAACAACAAATATAAAAAAAGGTGACCTAATTTGTAACAATCAATCTCGAATCAGAAAATTTATAGGTAAAAATATAAAAAAATCACGTGATATATTATTAAGAATTTATATAAAAACGGAGTTTGAATATAAATAAAAACCTGAAAGTAAGGAGGGTCATAATAGTTTTGGCAGCAAGACTTTTGGTTTTGGGCTTCTTCTCGGCTGGAGCTTTTGTGGTCTTTTGATTATGATGAGAATGAAGTTAGTGGGAGATGGTATTTATAGTGGGGGCAACCTTCTAATCAGCATAAATCCTACAGGTTATGAAATATGGAGATGATAAATTGAACCAAATAAGTAAATACCCCTGAGCATGACCTGGTCTGATGGCTGAAACGGTTTGTGGATAGAGTGGAACATGATATAAATAGTTATATACTTTGAATGAATGATATTAGGATTACAAAGAACAAAAACACTTATTGGATTAGCAATTGATCCACTTCTTGATTCGATATTGCTTAAAGATGACATGAATGAATAATGAATTAGGGTTAGCAGGATTTGGGAAAAGAAGATAAAATTTTAGAGATGTGACGGATGCTTAGGGTTTTTGTGTGTGTTTCTTTCTCGGCTGTGCAAGAATGAAAAAAAACGTCTTTAGAAGTATAATATATATCTGTGTCTGGAAAACGCGGCGTTTTTCAAAACTACGTTTGAAGTAACAATTTTGGATTTTCTTTTGAGATTTTATAGGCACAAAACAAATGCTATTGGTCTAGAGGTGCCATGTCACATATGACTGGGATTAGGGGTGTGGTTTCAAGTCATACTTATACTTATATATATAATATTGAGATAGTAGGTTTAGACACTTGGTAAATTTAAATATGTGTGATCATGATTCTTAGATGTTATAAGTATAAAATAATGTAATATAGATGTCCTTGAGTTTTAAGTGGATTAAAAGTTGCCAAAGTGATCAATGGAATGTATGTATGTTCATAGTTATATAAAATGAATAGGAAAAGTTCCCGTGATCAAATATACGTAATGACACTTATGTTAAAACATAATGTAAATGATAGATAGAAATATCTTGCAAATGTGATAATATATAAATAATCATGAGATGACATGTACAATGATGTCATGCTAAAAATGAAATTTTAGGGTTTTTACAAAAGCTTTGTCGAAATATAGGTTCGCGTATCTAGTTAGGAAAATTGGTATGAGATGTTTGACTTTAGCAGAACTGGAGATTCTGGCAAAGTTGTTTGCTTGATTCATCTATCAAACATCTACTTGTATATATCTATAAAAAAAAGCAAAATACAAAAATATATAACATATAAAAGCAAAACACAAAATTAAAAATCTTTGAAAATCCAAAAATGTTCTTCTCGACATGTCTTTCAGTATCGATAATATGGACGTGCCTAGAAATATCGTTCAATAATGACACGGGTGTGTACATAAAGCTCGAATAAAAGTTGTAAATATTTTTCAAAACATGTAATTTCTATTTTTAATAAAGGAAAATGTCTGTTTTGGACAAATTTTTCTAACAGCGGGTAGAGAAATCTTTCACGGGTTGAGCTTGTCACAAAACATTCAAAGTTTTGAGCTCAACACAATAACTTGTAATCACTTTCAGATTTCAACCCGGATCTATACACGGGGGAGTGTACGATTTAGTGCGCTTACCCTCAGCAAAAGAAGAGAAATATTCTTACACTTGAGTGGATAAGTCAAGACATTCAAAGTCTATGAACTCAAGTTTATGTTTTAGAAATACCATGTCACCAAAAAGAAATGGTTTTCAAAAAGCATTGAACACAATTTTTTCAAGAGTTTTTCAATTATTATTCAAAATCTTTCAAAAATTGTGTGTTCAACAACTCCCATCCTCAAAAGTTAAATGTGGATCACATCCTCGTAATGACAATTCAATTGGATCAATTTTTTAGGAGGAGATTTCTATATCAAAGTTTTAATGTTGTTGGATATATTATGTCAAGAAATTTTTAGGTATCCAACACATTGTGCGTAAATATCATTTGGTATTATACACATGAAAAAGCTTTGATGTTCGTGAGCACATTCTTCAACGACAATCTTTTATGTCTTCATGAACATGTAGTGTGCGAGTACAATTTTTTCAATAATTTTTCCAATGATTATTAAAAATCTTTCAACAATTGTGTACTCGACACTACATAAAATGTTCCTAATTCATGCTTAGTTACACACATTTTTCTCCCGAAAGATTTTCAAGACTATTTTTCGTGATATATTTTAATCAAATTTGGTATATCTAATATCAAACGATTTTATATATTAGAGACAGGGGAGAAAATGTGATTAAAATGTGATCTAATATATGAAACGAACATACAAGACTCAAGCACTTTAACTCTTACCCACATATGCGGAACAATTTTGATTATCGATGCACATGTGAAGGGAGAGCTTTAGTTAAACGACAAAACTATCAAGGTGTTAAAAGTTTTTCAAACACTTTGATTGTCTTTCAATTGGTTATATGGTTACTATATAATACCCACAACCTCTTTAATTCACGACATTACTGGTGTCAAAAGGTGGTTCGGTGTAAGTCTTATGAACCAATCAGAACCGGAGGGATCTTCCCAGGGACAATCCAATAGATTATTAGAAGTTCTTAGGAAAGCTAGAGTAGAATTTGATAAGGGAAAAATGTCGACTAAGTACTTAAGCTAGCACTGGAACAATCACAACAAGGTGATAGTGATGACGTCTTGGTAAGTATTGAAGGGGTTGAATAATGTAAAAGAAATGTAAGGATAAAGGGTGAAAAGAAAATAGCCCTCCATACAACTTAGGCAGAAACCGCGTCGACAAATCATGAAGACAACACATCATGGACCCACTGATGTAATACACAACCCTTCCCCGACTGACTCAGGCTTCTCTCAAAAGAAGTTTGTTTTATTGTCACGGAGATCAACACGACTTCTATTGACTTTCTCACTCTGAGATAGTTGATATTGAATAGGTGGCATCTGCTCTAGCCTCCGATTACCAAAGTGAACAAATCGAGTCTAGAGCCTAGAGATCAATCAAATCTCGTTAGGGCACACTACATGACGAAGAAGAGAGTCCTACGCTATATCCTTGTGATATTTCTAGAACACTCAGAGTGATACTATTTTATTCACAATGATGAGTGGAAATCCTTCTAGTGTTAACATTAAACAACACTACGGTAGGTCATGTGTAAGATTCTTTATGAATTGAACATGTGTAAGACTGAAAAGCAACAGTGGTTTGATTCTTAATTGATTCAAACTCGTTTCAGGTTTCTACGCAATATCTTTTTGGTCTTGCCAAAACATTCAGAGTGATATCTATTAGTATTCAGAGTGACGAATGGAAATCCTCCCAGTCTCAACCTCAACAGCACTGCGGTAGGTGACTTGCGAGATTCTTTATGAATCAAGTTTGTGTCAACAAGAAAGCAACAATGGTACGATTCTTTATGAATCAAACTTGTTCCAGGAATTTGAATTGAAGACTTTAATCAAGCAGATATTTATCCGATTGATTCACTCTTTATGTTCGAGGTCTTGTTTTGAGACGGTCGAGTAAAGAGAATGGCTAGTACAGCCGCGAAACCCTGTCAATGAGGTTCTTAGTTGAATCTACCTAATCACAGGTACGGTATTTATTACCATCTAACGATCTTCACCTACAGGAGGTAAATTGCTACCGATTTAGGACAAATGTCAAAGCCATTTAGTCCGTGTCTATGTTCTGTATCGAGAAGGTGGCGTTACGGTGTACTCAGCAAAGTCGAAGTTTCAAAAACACATACTCATGCCCAAAGACATATTCCACAATCAAGAAAGCTAAATACTTCCGTAACTCTGATGATCAAAATCTTCCTTAAGTATTAATGTAGAGGAATGACCTCTCTATAAAGGAGATTGTTGGCAAGCTTTCAAGATGGTGCATAGTGTGAGCACGTGGATGAAGACATAAGCTCGCAAGATGGCAAAGGCGAATCAAGGATGGTGACCAACAAGAATGATTTAGTTATTTATTTAAAGATCTCAATACTAAAGATTAATGATCTCTATAAATACTCCCATGTCGTAAAAGAATGACCTCTCAGTGAGTGAGATGTTAGTCTCAAAATATTGTATCAACAAGAATGACTCGGTTACAGATTTGAAGATCTCAAGATTAAAGACAAAGTCGAAAGGCAATGACAAAGGCTCAAAGATCACATCATGAAGGAACAATACTACTATTACACCACTCATTTATGCGAGATTAGTAATCTCTATAAATCTCCAAACGGCGAAGAGGAATGAACTCTCATTGGGGGAGATTGTTAGCCTCAAAATATTGAGTCAAACAAGAATGCTCGGTCTTAGGTTTATTATGTATCATTTATTAGAAAGTTGTAATTAGTAGTAGGTAGTCGTAACAATACGGGCTTGATGGTTAGCTTAAAAGGCCTATTTCAAGATACTAAGCATTTATTCAAGCCCAACCCATCAAACAATATTGCCCATTATGCTACATGTAAGCCCGGCTATATAGACCTCTCCTAGCATGTTAGGAGAGGGTTGGTTGTTTCATTTTTTCTTATTCTAATTTCACCTTATTTCACACACTTCTCTCTACTTTCTGTCTCTACTTTCTGTCTCTACTTTCTCTTTATAAACTTCATCTATTTTTCATCTATTTTCTTAAATCTATCATGATGAAGTGATTATATATGGGTACAACACAACTATACACACAATCGTCTTGCACTCAAGGGAAATAGAAATTATACAAATTCGTTATTTGTGTACTAATTAGTCGATTTGTATTTATCAGTTCGTCGGATACACGCAATCATATTTCACTCAAGTGAAAGAGAAATTTTAGACAAGAATGACAAAAAAATATATACGTAAAACCTCTTGACTCTAAGTACATTTATATATATATAGACAGAGAATCTTGATATTGACCCTTTACTTAGAAAACATACTCTAACACTACCAATTCATTTAAAACTATACATGAACATGGTTTGACACTATTATGACTTTTAAAAACATATGGAGCATTACAAGTACTATCAACGTGCAAGGGATGATTCGCTCATCACATAATCGAGCGTAATTGTATTCTTTTCCTAATGCACTCATATATATCACCTATGAGCTCCAACTCACCTTACACTAAGCTATAAAAAACATGCAGTAGAATGGCAAGTCCTTGCGACTTAGTGAGTTGAGAAAATTTGAGAAATCTTACATATCTATAACATGGTTCTATAAATGAATAATTCTATATTAGGTACGACATATAATCGTCTTTGCACTTGTATCATGTACATATATATTTTATGGCATCTGTATGACTAGACAATACTTTTTTTTGGTAAAGGGTTATCCCGGTAAATATATTAACCGAAAAACCGTTGAAATACAAAGGAATGTGGCTGAAGTACCACATTAACCGCAAGCTATAGGCAGCTTGTTAAACAAGGCCTATTAAAAGCCAAACAGACAATCTAGACAATAACATTAATAAACTAGACATAAACCAAGATGAAAACATGAATACATGAAGACATCCAACATCTAAGTAACACCATGATGGGAGCAAGAGGAAACCAAATGAGTCTGTCTCCTTAAAAAACCTTGCCAAAGAAAACCCGGTGGGAAAAACCTTGGACAAGGAAAAAAGAGTACAACCCTCACCTGGCACTCCCATCATAACCAAAACATGTCGATGGCAACTTCCACTGATCCAAGATACTTTGGGATGCAGTAGTAATCTTCTTGAACCATAAGGTAGTTAACTTTAGCCTAACAGTTTTAATAATAACATCAACCAGCTGATCCACCCTCATAGACGACTTCGTGAACAGCCTAGCATTCCTTTCCTGCCAAACGAAATAAGAAGTGGCAGCCACCACCAGATGAGACAAGATATCAACAACCAAGCTTCCATTTGAAAGGGGAATGATAAAATTCATAATATCATCAATCCTAGCTGGAACACCCTCCATCTTGTACAAACCACGAACCTTAGACCAAACCTGAGAAGAAAAGACACACTCGAAGAAGACGTGTTCGTGTGCATATTGAGTGACACGACAAAATGGGCATCAAAGGAGATTAATATCAACATTTGGACCCACATCCCATGTTTTAATACGATCTTGCATCTTTAGCTTCCTCAAAATAACAAGCCATAAATGGATAGAGTGACGCGGAATACATTGGGAGAACCAAACGACATGAACCCAATCCACAGTTAATCCACGAGTACGTATGGTATCCCATACAAGAGCAACAGAAAACGGTTTAAGATGACCATTATTATCACGCCACATAACCACATCCTCCTTAGAATCATCAATAGCCGGAACAGGTATTGAGTAGATAACAAGAAATCTAGAGCTCCAATCATCAGGCCAACGCCATGTTCCATTAGAAATTCCATCATACACCGAATTCAAAATATCAAAACCTGAATGACTAATAATTCGGGTAAAAATATTGTCCCTCAAATGGCAAATATCAGCCCACCTATCAAACCAAAGCAAAGTAGTTTTACCGTTATATATCTTATGCCATATAAATTGACAAATATGAGTTCGAATGTATAATAGTTTCCGCCATCCCCAACTCACATCACCAAGACATGGAACGTCCCAAAAGCTTCTATCTTTAAGTTTATATGAATAATCCACTGCACCCACAAAGAATTCTTACGAGTTAAAATACACCAAACATGCGAAACCATAAGCGCAATATTAAACTCCTCAATCTTGCGAATGCCCAACCCTCCTTCATTAAGCGGTAAACAAACCGAATCCCATGCAACTTTATCCCTACCCTTCTTCATTACACATTGACACCAAAGAAAACCTCTCATGAGCCGTTCTAAGTCAAGGATAATACTAACCGGGAGAAAGAAAACTGAAGCCCAATATATATGCATAGACGATAGGACATATCGAATAAGCTGAAGCCTCCCTGCAAAAGAAAGCGTCTTGTTTCTCCAATTATTAATTCTACCTTCTAATCTTTCCACAAGAACATGACAATCACGAGTCAACAGTCTCGAAGAAATAAGAGGGACACCCAAGTATCGAACTGGAAGAGTACCTTCATTAAAAGGGAGCATATCTAAGATAATCGTCTTTAAAGCCATCAGATTGCACAAAAAGACAGTACTCCTAGGAATACTTGGAACAAGACCCGAAACATTCTTAAATTCCTCACGGGGATCCATAATAACCTGAATCGACGGCAAGTGTGACAATCCGTCAATTTATGGTCGATATTGTATTCTCAAGTATTATTTAAAACCATTATTTTAAAGTTATATTATGAACTCACTCATTTTTGGGAAGAAATTTGGGTTTATATCTCAAAGTAGCATCGACTACGTCTAAACCGGAGGGCTCTACGTTACGTGCTTACGTTTACATACACCGTTTTTTGTGACAGTCCGACATTTCAGGAAATAAATTTATCCGTGAATATTATTTTGGGATTTTAAATTTGTGTTGGTTCATAAACTCACAAATTTACGTGAAGAGATTAGGACTTACGTTCATAATTTAACGTCCTTCACGACTAAACCGGAAATGCTAGGTTTATGTATTTACGTTTTTGAACTCCGTTTTTGATGAGACAATTTTTATTAGATTCGTTTTGTGCCGTTGATTCCTAATTTATAAAAACGTTTTTCGTAAAACGACCCGAGGGCACGCAAATCAAGGAAACTAGAATCGAGGAATACCCGTAAATTAGTGAGGATGAGACAAGATAACTCTTGCCCCACCCCCTACATGTGGCGGACACAACAAGGCATAATACCCCTTGTTGTCAAAATATTATGCTTACTAGGGACACTTGTCCTATGTACTTGCAAAACCATTTTACCACAAAACCACTAACCTTCAAACTAGCTAACTCATTATTCATACATACAAAACACACAATCTCTCTCTTCTGTCCCTCATTTGGCCGTCCATATCACCACCCTAAACCACCATAACCATCAAAAATCTAGCCATGAATTCTATGTATAATCAACATATGTTGAAGCTTAACTAAAATGATGAAGATTGGAGGTGATCTTAACATCCAAAAAGGAGTTTCCATGGAGTTTATGGGTTGATTTTCAAGAAGGTATTCATCCATTTGAAGGACCCAAGAATTTCATTTGCCATGTTGAAGGTTTGGTAACAAGGAACCAAGCCTTGTTCACCAAAAACTCATCATTTCATCACTTTGGTGGTATAGAGATTATTTTTTCCTATCATCTTGTTATTTTGAATATGTAATCTTGTAATTTCTTCATTTATGTATATGTATATGATGATGAATGATGATCAAAAGTATTATGTGAGGATCTTGTGTTGATAAATTTGGTTAAAATGATTAAAAGCTACATGAAAGGATGTTAAAATCAATGCTAAAAATGTAGGTTGTATAAAACAGTAAAGAACTATATGATAACTTGTTAAAGTATCTTGGATAATTTAATATACAGTAAGATAAGTGACTTGTACATATGTGAGAGTTGGCCACTCAATGGAATCCATAAAATGAGTGAGATATGATCAAATATTGAAGTTCAAATCTGAGTAGTCTGTTTTGGACGAACTGTTAGAGACATTTAGAGGTTGATTGAGCAGTAGCTAAAGCTGAGTTAATTGTAGCACATATCATGTAGTTTATGCTGCCCGAAAATGAGTTTCTATCTCCTTGTAGAACTCAAGATATGATAAAAATGGTGAAAGTGAAAATAATAATCAGATTTGTAAAATAAAAGTATATATTATGAAATGAGCACTCAAATAAAACTAATATAAAATGTATACCTAAAACCCACTAACTTATATATTACATATAAATAAGTATTTACTTTGGTAAATAAATATGCCATTTTATAAAAATGGCAATTTGATAAGTTTTATAAGTTATAAAAGTAAAAACATGAGTTTTACGTCTTTTCGGCTAAAACCGTAAAACTAACGTTTTTCGTCAAATGAAACTTAGACGGTCGGACCCGTCTAATGTAAACTTTTTATAACTCATATACTGATTTATAAGTATATTTTACAAGTAAAAACCGATAAAACCCGAGCTTTATAGCTTATGGACATTAGCGGGCCAAAGTAGCCTTATTGGACTATTGACCCAACTAGTTTGGATAAACACTAATGGACTTACTCATTGGGCTTAACCCACTTGGGCCCAACATATGAGTAAAGGCCTAGTATTAAAAATTATAAATGGGCTAATATAAAGTATTGGACTTTAATGGGCTTATTGGGCCTTAATATGGAATTGGATTGAAACTAGTATAACTAGTCTAAATTTGACTAACACATAACACTATAATGTGTATGAAGAGATAAAATCCCACTTGATCATCATCATACTTATAATATCATCATACATATACATAGTCATTTTTTTTACAAAGTCATTGGACAAGAGTCTAAGACAAGTATTATTTGTCTAGGTTTCCGTGATTGAAGCACGTACCGTACATCCGAATCGCCGATAACCGCCTTTCCCAATCAACGTGAGTTCATAGCCTCGCACTCTTTTAAATGTTTTATGAAATATGTTATAAACCCGCGAGGGAGATAACATGTTAGTTTTATTAAAATAGGACACCAGTTGTCCTGATTATTTGCTTATTGATATGGACCCGAATGATTATATGACCCGATGAATGATTATATGACCCAATGTATGAAATGAAATGGATTATTATAGTTAGGTTATGTCAATAAAAGTCCCATTAGCATGAATTGTGAACTACCGGGATTTGGTAGACGCTTATGCATATAATAGTACTATTTGGGGAAGATCACCCCAGTTCGCGCCTTGACGGTTGATCACCGTCGTGCCACATTGATTGGCAAGCGAATTTATGTATGAGAAGATTTATATAAGCGTGATTATTGTGACGACACGCTATTTAGATTGGCAAATTAGTTTCGGGTTAGCTACCCGTTGTTTGTTATAGTAAGGTAGCAATGTCATGTGGCTTATAATAATCCAATAACGAAAATACTGCTACACGCATTGAATTAGAATATATTGCCTGACTAGCAATACAGGGTCTTATTATTGATATTATGTTCGTGTTTTGTTTTTACATAACCATATTCATATAACGGTTTTATTTAACTCTATACAACGTTATAAGACGTATTGTATGATGTTTTTACGACATTGTTTCGTATAATGGTTTTGAAGGCAAAAGCCTAAAGTATGATTTACAACAAAGATTTGTATAAAATGTTTTTGGCTTATTTTATGGCCTATGACAAAGGATTGTACAAAATGATTTTCGGTAATAATTTTATACCGACGATATATTAATGGATTTCATTAAACTCTATGAATTCATTTGGCGTTTTCGCTGACCTTTTCTTTTAACATGTTTTATCTAAGGTACTTGAAGGTAATTCGCGAGAAGACGACAAGAATTTATGGCGCGCACTTAAATAACAATTTCCATTCAAATGATTTGTAAAATTGTATGAAATACTATGACTTGGGACCTATGTAAATTTGATATTCATGAATGGAAAATGCTTTATTATTAAACGACACGATTTTTATGTGTTGTCTATGATTTGAGTAATGTGCTATCCCGTAACACCAACGACTCTTTCGCTGAACTAAAGTATGAATATTTGGGGGTGTTACAGTTTGGTATCAGAGCTCTCATTATAGAGAACGAAAGATTTTTAAAAACAAGGTTTTGAATAAAACATTTCAAAATCTTTTAACTATAAACATTTTTCTCAAAATGTCTAAAAATCTTTTGACTATAACGGTGCCGAAGAATTCCTGAGTTACCGACAAGGCCAGACTGAGAAGTGTTATTTTAATATATATATATATATATATAACTTGGATTATATATATATATATGATGTAATTTGATTAGATGATTGTTTGATGATTATTTTAATATTTATACGAGGTATTTATACGACGTAGATTGTCACAAGAAACCCTAACTCTCCTAGCAAATCAATCGAAGCTATTCCCGTAGGAATTCTAGCTATTCCAGATCTAAACCAAGTTGTGGATATTTATGATCCCAACAAATGGTTGATATTCGTAGAAATGTTGGTATTAGTTGATTATGATATTAAAGAAGAATTGGCGAGATTAAATTGGATATCGATGTCATGACGATCTTTCCTTATAGAGTGGAGTTTGACAAAACCTTACCACCTAGAAAGGTATCATCTGATTCGGTGTCGCCCAATTCTTAAATTTGAAATCGAAAGGGTGAATGTTGCACTTGAGGCTGTCATTGGAGCCTTTACCCAAAAGCCTCATGCCACTAGTACCTTTCCGAGAAGTCTAATTGAATGTGTGAGTCATTTCATACTAGTGACTCATTTGATAACTATTGATGAAAGAGCTATAGGATTGGAAATTAAGTGTTGTTCATATCGAGCTTTTATTGCCCTTTTAAGGTCTAAGAATAAGATTGAAAGTATTGGAGAATGAGGTAGGATATCGCATTGAGTATGAGTTGGTTGAAACTTGAATAAAGTAAAATTTAACTCGTATGGAATATGAGATTGTTAAGAGGAAGTCGTTAAGTTCTGTGATTGAATTATAAGGTTTTAAATGATTTTTGGTTTGTGTTAAGGGTTGTTCCTAGGCCATTGTCCACTGACGAGGATGCATAGTGTCCAATAAATAAATTGAAGAAATCTTCTTCTTAATTAGGACCGATGTATCTTTCGGGACATGTGGAACACCTAATGACTCTTGTAGATTAGTATTCATTGTGGTATCTTTTAAAAATCCCTAACTTAACTGAGACATCAGTTGGTAGGATGAGTTCTTGGAATTGTATGACATAGTGACACGTAATGTGTTATGGTACAATTTTGACTTGTTTGTGATTAATGAAAAGACTACCTTTGATTGCTAAATTTTACATGTATCGATGTTATCTATCTTTTCTTACTTCATCCTAATGTTCGCATTAGTGATGCAACCATTGAACAAGCACTCATCTCGGTTTGAGTTGCGTTGTAGATTCTTCTCTTTGTATTCCCGAGTGCCATCGAGGTCATGAACCTCATGATTAATTGGCTAAGCTCATTTCCTATCATATTGTAGTTAGTTCTTGGTGAACAACTCTTCATCACTCTTTTGCAGATCACTCATTGTTTTTATAAGTTAAAACAGTATACCTTGAGAAAAATTGAATTTTCATCACCATATAGATTATTTAAAGTGAGACTTATAAATAATCTTTATCGAAATAAAGTTGTTTATGAAACACTTTGGAAAACTTAATTGTTTCCAAAACAAAGAATATCTCTGTAAATTCATTTTGATTTTTATTTCATGATTAAGAATAAATATATATATTTTAAACATGATGACAAAGTTTTGACGAACTGAGTATTGCATCGTTAATCCTAAAATTGTATATAGATGCGCGCCAACATACAATTTGGAAGGGACCATGCAAGGCTTATTAGTAGTTACCATAAAATTGATTAATAAACACTAAATTTTCTTTGAAGATTGTGAAAGATTAAACTTTATGAGATCTGCGAGAACTGCAAAAATTGGGACATATTATTAGAGACACCTACATATGTGCCCGTACTATTTATTCTTCTAAATCAAATTTAATCATCTGTGGAAATTGTCTTAATTGATAATTGATACCCCCCCTCCTTGTCCAATTCTCCCGTGGTGAGTTTCTTTGGAAAAGTATCTGATTATCGAGTGTTGATACCTGACTGGGTGTATTGACGTTCCTATCATTTCTTTTGATTAGATTTCATTGGAATGACCTGGGTAACGATCCGAGGAGCTTTCGAATGCGTACTCAAATTCATGAAAACACGGGATATATCCATGTTCGTTAATGTTTTCGTCTTTATCTGACTTGAAATTCTCTCGCGTAGATCATGCGTTAACCTTACTCTTTTTAATGTTAGCTATGTATCCAGATATCCTTGAATTTGTGAAGGGTTATGAGTTATTATTAGTCTTTTGAGAAGTTGACATCTTATCAACGGTAATGAAACTAGAAAGTTGGTAATGCCAGTAGAATGGATTGATTGATTATGACATGACGACATTGTCTCAGTCGATGGGAACTCGAGTCGAATTCCCCTAAAAGATAAGATGTTGATTATAAAAAGTGATCTAAATAATTCTTGATGGATGACTTTAGACTTGAAATTTTACCATGAATGGTTGTGAACTAGTCATAGATCTTGTAATCTAGAAAGAACTTAAAGTAAATTTATTAAAGGATGTTCCTGCTATCTGAAATTTTAGGAGGTATTTGCTGGTAAATCACCTAGACTTTCGCCATTGAGGCAAGTTGAATTTGGTATTAATTATATTCCTGGTGATGCACCTGTGGCGTGTGCACTGTATGTTAGCACCATCTGAATCAAAAGAGTTATCGTACAACTGAGAGAGTTGTCGGGGAAAGCTTTTATTCTACCAAGCTCGTCTCATGAAGAGCTATGGTGTTATCATTTCTTATATTTGTTGATTACCGTGAACTGGGTAAATTGACGATCAAAATTTATATCCATTACTCAAGATGGAAGATTTGTTCGATCATTTACAAGGTTCTAGCGCATATTCGAAAATTTGATCCACGTCATGGTTATCATCAACTTCGCGTCCGCGAAGAAGATTATCTATTCCAATCACTACATCCAGAACTTGTAATGAACATTATGAGTTTCATGTTATGTCGTTTGGATTGACCAATGCACATACAGCATCCATAAATTTGGTGAATCACGTGTGTAGGCTGTAATTTGATAAGTTCATGCTTGTGATCATTAAGGACCATCTGTTTGTTTTTAAAAATAGGAAGGAGTTAATAATAATTTATGGACTGCCCTGCGTTGGCCGAGCAATGAAAACTTGTACCTTGAATATTTAACATGTGATTTAAGGTTTGATCCTTTACATTATCTGACAGTGTGATTAATAGATAATGGAATATATTGACTCTTCAAAAATTAGAGCCATTTGAGACCTTGGGTTTTACCAAAAAGAAAAGTGCAAAAATGTTTTGACAAATATTTATCAAAGGATTTTTTTTAACGAATCATTCCCTTATAACCAAATCATTTAACTAAACTCCTTTAGGGGTAAATGGTTGTGTATACTTCTAGACAACCTAAGAGGGAATGGGGAAACCATTTAAACCATGACTTGGAATTTGGAACGACAATTTTTGCTTTTCAACTAAGAAAATTTTGACCAAAGTATAAACAAAGAATTTTTCAAACATTGACGGATCTTATTAATTATTTTCAATAAATCAACAAAAATCGTGCTAATTAAATTCAAATTTATTTTGAACATTTTTTTTCTAAAATTGGACGATCTAAGAAATTTAAAAAAAATTACGTTTTTTTTTGGTAAAGGGTTTCCCCGGTAACTATATTAACCAAAAAAGCATTGAAGTCCAAAGGAATGTGGCTAAGATACCACATTAACCGCATGCTACAGGCAGCATGTTAACACGTGATTATGTCATGGCATAAACACAAACTAATCTAGAACTACAATGCAAGTAAACTAGAAAGAAACCAAGATGCAAACATGAAGTCACACAATGTCTTCAGCTTCCACCAACAGCACGAAAGGAGCAAAAGAAATCCAAATGAGCCTGCCTCCTTAAAAAACCTTGCCAAAGAAAACCCAATGGGAAAAACCTTGGACAAGGAAAAAAGAGTACAATCCTCACCTGGCACTCCCATCATGAAGAACTCTTAAAACGATATGAAATCAACTCGACCTGGAAGACAACTTCTTAAAACGATATGAAATCAACTTCAACTGAATAGTATCACAAATAAGCTGAACAATCCGATCAACGGCCAACAACTTTTTCTTGAAAAGTCTTGAATTACGTTCCATCCTATAGGATTATAAATCTTGCTTATGTTTTTAGAGAGAGAAAGAGATAGAGAGATGGTGAGAACACACACACTTAGAGAGAGAAAGTGAAAGAAAAACACTTTTCTACTATGTGTAAAAATGAGGAACACACACCCTCTCCATCAAAGGAGAGGGTTTATATACCCAAGCCTTGTCATGGGCTTGGGCTTACAATGTTGGGCCGGCCTACACATGTTGTAGGCTAGGCTTGACTTTGTTTGTTTAATAAAGATAAGTGACTAAACTACGAGCTATTACATGGACTATTAGTGACCGATCCTTCTTAATACGTAAACCGTATTTCCAACAATCTCCCCCTAAGGGAGGTCACTCCAAACAAGGGCATTACCCAAGTTACAATAATAAGATAAACCTAGCATACTATGCTTGTATTGAGCTCGTAGTCTTCGTCTTTCTTTTTCTTTTTCTTTTCTGGTGAACATGCTGAAGTGATCTTTGATATCAATCTTTAGCATTAATCTCTTGCCTTGATCTTGTGCATTCATCACTTGTGATCTTCGCCTCTTCGTGACCTCACGTCCCACATACTTATACCTTAGTAATTCTTGAAAGCTTCAGAGTTTGATACAGCGGAAGACTTAACTTTTAGGCTTTCTTGAATTAAATGAGATATTAAGTGCATAAAGTATAAGCATGCGGGGACGACTTCTTCTTGGATTCCGCAACGCCATCGTCTTCAAATGCCGTAACATAAGTAGACACGAACGAAATGGCTTTGAACATTTCATTCTAAATCGGTAGCATTTTACCTCCGGTCGGTGAAGACCGTTGGACGATATTAGATATCGTACCCATGACGGATAGTTTCAATTAAGTAACTTCCTGACAGGATTTCGCGGGTAAACCCGTTCTCTTTATTCGACCGTCCAAAGCTGACTGCGAACATAAAGAGTGAATCATTTGGATAATAATATCCGCATGATTTGAAGCCGTCAATTCATGTTCCTGGAACAAGTGAAATTCAATTAAGAACCGCACCATCGTTGCTTTCCAGTTGTCACGAGCTTGATTCGTATAGAATCTTGCAAGTTACCTACCAAGTGTTGTTTGAGGTTAACACTAGAAGGATTTCTACTCATCATTGTGAACACTAAGGTATCACTCTGAGTGTTCTGACAAGATCACTAAGATATTGCGTAGAGGCCTGGAACGTGTTTAAATTCAGTTAAGAATTAAATAGCTGTTGCTTTCCAGTTATCACAAGTTTGATTCATAAAGAATCGCACAAGTCACCTACCATGAGCTTTTTGATATTCGCTCAAGAAGGATTTCCATCTTCATTGTAAATACTTTCGTATTACTCGGATGTTCAGGCAAGATCATGAAGATTTTGCGTAGGACTCTTAAAATCTTTCTTACTTTTCACAATGTATGAAGAAGCAAGGTGATGGTTGTAAAATTACCCCTTTAGGAAAAGGAAGCAATAAGTGGCAAGTATTAAGTGTCGGTTTAGGAAAACCAAGCACTAATGACCAATTAAGTTCGTTCTCAAGGAGGCTAGTGTGTTATGTGTGTAATGATATGGATTAATTTGTGATTATATTTGAATAAGAAGAATATAAAGGGGATTAGAAGAGAATGACGGTTATGAAGACGGATTAAACTAAGTCTAAAAAGGTGTACACGTAAAGTCGTAAAAACCACCAAAATTAAAATTTTAACCTAAAAATTTCTAAAAATTACCAAAAATCCTTAATAATATTCAAAGAGTTTACAAAAAATCAAAACTTGCAAACACCTTTTAATTAATTAGATAATGACTTTTTAATGCTAATTAAAGCCCTAAAAATCAAAATTAATTATTAAAAAGCCCTAAACAAGATTTTCAAGTTTGTAAACCTCAAAAATATCCTAATTAAGTTAAAAACTATTTTTCAAAATTTTAAAACCAATTAAAACTATTTTTAATCAATTAAAAACTCCTAAAATCAATTAAATCTTAAATTAATTATAGAAAATAATTAAAAGACCTAGAAAATAATTGGAAAGTTGCAAAAATCCTAATTAAGTATTTAGAACCTAGGAAAAATATAAAAACCTAGAAAATTAGACTTTTAATTTTTAATAATAAAATAATATTAAAATAATATTAAAAATCCAAAAATTATAAAAAATTCTAAAAACTTGCAAACTAGCTTAATTTAACCTAAATAACTCAGAAATGAAAGTGAAATTACCTAAATACCCCTATTAGGCCTAGAAAATGGGCCAAACCCAAAACAGTCCCTTATTGGGCTTAATTAAGGCCCAATAAGAAAAAGTGTTCAAATTAAGCCCAAAAAGCACAGGTTGACTCAAAATTTGATTTTAAACAACTTTTTCCAAAGGCCCAAAAGCTGAAAATGTGAAATAAGCCAACTTATAATAAGCAGCTTATTCTTAATGGGCTTTTTAGCCCATTAAGCTATAAGCTGTTGCCATAAGCTAAAATTTTACACACAAGCTTATTTTGACCTAACAAAGACTTCGGCAAAAAGAATTTTCAAATAAGCCCACTTAATAAGCCAGAAACAAGTCACAAACTTATTCACAAAACGACAAAATAGTCGTTTTTATGATCTAGACCACCTCAGAAGCTGATTCAAGTTGCAAAATGTTTCTTTTGACAAAACTAAGCTTAAAAACCAAAGACCTTTCAAATAAGCACACTCAATAAACTGGAAAATCAAATAAGCACTTATGTTAAAAGTCAAACAAGTTGGTTTTCTAGTAAAAAGTCAAAGTCAAAGTCTCATAAGCTCCAGTTCACTTAAATGGGTCAAATAATGAAGATCTATTACAAAAAAAAAGTTGTTGCAAGTCAGAATAAGCTAGAATAGCTTATTGATAAGCTGATGACAAAATTGCACTAGCAGGGGCTAGTTTTGGATGTTGAGCAGTGGAAACTTTTTCCACTGCTTGACTATTTTGACTTTTTGTCTTTAGTGACTTTTTCTTGGATTCAGATTTCACAAAGGCACCCAAATGATCTTTGGATCAAAAGGAGTCAATCACAATCAAAATAACACAATCACTAACACCCAATTGATACAGTTTAATCAATCATTCATCAGACATGATACAGACATGAACAATAAGCAGTTTAGCATTCAAGAGCAGTTTTAGCACAAATCAGCCAGCCAAATTCAACCAAATACACACACAAGCTATAATAAACTCAAATAAGCAAGTCTAAACAGGTTTCATGCACTGGTTCAAAGAATTAAGCAAGATTCAAGCAATGAAAGTTACTGATGAACACTAACACATGCAGTTTTCTACTTTTGCTGATGTATTTGACACACAAGCCAATTTCAACACCTCAAATCTTTCAAACAGGTTATATTAACTTTGTTTAAACCACTTTTATCCCTAAGCATGCATACACACTAAGTGTTCCCAAAATCCTAGGTCAAAACAAGCAGAAACAAGGTCTATATAGCAGATTGATTGATTCAAGTGTTCAAACCCAAAAACTTGCAACAAAACACTCTCAAACAAAGGTATAGCAGATACAAGGCATAAACAACAACTTCCCTTAACACAAAAAACAAATTACAAGCATAAACACGTAGACCCAAACACCCCTTTAACTTTTTCAAATCAAAATTTTCAAAAGCGCAATGAGATTTCAGGCCAACCAAGCATCAATTAACACTCAAACAAGTATATTAAACATATTCAAGCAAGAACAAGCCACAAAATTCACAAGAACAACAGTTTCATACAAATATCACCAAAAATCACAATTTAAGCAGATTTGGAGATTAAGTATGCAAACCTCATGGATGTACATCCACACCCACAAATTTTGAGCTTATGTGCTAGCAAGAACAAGCACAAGCTTCCACAAAAAGCCTGCTAAGATTCAACAAGGGTTAAGCACAATATCATAAAAATCAGAAACTTGGGAAAAACTTGATTAATGCAAACTTGTTACCCCACACTTGATTATCCCCAAGTTATAAGCCTCACCACACCTTAACCAACTCAGTTAGGATGCTATGATCAGCCCTATAGCCCAAGAATTCCAAGATTGGAACAAGACTTAGCAAAATATCAAGAAAATGAGGAAATATGCAAACTTTTGCACACTCCTCTTTGAAAAACAGGTTTTGAACTTTAAGAACTAACAAGCATATAACAAATGAAAGCAGTAAACAAGATTGGCCAATGACTTTTCTTCAAGATTTCAAACTCAATTTCATTAAACTTGAAAATGGGATTTACAGAAACTTGAACAAGGAAAAATCAAAAGCAAAGCCTAAATGTTGGAACCCTAAGCCTTTATATAGGCATACAATGAGCTAAGTTACTGAAATAAAACGTGAACCCTAGCTACTTGATCTTCCAAAAATGCCCTTGAGGATTAGCTTCATGTGACTGATTTCTTGGCTGTTTGTGGAGCTGGCAAGCATGTGAAGTTGATCAAAGGTCTCCAATAAGCTTAACTTTCAAGCTTTGTTGTGGGACGTTGGATGAGGGCCTACTGTTTTGGCATCTTCTCCAAAGTGAAAAAGCAGGGGAAACATGTGACTTGGTTGGTGATGTGGCAAGCTGTTTGAAAGTTGGGATGTGATTAAGGTCACCTTAATTATAAATCTGCACTTTATTAAGGCCTAATTATGACAGGATTAAGAAAACCCAAATCGGCTTAAGAACACCAAGAACATGTTTTTGATCTGTTTTTGTTTTTAAATAAGTGTTAACCGCCTAATTTAAATAATTAATTAGTGGTTAGTTATAACAGATTGTGAGTGGGAAGTGAGGTGGAGTTTTGGTGGGTTGTGATTGGAGGAGAGGGGTGAGTGGGACACGTGGGAGATGCTGGTTGGTCTAGGTTAGAATCATGTCTGGCCAGCTTTGGTCCTTCACTTCCTTTCTTCTTGTCTTTTCTCTTCTAAACTCTATCAACGCCCATTTTCTTCTTGTCAACTTTTGCATCTTTACACTTTTTGCCCAAAAACTTTTATAAAGTGAAATCAGGGGTATTTCTTGCCATATTTGAATTCTTCAAGGGCTGGTTTGGTATTTTCTCCAATGATAATGGTCTAGACTTGCAATATTGATATTTTGGAGGACTTAAATTGCCAAGTCTTGGTGATTGAGGGACCATTTTTACCAATTGTTGAAAGTTGAGGGTCCTTTGTGTAATTTTGGATTTTTCAAAGGACCAAACTTGTCATTTCTTGTACTTTGAAGGACTTCATGATGTATTTGAATTTTTGGATGATATTGGTTGACAATTTAGCTTTGTTGAGGGGCTAAACTTGCCAATTCTTCAAAGTTAAGGGTCCTTTGTATAATTTGACAAACTTTAGGGACCAAACTTGTAATTATGAGGACACAAGGGTGTAAAGTGTCAATTCTTCATAATTGGAGGACCTTTCTTCATAATTCTTCAAATCTTCAAGGGTTGATCTTTTGGAAAGTCTTCATTAGGGCTTGGTTCATTGTGCGGCTTCGTTTCCCGTGTTCGTTTTTGCATGATTCTTGTGATCTTTTGTCATTATCTCAATATCCGTACCTAAAATACACAAGCAACAAACACAAGCATATATTTGGGTATTTTGATGATATTTAATGCATTTTAAGCCCTACTTGGAAGATGAGACTATGTATAAAAGCAGTCTCATCACTCCCCCATACTAAACCATTGTCGTGCCCTCACGCAATGCTAGAATATAGTATCAAAGCATCTCCAAAATTCATTTTATTCACTTTATTGAACGATAAACTAGCTATACTACTACTATTACTACTACTACATGTGTTATAGACATAATGTATGATTTTCATCGCAAAATGGGACGTTTAGGTTCATAGAACAAGAACAGGTGAATGCTTCGTTAGAAATAATTTCATCGTCCTCGATTTTCACTCCAATTCCATGCCAAGCGTGCAACGAGATCATTGTCATTATAAGTTAGTAATGCTAACACTACTCATATGCCCTAATCACGTACTTATTCTCCCATTATTCCTAAGTTGTATCTCTTATATTTTATGATGTCTTAAATGTTTCACGAGGATACATTGTTTGACTTATGCGATAATAGAGATTTAGGTCTAAAAATAGAGTCTTAACGGTGTAACTAAGACCATCAAATCAATAACCCCTCCTAATAGACAACGATGTTAAAAAATTAAGTTGACAAGAAGAATCGATAAACATGGTTTTATAACGGTTTTGAACATGAGACTTATTACCAAGACTTTTATACGCCCCCTAACGGAAGGGCCTTATTATCTTTGGTTTACCTCCATCTTTTATTCAACTTCGCCATGAAGCTTTTATTATGACTTCGGTCTTGCCTTGCCTTTTATTATCCGCCTCATCGGTGGTTTTATTAGCCAAAGACGTATATCCTCACGCTAAGGCGAATTTTGGATCTTTAAAGCTTCGAAGATTAAGGCTTGATTCACTTTCAATTTTTGCATAGATTTTAGGCCTTGTGGGGCTTCAAATTGTTTGCTAGATTTAGGTGAGCACTTGAAATCTTATTATTGGGTGAAGCTTTCGATTATTCGGGTTGCCAATACTTCAAAACCGTGACGCTGGCGATACCTTAATTTCTTCCCAATTTAATTACACGGAAGCTACTAGAAAAGACTAGAAACCCAACAATCCCAACTAAACCGCTAAGTCAATATTTATTAAGCAAAAAATATTTACATGCGAAGGGAGAATAAGCAAACAACGAGAACACATGAGTTTTTGAAAGAATACGAGTACCCTACATTTAGCATAGTAACTTATAATTAACTCTATCCTTTCTCGTCCTCATTTAAGATACTTAGCCTAATGTGTAGTTAAGGAATCAAAGCTAAGTGCTCAACACGCACGGTCGAGTCAAAAATTACTCTTATTCTCGCCATCAGAAAATCTACATTCGTGTCTTCAAACACTTATAAAACATGAGAAAAATTTAAAATTTGGCCATTTTTAGCCTTATTTTGCAACAAAAATGATAAACAAAACGATAAACTTTGGAAAGCGTGAAGGTTTGGCAAGGCAAGTATCTATTCACCCCCCCATACTAAAGTTAAACATTGTCCTCAATGTTTCGAGTCTAGGGGTGCAAATACCCCCGTACTAGAGACGTAGTCGAATGCCTAATCTAGCATGGAAAGGGTGTAACCATTAAGTAGTAGCCGTTTATGAAGTGTGCTAAAAACCTAAGGTTAGAACATCAAAGGATATATCATGGATATTGAGAAATGTCTCCAAAGCAAACGATCGAGTGCTCCCATAAAACGAACACGAGAGGCTCCAATCGTGAAGATCATGATCTAAAAACCACAATTCACAAACAACCACGGAACAAAGGTTGGAAGGGCACAAATCCCCACACGTAAGCTACATTAGAAAGCGATAATATGTACATAGGATAAGCATGGGACTCCCCCACGACGCACCTCGTTTTTGATTACCGAGTCATGAGCTCGACTCGATCCCCTCAATACTAATTATCATTAGGGAAGGTGACTTGGTCGAGGTAGTTCAAGGATGGAACTTCCCCACCAAAGTATTGCTTCAACCTATGTCCATTCACCTTGAAGTTAGGACCATCATCTTGAGTTAGCTCGATGGTCCCATACGGAAACACTTGAGTCACGGTGAATGGACCGGACCAACGGGATTTCAATTTACCGGAAAATATTTTCAATCTTGAATTAAAAAGCAAAACTTGATCCCCAATGTTAAAAACCCGGTTTTTAATTTTTGAATCATGCAACTTTTTAGTTTTCTCTTTATAAATCAATGAATTTTCATAAGCAATATCCCTCAATTCATCCAATTCATTTAATTGCATTTTCCGGTGTTTTCCCGCGGTCTCCATATCATCATTACAATGCTTTAGGGCCCAATAAGCCTTGTGTTCTAACTCGATAGGCAAATGACAATTCTTTCCATACACAAGCTTATAGGGAGTGTACCCAATGGGTGTCTTATGAGCGGTCCTAAAGGCCCATAAAGCATCGTCCAACTTATCCGACCAAGATTGTCGGTTTTCTCTTACGGATCTCTCCAAGATCCTCTTCAAAGCTCGGTTTGAAACCTCGACTTGCCCACTCGTTTGTGGGTGATAAGCCGTAGAAAGACGATGTGTAACCCCATATTTCCTTAAGACTCTTTCGAATTGGTCATTACAAAAATGGGTTCCACGATCGCTTATGATCGCACGAGGGGTTCCAAACCTAGCAAACAAACTTTTCAAGAACTTAACTACCACACGAGCATCATTAGTGGGCAAGGCCTTCGCCTCCACCCACTTAGATAGGTAGTCAACCGCAACGAGAATGTACTTATTACCACGAGATGATGGGAACGGCCCCATAAAGTCTATACCCCAAACGTCAAAGATCTCACATACTTGAATGATATTTTGTGGCATTTCATCTTTTTGTGAGGCTTTTCCTTGTCGTTGGCATGCATCACACGACTTCACAAGAACTTGTGCATCTCGGTAATAGTAGGCCAAAAGAAGCCGACATCAAACACCTTCTTAGCCGTGAGATTAGCACCGTGGTGACCACCCGTGGGTCCCTCATGGCAAGCTCTAAGGATGTTAGAAGCTTCGGTGCCAAATACACAACGTCGGATGATTTGATCCGCACAAGTTCGAAACAAGTAAGGGTCGTTCCAAAAGTAGAACTTGACGTCACGAAAGAATTTTCGTTTTTCTTGAGTCGTCATACCCTTAACGATGAAGTTACCCGCATGGTAATTTGCAAAATCCGCAAACCACGGGGTAGAAGAATCAAGCTTAGAATTCACTACACCAAGTGTCTCGAGCGGAAATGTTTCGGTGATTTCCTTGGGCTCGTAAACACTTTGGTGAGGATCTTCCAAACGAGAGAGATGATCGGCCGCTAGATTCTCGGCTCCTTTTTTGTCAACGATGGTGTGATCAAATTCTTGAAGGAGGAGAATCCAACGAAGTAATCTCGGCTTAGCATCTTGCTTTGCCATTAGATACTTAATAGCCGAATGGTCCGTATACACTATGCATTTCGTCAAGACGAGATAAGGTCGGAATTTCTCAAATGCATACACCACGGCAAGGAACTCCTTTTCCGTTGTAGTGTATTTAAGTTGAGCCTCGGTCATCGTCTTGCTAGCATATTGAATAGGCAAGAAGTGCTTATCATGACGTTGCCCCAAAACGGCCCCTATAGCGTAATCACTAGCATCACACATTAGCTCAAAGGGGAGGTTCCAATTGGGAGCAACAAGAATGGGAGCTTTGGTAAGTTTCCTCTTAAGGATCTCAAAGGCTCGTACACAATCTTCGTCAAAGACAAAACGTGCCTCTTTTTCAAGAAGATGTGTAATGGGTCGAGAAATCTTTGAAAAGTCCTTGATGAATCGACGATAAAAGCCCGCGTGGCCTAGGAAACTCCTAACTCCCTTGACGGTTTTGGGATGAGGTAATTTGGCGATGACGTCTACCTTAGCTTGATCTACCTCAATCCCCGCTTTCGAGACCTTGTGCCCTAAGATGATTCCACTTTTAACCATAAAATGACATTTTTCACAATTGAGCACAAGGTTGGTTTCCTTACAACGTTTCAACATTCTCTCAAGGTTCGACAAACACGAAGTGAAGGAATCACCAAACACGGAAAAGTCGTCCATGAAGACTTCCATCGTCTTCTCGATCATATCATGAAAAATAGCCATCATGCATCGTTGAAAAGTTCCCGGTGCATTGCAAAGTCCGAATGGCATTCTACGATAGGCAAACGTTCCATATGGACACGTAAACGTAGTTTTTTCTTGATCACGAGGATCGATGGGAATTTGGAAGTAACCGGAAAAACCATCTAAAAAGCAATAGAAATCGTTTCCCGCAAGACGCTCCAACATTTGGTCCATGAAGGGCAAGGGAAAATGGTCTTTTCGAGTGGCTTCATTCAACTTTCGATAGTCAATGCACACTCTCCATCCGGTCACGAGTCTAGTGGGAATCAACTCGTTGGCATCGTTTGGCACAACGGTCATCCCTCCCTTTTTAGGGACACAATGAATAGGACTCACCCAAGGGCTATCGGAAATAGGGTAAATCATTCCCGCGTCAAGGAGTTTAAGGACCTCCTTTTTGATGACGTCGTAAATTTTGGGGTTCACCCTCCTTTGACTTTGGATTGTTGGCTTGAAATCTTCCTCCATTAAGATTTTGTGGGTACAAAACTTGGGATCGATCCCCTTAATGTCGGATAAATTCCACGCAATCGCCCCTTTGTGAGCCTTTAGAACATCAACAAGTGCGGTTTTTTCATCATTCGAAAGTTCCTTCGCAATAATAACCGGCAACTTGTCGTCCTCCTCCAAATAGACATATTCGAGGTGAGGAGGTAAATCTTTCAACTCGAGGATAGGTGGTTCCTCAAGTGAAGATTTGGGCTCGATACTCATAACCTCCTCGGGCGGAGGAAATGGGAAATCGTTAAGAAAATCCTTGATAATCGAGAAGTCCTCATCGTTGTCGAGGTCTTCGTCACAAGTACGTGGAACATTGCATTCTTCCAACGTAAAACCACCACCTTCAAATGGAGTGAAGGTTGGTGTCGAATTATCAAGAATTGGATCCAACATAGTGGGATTGCCACTAGTTTCTTCATCACCAAAACCTAGAACTTCTTGGGAAAATTCCTCGCAAACCACGTCAATCATATCAACGAGGTTTATGGTTGCAACGGAATAAACATGAGAAATTTGAGAGTTTTGAGTTGCGTTTATAACAAGTTCCTCGTCGTTGAAACGTAAGGTGATCTTTCTAGCATGCACATCGATCAAAGCCATAGACGTATCTAAAAACGAACGACCTAAAATGAGAGGAACTTGAGGATCCGTGGTGATATCAACAACAATGAAGTCTACGGGATAGTAGAACTTCCCCACTTTCACAAAAACGTCTTCCGCCAAACCACATGCGAGAATTGTGGAATGGTCGGCCAACTCGATAGACATTAGTGAAGGAGTAAGATTAGGAAGATTGAGCGACTTGAAGATTGCAAGTGGCATCAAGTTAATGCTAGCACCAAGATCGGCCAAGGCGAAGCATTCTTCCATGTCTTGGATTGCACAAGGGATCAAAAATTTACCGGGATCACCGACTTTTTGAGGTATGCGATTAAGATAAACCGACGAACAACTAGACAATTGGTGCAATTTCTCCTTGTTGTTCAACATACTCTTAAAGTCAGCGGCAAATCGAGGCATCATGACCAAAGCATCGGCGAAACTCACATTAAGGTTCAAATCACGAAACATTTTCATAAAAAGCTCAAATTGGTAATTGTCGCGCTCTTGACGTTTCTCCTTCCTAAGTCTCGATGGATAGGGCAAAGGTAGTGTGGGTTGAGGCATAGTAGGCATAGCCTTTGGAATCTCGGGTTCCAATGATGGTAATGGGTCAACCGTAGGTGTGGTATGAGCGGTACTTCGTGGGATTGGGACATGCTCCTTTTGGACCACCACCTCGGGTTCTTCCTCAATTGCTTCCTCCGTAGGAGCAATTGGTTGAGGAATCGGCTCCTTAAGTGTCTTACCACTACGTGTGGTAATCACTTTCATCTCACCCTTAGGGTTGGATATGGTGTTACTAGGAAGACCACTTGACGACGGTTTACACATTATTGCCTCAAACATAGACGAGATTTTATCTTCAAAATTAGATTGCCTTAATACGACTTCGGTTTGCCTTTTCTCGGCCTTAAGCATCTCTTGTTTAATCTCATGTTGCCCTTGTTCTATCTTTTGTTGGTTTTGTTGCAACCTAGTGACATTTCCTTCCATCTTGTTGGTGTGGATTTTAAGTTCATTAGCTAACTCATTTTTCAACTCTTTCTTCAAGTCGTTTTTAAACTCGGATCTTAGGCTAATGATTTCTCTTTGAATATTGTCAAACCTAGCATCATTCCCACTAGCATATTCAACAAACTCACTTGGAAGATCTTTTAATGTTTGCAAACTTTTGTTGTTATTTTGAAAATCATTTTTGTTTGAAACTTGATTATTAGCCCCTTGATTCCCATAGTTTCCCTTGTTGTAATTGTTCTTATAACCAACTTGATTGTTGCGATAGTTGTTAGCATTTTGATTTGTTCCAAAACCCGGTGGAGTCATTTGATTAGAGCGGGAAACTTGACCGTTTTGGTTGTAATTTCCCGTGGCCGCGAAGGCGCTCGAATTGTTACCACCGTTGGTAATGCACTCGGAGAAATCATGACCTCCACCACAATACATGCAAGAAACCTCAACCGCTTTAGCCGTAGCGGGAGCACTTGGTTCACCAACTTTAAACTCAATCAAAAGTCCTTTCAACTTATCAAAAATCTTGTTTTCCAAGTTTGCCTCAATTTGGCAAGCATCGATGGTATTAGATAAAGAAGGTGAAGCCGAAGACGAAGCCTTACGAACACTAGACGTGCTACGAGGACTATACACCTTAGATCTATTTTCAATTATCACCAAAGCTTCCTTAACCGTTTTACACAAAAAATTACCACCCGCGGCGGCATTCAAATAATCCCTTTCATGATCATTAAGTCCATTGTAAAACGTGTCAATTTGATGCAAATCGGAAAAACCGTGATGAGGACATTCATGTAACATTTCCTTAAACCTATTCCAAGCCGTTGAAAAACTTTCATTAAATTCTTGTGAAAACTTTGAAATCTCGTTTTTCAAGTGCGTAGTCTTAGAGGGCGGAAAAAATTGGTTCACAAACTTAGACACGAGATCCTTCCATGTCAATATAGAATTGGGTGGCTCTTTCTCTAACCAAATTTTAGCAGGCCCCGCTAAGGAATACGGAAAAAGCATCATCTTAATCGAGTCGTTAGAGACATCCTTAAACTTGCAAGTAGCGGTAAGACGATTGAATTGGCGGATATGGTTGTGTGGATTGTCCTTCTCATCACCACGGAATTTGTTGTTTTGAATCATGGACAACAAACCCGTTTTCACCTCAAAATTCTCCGCAAGGATTGCGGGAATCACAATAGCCTCTCCATAACCCTCGGTGGGTGCTTGAAGTAACTCCATCATAGTTCGATTCGCCATGGTTGGTCAATAGGAGACTTCTCTTACAATGGGTTTGTCAATAGGAGACTCCTCACTAGAATTGTTGGGAGTGGGAGTTTTGTTCTTTCGTTTACGTGCACGTCTTGCTTGATTTCGAGTTAGCATAAACGTCACGTACAACGAGGGGATGAGCAAAGAAGATTCTTTTTGGTGTTTTGTATTTTTTCAATTTTTTTGTGGTTTTTGATTGTATTAACCTTTTTGGAGATTGGTGAAATGTATTAAGTAGACAAAAATCTACAAATCTCCTCCTTAATCAAATCTCTTGATTAACGAAGCCTCAAGGAATGAAAACGATCACGTTGGGTGAACGCCTTCGATGACTTTAGAACGATGGTGGAACACCAAATCGTTCAAGAGGGTTTAATCAATAGAAACCAAGAAAGTATATATGATACTTAGTAATACTTTGGGCGGCAAAACCCTCGATTCACTCTCACAATCAAATACTCACAAGCAAGCAGGGAAACGAGGCGGCGCGAAGCACTTAAGAGCCTTTTTCCTTAGGATATATTTTATAATATCCGCCTTATACCCACCTTATAGTTTGTATTTTCAAGATTAAGCTTCACGAAAGTATTTATCTATTTTTGCCTTTTTCTTTGGTTTGAGATTCGAATACAATGATTGGGTAATGACCTCCCAAGTAAAGGTTGTGATTTCTCACGTATTTGGAGTACTTGTGTATTTATTGTTCTACGTATACAATATAGTAATAATATTCACACAAAAACCGAAAAACGATAATACGTATTAGTAGAGTGCTACTAATACAAATACTAATTATGGTTAGTATAAAAACAACAATGCCAAATCAAAACACAACACGCCTCCCCGGCAGCGGCGCCAAAATGATGGTTGTAAAATTACCCCTTTAGGAAAAGGAAGCAATAAGTGGCAAGTATTAAGTGTCGGTTTAGGAAAACCAAGCACTAATGACCAATTAAGTTCGTTCTCAAGGAGGCTAGTGTGTTATGTGTGTAATGATATGGATTAATTTGTGATTATATTTGAATAAGAAGAATAGAAAGGGGATTAGAAGAGAATGACGGTTATGAAGACGGATTAAACTAAGTCTAAAAAGGTGTACACGTAAAGTCGTAAAAACCACCAAAATTAAAATTTTAACCTAAAAATTTCTAAAAATTACCAAAAATCCCTAATAATATTCAAAGAGTTTACAAAAAATCAAAACTTGCAAACACCTTTTAATTAATTAGATAATGACTTTTTAATGCTAATTAAAGCCCTAAAAATCAAAATTAATTATTAAAAAGCCCTAAACAAGATTTTCAACTTTGTAAACCTCAAAAATATCCTAATTAAGTTAAAAACTAATTTTCAAAATTTTAAAACCAATTAAAACTATTTTTAATCAATTAAAAACTCCTAAAATCAATTAAATCTTAAATTAATTATAGAAAATAATTAAAAGACCTAGAAAATAATTGGAAAGTTGCAAAAATCCTAATTAAGTATTTAGAACCTAGGAAAAATATAAAAACCTAGAAAATCAGACTTTTAATTTTTAATAATAAAATAATATTAAAATAATATTAAAAATCCAAAAATTATAAAAAATTCTAAAAACTTGCAAACTAGCTTAATTTAACCTAAATAACTCAGAAATGAAAGTGAAATTACCTAAATACCCCTATTAGGCCTAGAAAATGGGCCAAACCCAAAACAGTCCCTTATTGGGCTTAATTAAGGCCCAATAAGAAAAAGTGTTCAAATTAAGCCCAAAAAGCACAGGTTGACTCAAAATTTGATTTTAAACAACTTTTTCCAAAGGCCCAAAAGCTGAAAATGTGAAATAAGCCAACTTATAATAAGCAGCTTATTCTTAATGGGCTTTTTGGCCCATTAAGCTATAAGCTGTTGCCATAAGCTAAAATTTTACACACAAGCTTCTTTTGACCTAACAAAGACTTCTGAAAAAAGAATTTTCAAATAAGCCCACTTAATAAGCCAGAAACAAGTCACAAACTTGTTCACAAAACGACAAAATAGTCGTTTTTATGATCTAGACCACCTCAGAAGCTGATTCAAGTTGCAAAATGTTTCTTTTGACAAAACTAAGCTTAAAAACCAAAGACCTTTCAAATAAGCACACTCAATAAACTGGAAAATCAAATAAGCACTTATGTTAAAAGTCAAACAAGTTGGTTTTCTAGTAAAAAGTCAAAGTCAAAGTCTCATAAGCTCCAGTTCACTTAAATGGGTCAAATAATGAAGATCTATTACAAAAAATAAGTTGTTGCAAGTCAGAATAAGCTAGAATAGCTTATTGATAAGCTGATGACAAAATTGCACTAGCAGGGGCTAGTTTTGGATGTTGAGCAGTGGAAACTTTTTCCACTGCTTGACTATTTTGACTTTTTGTCTTTAGTGACTTTTTCTTGGATTCAGATTTCACAAAGGCACCCAAATGATCTTTGGATCAAAAGGAGTCAATCACAATCAAAATAACACAATCACTAACACCCAATTGATACAGTTTAATCAATCATTCATCAGACATGATACAAACATGAACAATAAGCAGTCTAGCATTCAAGAGCAGTTTTAGCACAAATCAGCCAGCCAAATTCAACCAAATGCACACACAAGCTATAATAAACTCCAATAAGCAAGTCTAAACAGGTTTCATGAACTGGTTCAAAGAATTAAGCAAGATTTAAGCAATGAAAGTTACTGATGAACACTAACACATGCAGTTTTCTACTTTTGCTGATGTATTTGACACACAAGCCAATTTCAACACCTCAAATCTTTCAAACAGGTTATATTAACTTTGTTTAAACCACTTTTATCCCTAAGCATGCATACACACTAAGTGTTCCCAAAATCCTAGGTCAAAACAAGCAGAAAGAAGGTCTATATAGCAGATTGATTGATTCAAGTGTTCAAACCCAAAAACTTGCAGCAAAACACTCTCAAACAAAGGTATAGCAGATACAAGGCATAAACAACAACTTCCCTTAACACAAAAAACAAATTACAAGCATAAACCAGTAGACCCAAACACCCCTTTAACTTTTTCAAATCAAAATTTTCAAAAGCGCAATGAGATTTCAGGCCAACCAAGCATCAATTAACACTCAAACAAGTATATTAAACAGATTCAAGCAAGAACAAGCCACAAAATTCACAAGAACAACAGTTTCATACAAATATCACCAAAAATCACAATTTAAGCAGATTTGGAGATTAAGTATGCAAACCTCATGGATGTACATCCACACCCACGAATTTTGAGGTTATGTGCTAGCAAGAACAAGCACAAGCTTCCACAAAAAGCCTGCTAAGATTCAACAAGGGTTAAGCACAATATCATAAAAATCAGAAACTTGGGAAAAACTTGATTAATGCAAACTTGTTACCCCACACTTGATTATCCCCAAGTTATAAGCCTCACCACACCTTAACCAACTCAGTTAGGATGCTATGATCAGCCCTATAGCCCAAGAATTCCAAGATTGGAACAAGACTTAGCAAAATATCAAGAAAATGAGGAAATATGCAAACTTTTGCACACTCCTCTTTGAAAAACAGGTTTTGAACTTTAAGAACTAACAAGCATATAACAAATGAAAGCAGTAAACAAGATTGGCCAATGACTTTTCTTCAAGATTTCAAACTCAATTTCATTAACCTTGAAAATGGGATTTACAGAAACTTGAACAAGGAAAAATCAAAAGCAAAGCCTAAATGTTGGAACCCTAAGCCTTTATATAGGCATACAATGAGCTAAGTTACTGAAATAAAACGTGAACACTAGCTACTTGATCTTCCAAAAATGCCCTTGAGGATTGGCTTCATGTGACTGATTTCTTGGCTGTTTGTGGAGCTGGCAAGCATGTGAAGTTGATCAAAGGTCTCCAATAAGCTTAACTTTCAAGCTTTGTTGTGGGACGATGGATGAGGGCCTACTGTTTTGGCATCTTCTCCAAAGTGAAAAAGCAGGGGAAACATGTGACTTGGTTGGTGATGTGGCAAGCTGTTTGAAAGTTGGGATGTGATTAAGGTCACCTTAATTATAAATCTGCACTTTATTAAGGCCTAATTATGACAAGATTAAGAAAACCCAAATCGGCTTAAGAACACCAAGAACATGTTTTTGATCTGTTTTTGTTTTTAAATAAGTGTTAACCGCCTAATTTAAATAATTAATTAGTGGTTAGTTATAACAGATTGTGAGTGGGAAGTGAGGTGGAGTTTTGGTGGGTTGTGATTGGAGGAGAGGGGTGAGTGGGACACGTGGGAGATGCTGGTTGGTCTAGGTTAGAATCATGTCTGGCCAGCTTTGGTCCTTCACTTCCTTTCTTCTTGTCTTTTCTCTTCTAAACTCTATCAACGCCCATTTTCTTCTTGTCAACTTTTGCATCTTTACACTTTTGGCCCAAAAACTTTTATAAAGTGAAATCAGGGGTATTTCTTGCCATATTTGAATTCTTCAAGGGCTGGTTTGGTATTTTCTCCAATGATAATGGTCTAGACTTGCAATATTGATATTTTGGAGGACTGAAATTGCCAAGTCTTGGTGATTGAGGGACCATTTTTGCCAATTGTTGAAAGTTGAGGGTCCTTTGTGTAATTTTAGATTTTTCAAAGGACCAAACTTGTCATTTCTTGTACTTTGAAGGACTTCATGATGTATTTGAATTTTTGGATGATATTGGTTGACAATTTAGCTTTGTTGAGGGGCTAAACTTGCCAATTCTTCAAAGTTAAGGGTCCTTTGTATAATTTTGACAAACTTTAGGGACCAAACTTGTAATTATGAGGACACAAGGGTGTAAAGTGTCAATTCTTCATAATTGGAGGACCTTTCTTCATAATTCTTCAAATCTTCAAGGGTTGATCTTTTGGAAAGTCTTCATTAGGGCTTGGTTCATTGTGCGGCTTCGTTTCCCGTGTTCGTTTTTGCATGATTCTTGTGATCTTTTGTCATTATCTCAATATCCGTACCTAAAATACACAAGCAACAAACACAAGCATATATTTGGGTATTTTGATGATATTTAATGCATTTTAAGCCCTACTTGGAAGATGAGACTATGTATAAAAGCAGTCTCATCACTCCCCCATACTAAACCATTGTCGTGCCCTCACGCAATGCTAGAATATAGTATCAAAGCATCTCCAAAATTCATTTTATTCACTTTATTGAACGATAAACTAGCTATACTACTACTATTACTACTACTACATGTGTTATAGACATAATGTATGATTTTCATCGCAAAATGGGACGTTTAGGTTCATAGAACAAGAACACGTGAATGCTTCGTTAGAAATAATTTCATCGTCCTCGATTTTCACTCCAATTCCATGCCAAGCGTGCAACGAGATCATTGTCATTATAAGTTAGTAATGCTAACACTACTCATATGCCCTAATCACGTACTTATTCTCCCATTATTCCTAAGTTGTATCTCTTATATTTTATGATGTCTTAAATGTTTCACGAGGATACATTGTTTGACTTATGCGATAATAGAGATTTAGGTCTAAAAATAGAGTCTTAACGGTGTAACTAAGACCATCAAATCAATAACCCCTCCTAATAGACAACGATGTTAAAAAATTAAGTTGACAAGAAGAATCGATAAACACGGTTTTATAACGGTTTTGAACATGAGACTTATTACCAAGACTTTTATACGCCCCCTAACGGAAGGGCCTTATTATCTTTGGTTTACCTCCATCTTTTATTCAACTTCGCCATGAAGCTTTTATTATGACTTCGGTCTTGCCTTGCCTTTTATTATCCGCCTCATCGGTGGTTTTATTAGCCAAAGACGTATATCCTCACGCTAAGGCGAATTTTGGATCTTTAAAGCTTCGAAGATTAAGGCTTGATTCACTTTCAATTTTTGCATAGATTTTAGGCCTTGTGGGGCTTCAAATTGTTTGCTAGATTTAGGTGAGCACTTGAAATCTTATTATTGGGTGAAGCTTTCGATTATTCGGGTTGCCAATACTTCAAAACCGTGACGCTGGCGATACCTTAATTTCTTCCCAATTTAATTACACAGAAGCTACTAGAAAAGACTAGAAACCCAACAATCCCAACTAAACCGCTAAGTCAATATTTATTAAGCAAAAAATATTTACATGCAAAGGGAGAATAAGCAAACAACGAGAACACATGAGTTTTTGAAAGAATACGAGTACCCTACGTTTAGCATAGTAACTTATAATTAACTCTATCATTTCTCGTCCTCGTTTAAGATACTTAGCCTAATGTGTAGTTAAGGAATCAAAGCTAAGTGCTCAACACGCACGGTCGAGTCAAAAATTACTCTTATTCTCGCCATCAGAAAATCTACATTCGTGTCTTCAAACACTTATAAAACATGAGAAAAATTTAAAATTTGGCCATTTTTAGCCTTATTTTGCAACAAAAATGATAAACAAAACGATAAACTTTGGAAAGCGTGAAGGTTTGGCAAGGCAAGTATCTATTCACCCCCCCATACTAAAGTTAAACATTGTCCTCAATGTTTCGAGTCTAGGGGTGCAAATACCCCCATACTAGAGACGTAGTCGAATGCCTAATCTAGCATGGAAAGGGTGTAACCATTAAGTAGTAGCCGTTTATGAAGTGTGCTAAAAACCTAAGGTTAGAACATCAAAGGATATATCATGGATATTGAGAAATGTCTCCAAAGCAAACGATCGAGTGCTCCCATAAAACGAACACGAGAGGCTCCAATCGTGAAGATCATGATCTAAAAACCACAATTCACAAACAACCACGGAACAAAGGTTGGAAGGGCACAAATCCCCACACGTAAGCTACATTAGAAAGTGATAATATTTACATCGGATAAGCATGGGACTCCCCCACGAGGCACCTCGTTTTTGATTACCGAGTCATGAGCTCGACTCGATCCCCTCAATACTAATTATCATTAGGGAAGGTGACTTGGTCGAGGTAGTTCAAGGATGGAACTTCCCCGCCAAAGTATTGCTTTAACCTATGTCCATTCACCTTGAAGTTAGGACCATCATCTTGAGCTAGCTCGATGGTCCCATACGGAAACACTTGAGTCACGGTGAATGGACCGGACCAACGGGATTTCAATTTACCGGAAAATATTTTCAATCTTGAATTAAAAAGCAAAACTTGATCCCCAATGTTAAAAACCCGGTTTTTAATTTTTGAATCATGCAACTTTTTAGTTTTCTCTTTATAAATCAATGAATTTTCATAAGCAATATCCCTCAATTCATCCAATTCATTTAATTGCATTTTCCGGTGTTTTCCCGCGGTCTCCATATCATCATTACAATGCTTTAGGGCCCAATAAGCCTTGTGTTCTAACTCGATAGGCAAATGACAATTCTTTCCATACACAAGCTTATAGGGAGTGTACCCAATGGGTGTCTTATGAGCGGTCCTAAAGGCCCATAAAGCATCGTCCAACTTATCCGACCAAGATTGTCGGTTTTCTCCTACGGATCTCTCCAAGATCCTCTTCAAAGCTCGGTTTGAAACCTCGACTTGCCCACTCGTTTGTGGGTGATAAGCCGTAGAAAGACGATGTGTAACCCCATATTTCCTTAAGACTCTTTCGAATTGGTCATTACAAAAATGGGTTCCACGATCGCTTATGATCGCACGAGGGGTTCCAAACCTAGCAAACAAACTTTTCAAGAACTTAACTACCACACGAGCATCATTAGTGGGCAAGGCCTTCGCCTCCACCCACTTAGATAGGTAGTCAACCGCAACGAGAATGTACTTATTACCACGAGATGATGGGAACGGCCCCATAAAGTCTATACCCCAAACGTCAAAGATCTCACATACTTGAATGATATTTTGTGGCATTTCATCTTTTTGTGAGGCTTTTCCTTGTCGTTGGCATGCATCACACGACTTCACAAGAACTTGTGCATCTCGGTAATAGTAGGCCAAAAGAAGCCGACATCAAACACCTTCTTAGCCGTGAGATTAGCACCGTGGTGACCACCCGTGGGTCCCTCATGGCAAGCTCTAAGGATGTTAGAAGCTTCGGTGCCAAATACACAACGTCGGATGATTTGATCCGCACAAGTTCGAAACAAGTAAGGGTCGTTCCAAAAGTAGAACTTGACGTCACGAAAGAATTTTCGTTTTTCTTGAGTCGTCATACCCTTAACGATGAAGTTACCCGCATGGTAATTTGCAAAATCCGCAAACCACGGGGTAGAAGAATCAAGCTTAGAATTCACTACACCAAGTGTCTCGAGCGGAAATGTTTCGGTGATTTCCTTGGGCTCGTAAACACTTTGGCGAGGATCTTCCAAACGAGAGAGATGATCGGCCGCTAGATTCTCGGCTCCTTTTTTGTCAACGATGGTGTGATCAAATTCTTGAAGGAGGAGAATCCAACGAAGTAATCTCGGCTTAGCATCTTGCTTTGCCATTAGATACTTAATAGCCGAATGGTCCGTATACACTATGCATTTCGTCAAGACGAGATAAGGTCGGAATTTCTCAAATGCATACACCACGGCAAGGAACTCCTTTTCCGTTGTAGTGTATTTAAGTTGAGCCTCGGTCATCGTCTTGCTAGCATATTGAATAGGCAAGAAGTGCTTATCATGACGTTGCCCCAAAACGGCCCCTATAGCGTAATCACTAGCATCACACATTAGCTCAAAGGGGAGGTTCCAATTGGGAGCAACAAGAATGGGAGCTTCGGTAAGTTTCCTCTTAAGGATCTCAAAGGCTCGTACACAATCTTCGTCAAAGACAAAACGTGCCTCTTTTTCAAGAAGATGTGTAATGGGTCGAGAAATCTTTGAAAAGTCCTTGATGAATCGACGATAAAAGCCCGCGTGGCCTAGGAAACTCCTAACTCCCTTGACGGTTTTGGGATGAGGTAATTTGGCGATGACGTCTACCTTAGCTTGATCTACCTCAATCCCCGCTTTCGAGACCTTGTGCCCTAAGACGATTCCACTTTTAACCATAAAATGACATTTTTCCCAATTGAGCACAAGGTTGGTTTCCTCACAACGTTTCAACATTCTCTCAAGGTTCGACAAACACGAAGTGAAGGAATCACCAAACACGGAAAAGTCGTCCATGAAGACTTCCATCGTCTTCTCGATCATATCATGAAAAATAGCCATCATGCATCGTTGAAAAGTTCTCGGTGCATTGCAAAGTCCGAATGGCATTCTACGATAGGCAAACGTTCCATATGGACACGTAAACGTAGTTTTTTCTTGATCACGAGGATCGATGGGAATTTGGAAGTAACCGGAAAAACCATCTAAAAAGCAATAGAAATCGTTTCCCGCAAGACGCTCCAACATTTGGTCCATGACGGGCAATGGAAAATGGTCTTTTCGAGTGGCTTCATTCAACTTTCGATAGTCAATGCACTCTCTCCATCCGGTCACGAGTCTAGTGGGAATCAACTCGTTGGCATCGTTTGGCACAACGGTCATCCCTCCCTTTTTAGGGACACAATGAATAGGACTCACCCAAGGGCTATCGGAAATAGGGTAAATCATTCCCGCGTCAAGGAGTTTAAGGACCTCCTTTTTGATGACGTCGTAAATTTTAGGGTTCACCCTCCTTTGACTTTGGATTGTTGGCTTGA
This sequence comes from Glebionis coronaria, assembly GCA_025667525.1. Taxonomy (NCBI): domain Eukaryota; kingdom Viridiplantae; phylum Streptophyta; class Magnoliopsida; order Asterales; family Asteraceae; genus Glebionis; species Glebionis coronaria. Next base: position 515,533 of record JANFOE010000770.1, read on the forward strand.
AATCTTCCTCCATTAAGATTTTGTGGGTACAAAACTTGGGATCGATCCCCTTAATGTCGGATAAATTCCACGCAATCGCCCCTTTGTGAGCCTTTAGAACATCAACAAGTGCGGTTTTTTCATCATTCGAAAGTTCCTTCGCAATAATAACCGGCAACTTGTCGTCCTCCTCCAAATAGACATATTCGAGGTGAGGAGGTAAATCTTTCAACTCGAGGATAGGTGGTTCCTCAAGTGAAGATTTGGGCTCGATACTCATAACCTCCTCGGGCGGAGGAAATGGGAAATCGTTAAGAAAATCCTTGATAATCGAGAAGTCCTCATCGTTGTCGAGGTCTTCGTCACAAGTACGTGTAACATTGCATTCTTCCAACGTAAAACCACCACCTTCAAATGGAGTGAAGGTTGGTGTCGAATTATCAAGAATTGGATCCAACATAGTGGGATTGCCACTAGTTTCTTCATCACCAAAACCTAGAAATTCTTGGGAAAATTCCTCGCAAACCACGTCAATCATATCAACGAGGTTTATGGTTGCAACGGAATAAACATGAGAAATTTGAGAGTTTTGAGTTGCGTTTATAACAAGTTCCTCGTCGTTGAAACGTAAGGTGATCTTTCTAGCATGCACATCGATCAAAGCCATAGACGTATCTAAAAACGAACGACCTAAAATGAGAGGAACTTGAGGATCCGTGGTGATATCAACAACAATGAAGTCTACGGGATAGTAGAACTTCCCCACTTTCACAAAAACGTCTTCCGCCAAACCACATGCGAGAATTGTGGAATGGTCGGCCAACTCGATAGACATTAGTGAAGGAGTAAGATTAGGAAGATTGAGCGACTTGAAGATTGCAAGTGGCATCAAGTTAATGCTAGCACCAAGATCGGCCAAGGCGAAGCATTCTTCCATGTCTTGGATTGCACAAGGGATCAAAAATTTACCGGGATCACCGACTTTTTGAGGTATGCGATTAAGATAAACCAACGAACAACTAGACAATTGGTGCAATTTCTCCTTGTTGTTCAACATACTCTTAAAGTCAGCGGCAAATCGAGGCATCATGACCAAAGCATCGGCGAAACTCACATTAAGGTGCAAATCACGAAACATTTTCATAAAAAGCTCAAATTGGTAATTGTCGCGCTCTTGACGTTTCTCCTTCCTAAGTCTCGATGGATAGGGCAAAGGTGGTGTGGGTTGAGGCATAGTAGGCATAGCCTTTGGAATCTCGGGTTCTAATGATGGTAATGGGTCAACCGTAGGTGTGGTATGAGCGGTACTTCGTGGGATTGGGACATGCTCCTTTTGGACCACCACCTCGGGTTCTTCCTCAATTGCTTCCTCCGTAGGAGCAATTGGTTGAGGAATCGGCTCCTTAAGTGTCTTACCACTACGTGTGGTAATCACTTTCATCTCACCCTTAGGGTTGGATATGGTGTTACTAGGAAGACCACTTGACGACGGTTTACACATTATTGCCTCAAACCTAGACGAGATTTTATCTTCAAAATTAGATTGCCTTAATACGACTTCGGTTTGCCTTTTCTCGGCCTTAAGCATCTCTTGTTTAATCTCATGTTGCCCTTGTTCTATCTTTTGTTGGTTTTGTTGCAACCTAGTGACATTTCCTTCCATCTTGTTGGTGTGGATTTTAAGTTCATTAGCTAACTCATTTTTCAACTCTTTCTTCAAGTCGTTTTTAAACTCGGATCTTAGGCTAATGATTTCTCTTTGAATATTGTCAAACCTAGCATCATTCCCACTAGCATATTCAACAAACTCACTTGGAAGATCTTTTAATGTTTGCAAACTTTTGTTGTTATTTTGAAAATCATTTTTGTTTGAAACTTGATTATTAGCCCCTTGATTCCCATAGTTTCCCTTGTTGTAATTGTTCTTATAACCAACTTGATTGTTGCGATAGTTGTTAGCATTTTGATTTGTTCCAAAACCCGGTGGAGTCATTTGATTAGAGCGGGAAACTTGACCGTTTTGGTTGTAATTTCCCGTGGCCGCGAAGGCGCTCGAATTGTTACCACCGTTGGTAATGCACTCGGAGAAATCATGACCTCCACCACAATACATGCAAGAAACCTCAACCGCTTTAGCCGTAGCGGGAGCACTTGGTTCACCAACTTTAAACTCAATCAAAAGTCCTTTCAACTTATCAAAAATCTTGTTTTCCAAGTTTGCCTCAATTTGGCAAGCATCGATGGTATTAGATAAAGAAGGTGAAGCCGAAGACGAAGCCTTACGAACACTAGACGTGCTACGAGGACTATACACCTTAGATCTATTTTCAATTATCACCAAAGCTTCCTCAACCGTTTTACACAAAAAATTACCACCCGCGGCGGCATTCAAATAATCCCTTTCATGATCATTAAGTCCATTGTAAAACGTGTCAATTTGATGCAAATCGGAAAAACCGTGATGAGGACATTCATGTAACATTTCCTTAAACCTATTCCAAGCCGTTGAAAAACTTTCATTAAATTCTTGTGAAAACTTTGAAATCTCGTTTTTCAAGTGCGTAGTCTTAGAGGGCGGAAAAAATTGGTTCACAAACTTAGACACGAGATCCTTCCATGTCAATATAGAATTGGGTGGCTCTTTCTCTAACCAAATTTTAGCAGGCCCCGCTAAGGAATACGGAAAAAGCATCATCTTAATCGAGTCGTTAGAGACATCCTTAAACTTGCAAGTAGCGGTAAGACGATTGAATTGGCGGATATGGTTGTGTGGATTGTCCTTCTCATCACCACGGAATTTGTTGTTTTGAATCATGGACAACAAACCCGTTTTCACCTCAAAATTCTCCGCAAGGATTGCGGGAATCACAATAGCCTCTCCATAACCCTCGGTGGGTGCTTGAAGTAACTCCATCATAGTTCGATTCGCCATGGTTGGTCAATAGGAGACTTCTCTTACAATGGGTTCGTCAATAGGAGACTCCTCACTAGAATTGTTGGGAGTGGGAGTTTTGTTCTTTCGTTTACGTGCACGTCTTGCTTGATTTCGAGTTAGCATAAACGTCACGTACAACGAGGGGATGAGCAAAGAAGATTCTTTTTGGTGTTTTGTATTTTTTAAATTTTTTTGTGGTTTTTGATTGTATTAACCTTTTTGGAGATTGGTGAAATGTATTAAGTAGACAAAAATCTACAAATCTCCTCCTTAATCAAATCTCTTGATTAACGAAGCCTCAAGGAATGAAAACGATCACGTGGGGTGAACGCCTTCGATGACTTTAGAACGATGGTGGAACACCAAATCGTTCAAGAGGGTTTAATCAATAGAAACCAAGAAAGTATATATGATACTTAGTAATACTTTGGGCGGCAAAACCCTCGATTCACTCTCACAATCAAATACTCACAAGCAAGCAGGGAAACGAGGCGGCGCGAAGCACTTAAGAGCCTTTTTCCTTAGGATATATTTTATAATATCCGCCTTATACCCACCTTATAGTTTGTATTTTCAAGATTAAGCTTCACGAAAGTATTTATCTATTTTTGCCTTTTTCTTTGGTTTGAGATTCGAATACAATGATTGGGTAATGACCTCCCAAGTAAAGGTTGTGATTTCTCACGTATTTGGAGTACTTGTGTATTTATTGTTCTACGTATACAATATAGTAATAATATTCACACAAAAACCGAAAAACGATAATACGTATTAGTAGAGTGCTACTAATACAAATACTAATTATGGTTAGTATAAAAACAACAATGCCAAATCAAAACACAACACGCCTCCCCGGCAGCGGCGCCAAAATGATGGTTGTAAAATTACCCCTTTAGGAAAAGGAAGCAATAAGTGGCAAGTATTAAGTGTCGGTTTAGGAAAACCAAGCACTAATGACCAATTAAGTTCGTTCTCAAGGAGGCTAGTGTGTTATGTGTGTAATGATATGGATTAATTTGTGATTATATTTGAATAAGAAGAATAGAAAGGGGATTAGAAGAGAATGACGGTTATGAAGACGGATTAAACTAAGTCTAAAAAGGTGTACACGTAAAGTCGTAAAAACCACCAAAATTAAAATTTTAACCTAAAAATTTCTAAAAATTACCAAAAATCCCTAATAATATTCAAAGAGTTTACAAAAAATCAAAACTTGCAAACACCTTTTAATTAATTAGATAATGACTTTTTAATGCTAATTAAAGCCCTAAAAATCAAAATTAATTATTAAAAAGCCCTAAACAAGATTTTCAAGTTTGTAAACCTCAAAATATCCTAATTAAGTTAAAAACTATTTTTCAAAATTTTAAAACCAATTAAAACTATTTTTAATCAATTAAAAACTCCTAAAATCAATTAAATCTTAAATTAATTATAGAAAATAATTAAAAGACCTAGAAAATAATTGGAAAGTTGCAAAAATCCTAATTAAGTATTTAGAACCTAGGAAAAATATAAAAACCTAGAAAATCAGACTTTTAATTTTTAATAATAAAATAATATTAAAATAATATTAAAAATCCAAAAATTATAAAAAATTCTAAAAACTTGCAAACTAGCTTAATTTAACCTAAATAACTCAGAAATGAAAGTGAAATTACCTAAATACCCCTATTAGGCCTAGAAAATGGGCCAAACCCAAAACAGTCCCTTATTGGGCTTAATTAAGGCCCAATAAGAAAAAGTGTTCAAATTAAGCCCAAAAAGCACAGGTTGACTCAAAATTTGATTTTAAACAACTTTTTCCAAAGGCCCAAAAGCTGAAAATGTGAAATAAGCCAACTTATAATAAGCAGCTTATTCTTAATGGGCTTTTTGGCCCATTAAGCTATAAGCTGTTGCCATAAGCTAAAATTTTACACACAAGCTTCTTTTGACCTAACAAAGACTTCTGCAAAAAGAATTTTCAAATAAGCCCACTTAATAAGCCAGAAACAAGTCACAAACTTATTCACAAAACGACAAAATAGTCGTTTTTATGATCTAGACCACCTCAGAAGCTGATTCAAGTTGCAAAATGTTTCTTTTGACAAAACTAAGCTTAAAAACCAAAGACCTTTCAAATAAGCACACTCAATAAACTGGAAAATCAAATAAGCACTTATGTTAAAAGTCAAACAAGTTGGTTTTCTAGTAAAAAGTCAAAGTCAAAGTCTCATAAGCTCCAGTTCACTTAAATGGGTCAAATAATGAAGATCTATTACAAAAAATAAGTTGTTGCAAGTCAGAATAAGCTAGAATAGCTTATTGATAAGCTGATGACAAAATTGCACTAGCAGGGGCTAGTTTTGGATGTTGAGTAGTGGAAACTTTTTCCACTGCTTGACTATTTTGACTTTTTGTCTTTAGTGACTTTTTCTTGGATTCAGATTTCACAAAGGCACCCAAATGATCTTTGGATCAAAAGGAGTCAATCACAATCAAAATAACACAATCACTAACACCCAATTGATACAGTTTAATCAATCATTCATCAGACATGATACAGACATGAACAATAAGCAGTCTAGCATTCAAGAGCAGTTTTAGCACAAATCAGCCAGCCAAATTCAACCAAATGCACACACAAGCTATAATAAACTCCAATAAGCAAGTCTAAACAGGTTTCATGCACTGGTTCAAAGAATTAAGCAAGATTTAAGCAATGAAAGTTACTGATGAACACTAACACATGCAGTTTTCTACTTTTGCTGATGTATTTGACACACAAGCCAATTTCAACACCTCAAATCTTTCAAACAGGTTATATTAACTTTGTTTAAACCACTTTTATCCCTAAGCATGCATACACACTAAGTGTTCCCAAAATCCTAGGTCAAAACAAGCAGAAACAAGGTCTATATAGCAGATTGATTGATTCAAGTGTTCAAACCCAAAAACTTGCAGCAAAACACTCTCAAACAAAGGTATAGCAGATACAAGGCATAAACAACAACTTCCCTTAACACAAAAAACAAATTACAAGCATAAACCAGTAGACCCAAACACCCCTTTAACTTTTTCAAATCAAAATTTTCAAAAGCGCAATGAGATTTCAGGCCAACCAAGCATCAATTAACACTCAAACAAGTATATTAAACAGATTCAAGCAAGAACAAGCCACAAAATTCACAAGAACAACAGTTTCATACAAATATCACCAAAAATCACAATTTAAGCAGATTTGGAGATTAAGTATGCAAACCTCATGGATGTACATCCACACCCACGAATTTTGAGCTTATGTGCTAGCAAGAACAAGCACAAGCTTCCACAAAAAGCCTGCTAAGATTCAACAAGGGTTAAGCATAATATCATAAAAATCAGAAACTTGGGAAAAACTTGATTAATGCAAACTTGTTACCCCACACTTGATTATCCCCAAGTTATAAGCCTCACCACACCTTAACCAACTCAGTTAGGATGCTATGATCAGCCCTATAGCCCAAGAATTCCAAGATTGGAACAAGACTTAGCAAAATATCAAGAAAATGAGGAAATATGCAAACTTTTGCACACTCCTCTTTGAAAAACAGGTTTTGAACTTTAAGAACTAACAAGCATATAACAAATGAAAGCAGTAAACAAGATTGGCCAATGACTTTTCTTCAAGATTTCAAACTCAATTTCATTAAACTTGAAAATGGGATTTACAGAAACTTGAACAAGGAAAAATCAAAAGCAAAGCCTAAATGTTGGAACCCTAAGCCTTTATATAGGCATACAATGAGCTAAGTTACTGAAATAAAACGTGAACCCTAGCTACTTGATCTTCCAAAAATGCCCTTGAGGATTGGCTTCATGTGACTGATTTCTTGGCTGTTTGTGGAGCTGGCAAGCATGTGAAGTTGATCAAAGGTCTCCAATAAGCTTAACTTTCAAGCTTTGTTGTGGGACGATGGATGAGGGCCTACTGTTTTGGCATCTTCTCCAAAGTGAAAAAGCAGGGGAAACATGTGACTTGGTTGGTGATGTGGCAAGCTGTTTGAAAGTTGGGATGTGATTAAGGTCACCTTAATTATAAATCTGCACTTTATTAAGGCCTAATTATGACAGGATTAAGAAAACCCAAATCGGCTTAAGAACACCAAGAACATGTTTTTGATCTGTTTTTGTTTTTAAATAAGTGTTAACCGCCTAATTTAAATAATTAATTAGTGGTTAGTTATAACAGATTGTGAGTGGGAAGTGAGGTGGAGTTTTGGTGGGTTGTGATTGGAGGAGAGGGGTGAGTGGGACACGTGGGAGATGCTGGTTGGTCTAGGTTAGAATCATGTCTGGCCAGCTTTGGTCCTTCACTTCCTTTCTTCTTGTCTGTTCTCTTCTAAACTCTATCAACGCCCATTTTCTTCTTGTCAACTTTTGCATCTTTACACTTTTGGCCCAAAAACTTTTATAAAGTGAAATCAGGGGTATTTCTTGCCATATTTAAATTCTTCAAGGGCTGGTTTGGTATTTTCTCCAATGATAATGGTCTAGACTTGCAAATATTGATATTTTGGAGGACTGAAATTGCCAAGTCTTGGTGATTGAGGGACCATTTTTGCCAATTGTTGAAAGTTGAGGGTCCTTTGTGTAATTTTGGATTTTTCAAAGGACCAAACTTGTCATTTCTTGTACTTTGAAGGACTTCATGATGTATTTGAATTTGTGGATGATATTGGTTGACAATTTAGCTTTGTTGAGGGGCTAAACTTGCCAATTCTTCAAAGTTAAGGGTCCTTTGTGTAATTTTGACAAACTTTAGGGACCAAACTTGTAATTATGAGGACACAAGGGTGTAAAGTGTCAATTCTTCATAATTGGAGGACCTTTCTTCATAATTCTTCAAATCTTCAAGGGTTGATCTTTTGGAAAGTCTTCATTAGGGCTTGGTTCATTGTGCGGCTTCGTTTCCCGTGTTCGTTTTTGCATGATTCTTGTGATCTTTTGTCATTATCTCAATATCCGTACCTAAAATACACAAGCAACAAACACAAGCATATATTTGGGTATTTTGATGATATTTAATGCATTTTAAGCCCTACTTGGAAGATGAGACTATGTATAAAAGCAGTCTCATCACTCCCCCATACTAAACCATTGTCGTGCCCTCACGCAATGCTAGAATATAGTATCAAAGCATCTCCAAAATTCATTTTATTCACTTTATTGAACGATAAACTAGCTATACTACTACTATTACTACTACTACATGTGTTATAGACATAATGTATGATTTTCATCGCAAAATGGGACGTTTAGGTTCATAGAACAAGAACACGTGAATGCTTCGTTAGAAATAATTTCATCGTCCTCGATTTTCACTCCAATTCCATGCCAAGCGTGCAACGAGATCATTGTCATTATAAGTTAGTAATGCTAACACTACTCATATGCCCTAATCACGTACTTATTCTCCCATTATTCCTAAGTTGTATCTCTTATATTTTATGATGTCTTAAATGTTTCACGAGGATACATTGTTTGACTTATGCGATAATAGAGATTTAGGTCTAAAAATAGAGTCTTAACGGTTTAACTAAGACCATCAAATCAATAACCCCTCCTAATAGACAACGATGTTAAAAAATTAAGTTGACAAGAAGAATCGATAAACACGGTTTTATAACGGTTTTGAACATGAGACTTATTACCAAGACTTTTATACGCCCCCTAACGGAAGGGCCTTATTATCTTTGGTTTACCTCCATCTTTTATTCAACTTCGCCATGAAGCTTTTATTATGACTTCGGTCTTGCCTTGCCTTTTATTATCCGCCTCATCGGTGGTTTTATTAGGCAAAGACGTATATCCTCACGCTAAGGCGAATTTTGGATCTTTAAAGCTTCGAAGATTAAGGCTTGATTCACTTTCAATTTTTGCATAGATTTTAGGCCTTGTGGGGCTTCAAATTGTTTGCTAGATTTAGGTGAGCACTTGAAATCTTATTATTGGGTGAAGCTTTCGATTATTCGGGTTGCCAATACTTCAAAACCGTGACGCTGGCGATACCTTAATTTCTTCCCAATTTAATTACACGGAAGCTACTAGAAAAGACTAGAAACCCAACAATCCCAACTAAACTGCTAAGTCAATATTTATTAAGCAAAAAATATTTACATGCGAAGGGAGAATAAGCAAACAACGAGAACACATGAGTTTTTGAAAGAATACGAGTACCCTACGTTTAGCATAGTAACTTATAATTAACTTTATCATTTCTCGTCCTCATTTAAGATACTTAGCCTAATGTGTAGTTAAGGAATCAAAGCTAAGTGCTCAACACGCACGGTCGAGTCAAAAATTACTCTTATTCTCGCCATCAGAAAATCTACATTCGTGTCTTCAAACACTTATAAAACATGAGAAAAATTTAAAATTTGGCCATTTTTAGCCTTATTTTGCAACAAAAATGATAAACAAAACGATAAACTTTGGAAAGCGTGAAGGTTTGGCAAGGCAAGTATCTATTCACCCCCCCATACTAAAGTTAAACATTGTCCTCAATGTTTCGAGTCTAGGGGTGCAAATACCCCCATACTAGAGACGTAGTCGAATGCCTAATCTAGCATGGAAAGGGTGTAACCATTAAGTAGTAGCCGTTTATGAAGTGTGCTAAAAACCTAAGGTTAGAACATCAAAGGATATATCATGGATATTGAGAAATGTCTCCAAAGCAAACGATCGAGTGCTCCCATAAAACGAACACGAGAGGCTCCAATCGTGAAGATCATGATCTAAAAACCACAATTCACAAACAACCACGGAACAAAGGTTGGAAGGGCACAAATCCCCACACGTAAGCTACATTAGAAAGCGATAATATGTACATAGGATAAGCATGGTACTCCCCCACGAGGCACCTCGTTTTTGATTACCGAGTCATGAGCTCGACTCGATCCCCTCAATACTAATTATCATTAGGGAAGGTGACTTGGTCGAGGTAGTTCAAGGATGGAACTTCCCCGCCAAAGTATTGCTTCAACCTATGTCCATTCACCTTGAAGTTAGGACCATCATCTTGAGCTAGCTCGATGGTCCCATACGGAAACACTTGAGTCACGGTGAATGGACCGGACCAACGGGATTTCAATTTACCGGAAAATATTTTCAATCTTGAATTAAAAAGCAAAACTTGATCCCCAATGTTAAAAACCCGGTTTTTAATTTTTGAATCATGCAACTTTTTAGTTTTCTCTTTATAAATCAATGAATTTTCATAAGCAATATCCCTCAATTCATCCAATTCATTTAATTGCATTTTCCGGTGTTTTCCCGCGGTCTCCATATCATCATTACAATGCTTTAGGGCCCAATAAGCCTTGTGTTCTAACTCGATAGGCAAATGACAATTCTTTCCATACACAAGCTTATAGGGAGTGTACCCAATGGGTGTCTTATGAGCGGTCCTAAAGGCCCATAAAGCATCGTCCAACTTATCCGACCAAGATTGTCGGTTTTCTCCTACGGATCTCTCCAAGATCCTCTTCAAAGCTCGGTTTGAAACCTCGACTTGCCCACTCGTTTGTGGGTGATAAGCCGTAGAAAGACGATGTGTAACCCCATATTTCCTTAAGACTCTTTCGAATTGGTCATTACAAAAATGGGTTCCACGATCGCTTATGATCGCACGAGGGGTTCCAAACCTAGCAAACAAACTTTTCAAGAACTTAACTACCACACGAGCATCATTAGTGGGCAAGGCCTTCGCCTCCACCCACTTAGATAGGTAGTCAACCGCAACGAGAATGTACTTATTACCATGAGATGATGGGAACGGCCCCATAAAGTCTATACCCCAAACGTCAAAGATCTCACATACTTGAATGATATTTTGTGGCATTTCATCTTTTTGTGAGGCTTTTCCTTGTCGTTGGCATGCATCACACGACTTCACAAGAACTTGTGCATCTCGGTAATAGTAGGCCAAAAGAAGCCGACATCAAACACCTTCTTAGCCGTGAGATTAGCACCGTGGTGACCACCCGTGGGTCCCTCATGGCAAGCTCTAAGGATGTTAGAAGCTTCGGTGCCAAATACACAACGTCGGATGATTTGATCCGCACAAGTTCGAAACAAGTAAGGGTCGTTCCAAAAGTAGAACTTGACGTCACGAAAGAATTTTCGTTTTTCTTGAGTCGTCATACCCTTAACGATGAAGTTACCCGCATGGTAATTTGCAAAATCCGCAAACCACGGGGTAGAAGAATCAAGCTTAGAATTCACTACACCAAGTGTCTCGAGCGGAAATGTTTCGGTGATTTCCTTGGGCTCGTAAACACTTTGGTGAGGATCTTCCAAACGAGAGAGATGATCGGCCGCTAGATTCTCGGCTCCTTTTTTGTCAACGATGGTGTGATCAAATTCTTGAAGGAGGAGAATCCAACGAAGTAATCTCGTCTTAGCATCTTGCTTTGCCATTAGATACTTAATAGCCGAATGGTCCGTATACACTATGCATTTCGTCAAGACGAGATAAGGTCGGAATTTCTCAAATGCATACACCACGGCAAGGAACTCCTTTTCCGTTGTAGTGTATTTAAGTTGAGCCTCGGTCATCGTCTTGCTAGCATATTGAATAGGCAAGAAGTGCTTATCATGACGTTGCCCCAAAACGGCCCCTATAGCGTAATCACTAGCATCACACATTAGCTAAAAGGGGAGGTTCCAATTGGGAGCAACAAGAATGGGAGCTTCGGTAAGTTTCCTCTTAAGGATCTCAAAGGCTCGTACACAATCTTCGTCAAAGACAAAACGTGCCTCTTTTTCAAGAAGATGTGTAATGGGTCGAGAAATCTTTGAAAAGTCCTTGATGAATCGACGATAAAAGCCCGCGTGGCCTAGGAAACTCCTAACTCCCTTGACGGTTTTGGGATGAGGTAATTTGGCGATGACGTCTACCTTAGCTTGATCTACCTCAATCCCCGCTTTCGAGACCTTGTGCCCTAAGACGATTCCACCTTTAACCATAAAATGACATTTTTCCCAATTGAGCACAAGGTTGGTTTCCTCACAACGTTTCAACATTCTCTCAAGGTTCGACAAACACGAAGTGAAGGAATCACCAAACACGGAAAAGTCGTCCATGAAGAATTCCATCGTCTTCTCGATCATATCATGAAAAATAGCCATCATGCATCGTTGAAAAGTTCCCGGTGCATTGCAAAGTCCGAATGGCATTCTACGATAGGCAAACGTTCCATATGGACACGTAAACGTAGTTTTTTCTTGATCACGAGGATCGATGGGAATTTGGAAGTAACCGGAAAAACCATCTAAAAAGCAATAGAAATCGTTTCCCGCAAGACGCTCCAACATTTGGTCCATGAAGGGCAAGGGAAAATGGTCTTTTCGAGTGGCTTCATTCAACTTTCGATAGTCAATGCACACTCTCCATCCGGTCACGAGTCTAGTGGGAATCAACTCGTTGGCATCGTTTGGCACAACGGTCATCCCTCCCTTTTTAGGGACACAATGAATAGGACTCACCCAAGGGCTATCGGAAATAGGGTAAATCATTCCCGCGTCAAGGAGTTTAAGGACCTCCTTTTTGATGACGTCGTAAATTTTGGGGTTCACCCTCCTTTGACTTTGGATTGTTGGCTTGAAATCTTCCTCCATTAAGATTTTGTGGGTACAAAACTTGGGATCGATCCCCTTAATGTCGGATAAATTCCACGCAATCGCCCCTTTGTGAGCCTTTAGAACATCAACAAGTGCGGTTTTTTCATCATTCGAAAGTTCCTTCGCAATAATAACCGGCAACTTGTCGTCCTCCTCCAAATAGACATATTCGAGGTGAGGAGGTAAATCTTTCAACTCGAGGATAGGTGGTTCCTCAAGTGAAGATTTGGGCTCGATACTCATAACCTCCTCGGGCGGAGGAAATGGGAAATCGTTAAGAAAATCCTTGATAATCGAGAAGTCCTCATCGTTGTCGAGGTCTTCGTCACAAGTACGTGGAACATTGCATTCTTCCAACGTAAAACCACCACCTTCAAATGGAGTGAAGGTTGGTGTCGAATTATCAAGAATTGGATCCAACATAGTGGGATTGCCACTAGTTTCTTCATCACCAAAACCTAGAACTTCTTGTGAAAATTCCTCGCAAACCACGTCAATCATATCAACGAGGTTTATGGTTGCAACGGAATAAACATGAGAAATTTGAGAGTTTTGAGTTGCGTTTATAACAAGTTCCTCGTCGTTGAAACGTAAGGTGATCTTTCTAGCATGCACATCGATCAAAGCCATAGACGTATCTAAAAACGAACGACCTAAAATGAGAGGAACTTGCGGATCCGTGGTGATATCAACAACAATGAAGTCTACAGGATAGTAGAACTTCCCCACTTTCACAAAAACGTCTTCCGCCAAACCACATGCGAGAATTGTGGAATGGTCGGCCAACTCGATAGACATTAGTGAAGGAGTAAGATTAGGAAGATTGAGCGACTTGAAGATTGCAAGTGGCATCAAGTTAATGCTAGCACCAAGATCGGCCAAGGCGAAGCATTCTTCCATGTCTTGGATTGCACAAGGGATCAAAAATTTACCGGGATCACCGACTTTTTGAGGTATGCGATTAAGATAAACCGACGAACAACTAGACAATTGGTGCAATTTCTCCTTGTTGTTCAACATACTCTTAAAGTCAGCGGCAAATCGAGGCATCATGACCAAAGCATCGGCGAAACTCACATTAAGGTGCAAATCACGAAACATTTTCATAAAAAGCTCAAATTGGTAATTGTCGCGCTCTTGACGTTTCTCCTTCCTAAGTCTCGATGGATAGGGCAAAGGTGGTGTGGGTTGAGGCATAGTAGGCATAGCCTTTGGAATCTCGGGTTCCAATGATGGTAATGGGTCAACCGTAGGTGTGGTATGAGCGTTACTTCGTGGGATTGGGACATGCTCCTTTTGGACCACCACCTCGGGTTCTTCCTCAATTGCTTCCTCCGTAGGAGCAATTGGTTGAGGAATCGGCTCCTTAAGTGTCTTACCACTACGTGTGGTAATCACTTTCATCTCACCCTTAGGGTTGGATATGGTGTTACTAGGAAGACCACTTGACGACGGTTTACACATTATTGCCTCAAACATAGACGAGATTTTATCTTCAAAATTAGATTGCCTTAATACGGCTTCGGTTTGCCTTTTCTCGGCCTTAAGCATCTCTTGTTTAGTCTCATGTTGCCCTTGTTCTATCTTTTGTTGGTTTTGTTGCAACCTAGTGACATTTCCTTCCATCTTGTTGGTGTGGATTTTAAGTTCATTAGCTAACTCATTTTCAACTCTTTCTTCAAGTCGTTTTTAAACTCGGATCTTAGGCTAATGATTTCTCTTTGAATATTGTCAAACCTAGCATCATTCCCACTAGCATATTCAACAAACTCACTTGGAAGATCTTTTAATGTTTGCAAACTTTTGTTGTTATTTTGAAAATCATTTTTGTTTGAAACTTGATAATTAGCCCCTTGATTCCCATAGTTTCCCTTGTTGTAATTGTTCTTATAACCAACTTGATTGTTGCGATAGTTGTTAGCATTTTGATTTGTTCCAAAACTCGGTGGAGTCATTTGATTAGAGCGGGAAACTTGACCGTTTTGGTTGTAATTTCCCGTGGCCGCGAAGGCGCTCGAATTGTTACCACCGTTGGTAATGCACTCGGAGAAATCATGACCTCCACCACAATACATGCAAGAAACCTCAACCGCTTTAGCCGTAGCGGGAGCACTTGGTTCACCAACTTTAAACTCAATCAAAAGTCCTTTCAACTTATCAAAAATCTTGTTTTCCAAGTTTGCCTCAATTTGGCAAGCATCGATGGTATTAGATAAAGAAGGTGAAGCCGAAGACGAAGCCTTACGAACACTAGACATGCTACGAGGACTATACACCTTAGATCTATTTTCAATTATCACCAAAGCTTCCTCAACCGTTTTACACAAAAAATTACCACCCGCGGCGGCATTCAAATAATCCCTTTCATGATCATTAAGTCCATTGTAAAACGTGTCAATTTGATGCAAATCGGAAAAACCATGATGAGGACATTCATGTAACATTTCCTTAAACCTATTCCAAGCCGTTGAAAAACTTTCATTAAATTCTTGTGAAAACTTTGAAATCTCGTTTTTCAAGTGCGTAGTCTTAGAGGGCGGAAAAAATTGGTTCACAAACTTAGACACGAGATCCTTCCATGTCAATATAGAATTGGGTGGCTCTTTCTCTAACCAAATTTTAGCAGGCCCCGCTAAGGAATACGGAAAAAGCATCATCTTAATCGAGTCGTTAGAGACATCCTTAAACTTGCAAGTAGCGGTAAGACGATTGAATTGGCGGATATGGTTGTGTGGATTGTCCTTCTCATCACCACGGAATTTGTTGTTTTGAATCATGGACAACAAACCCGTTTTCACCTCAAAATTCTCCGCAAGGATTGCGGGAATCACAATAGCCTCTCCATAACCCTCGGTGGGTGCTTGAAGTAACTCCATCATAGTTCGATTCGCCATGGTTGGTCAATAGGAGACTTATCTTACAATGGGTTCGTCAATAGGAGACTCCTCACTAGAATTGTTGGGAGTGGGAGTTTTGTTCTTTCGTTTACGTGCACGTCTTGCTTGATTTCGAGTTAGCATAAACGTCACGTACAACGAGGGGATGAGCAAAGTAGATTCTTTTTGGTGTTTTGTATTTTTTTCAATTTTTTTTGTGGTTTTTGATTGTATTAACCTTTTTGGAGATTGGTGAAATGTATTAAGTAGACAAAAATCTACAAATCTCCTCCTTAATCAAATCTCTTGATTAACGAAGCCTCAAGGAATGAAAACGATCACGTGGGGTGAACGCCTTCGATGACTTTAGAACGATGGTGGAACACCAAATCGTTCAAGAGGGTTTAATCAATAGAAACCAAGAAAGTATATATGATACTTAGTAATACTTTGGGCGGCAAAACCCTCGATTCACTCTCACAATCAAATACTCACAAGCAAGCGGGGAAACGAGGCGGCGCGAAGCACTTAAGAGCCTTTTTCCTTAGGATATATTTTATAATATCCGCCTTATATCCACCTTATAGTTTGTATTTTCAAGATTAAGCTTCACGAAAGTATTTATCTATTTTTGCCTTTTTCTTTGGTTTGAGATTCGAATACAATGATTGGGTAATGACCTCCCAAGTCAAGGTTGTGATTTCTCACGTATTTGGAGTACTTGTGTATTTATTGTTCTACGTATACAATATAGTAATAATATTCACACAAAAACCGAAAAACGATAATACGTATTAGTAGAGTGCTACTAATACAAATACTAATTATGGTTAGTATAAAAACAACAATGCCAAATCAAAACACAACACGCCTCCCCGGCAGCGGCGCCAAAATGATGGTTGTAAAATTACCCCTTTAGGAAAAGGAAGCAATAAGTGGCAAGTATTAAGTGTCGGTTTAGGAAAACCAAGCACTAATGACCAATTAAGTTCGTTCTCAAGGAGGCTAGTGTGTTATGTGTGTAATGATATGGATTAATTTGTGATTATATTTGAATAAGAAGAATAGAAATGGGATTAGAAGAGAATGACGGTTATGAAGACGGATTAAACTAAGTCTAAAAAGGTGTACACGTAAAGTCGTAAAAACCACCAAAATTAAAATTTTAACCTAAAAATTTCTAAAAATTACCAAAAATCCCTAATAATATTCAAAGAGTTTACAAAAAATCAAAACTTGCAAACACCTTTTAATTAATTAGATAATGACTTTTTAATGCTAATTAAAGCCCTAAAAATCAAAATTAATTATTAAAAAGCCCTAAACAAGATTTTCAAGTTTGTAAACCTCAAAAATATCCTAATTAAGTTAAAAACTATTTTTCAAAATTTTAAAACCAATTAAAACTATTTTTAATCAATTAAAAACTCCTAAAATCAATTAAATCTTAAATTAATTATAGAAAATAATTAAAAGACCTAGAAAATAATTGGAAAGTTGCAAAAATCCTAATTAAGTATTTAGAACCTAGGAAAAATATAAAAACCTAGAAAATCAGACTTTTAATTTTTAATAATAAAATAATATTAAAATAATATTAAAAATCCAAAAATTATAAAAAATTCTAAAAACTTGCAAACTAGCTTAATTTAACCTAAATAACTCAGAAATGAAAGTGAAATTACCTAAATACCCCTATTAGGCCAAGAAAATGGGCCAAACCCAAAACAGTCCCTTATTGGGCTTAATTAAGGCCCAATAAGAAAAAGTGTTCAAATTAAGCCCAAAAAGCACAGGTTGACTCAAAATTTGATTTTAAACAACTTTTTCCAAAGGCCCAAAAGCTGAAAATGTGAAATAAGCCAACTTATAATAAGCAGCTTATTCTTAATGGGCTTTTTGGCCCATTAAGCTATAAGCTGTTGCCATAAGCTAAAATCTTACACACAAGCTTCTTTTGACCTAACAAAGACTTCTGCAAAAAGAATTTTCAAATAAGCCCACTTAATAAGCCAGAAACAAGTCACAAACTTATTCACAAAACGACAAAATAGTCGTTTTTATGATCTAGACCACCTCAGAAGCTGATTCAAGTTGCAAAATGTTTCTTTTGACAAAACTAAGCTTAAAAACCAAAGACCTTTCAAATAAGCACACTCAATAAACTGGAAAATCAAATAAGCACTTATGTTAAAAGTCAAACAAGTTGGTTTTCTAGTAAAAAGTCAAAGTCAAAGTCTCATAAGCTCCAGTTCACTTAAATGGGTCAAATAATGAAGATCTATTACAAAAAATAAGTTGTTGCAAGTCAGAATAAGCTAGAATAGCTTATTGATAAGCTGATGACAAAATTGCACTAGCAGGGGCTAGTTTTGGATGTTGAGCAGTGGAAACTTTTTCCACTGCTTGACTATTTTGACTTTTTGTCTTTAGTGACTTTTTCTTGGATTCAGATTTCACAAAGGCACCCAAATGATCTTTGGATCAAAAGGAGTCAATCACAATCAAAATAACACAATCACTAACACCCAATTGATACAGTTTAATCAATCATTCATTAGACATGATACAGACATGAACAATAAGCAGTCTAGCATTCAAGAGCAGTTTTAGCACAAATCAGCCAGCCAAATTCAACCAAATGCACACACAAGCTATAATAAACTCCAATAAGCAAGTCTAAACAGGTTTCATGCACTGGTTCAAAGAATTAAGCAAGATTTAAGCAATGAAAGTTACTGATGAACACTAACACATGCAGTTTTCTACTTTTGCTGATGTATTTGACACACAAGCCAATTTCAACACCTCAAATCTTTCAAACAGGTTATATTAACTTTGTTTAAACCACTTTTATCCCTAAGCATGCATACACACTAAGTGTTCCCAAAATCCTAGGTCAAAACAAGCAGAAACAAGGTCTATATAGCAGATTGATTGATTCAAGTGTTCAAACCCAAAAACTTGCAGCAAAACACTCTCAAACAAAGGTATAGCAGATACAAGGCATAAACAACAACTTCCCTTAACACAAAAAACAAATTACAAGCATAAACCAGTAGACCCAAACACCCCTTTAACTTTTTCAAATCAAAATTTTCAAAAGCGCAATGAGATTTCAGGCCAACCAAGCATCAATTAACACTCAAACAAGTATATTAAACAGATTCAAGCAAGAACAAGCCACAAAATTCACAAGAACAACAGTTTCATACAAATATCACCAAAAATCACAATTTAAGCAGATTTGGAGATTAAGTATGCAAACCTCATGGATGTACATCCACACCCACGAATTTTGAGCTTATGTGCTAGCAAGAACAAGCACAAGCTTCCACAAAAAGCCTGCTAAGATTCAACAAGGGTTAAGCACAATATCATAAAAATCAGAAACTTGGGAAAAACTTGATTAATGCAAACTTGTTACCCCACACTTGATTATCCCCAAGTTATAAGCCTCACCACACCTTAACCAACTCAGTTAGGATGCTATGATCAGCCCTATAGCCCAAGAATTCCAAGATTGGAACAAGACTTAGCAAAATATCAAGAAAATGAGGAAATATGCAAACTTTTGCACACTCCTCTTTGAAAAACAGGTTTTGAACTTTAAGAACTAACAAGCATATAACAAATGAAAGCAGTAAACACGATTGGCCAATGACTTTTCTTCAAGATTTCAAACTCAATTTCATTAAACTTGAAAATAGGATTTACAGAAACTTGAACAAGGAAAAATCAAAAGCAAAGCCTAAATGTTGGAACCCTAAGCCTTTATATAGGCATACAATGAGCTAAGTTACTGAAATAAAACGTGAACCCTAGCTACTTGATCTTCCAAAAATGCCCTTGAGGATTGGCTTCATGTGACTGATTTCTTGGCTGTTTGTGGAGCTGGCAAGCATGTGAAGTTGATCAAAGGTCTCCAATAAGCTTAACTTTCAAGCTTTGTTGTGGGACGTTGGATGAGGGCCTACTGTTTTGGCATCTTCTCCAAAGTGAAAAAGCAGGGGAAACATGTGACTTGGTTGGTGATGTGGCAAGCTGTTTGAAAGTTGGGATGTGATTAAGGTCACCTTAATTATAAATCTGCACTTTATTAAGGCCTAATTATGACAGGATTAAGAAAACCCAAATCGGCTTAAGAACACCAAGAACATGTTTTTGATCTGTTTTTGTTTTTAAATAAGTGTTAACCGCCTAATTTAAATAATTAATTAGTGGTTAGTTATAACAGATTGTGAGTGGGAAGTGAGGTGGAGTTTTGGTGGGTTGTGATTGGAGGAGAGGGGTGAGTGGGACACGTGGGAGATGCTGGTTGGTCTAGGTTAGAATCATGTCTGGCCAGCTTTGGTCCTTCACTTCCTTTCTTCTTGTCTTTTCTCTTCTAAACTCTATCAACGCCCATTTTCTTCTTGTCAACTTTTGCATCTTTACACTTTTGGCCCAAAAACTTTTATAAAGTGAAATCAGGGGTATTTCTTGCCATATTTGAATTCTTCAAGGGCTGGTTTGGTATTTTCTCCAATGATAATGGTCTAGACTTGCAATATTGATATTTTGGAGGACTGAAATTGCCAAGTCTTGGTGATTAAGGGACCATTTTTGCCAATTGTTGAAAGTTGAGGGTCCTTTGTGTAATTTTGGATTTTTCAAAGGACCAAACTTGTCATTTCTTGTACTTTGAAGGACTTCATGATGTATTTGAATTTTTGGATGATATTGGTTGACAATTTAGCTTTGTTGAGGGGCTAAACTTGCCAATTCTTCAAAGTTAAGGGTCCTTTGTATAATTTTGACAAACTTTAGGGACCAAACTTGTAATTATGAGGACACAAGGGTGTAAAGTGTCAATTCTTCATAATTGGAGGACCTTTCTTCATAATTCTTCAAATCTTCAAGGGTTGATCTTTTGGAAAGTCTTCATTAGGGCTTGGTTCATTGTGCGGCTTCGTTTCCCGTGTTCGTTTTTGCATGATTCTTGTGATCTTTTGTCATTATCTCAATATCCGTACCTAAAATACACAAGCAACAAACACAAGCATATATTTGGGTATTTTGATGATATTTAATGCATTTTAAGCCCTACTTGGAAGATGAGACTATGTATAAAAGCAGTTTCATCACAAGGAAATATGAAAGTGTGTCCTAATGAGATATTTGATGTTCTCAAATGGCTCTAGACTCGATCGTGCATTTTGGATTTTAGTGATCGGAGGCTGGAGAGGAGTGCCACCTTTTCAATACCAATTTATTCGGAGTGAATAAATCAATAGATAATGTGTTGTCTCCATGTGATTAAAAAAAATACCTTTTGAGAGATATCTGAGTTAGCTGGGATGGGTTGTGCATTGCATCACTGGGTCCATGGTGTCTGTCTTCAATATCGAGAATCATTAAAATGATCTCAATAGCATATGTGTTGACCCGATTTCTGCCTAAAGTTGTAAGTAGGGCTTCTTTCTTTACACCCTTTATCTTTACAATTCTTTTTCATTCTTCAACCCCTTCAATGCTTACCAATACGTCATAACTAGCACCTTTTTGTGATTGTTCCAGTGCTAACTTAAGTACTTGGTCGGCATTCAGCTACGTTCACAATCTTTCTCCAACTTTCCTAAGGACTACTATTTCTAGCTATGGAATGTCCTTGGGAAGATTCCTCCGGTTCTGGAAGAATCATAGGACTTAACATATCCTACCATCCTTATGTCACCACAATCTTCATCGTCGTGAAATAAATGGGTTTCGGGTAAGTATATGTCACCATGAAAATCCATTTTGATATGCAAATCCGTTTTGCTCCCCCTTAACATATGCCATGATATTCGAAAACATTTCGCACATGTCGGGATGAGCCAGCACATTAAGTCAAACCATTTGTGATAATATCCCATATTAAATCACATTTTCTCCCCCATATTAAAAATATTAACCCAATCGATGTTTTTAATATCAGTTGATTTAATGAAGTTTTAACGAAGGTTTTGGGAAGAAAAATGCAAGTCCGTTTTATCTTCATGATATTAAATGAGATATACATGATCACATATTCACTATATTAAAAAAGAATTGACAAGGTTGGACCTGATAGATGAGAACATCATATGATAAGATCAAATGGTTCTTGTCAGCATATGTTGGTCGCCTCGTCACGTCTAAAGTCATCTCTTGACACCACGTGTACGATTGGTATTATTGTCTTGACACCAACTAGTGAACTTGGCACGTTCGACATCGAAGATTCTGAATGCTTGACAATTGCTCCCCCTCAATTGTTGACCCGTGTTCTATTGAAAGAGCTGTAGTCGTCGGTTAAGTAGTCGCATCGTCGATTATGTAGATACCAATTGTAGATTTCTATGGTTATAGAGATGATAGCTTCATAAAAACAAGACTTCTCTTGTTTTAACAAATAAATGCACTGAAACGTACATAGATTTGTGTTTCACCAAGTTATAAAGTAAACTTGATCCCTTACAAGGTTTTAAAGTAAACCTTGCCCGAGAAAATTCATTCCCGTTGTTAGCCAAAGCTTTTGGTAAGAAATACCTGACTTTAATGTGAAAACCGGGTTGCAGTCTGAAATAACTACAAGCCATTTAGGCATGTTTTATGAAATATTTACAACTTTTGTACGAACTCTATTTATGGCGCCGTGTCGATATTAATCAACATTTCTAAGGCCGTAAATATTATCGTACCAAAAGACATGCCTTAGAAAAATAAAGTAAAAATATTTTTGGATTTTTCTAGATTTTTCAATTTTTATGGTTTTTATATGGTTTTATATTTTTGTATTTTGCTTTTGTGGATAAAAATATAAACAATATATAAAGATGATCACCAAGGATACGGAGAATAGTTTTACCAAGACTATTCTTTCGCTTCATCTGCTAGTTCCTTTAGAGTCTCAGGCGAGAAGGTTCTCATTCCTAGCTTGTCGGCCAAAAATTCAATTCGAGCGCGATCTAAAGCCTTCGTGAAAATATCCGCCAATTGATACTCAGATCGGACAAAGTAAAGCTCTATTACTCCATTTTCCACTTGCTCCTTGATGAAGTGGTAGCGAATGTCAATATGCTTCGACCGGGAGAATTGAACATTGTTGCAGCATAAGGCAATTGCACTTTTGTTGTCGCAGTACATCGGAATCTTGTTGAAACCTAGACCATAGTCGGTTAATTGCGATCTCATCCAAAGAATCTGAGCACAGCAACCAGACATAGCTATGTATTCTGCTTCCGTACTTGAAATTGCAGCGCTTTTCTGCCATTTCGATGCCCAACTGATTAGTCGATCTCCTAGTAGTTGCAAAGTTCCACTGGTGCTACGCCTTGTATCTTGACAACCCGCGTGTTCCGCATCTGCATATGCCATTAGTGCAATAGAAGAGTCCTTCGAATACCAAAGTCCCCGATTAATGGTTCCTTTAAGATATCGAAAGATCCTTTTAACAGTAGCTAAGTGTAACTCAGTAGGCCTAGTTTGATACCTGGCACACATACATATAGCAAACTGAAGATCAGGTCGACTAGCTGTGATATACAGAAGAGTACCGATCATTCCACGATAAAGTGTCGGATCAACAGCAACTCCATGAGGATCTGCATCAAGCTTAGTTCGTTCCACCATTGGAGTATCCATGGGGTCGCAAGATTCCATCTTGTATTTCTTAAGCGACTCAAGAGCATACTTGGATTGATTGATAAAGATGCCTCTGGGACTCTGAGATATCTGAAGACCTAAGAAGAATGATACCTTGCCCATCATTGACATCTTAAACTTGGAAGACATGAGTTTCCCAAATTCGTCGGATAAAGTTTGGGTCGAGGCTGCAAATATAATATCATCAACATATATTTGTACCATAATCATATCTTTACCTCGTTTCTGAATGAACAGCGTAGGATCCACCTTGCCTTTAGCGAAGCCTTGCGTAATGAGGAATTGTGACAAAAGATCATACCATGCACGAGGAGCTTGCTTCAACCCATAGAGAGCCTTCTTAAGCTTGTACACATGATTAGGATAATTAGGATTCACAAAACCATCCGGTTGTTGAACATAGACCTATTCCTTGTGTTCACCATTAAGAAATGCCGTCTTCACATCCATCTGATAGACGATCATATTCATATGGGCTGCATAAGCGAGGAATAGTCGAATAGCTTCCAAACGGGCAACAGGTGCAAAGGATTCCATAAAGTCGATGCCCAATAATTGCTTGTATCCACGAGCTACTAGACGAGCTTTGTTCTTCAATATTCCGCCTAACTCATCGAGTTTCACCTTGTAAACCCATTTCAAAGTGAGTAATTGCACTTGATCCGGGCATGGGACAAGTTCCCAAACTTCAAGACGTATGAATTCGTTAAGTTCTTCTTGCATAGCTTCTATCCAACAGGATTGAGTAAAAGCTTGTTGCCATGTCTTAGGTTCAACTTCAGTGAGAAAAGCATCAAAGTGACAAAACATTGCATTTTCTTGTAGCTGACTTCGTGTGGATACCGGACGATTAGGGTCACCTATAATAGAATCTATAGGATGATCCTTTGTCCACTTGCTGTCATGTTCACGAATCCGTGGATTGGAGTAAACTGTAGAAGGAGCTTCCTCTGAGGTGGACGACCCGGCTTGATTAGGGTCGGGAATAGGTACACCAAAGAATGGAAGTTCACGCATTTGAGCGAATTCCAAATCGTGATCATCATCATCCTGTTCATCATCAATAGGCATGACATGGGTAGTTGATTCGGGTGTTGGTTGAGAATTACTTGTTGATGGTATATCTTGACCAATTGTAGGTACAGATGTATCTGATTGTGCAACGGTTGCTGGAGCGACAACTTCGGTTACCGGAGCGAGTACTTCAGGTTCTGGAGCAACAATACTTGGAGGAGTAAAGAATTCATCAAAGAACGGTTGAAACAACGTATCCCATTCAGTCCTAGAAGGTGGTGTAAATGATGATGAAGTAGGGTTGTTTGGGACAAGACCAGAACTAATGTTACTGGGTCCCATTTCATGAAGTGCGGGTTCAGAGCTGCTTTGCTCAGAAGCCATTGCTGTCAGCTCATCAAAATCAACATTCATAGTTTCGAGGATCTTGCGAGAGTTACGGTTGTAGATTCGGTATGCCTTCTTTACGGGTGCGTAACCAATGAAAATACCAATATCAGCCTTTGGTTGAAGTTTTCCCAAATTGTCACCATCATTATTTGGATAGCAAAGAGAACCAAATACATGAAGATATGATAAATCTGGTACTTTTCCATGGAGAAGCTCATAAGGTGTTTTACCATGGCGTTTACGAATTAGTGACCGGTTTTGGGTGTACACTGCTGTAGATACTGCTTCTGCCCATAAAAACAATGGAGCCTTTGCGTAAATTAAAATCGTTCGAGCAGCTTCCATAAGTGTGCGATTTCGCCTTTCAACGACACCGTTTTGTTGTGGAGTGCGTGCAACTGATGTTTCATGAGAAATGCCAACTTCTTCATAATAATCACGCAAAATTTGATTCATAAATTCGGTTCCATTATCTGTACGAATGCGTCAGACAGTAGTGTTGAGACGCACTTGAATCATCTTGAGAAATCCGATGATGAATTTAGGTGCCTCATTTTTTGCTTTAAGAAATTTCACCCATGTAAACTGAGAGTAATCATCGACAATGACGAGGATGTACTTTTTGCCACTAAGACTTTCAACACGCATTGGCCCACAAAGATCCATATGCAAAAGATAACATTTCTCTTGGTTGGTGTCTTCAGTCTTGGGTTTGTATGACTTCTTAGTGCTTTTCCCCATTGTACACGTGGAACACAAATGATCCTTGTGAAATGATAGTTTAGGAAGACCACGAACAAGTTCGTTTTTCGCCAAGTGATTAATAGCGTCAAAGTTAAGATGAGATAACCGTCGATGCCATAACCATGACTTAGTCTTCGATGCTTTGGAGAGAAGACATACGGGAGAAGCGGCCATCATGTCGTGTAGAGACAAAGTATACAAATTATTCCCTCGAGTACCTTTCAATAAATCAACCCCTTCCAAATTACGAATGAAGCAGGTATGCTCTTGAAAAGCAACTTCTAGGTTTGCATCACAAAATTGTCCCACAGAAAATAAGTTGTGACCGAGACCTTCCACATAATACACTCTTGAAATAATAACATTCCCAATATGATATTCACCATAACCTATTATCTTTGCAATATGATCATTACCAAATCGAACCGTACCAAGAAACTTGCTGACGAAATTTCTGAGCTGAGAGCGATCTCCGGTCATATGCTTGGAGCAACCAGAGTCCAAATACCAGAGAACAATTTGGACCACCTGTTTTCAATAACAACAGTAGACAATGCATTGGAAACTATTGGTTCCGGAGTGTTAGCAGATACAGATATAGAATTAACATTTTTGAGACCCTTAGATTTCCTGCGTTTTCGAATCTGAGTTTTAGCACTAACAGGTTTTACAGTTCCAACTTTCTTAGGTTTTGGATTATTCGCGGGCACTACAGTGAGAGTAGACCTATTTAAAGGGCACTTAGTTCCTACAGTAGTGTCGGTGTTCCTAGTTAAAGGACGCGCTTGTGTTTTGGTAGCCTTGGTACTCCTAGTTAAAGGGCACGCTTTCTTCGCTTTAGTGGGAGTGATCCTAGTTAAAGGGCACGTATTTCCTACTATAGTGAAAGTTCTACCAGTGGGGCGCCACATCCAGCCAAATTGGGTTAACACTTTCCCAGTCGGTTTCCATTCTAATCCATTTTTCCGGGCATACATCTCATGCACATGGTCAATAAGGCAAGAATCATGACGACTAGAAAACATACATTCATTGCAATTCCAACATTTCAAATTAGAATTCACACTAGGCTTAGAACGCTGCACAACCGCAGAGCCTTTAGGTTTAGCTACATGATTCTTTTTATTCAAAACAGAAATAACATTCCTAGGATAGGCTTCTACTTTCTTCTTCACTTGACTACTAGATGGGAGCAAGATCCTATCATTCTTCTTGTTTCTCTTAAGCTTAGATCTTTGAGCCTTAGTAGTGGTGCTTACTCCTGTAGAAGGCAACACGGGAATATTAGAAGCTGGTTTTGATTCCGCCTTATCTTTAGTGACCAAAGTTTGAGATGGTTTAGTCCTAGGGCCCTTGTTAAGTGGTGTGACGGCTATAAGGTTCCTTTTGATTGCACTAGAGGACGATGCTGAGACAGTGGCTGCATTATCCACAACATTCTTACCTTTTAGAGTACGAAGTGTTTCCTTTAACTCAGCCAAGACCAGATTTTTATCACAAATTTGTTCCCTCAAATCAGATATTTCCACCGACTTTCGATTCAATTGTTCAATCAAGGATTGATTCTGTGCAGTGGTATTAGCACATGCGGGCTTTACTGAATCAAAGAGTCGTGTATCTTTCTGTTTTAAGTTTACAACTTTGGACAAAATCTTGGAAACTCGATTATCTAGATCAAGTTTAAAATTCTCAGCGGCCTCAAGTACGTTCACACAGTTAAGCTCCTTAGATTTCTCTATTTCTATCGGCAAAGAGTTAGCAACTTTGTCACTTGGCTGACGTTGTTTTGATTGTAAATTCAATCGAAAATTCTTTTCAAAGTTTGCATCATCTATATTAACACCTTCGAATGACGTTTCAAAGATTTCTTGAATAAATTGTTGCTTGCATTCAAGCGAAATACAATGTGTTTGAATCTCATCAAAACGTTTTGAAAGCGAAGAATATGAATCTTGAAGCTTTAAAAATTCAGCGTCAGATTCGTGACAAGTACTATCTACCACATTATCCACAGATTCAACATTATTCACAATAGAATCATTATCAACACTGTTATTCACACAGACAGAAACTAGATCATGAGACATCACTTGCTTCAGAAGCAGATCATTTTGGCGTGAAACCCGTTCTATATTTCAAGTGAACTGTTTGCATAAGCATCTTCCATTTCATTGAAAACACGTCTAACTTCTTCTAGTTCCAAAAACAAATCTTGATCAAGATTACTAAGACAAGCTTTAACATTGTCTACAAACGGAACAATTTCATTTCGGAACGCAGCTCTAGTGTGCTCAAAGTTCCATTCACCTTCTGTTATGGCCGAAGCCGTCGTACGTTCCAAAATGACCTTGTCAAAATCGGCTAAGTGTTGGTGAACCGCATTTAAGTTAACGGACACCTTGCTTACCGGTGGAATTAACTTTGTTAAATCCTTTTTGACAAGTGTAGGAGACGTACTAGGAAGGTTTTCATTTGACAAACTTTGGGGCGCAAGAACTGTCAATTCTGCTAATTCCTTTTGTAAGCGAATGCGTGTCTTTTTAGAAAATTGATCTTTGTTATGTTGATCATAATCAATTGTATGGAATTTTGAAAGCATTTTAGAATGAGTTTCATCCGCAAGTAACTGTGACTCCTCAGAACTACGAACAAACGGTACTTCTTTTGGTTTGCCAATTATGGTCATATCATAAAGACCGGGAATATATTCCTGAGCTTGTTTTGCATAACCGGGATTAGGTGGTAAATCTTGAAGACACTTAAGTTCGAGTTCTTTAAATGATTTAGTTAAAAGATGAACCTTTTCTGTGGAAGCGTATTGTTTTAAAAGCTGTTGTTCTTTGAATTTAAGAAGTTTGGTAGCATTAATTTCCGATTCAACCTTTTTAGACTCGAGAGTTTCGAAATCCATTTTAAGTTTCTGAAAATCATTGACAACCGACTCTTTTTCTTTTAATTCATTGGAAAGATTAGCTTTTAATGATTCTATTTCTTTCAAGTGTTCAATCTTTTCAAAACGAAATTGGTCAAATTCAGAACATGTTATTTTCTCTTCTTGAGGGACCATTTCAAAAGTTTTGACCTTTTCTTTATGCAACGCAAGCTTAGCAGTTAGGGTGGAATTGGTATCTACGGATTGTCTGAGGGCCATATGCATTTGATCAATAATATGTTTAGGCACCATGACCAAATCATGTTGAGCATAAGATTCCATACCTGTCGTAGCATTTGGTTGAGGTTCACTCAAATGTGTAGGTTTGGGTACCACATCATTTGAATTACTAGTTCCCGAATGCTGTTCGAGGTTGTCATTTTCATGCCCAACTTGATGTTGGTTATCATCAATATTATTAGATGTGGTTGGTACCTCACTGATGACATCAGAACCGTAGTGAGAGAGATTAGCAACGAGAGCAGCTTGGGAAGAGTGGATGTCATCACAATCCGAATCGTATGCATCAAGATCGTCCGCTTGATAAGCTGCATTAGAAGTGGAAACGACTGCAATGCCTTCAGTATCTGCTGCCCCTGGGTCTGCAAGAAATGCTAACTTCTCTGAATCCAAGTTCTTCCCCTTAGACTGAGCATCAACCAAATACATCTTCTCACGAAACCATGCATCATCCCTCCTCCTTTTCGGCTGAGTGCATTCCCTATGACCTTGTCCTCGGCAATTGTAGCAAGTCACAACCTTTTTAGGACCACTAGGACTTCCATTTCCATTATCTTGAGAATTCACAGCTTGATTGTTCCCAGTCCTTGTAGGAGGTCCATATGAATTTTACCTTCCCTGAATAGGTTGCACCATCACTTGACCATCTTGAACAGTGGCTTGTTGTCGAGGATTTGAAGAGGTGCGGAGCTGATTGTTTGTTGGTGGAAATCCTCTAGTTGCAACAAGTTTTAACAAGTAAGCAGTGAGATGGTTTAGAACATCAGCTGGCGTATCATTTGTAGTAAAGACCGGTGCTTGGATTGGTGGAAGTTCATTAGAGTAGAAAGCTTGTGCTGGTTGTGCTTCTATTGGAAAATATCCTTGCTGAGGAGTATATCCCAATGGAGAAGTGTTGGCTTGTGATGGTGATGTCTGATATTGTGGTTGCTGTGGAAAAGATTGTTGATGAACACTTTGTTGATATTCTTGTTGTGGCATCATTGGTGGTTGATAAGATGGTTGCTGATAGATGTGTGGTGGTGGCTGCTGCAAATATGATGGTGAACTTGAGGTGTAGACAACCGAGCCTCGATCACATTGCATTCGTGTTGTTGAAGAAAAGCTTGAAGTTGATCCACATTGGTGTTATGCAAGTCCTTAGCCAATTTAACATCCGTCACGTATTTTTTCCATTCTGAAGGAAGAGTGTTCAAATACTTGGTGTTTAATTGAAAGGTAGGAATTGTCATGCCATAGATATTGAGCTCATTCAACAATAGAGTAAATCTCATATAGTAATCATTGAGAGTCTCCCCTGGCACATAGGCAAACTTATCAAAAGTATCATAAAGCTTACACCCTCGTTCTTGTTTAGTTAACGAGGTGCCTTGCATTAGAACCCGAATTCTATCCCATAACTCTTTGGCAACTTTGTGTTTGCTGACGAGTTTGTAGACAACTGGAGGAAGGGCTTGGAGAATGATGTTTGTAGCATACTTATCACATTTATCTTGAATCTTCATATCTCCAGTCAACTCACCCGTTGTGCGAGGACGAGTAGTCGTACCTTCCGTCACTGTACCATAATCTAATGGTCCATTGAGCACCGATGCCCAAATTAGATGTCCATTCTCCTTGTTCAACATATAAAGTTCCATTCGGGAAGCCCATTCCTCATACATAGTCTTCACCAACATTGGTGGACAATTATCCTTACCCGAGAGGATGGACTTATCCGTAAGAGATGTGTACTCCATTTCAATAAGTTAAGATTTACAAACGTTGATCGATCAATGAAAGAAAGTAAATGTGTTTGTTGTTGTGAGTTGAAGTCGAGAAACAATGTTAAAATCCCCTAAAATATGTTCTCAACAAACCAAAAATTCCAAGTCAAAATTACAAATTTTTTATGGAAAAATTTGTGATTATCGGAATAGTGATCGGAATAGTGATCGGAATGCTGATCGGAATGAGTTATCGGAATACTTCGATCGGAATGTCTTATCGGAATAAACCAAATCGGAATACCTTGATCGGAATGCCAAATCTGAATACCAATCGGAATGTACCTAATCGGAATAAACCAAATCGGAATACCTTGATCGGAATACCAAATCTGAATACCTAATCAGAATACGTAATCAGAATGCCTAATCGGAATACCTGATCGGAATGTACCCAAAATCGGAATCCCTAAACCCTATTCGATTACACTGATCGGAATGTCCTATAAACCCCTTTCCGATGACCTGATCGGAATAATTCCCACTTTTCTCGGACAAAACTCAACCAATTCGTGATTTTAAGCCAAAAAATGATCAAAACACCCAAAAATTTTGTGTTTTTAGCCAAAGTAACTATACCAAATCCCTACCACAACTATGTAGAAGATTTGTATCAAGAAAAAACCATCAAAAACACAAAAAAAAAAAATGGACGTGTGAAAATGGATCAAAAATGGCGTATGAATCAAGAACACAAACACATGAACAATACAATCATCCCATGGCTCTTGATACCATTTGTAGGATTGTAAATCTTGCTTATGTTTTTAGAGAGAGAAAGAGATAGAGAGATGGTGAGAACACACACACTTAGAGAGAGAAAGTGAAAGAAAAACACTTCTACTATGTGTAAAAATGAGGAACACACACCCTCTCCATCAAAGGAGAGGGTTTATATACCCAAGACTTGTGATGGGCTTGGGCTTACAATGTTGGGCCGGCCTACACATGTTGTAGGCTAGGCTTGACTTTGTTTGTTAAATAAAGATAAGTGACTAAACTACGAGCTATTACATGGACTATTGTTGGAGTGACCGATCCTTCTTAATACGTAAAACGTATTTCCAACACATCCATATAAAGTACGCAATAGCAGCCAACACAAGACGGGCAAGGATGCTAGGACAAGACTTCCCCTTAGAAATTAGACTAACATAGGCTAAAATATCATCAATCCGAGGGGGGATGCTATCCATATCACATAGGCCCCGAACCTTAGACCAAACCTGCATAGAATAAGAACATTCAAAGAAAAGATGGTCATGAGAATCCGGCACCAATTTACACAACGGACATCGTAGAAGGCTTAGATCCACCAAAAGGCCAACATTCCATTGCCTAAACCGATCTTGTGTCTTCAATTTTCTTCTAACCGCTAACCACAAGTGGATAGAGTGACGAGGAATACAATGAGCAAACCAAACAGCATGATACCAATCAACCATCAAATCCCTATCCCGAATGGAGTCCCAAGCTAAAGAAACTGAAAAAGGATGTAGAACCCCATTTATATCCCGCCACATCAAAACATCATCCTGAGCATCATTAATAACAGGGACAGGGAGAGAGACAATGTTCGGAAATCTAGCATACCAATCCTACGGCCACTGCCAAATACCATCAGTAATAAGATCCCTCACTTTATTAGATAGAGAGAGCCTCGATCTTGTAATTCTTCGAACCGTAAGAACGTCATGTAACGGACATAAATCTGCCCATTTGTTAAACCACATAGAAGCCAATCTACCACTATTAATCTTGTACCAAATAAATTGACGAATGCGTGGTCTAATCTGTAGAAGTTTTCTCCAGCCCCAACTCATATCACCTATACATGGAACATCCCAGAAACTTCGATCCTTTAACTTGTAATAATATATCCATTTAACCCATAAAGACTCTTTACGAGTGAGGATACACCAGATATGAGAAACCATTAAAGCAGTATTAAAATCAGAAAGCTTACGAATACCAAGTCCACCTTCATAAAATGGAGTACAGACAGAGTCCCAAGCAACTTTAGCCTTACCTTTCTTCATTTCACCTTGACACCATAAGAAGCCTCTCATAAGCTGTTCCAAATCATGAATAATCCGAACAGGTAAAATAAAGACAGACGCCCAGTAGATATGCATAGATGAAAGAACTGAACGAACTAACTGGAGTCTTCCTGCTAAAGAAAGAAATTTATTGCGCCAATCATTAACTCTACTCTCAAGTTTTTCAACAAGGACATTACAATCCCTATATAGAAGCCTGGACGAAATGAGAGGAACACCAAGATATCTGACAGGTAACTCGCCTTCAGCAAATGGCATGATATGTAAAATACTACTTGTAACATCAGTAGCTACATTACAGAAGAAAACTGTGCTCTTTGGGATACTTGGAACCAAACTTGAAGCTATCTTAAATTCCTCCAACACATCCATAATAACCTGTACAGAGTCCAAGTGACCCCTAGCAAACAAGAAAAGATCATCTGTAAAACAGAGGTTGATAATACGTTGTTGTTCACAACGGTGATGAAAATAAAAATCCTCTGCATTAAGAACCCTCCGCTGCAACATAAGTGAACGGATCTCTATGACCAACGTGAAAAGATATGGAGATAACGGATCACCTTGCCTGAGACCTCTTTTTCCTTGAAACCAGCCATATAAATTACCATTTATGAAAATGGAATACGAAGTAGTAGAAACACATGTCATAATCCAATCAACCATTAAATGGTGGAATCCAAAACCAATCAGAATGTTACGCAGAAACTGCCAGCCCACCGTATCGTAAGTTTTCTAAATATCCACCTTAAAAGCACATCTTGGAGGACCAAAATTTATGTGGTAATTCCTCATCAGCTCTTGCATCAATAAGATGTTATCCGAGATCCTACGCCCCGGAACAAAAGCAGATTGATTAATATTAACCAAATCGCCCAAATCCCCTTTAATACGGTTAGCAATTATCTTACTAATGCATTTGAAAATAACATTACAACAAGAGATGGGGCGATAATCAGTAATCTTATTTGGAACAAAAACCTTAGGGATAAGAGCAATAATACTATGATTAACCTCTTTAAGAAGTTTTCCATTAGAGAAAAACTCCCGAATAGCACATGTAAACTCATCACCCACAATATCCCAAGACTTCTTAAAAAACGCAGCAGAAAAACCATCCGACCCAAGCGCTTTGTCATCACTCATGGAGAATAACGCACTTTTAATTTCAGAATCAGAGATGACTCTAACCATATGGGCGGATTTCTGATCACCAAGCTTTCGAACAAACAAATCAGACGTATTAAAAGAACCTGAAACACTTGCCTGACCAAGAAACTGCTCGTAATGAGCAACGAAAGCTCCAGGCACATCATCTCCATCATGAAGCACATTATGAGAATCACAAACCATTTCAATACGATTACGAGCAGCCCTACTCTTAACCGAGTTATGAAAATAAGCCGTATTTGAATCATCTGCATCAAGCCATTCAATTTTAGATTTCTGATGTAAGAAGCATTCCTCATCAAGAGAAGCTTCCTTAAAAGTAACTAGATAATGAGCATGCTCTTCTTTAAACTGCACATTGGATGGGTCTCTACCAAGGGCTTGTTGAACAACATCTAATTCTACACGTAGTCTAGTAACACGATCATGAAGATTACCCAGTTCAAACAGCAGTTTACGAAACGGAGCCTTTAAACCTTTTAAGTGTTTAACAAGCCTAAACATAGCATAGCCATGAACATTTGCCAACCATCCGTTAGCTACCACTGCATGAAAACCCTCCTTATGCACAAGAAAATTACTGAATTTAAAAGGTTTAGGCTTAGGTTTTCTAATTGTAGGGATTCGTAACACACAAGGAGAATGGTCAGAAATCCTGTAAGGTTGGAAGATCGCAAAACATCCTGGAAACTCATCAAGAAACTTAATGTTAGACCTAATCCGATCAATCTTTTTGAGAATACCATCATCACCCTGTGGTTTCTCATTCCAAGTAAAATGTAAACCTGTAGCATTAACGTCCATAACTTCCATAAGATTAACACACTCCTTGAATTCCCGCATGGCAATATTAGGAGTGTAGCCGCCGCATGAGTGATCCTCAATATTAAGAGCAGCATTAAAATCACCCAAAACAGCCCATGGCTTATCCCGTATAAAAGTAGCATGAGCAACCAGATTATTCCAAAGAGCACGCCGATAGATATAGTAGTTATCAGCATAAACGAAAGAGCAGAACAAAGTACGGTTATCCATACACGTTTTAACCTGACAATGCATAACTTGACTTGTTTGAGACAACACCATAATATCCACATTATCATCATTCCAGCCAAGAATTATACGTGTCCCTTTAGGACACAAACCACCATTTGACGTCCACTTCCATCTGCTAAAAATCTTACGACACATATCATAAACACCCGAAGCATCAACATGAGACTCCAAAATAGCACAACCACTCAGATTATTTTCATTAATAACTGACAAACCTCTATTCTTTTAGGGGATTGGTTCAGACCCCTTATATTCCATGAGGCTATACTAAACATTTAAAACATTTGTGGCAGGAGTGCTTGCCCCTGATTGAGAATTAAGAAGATTAGCAGATTCATCATAAATGTTTTCAACCTCCTCATCATCATCATCTCCACTTAGGTCACCTATATCCCCTGAAAGAGTCCCAAATGAATTCGAAGTAGAAACTCCACTCACCACAGATTTACCTTTATTTGAACTATTAGTATGTAACCCAGATTTGGTACCACTATCAACTTTGCTATTATCACATTTAGATGCATTCGAAGTCGTACCAGGATTAGATGAGTTATCATGTATATGAGCACCAGAAGTAGACGACTTCGGACTAAAAGTAAAAGGAGTACCAACCTGGAAACCTTTGCTTAACGGGACACCTCTCAGAATCTGGCTTCCTTGCTTTCCTTTGTTGTTATGCTTTCTACTACGAACTTGTTGAAATCCATCATCTTGTTCATGTATAACTGTAGGGGCCACTTTAGGGATAACACGTTTAGGACAAGTTCTAGCCGTATGACCAAAGATATTACATGTAGGGCATCTAGGCGGCTTACACTCATATTCAACCTTAATAGTTTCCTTAGTAAACCCCTCACCCTCCAAATCAGGAACACCAATAGTAATTGTCTCATGTAAATCACAATCATATTTAATTTCAATTAAACAGCGAGCAAAACTACTACGACCCCAAGATTCTTTACACATAGTGCTAGTAAAAGAATTAAGCATAATAGGCTTACCAAGATATGTAGCAATCAGACTAATACCATCTTCTTCAAACACTTTGTTGGAAATACGTTTTACGTATTAGGAAGGATCGGTCACTCCAACATTAGTTCGTGTAATAGCTCGTAGTTTAGTCATTTGCATTTACTTAAACGAAGCCCAAAACCGAGCCCATGAAATGTATGGGCCGGCGGCCAAATGTAAGCCCAAGCCCATGACAAGGGCTTGGGTATATAAACCCTCTCCTTTGATGGAGAGGGTGTGGTTTTTCATTATTTACACATAGTTGTTCTTAACTTTCTCTCTCTAAAGTGTGAAATCCACCATTTCTCTATCTCTTTCTCTCTCTAAAAACATAAGCATAGATTTACAAATCTACAAATGGTATCAAGAGCTTGGGATGAAATATAGGTTTGTTTTTGTGTTGAGTATTGTGTTCTAAACATTTCGTAGATTGTGGTTTGTTTTTAGCCGAATCTTCAAAAATTTTTTTGGTGTTGGATCGGAGTTTAAAGTAGTATACCATAGGGATTCGTGTTAACTGTTCTTGGTATCTTGGTTTTCGTTAAAACATCATCTTTCTTGGATCAAAAGTGCAAAAAAGTTGGGTGTTCTTCATTCCGAAATTTCAGCAGAAGCATCCATCGGAAAGTACAATTGTACTTGGGCTTCCATCGCAATAACCGTCCATCGGAAAGGGATTGGTTTCTACTTTGCGATCGTGGGTTTTATTACTTATTCCGATCTGGACATTCCGATCGAGCTTTGCGATCAGGGATTCCGACGGGTATAAGGAAGTTTGTTAAGTCGTTACTCTGCTTAAATTTTGTCAGCCACTTTGCGATCTGAACATTCCGATAGGGCTTTGCGATCTGAACATTCCGATAGGGCTTTGCGATCTGAACATTCCGATACCAACAACATTTCGACAGGGCTATATTCCGATCTGGTTTTACGGTCTGACATTCCGATCTGGTATTACGATCTGACATTCCGATCTTGTATTACGATCTGACATTCCGATCTGGCATTCCGATAATCACAATTTTTTTCCATAAAAAATTTCGATCGTGTGTAATTTTGACTTGGAATTTTTGGTTTATCGAGAACATATTTTAGGGGATTTTAACATTGTTTCTCGATTTTAACTCTCAACAACACAAAAATACTTAACCTTATTTCATTGTTCGATCAACTTTTTAAATCTTAACTTATTGAAATGGAGTATACATCTCTTACGGATAAGTCCATCCTCTCGGGTACGGATAATCGTCCACCAATGTTGATGAAGACTATGTATGAGGAATGGGCTTCCCGAATGGAACTTTATATGTTGAACAAGGAGAATGGACATCTAATTTGGGCATCGGTGCTCAATGGACCATTAGATTATGGTACTGTGACGGAAGGTACGACCACTCGTCCTCGCACAACGGGTGAGTTGACTGGAGATATGAAGATTCAAGATAAATGTGATAAGTATGCTACAAACATCATTCTCCAAGCTCTTCCTCCAGATGTCTACAAACTCGTCAGCAAACATAAAGTTGCCAAAGAGTTATGGGATAGAATTCGTGTTCTAATGCAAGGCACCTCGTTAACTAAACAAGAACGAGAGTGTAAGCTTTATGATACTTTTGATAAGTTTGCCTATGTGCCAGGGGAGACTCTCAATGATTACTATCTGAGATTTACCCTATTGTTGAATGAGCTTAACATCTATGGCATGGCAATTCCTACCTTCCAATTGAACACCAAGTATTTGAACACTCTTCCTCCAGAATGGAAAAAATACGTGACCGATGTTAAATTGGCTAAGGACTTGCATAACACCAATGTGGATCAACTTCAAGCTTTT
This sequence comes from Glebionis coronaria, assembly GCA_025667525.1. Lineage (NCBI taxonomy): Eukaryota > Viridiplantae > Streptophyta > Magnoliopsida > Asterales > Asteraceae > Glebionis > Glebionis coronaria. The sequence continues at coordinate 552,853 of JANFOE010000770.1, forward strand.
CTTCAACAACATGAATGCCATGTGATCGAGGCTCGGTTGTCTACACCTCAAGTTCATGATCCACTTGCAATGTATGCTTCTCAATAAAACATGGCTTATACTTATCAACAACCATCATACTTGCAGCAACCACCACCACACATCTATCAGCAACCACAGCAACCATCTTATCAACCACCAATGATGCCACAACAAGAATATCAACAAAGTGTTCATCAACAATCTTTTCAACAGCAACCACCATATCAAACATCACCATCACAAACCAACACTTCTCCATTGGGCTATACTCCTCAGCAAGGATATTTTCCAATTGAAGCACAACCAGCACAAGCTTTCTACTCTAATGAACTTCCACCAATCCAAGCACCGGTCTTTACTCCAAATGATACGCCAGCTGATGTTTTAAACCATCTCACCGCCTACTTGTCAAAACTTGTTGCAACTAGAGGATTTCCACCAACAAACAATCAGCTCCGCACCTCATCGAATCCTCGACAACAAGCCACTGTTCAAGATGGTCAAGTGACGGTGCAACCTATTCAGGGAAGGCAAAATTCATATGGACCTCCTACAAGGACTGGGAACAATCAAGCTGTGAATTCTCAAGCTAGTGGAAATGGGAGTCCTATTGGTCCTAAGAAGGTTGTGACTTGCTACAATTGCCGAGGACAGGGTCATATGGCTAGGGAATGCACTCAGCCGAAAAGGAAGAGGGATGATGCATGGTTTCGTGAGAAGATGTATTTGGTTGATGCTCAGTCTAAGGGGAAGATTTTGGATTCAGAGGAGTTGGCATTTCTGGCAGACCCAGGGGCAGCAGATACTGAAGGCATTGCAGTCGTTTCCACTTCTAATGCAGCTTATCAAGCGGATGATCTTGATGCATACGATTCGGATTGTGATGACATTCACTCTGCCCAAGCTGCTCTTGTTGCTAATCTCTCTCACTACGGTTCTGATGTCATCAGTGAGGTACCAACTACATCTAATAATATTGATGATAACCAACATCAAGTTGGGCATGACAATGACAACCTTGAACAGCATTCGGGAACTAGTAACTCAAATGATGTGGTACCCAAACCTACACATTTGAGTGAACCACAACCAAATGCTACGACGGGTATGGAATCTTATGCTCAACATGATTTGGTCATGGTGCCAAAACATATTATTGATCAAATGCATATGGCCCTCAGACAATCCGTAGATACGAATTCCACCCTAACTGCTGAGCTTGCGTTGCATAAAGAAAAGGTCAAAACTTTTGAAATGGTCCCTCAAGCAGAGAAAATAACATGTTCTGAATTTGACCAATTTCGTTTTGAAAAGATTGAACACTTGAAAGAAATAGAATCATTAAAAGCTAATCTTTCCAATGAATTAAAAGAAAAAGAGTCGGTTGTCAATGATTTTCAGAAACTTAAAATGGATTTCGAAACTCTCGAGTCTAAAAAGGTTGAATCGGAAATTAATGCTACCAAAATTCTTAAATTCAAAGAACAACAGCTTTTAAAACAATACGCTTCCACAGAAAAGGTTCATCTTTTAACTAAATCATTTAAAGAATTCGAACTTAAGCGTCTTCAAGATTTACCACCTAATCCCGGTTATGCAAAACAAGCTCAGGAATATATTCCCGGTCTTTATGACATGACCATAATTGGAAAATCGAAAGAAGCACCTTTTGTTCGTAGTACTGAGGAGACACAATCACTTGGGGATGAAACTCATTCTAAAATGCTTTCAAAATTCCATACAATTGATTATGATCAACATAACAAAGATCAATTTTCGAAAAAGACACGCATTCGCTTACAAAAGGAATTAGCAGAATTAACAGTTCTTGTGCCCCAAAGTTTGTCAAATGAAAACCTTCCTAGTACGTCTCCTACACTCGTCAAAAAGGATTTAACGAAGTTAATTCCACCGGTAAGTAAGGCGTCCGTTAACTTAAATACGGTTCACCAACACTTAGCCGATTTTGACAAGGTCATTTTGGAACGTACGACGGCCACGGCCATAACGGAAGGTGAATGGAACTTTGAGCACACTAGAGCTGCGTTTCGAGATGAAATTGTTCCGTTTGTAAACAATGTTAAGGCTTGTCTTCGTAATATTGATCAAGATTTGTTTTTGGAAATAGAAGAAGTTAGACGTGTTTTCAATGAAATGGAAGATGCTTATGAAAACAGTTTACTTGAAATAGAACGGGTTTCACGCCATAATGATCTGCTTCTGAATCAAGTGATGTCTCATGATATAGTTTCTGTCTGTGTGAATACAAGTGTTGATAATGATTCTATTGTGCATAATGTTGAATCTGTGGATACTGTGGTAGATAGTACTTGTCACGAATCTGACGCTGAATTTTTAAAGCTTCAAGATTCATATTCATCGCTTTCAAAACGTTTTGATGAGATTCAAACACATTGTATTTCGCTTGAATGCAAGCAACAATTTATTCAAGAAATCTTTGAAACGTCATTCGAAGGTGTTAATATCGATGATGCAACTTTTGAAAAGAATTTTCGATTGAATTTACAATCAAAACAGCGTCAGCCAAGTGACAAAGTTGCTAACTCTTTGCCGATAGAAATAGAGAAATCTAAGGAGCTTAACTGTGTGAACGTACTTGAGGCCGCTGAGAATCTTAAACTGGATCTAGATAATCGAGTTTCCAAGATTTTGTCCAAAGTTGATAACTTAAAACAGAAAAATACACGACTCTTCGATTCAATACAGCCCGCATGTGTTGATACCACTGCACAGAATCAATCATTGATTGAACAATTGAATCGAAAGTCGATGGAAATATCTGATTTGAGGGAACAAATTTGTGATAAGAACCTGGTCTTGGCTGAGTTAAAGGAAACACTTCGTACTCTCAAAGGTAAGAATGTTGTGGATAACGCAGCCACTATCTCAGCATCGTCCTCTAATGCAATCAAAAGAACCCTTATAGCCGTCACACCACTTAACAAGGGCCCTAGGACTAAACCATCTCAAACTTTGGTCACTAAAGATAAGGCGGAATCAAAACCAGCTTCTAATATTCCCGTGTTGCGTTCTACAGGAGTAAGCACCACTACTAAGGCTCAAAGATCTAAGCTTAAAAGAAACAAGAAGAATGATAGGATCTTGCCCTCATCTAGTAGTCAAGTGAAGAAGAAAGTAGAAGCCCATCCTAGGAATGTTATTTCTGTCTTGAATAAAAAGAATCATGTAGCTAAACCTAAAGGCTCTGCGGTTGTGCAGCGTTCTAAGCCTACTGTGAATTCTAATTTAAAATGTTGGAATTGCAATGAATGTATGTTTTCTAGTCATCATGATTCTTGCCTTATTGACCATGTGAATGAGATGCATGCCCGGAAAAATGGATTAGAATGGAAACCGACTGGGAAAGTGTTAACCCAAGTTGGTTGGATGTGGCGCCCCACTGGTAGAACTTTCACTATAGTAGGAAATACGTGCCCTTTAACTAGGATCACTCCCACTGAAGTGAAGAAAGCGTGCCCTTTAACTAGGAGTACCAAGGCTACCAAAACACAAGCGTGTCCTTTAACTAGGAACACCGACACTACTGTAGGAACCAAGTGCCCTTTAAATAGTTCTACTCCCACTGTAGTGCCCGCGAATAATCCAAAACCTAAGAAAATTGGAACAGTAAAACCTGTTAGTGCTAAAACTATCATTAGAAAACGCAGGAAATCTAAGGGTCTCAAAAATGTTAGCAATTCTGATAATTCTATATCTGTATCTGCTAACACTCCGGAACCAATAGTTTCCAATGCATTGTCTACTGTTGTTGTTGAAAACAGGTGGTCCAAATTGTTCTCTGGTATTTGGACTCTGGTTGCTCCAAGCATATGACCGGAGATCGCTCTCAGCTCAGAAATTTCGTCAGCAAGTTTCTTGGTACGGTTCGATTTGGAAATGATCATATTGCAAAGATAATGGGTTATGGTGAATATCATATTGGGAATGTTATAATTTCAAGAGTGTATTACGTGGAAGGTCTCGGTCACAACTTATTTTCTGTGGGACAATTTTGTGATGCAAACCTAGAAGTTGCTTTTCGAGAGCATACCTGCTTCATTCGTAATTTGGAAGGGGTTGATTTATTGAAAGGTACTCGAGGGAATAATTTGTATACTTTGTCTCTACAAGACATGATGGCCGCTTCTCCCGTCTGTCTTCTCTCCAAAGCATCGAAGACTAAGTCATGGTTATGGCATCGACGGTTATCTCATCTTAACTTTGACGCTATTAATCACTTGGCAAAAAACGAACTTGTTCGTGGTCTTCCTAAACTATCATTTCACAAGGATCATTTGAGTTCCGCGTGTACAATGGGGAAAAGCACTAATAAATCTTACAAACCCAAGACGGAAGACACCAACCGAGAGAAACTTTATCTATTGCATATGGATCTTTGTGGACCAATGCGTGTTGAAAGTCTTAGTGGCAAAAAGTACATCCTCGTCATTGTCGATGATTACTCTCGGTTTACATGGGTGAAATTTCTTAAAGCAAAAAATGAGGCACCTAAATTCATCATCAGATTTCTCAAGATGATTCAAGTGCGACTCAACACTACTGTCCGACGCATTCGTACAGATAATGGAACCGAATTTGTGAATCAAATTTTGCGTGATTATTATGAAGAAGTTGGCATTTCTCATGAAACATCCGTTGCTCGCACTCCACAGCAAAACGGTGTCGTTGAAAGGCGAAATCGCACACTTATGGAAGCTGCTCGAACGATGTTAATTTACGCAAAGGCTCCATTGTTTTTATGGGCAGAAGCAGTATCTACAGCAGTGTACACCCAAAACCGGTCACTAATTCGTAAACGCTATGGTAAAACACCTTATGAGCTTCTCCATGGAAAAGTACCAGATTTATCATATCTTCATGTTTTTGGTTCTCTTTGCTATCCAAACAATGATGGTGACAATTTGGGAAAACTTCAACCAAAGGCTGATATTGGTATTTTCATTGGTTACGCACCCGCAAAGAAGGCATTCCGAATCTACAACCGTAACTCTCGCAAGATCATTGAAACTATGAATGTTGATTTTGATGAGCTGACAGCAATGGCTTCTGAGCAAAGCAGCTCTGAACCCGCACTTCATGAAATGGGACCCAGTAATATTAGTTCTGGTCTTGTCCCAAACAACCCTACTTCATCATTTATACCACCTACTAGGAATGAATGGGATACGTTGTTTCAACCGTTCTTTGATGAATTCCTTACTCCTCCAAGTATTGTTGCTCCAGAACCTGAGGTAATAGCTCCGGTAACCGAAGTTGTCGCTCCAGCAACCGAAGCACAATCAGACACATCTGCACCAACAATTGGTCAAGATATACCAACAACGAGTAACTCTCAACCAACACAAGTAACAACTACCCATGTCATACCTATTGATGATGAAGAGGATGACGATGATCACGATTTGGAATTCGCTCAAATGCGTGAACTTCCATTCTTTGGTGTATCTATTCCCGACCCTAATCAAGTCGGGTCGTCCACCTCAGAGGAAGCTCCTTCTACAGTTTACTCCAATCCACGGATTCGTGAACATGACAGCAAGTGGACAAAGGATCATCCTATAGATTCTATTATTGGTGACCCTAATCGTCCGGTATCCACACAAAGTCAGTTACAAGAAAGTGCAATGTTTTGTCACTTTGATGCTTTTCTCACTGAAGTTGAACCTAAGACATGGCAACAAGCTTTTACTCAATCTTGTTGGATAGAAGCTATGCAAGAAGAACTTAACGAATTCATACGTCTTGATGTTTGGGAACTTGTCCCATGCCCGGATCAAGTGCAGTTACTCACTTTGAAATGGGTTTACAAGGTGAAACTCGATGAGTTAGGCGGAATATTGAAGAACAAAGCTCGTCTAGTAGCTCGTGGATACAAGCAATTATTGGGCATCGACTTTATGGAATCCTTTGCACCTGTTGCCCGTTTGGAAGCTATTAGACTATTCCTCGCTTATGCAGCCCATATGAATATGATCGTCTATCAGATGGATGTGAAGACGGCATTCTTAATGGTGAAATCAAGGAAGAAGTCTATGTTCAACAGCCGGATGGTTTTGTGAATCCTAATTATCCTAATCATGTGTACAAGCTTAAGAAGGCTCTCTATGGGTTGAAGCAAGCTCCACGCGCATGGTATGATCTATTGTCACAATTCCTCATTACTCAAGGCTTCGCAAAAGGCAAGGTGGATCCCACGCTGTTCATTCAGAAACGAGGTAAAGATATGATTATGGTACAAATATATGTTGATGATATTATATTTGCAGCCTCGACCCAAACCTTATCGGATGAGTTTGGGACACTCATGTCTTCCAAGTTTAAGATGTCAATGATGGGCAAGGTATCATTCTTCTTAGGTCTTCAGATATCTCAGAGTCCCAGAGGCATCTTTATTAATCAATCCAAATATGCCCTTGAATCGCTTAAGAAATATAAGATGGAATCTTGCGACCCCGTGGACACTCCAATGGTGGAGAAAACTAAGCTTGATGCAGATCCACATGGAGTTGCCGTTGATCCGACACTTTATCGTGGAATGATCGGTACTCTTCTGTATATCACAGCCAGTCGACCTGATCTTCAGTTTGCTATATGTATGTGTGCCAGGTATCAAACTAGGCTTACTGAATTACACTTAGCTACTGTTAAAAGGATCTTTCGATATCTTAAAGGAACCATTTATCGGGGACTTTGGTATTCGAAGGACTCTTCTATTGCACTAATGGCATATGCAGATGCGGATCACGCGGGTTGTCAAGATACAAGACGTAGCACGAGTGGAACTTTGCAACTACTAGGAGATCGACTAATCAGTTGGGCATCGAAAAGGCAGAAAAGCGCTGCAATTTCAAGTACGGAAGCAGAATACATAGCTATGTCCGGTTGCTGTGCTCAAATTCTTTGGATGAGATCGCAATTAACCGACTATGGTCTAGGTTTCAACAAGATTCCGATGTACTGTGACAACAAGAGTGCAATTGCCTTATGCTGCAACAACGTTCAATTCTCCCGGTCGAAGCATATTGACATTCGCTACCACTTCATCAAGGAGCAAGTGGAAAATGGAGTAATCGAGCTTTACTTTGTCCGATCTGAGTATCAATTGGCGGATATTTTCACGAAGGCTTTAGATCGCGCTCGAATTGAATTTTTGGCCGACAAGCTAGGAATGAGAACCTTCTCGCCTGAGACTCTAAAGGAACTGGCAGATGAAGCGAAAGAATAGTGGTGGTAAAACTATTCTCCGTATCCTTGGTGATCATTTGTATATATTGTTTATATTTTTATCCACAAAAGCAAAATACAAAAATATAAAACCATATAAAAACCATAAAAATTGAAAAATCTAGAAAAATCCAAAAATATTTTTACTTTACTTTTCAAAGGCATGTCTTTTGGTACGATAATATTTACGGCCTTAGAAATGTTGATTAATATTGACACGGCGCCATAAATAGAGTTCGTACAAAAGTTGTAAATATTTCATAAAACATGCCTATATGGCTTGTAGTTATTTCAGACTGCAACCCGGTTTTCACATTAAAGCCAAGTATTTCTTATGAAAGCTTTGGCTCACAACGGGAATTAATTTTCTCGGGCAAGGTTTACTTTAAAACCTTGTAAGGGATCAAGTTTACTTTATAACTTGGTCTAACACAAATCTATGTACGCCTCAGTGCATTTATTTGTTAAAACAAGAGAAGTCTTATTTTTATGAAGCTATCATCTCTACAACCATGCTATCTATAATTGGTATCTACATACTCGACGATGCGACTACTCAACCGACGACTACAGCTCTTTCGATAGAACACGGGTCAACAATTGAGGGGGAGCAATTGTCAAGCATTCAGAATCCTTGATGCCGAACGTGCCAAGCTCACTACCTGGTGTCAAGACAACAATACCAATCGTACACGTGGTGTCGAGAGATGACTTCAGACGTGACGAGGCGACCAACATATGCTGACAAGAACCATTTGATCTTATCATATGATGTTCTCATTTATCAGGTCCAACCTTGTCAATTCTTTTTAATATGGTGAATATGTGATCATGTTACAAATCGGTATCATATCTCATACGTTTGATATCATGAAGATAAAACGGACTTGCATTTTTCTTCCCAAAACCTTTGTTAAAACTTCATTAAATCAATTGATATTAAAAACATCGATTGGGTTAATATTTTTAATATGGGGGAGAAAATGTGATTTAATATGGGATATTATCACAAATGGTTTGACTTAATGTGCTGGCTCATCTCTACATATGCGAAATGTTTTCGAATATCGTGGCATATGTTAAGGGGGAGCAAAATGGATTTGCTATATCAAAATGGATTTTCATGGTGACATATACTTACCCAAACCTCATTTAATTCACGACGATGAAGATTGTGGTGACATAAGGATGGTAGGATAGGTTAAGTCCAATGATTCTTCCAGAACCGGAGGAATCTTCCCAAGGACATTCCATAGCTAGAAATAGTAGTCCTTAGGAAAGGTGGAGAAAGAATGTGAACGTAGCTGAATGCCGACCAAGTACTTAAGTTAGCACTGGAACAAACACAACAAGGTGCTAGTTATGACGTATTGGTAAGCATTGAAGGGGTTGAAGAATGAAAAAGAATTGTAAAGATAAAGGGTGTAAAGAAAGAAGCCCTCCTTACAACTTTAGGCAGAAACCGGGTCAATACATATGCTATTGAGATCATTTTAATGATTCTTGATATTGAAGACAGACATCATGGACCCAGTGATGCAATGCACAACCCATCCCAGCTAACTCAGATATCTCTCAAAAGGTATTTGTTTTAATCACACGGAGACAACACGTTATCTATCGATTTATTCACTCCGAATAAATTGGTATTGAAATGGTGGCACTCCTCTCCAGCCTCCGATCTCTAAAATCCAAAGTGCACGATCGAGTCTAGAGCCATTTGAGATCATCAAATATCTCATTAGGACACACTTTCATATTCCCTTGCTTCTTCACACACTGTGAAAAGTAAGAAAGATTTTAAGAGTCCTACGCAAAATCTTCATGATCTTGCCTGAACATCCGAGTAATACGAAAGTATTTACAATGAAGATGGAAATCCTTCTTGAGCGAATATCAAAAAGCTCATGGTAGGTGACTTGTGCGATTCTTTATGAATCAAACTTGTGATAACTGGAAAGCAACAGCTGTTTAATTCTTAACTGAATTTAAACACGTTCCAGGCCTCTACGCAATATCTTAGTGATCTTGCCAGAACACTCAGAGTGATACCTTTGTGTTCACGGTGATGAGTGGAAATCCTTCTAGTGTTAACCTCAAACAGCACTTGGTAGGTAACTTGCAAGATTCTATAAGAATCAAGCTCGTGACAACTGGAAAGCAACGATGGTGCGGTTCTTAATTGAATTTCACTTGTTCCAGGAACATGAATTGACGGCTTCAAATCATGCGGATATTATTATCCAAATGATTCACTCTTTATGTTCGCAGTCAGCTTTGGACGGTCGAATAAAGAGAACGGGTTTACCCGCGAAATCCTGTCAGGAAGTTACTTAATTGAAACTATCCGTCACGGGTACGATATCTAATATCGTCCAACGGTCTTCACCGACCGGAGGTAAAATGCTACCGATTTAGAATGAAATGTTCAAAGCCATTTCGTTCGTGTCTACTGATGTTGCGGCATTTGAAGGCGGTGGCGTTGCGGGATCCAAGAAGAAGTCGTCCCCGCATGCTTATACTTTATTCACTTAATTCAAGAAAGCCTAAAAGTTAAGTCTTCCGCTGTATCGAACTCTGAAGCTTTCAAGAATTACTAAGGTATATGTATGTGGGACGTGAGGTCGCGAAGAGGCGAAGATCACAAGTGATGGATGCACAAGATCAAGGCAAGAGATTAATGCTCAAGACTGATATCAAAGATCACATCAGCATGTTCACCAGAAAAGAAAAAGAAAAAGAAAGACGAAGACTACGAGCTCAAGACAAGCATAGTATGCTAGGTTTATTTTACTATTGTAACTTGGGTAACGCCCTTGTTTGGAGTGACCTCCCTTAGGGGGAGATTGTTGGAAATACGTTTTACGTATTAGGAAGGATCGGTCACTCCAACATTAGTTCGTGTAATAGCTCGTAGTTTAGTCATTTGCATTTACTTAAAGGAAGCCCAAAACCGAGCCCATGAAATGTATGGGCCGGCGGCCAAATGTAAGCCCAAGCCCATGACAAGGGCTTGGGTATATAAACCCTCTCCTTTGATGGAGAGGGTGTGGTTTTTCATTATTTACACATAGTTGTTCTTAACTTTCTCTCTCTAAAGTGTGAAATCCACCATTTCTCTATCTCTTTCTCTCTCTAAAAACATAAGCATAGATTTACAAATCTACACACTTGAAGAGGCACATCATGAAGTTTAACACACAAGAATACATGTAAATTCTTCTTTTCGAAGGCTAGTCTTCATAGTATACCTTTTAAGAATAATGGGAGAATTACGAATCATCCATGGTCCACCTTCCAACACAACTTCATACCCAGATTGTGCATCAAATTGAAAGAAAAAGAAACCATTGGAATTCATCATGATCCTTTTAACCTAAATTTAGCCCAATTTGTTTTAGCATAATACTCAACCACTGGAAATGCCATGCGTTTACCAATAAAGTATCCATAGAGCGTATTATGAAAACGTGTATTAACCTTCTCAACCACTTTACGTGGAATAGATACCTGAACACCCTCAAACCTGTTTTCAGATATGGCAGAACCTATATTAACACGAGCAAAAGGTGAAACTTGTTGGCTTAAACTAGCAGCAGCTGCATAGGAGTTAGATGGACCACCAATATCCACTGACTGTACAATAAGACATTCCTTCACAGTTTCCTCGACATCTATCACTGGATCACTTGGATTAAAAACGTGAAATCATCCATATTTGAGTCAAATACATCACTCATCTCATTAGGGTTTATATCCAATTGTTCAAACGATAGCTCATCATTAACCAATTTACTAAACATAGGAGATGAGACACTCACCTCTTTATGTTGATCCAAGGACATACGCATTGTGATATTAGATAAATCTGGTGTAACCCTAGCATCATGTCCAAAAGTAGTGCTCATAGATGGATCCCTAGCATCATCACGAACACCTGCTTTGGTAGCATTAACATGTTGATGTTTTAGTGTTCTAACACTGCTCTGAAACTCCACTTGGTGTGCACATACGATATCAAGGGTCTTAGTCCATTGGTCATTAGTCATTCGCTTCAAGAATTCATATTTGTTACTTTAAACATCATTCATAAACCTACTAATCACTTCCACCGTATTGAGAGAGATCGAGAACAGTTTTTCAACATCCTGTAATGACTCTACATTCAAATTCAGTCGTTCACCATTTACTAGATCACTTCTAGTAACGGAATTTGTGTTTGAAAGAGCAATAGTTGCATCCTTCATGGAACCCACCATAATAACTTAAACAGCCCCACAATCGAAAGATTAAAAAAACCTAATTATGACGGTAAAATCCTAACGAAACACACTAGAAAAAATAAAATACCCACCAGAAAAGACAAAAGACGATTACCCTAAATAACCCTACCAAACGAATCAACAATTTATTCTACCAGACATAACAAATCGAAACACAAAGTCGCAAGTGGTAACACGTTTCACACAATAAATAATTAACTAACCGACTAATAATGCGACCAAACCAACCATTGAAAAAAAGGTAACCGACCATGTTTAATAACAATAACCAATCATTATTAAGAAGCAACATGAATTAAAAACGATTGGAATCTGCCATGTTTAGGGTTTCGTGGGTTTTTTTTTACGTTGATGTTTCATAAAAATTAAATATTTATTATTTAATTACTTGTAATAATTATCGACGCTTTAAACGTCGGATTGAGCGAAACTAATAAAGATAATAGTTGAGACGAAACTAAAACTTAGAAAATATGAAGAAAGAATTTTTGAATAAATACGGTCATAATAATTATTTCATCGGGGAAAGTGAATGTAGATACTGATACGTTATATAGAAACGATAAAGAATCAATTAGGATGTGTTCCTTAATAATGACTGTGCAAAATAACTTGCCGAGCAATTTAAAATATAGCCGATGCTTGTAAAAAGGATAATATAGATAATAAAAGGGGTTTACGGCTAATGTGAACCATTAGAAATGAGAAGCAAATGGCGTTAAATGTTTTAAAAGCCACTTGCGATTGCCTAAATATGGGATTTTGAGATTTAGTCATGTTGGAATCTCATAAGATTAAGTATTCTATTCATGTCATTTCTGATTAAATGTATCTTATCTGAAGAAGTTGTACTGATGGCAAATTATGAAGGCAGACATCGCCTCATACATTAGTAAACATTTAACTATTGCAAAGGTCATCATCTGAATTTGATTCAATTTGGGTCATCGTCGACAGACAGACCAAATCTGCTAATATCATTCTTGTTAATGATTGATTCTAGATGAAGAAATTGACTCTTTGTATTTAAAGGAGTTGTGTAACCATAGTGTGCCTGTATCGATCATCTCTATCAAGATCCTTGCTTCGCATCGAATTTCTAGAGATTTGCTCAGAAGTCATTGGGAACAAACCTTGATGAGAGTACTGTTTACCACCCCAATCGAAGGGACGAGGTAAAGTAACGATAAAAAACACTAGAAGTCTTGTTTTATGTTTGAATGATTGACCTTTGGTAATAGACCGTATAATCGTTTTCCTTTGGAGAGATCATCATTGATAATCATCGTATTAGGATCGAGATCGAATCTTGTGAGGATCTAAATATTAGAGCATCTGTAAGCAGGAGTTGGGATGAAGACATCCGACATACACCCATTGTGAGTTGGACATGTATTTTAGGTTTAAGGTTGCCTATGATGACAAACCTAACCGTACAAAATACCCGACCCGCGAGACCTGAAACGATTGTTGAAATTAGGATCTGATTATGGACTGCCGGTAGTAGGCAGGAGGTTATGTGAATATGAAATGTAGATCTTGAAGTGAAGGATGGGTAGCGAAGTTAGGCCAAAAAATTTCACCTTGGAAAAATGAATAGATGATCTGAAAGATCATGAGAAATAAGTCCCCGTTGTATGGGACCATTGAGATAATATAAAAGTTGGTTTGAAAGGCATATAAGCTGGATCTACCCTAGGACTTCAAGGGATGCGTGAATTATGTTTCGAATATCGAACTTGATAAAACATCTATCAAGTGAGAATCTGATTACTTCTTGATGAAGTTTAGATCGGTAAAAAGTTGCATTCATCAAAAACCCGTGAACATCATGGATAGAGAAAGTAAGTCAACATTAAGCCTGATCGTATTCCCGTAGTTATGTTTGTGAAACTCGCGTATTGTAATGAATTACACTTGTGAGAAAAGACCGAATGTGGAGGAAATACCCAAATGGCTCTAACTCTATAAGAAGCGAGTAGTAAGATAAATTGATCTTTGAGGATAAAGATCCTGTTTAGGGGTAAATGTTGTGACAATCCGTCAATTTATGGTCGATATTGTATTCTCAAGTATTATTTCAAACCAATATTTTAATGTTATATTATGAACTCACTCATTTTTGGGAAGAAATTTGGGTTTACATCTCAAAGTAGCATCGACTACGTCTAAACCGAAGGACTCGACGTTACGTGCTTACGTTTACATACACCGTTTTTGGTGACAGTCCGACATTTCAGGAAATAAATTTATCCGTGAATATTATTTTGGGATTTTAAATTTGTGTTGGTTCATAAACTCACAAATTTACGAGAAGAGATTAGGACTTACATTCATAATTTAACGTCCTTCACGACTAAATCGGAAACCCTAGGTTTACGTATTTACGTTTTTGAACTCTTTTTTGATGAGACAATTTTTATTAGATTCATTTTGTGCCGTTGATTCCTAATTTATAAAAGCGTTTTTCATAAAATGACCCGAGGGCACGCAAATCGAGGAAACTAGAATCGAGGAATACCCGTAAATTAGTGGCGATGAGAAAAGATAACTCTTGACCCACCCCCTACGTGTGGCGGACATAGCAAGGCATAATACCCCTTGTTGTCAAAATATTATGCTTACTAGGGAAACTTGTCCCATGTACTTGCAAAACCATTTTACCACAAAACCACTAACCTTCAAACTAGCTAACTCATTATTCATACATGAAAAACACACAATCTCTCTCTTCTCTCCCTCATTTGGCCGTCCATATCTTCACCCTAAACCACCATAACCATCAAAAATCTAGCCATGAATTCTATGTATAATCAACCTATGTTGAAGCTTAGCTAAAAGGATGAAGATTGGAGGTGATCTTAACATCAAAAAAGGAGTTTCCATGGAGTTTATGGGCTGATTTTCAAGAAGGTATTCATCCATTTGAAGGACCAAAGAAGTTCATTTGCCATGTTGAAGGTTTGGTAACAAGGAACCAAGCCTTGTTCACCAAAAACTCTCATTTCATCACTTTGGTGGTATAGAGATTATTTCTTCCTATCATCTTGTTATTTTGAATATGTAATCTTGTATTTTCTTCATTTATGTATATGTATATGATGATGAATGATGATCAAAAGTATTATGTGGGGATCTTGTGTTGATAAATTTGGTTAAAATGATTAAAAGCTACATGAAAGGATGTTAAAATCATGGCTAAAAATGTAGGCTGTATAAAACAGTAAAGAACTATATGATAACTTGTTAAAGTAGCTTGTATAATTTAATATACATTAATATAAGTGACTTGTACATATGTGAGAGTTGGTCACTCAATGGAATCCATAAAATGAGTGAGATATGATCAAAACAATATTGAAGTTCAAATCTGAGTAGTCTGTTTTGGACGAACTGTTAGAGACATTTAGAGGTTGATTGAGCAGTAACTAAAGTTGAGTTAATTGTAGCACATATCATTTAGTTTATGCTGCCCAAAAATGAGCTTCTATCTGCTTGTAGAACTCAAGATATGATAAAAATGGTGCAAGTGAAAATAATAATCAGATTTGTAAAATAAAAGTATATATTATAAAATGAGCACTCAAATAAAACTAATATAAAATGTATACCTAAAACCCACTAACTTATATATTACATACAAATAAGTATTTACTTTGGTAAATAAATGGGAAATTTTATAAAAATGTCAATTTGATAAGTTTTATAAGTTATAAAACTAAAAACATGAGTTTTACGTCTTTTCGGCTAAAACCGTAAAACTAACGTTTTTCCTCAAATAAAACTTAGACGGTCGGACCCGTCTAATGCAAACTTTTTATAACTCATATACTGATGTATAAGTATATTTGACAAGTAAAAACCGATAAAACCCGAGCTTTATAACTTATGGACTTTAACGGGCCAAAGTAGCCTTATTGGACTATTGACCCAACTAGTTTGGATAAACACTAATGGACTTACTCATTGTGCTTAACCCACTTGGGCGCAAAATATGAGTAAAGGCCTGGTATTAAAAAGTATAAATGGCCTAATATAAATTATTGGACTTTAATGGGCTTATTGAGCCTTAATATGGAATTGGATTGAAACTAGTATAACTAGTCTAAATTTGACTAACACATAACACTATAATGTGTATGAAGAGATAAAATCCCACTTGATCATCATCATACTTATAATAACATCATACATATACATAGTCATTGTTATTACAAAGTTATTGGACAAGAGTCTAAGACAAGTATTATTTGTCTAGGTTTCCGTGATTGAAGCACGTACCGTACATCCAAATCGCCGATAACCGCCTTTCCCAATCAATGTTAGTTCATAGCCTCGCACTCTTTTAAATGTTTTATGAAATGTGTTATAAACACCCGCGAGGGAGATAACATGTTAGTTTTATTAAAATAGGACACCAGTTGACCCGATTATTTGCTTATTGATATGGACCCGAATGATTATATTACCCGATGAATGATTATATGACCCGATGAATGATTATATGACCCGATGTATGAAATGAAATGGATTATTATAGTTAGGTTATGTCACTAAAATTCCCATTAGCATGAATTGTGAACTAACGAGATTTGGTAGACGCTTATGCATATAATAGTACTATTTGGGGAAGATCACCCTAATTCGCGCCTTGACGGTTAATCCCCATCGTGCCACATTGATTGGCAAGCGAATTTATGTATGAGAAGATTTATATAAGCGTGATTATTATGACGACACGCTGTTTTAGATGGGCAAATGAGTTTCGGTTTAGCTACCCGTTGTTTGTTATAGTAAGGTAGCAATGTCATGCGGCGTATAATAATCCAATAACGAAAATACTGCTACACGCATTGAATTACAATATATTGCCTGACTAGCAATACGGGGTCTTATTATTGATATTATGTTCGTGTTTTGGTTTTACATAACCATATTCATATAATGGTTTTTATTTAACTCTATACAACATTATAAGACGTATTGTATGATGTTTTTACGACATTGGTTCGTATAATGGTTTTGAAGGCAAAAGCATAAAGTATGATTTACAACAAAGATTTGTATAAAATGTTTTTGGCTTATTTTATGGCCTATGACAAAGGAATGTACAAAATGATTTTTGGTAATAATTTTATACCGATGATATGTTAATGGATTTCATTAAACTCTATGAATTCACTCGGCATTTCGCTGACCTTTTCTTTTAACATGTTTTATCTCAGGTACTTGAAGGTAATTCTCGGGAAGACGACAAGAATTTATGGCCCGCACTTAAATAACAATTTCCATTCAAATGATTTGTAAAATTGTATGAAATACTATGACTTGGGATGAAAGTCCCCAAACTATGCTAGAAACAATAAACTTAACTAATCAACACACGTAATTACTTTTCAAACGTAATACTTATTATTGTATAATAAAGAATTACAAGTGTTATGGATAACACCGTTTGATGACAATGTGTTGTGCACACTTTGAACAACTAAAATCCTAACTTATGAACACAGTCACAGCTGTTTGGTTCTATAAGTTCTAAGCATTAATGTGTGAATTCTATCAAAGTGTTGAACGTTAATGCTGGGCTACATATCCTATTTATAGTGGTACGAGGTTGACCTAAGTACTAGTTGATGGTGACTACACTAGACAGACACTTGTCAGACATCAGTCACAAGATACTCTTCTATTCTTGGTAGTCTGCCACAATGCTTTAGGGAAACAGAGTTGACATAGTTTCGTTTTTCTTCATAGTCTTATACACACCAAGGTATTTCCAAAGTGTGATGAGTGTTAACAGGGTATTGCCACCCATGTTAACCCTCAACCCCTCAGAGTCCCTGATACATCTTGGTTGTTATCCATCACAGCTAATGAGTATGTCTTCAAGTAATCTTCGACTTCCTTGACAATGTTTTGACATGGACTCGTCTGAGGTTGCTCACAGAGACTTAGATCTCTGTGAGTCTTGCGATACTTGCCTGCCTCCTAGGCACAGGCAAGTTACTATCTAACAGCTTAATTTGTGTTTAAATCTATGATACAGGGAATCTAACAAACTTAGATTCCCAACAATCTCCCCCTATTTAAAGATAAATACAGCTAGATCTATCTAAGTTAAGGTAAGTGAGATAATAACTTCTTCTTACTTATAACAGATCTAAACAAACATACCTCATGATTTTATTCATACTTAAAGGAAATTACAAGTACAATACAAAAGTAAAATAAAACATGAAGGTAAAATTCAGTTGTGAAATCCTTCAATAGTTATCATTTTTTATTCTTTCTTCAGCTTCAGCTAAGTCTGTCCTAGTATCTAATTCGGCCTACAAAGCTTGTGAAAAAACCTTGGAATACTCTGTGTTAATTTTGAGTCCCTTTTTGAGTCAAATCAGCTGAATGGTTGATGTTAAACCTAGTTCATCTTCCCTTTGAAATGCATATTGACAAGCCCTGTTCATGAAGGCCATTCCTCTATCAGGCTCAGTGTAAGTCTGACCATCAATAGGACCTATGATTCCATCTGGTAATACCAAATCCCTGTGCATTCCATCTACTTGAACATCATCAGTAACGAAGGTTTCCTTAACAAGTTGAGTCATCCTTCTTCTTTTCTTTCCATACTTTGGAGGTTCTTGTTTAAACAGCTGTGGTGGGGGATCTATTTTGAGCTTGGCTGCTGTAAAACCCGCATGCTTTTATCATGAATAGTACCCTTAAGATCGTACGTACTAGATTAAAACTTTCCTAGTATAGCATGATTACGATTACGTGTTAGGATTTTACGTATTACGTACGTGTTAGAACACGATAAGTATTTACTACGCACGAGCACGCAATAATTATTTGACAATAATTAATCACGAGCATGCGATCATGAAATCATGAACATAATTAAATCACGAACTATTATTAATTACGTATATATATATATATATTTATTACGAGCGTAAATAAATATATTAGGTCACGGTAAATATTTAACGAGAACACATTAAACATGAAAGCAAATAAACACGAACGAACAATTAAACATCAAGACACGGAAAACGGTATGGGTACCCCATGTGGGGCCCCTACCCGCGGGAACCATAAGGAGATGGGTCAAGCCCATCTCAAAATTCACTAAAGGGGGTTAAGGTAAAACTACCTAGTCATTTTTCACTTTACAGAAGATTTAACAAAAACCTAAAAAGTCTCCTTCTCCTCTTTTCTTTTGGCCGCTGAATACAAACACACCAAGGAGGGTTTTTGTTTGATTCTGATCTTGGTTTTTGGTGCAAGTGTTCGTGTTTGTTCATCCTCGTTTAGATCCACGCATTCGGTATATTATTTTATCCTTTTCTTTTTGATTTGATCTAATAATTAGTTAAGAACATGATGTTTTTAAAACCTAATTAAAAACATAGATCTAACATGAAAATGGTTTTTGGAATAAATAAAAAGGGTTGTTTTAGGGGTGTTTGTTGGCCGGCGCCTAAACCGAACCCCAAGGGGGGTCTCGGTTTGGCTACTAGACCACCACCGAGACCATATGGTCCCGGTTGGGTGGTGTGGGTCCCACGGCAGCAGCAAGACAAGGGGAACCCCGAAGTGGTTCGGGGTATGGTGCCGATTTCATGTCCGGGTCATGGTTTCTAGTCAAGATCCGGTTCACGGTTTATGTTAAGATTATTTTTTTTATATAATCATATGTTAAAATTAAATTAATAAATATGACATGATTAATTTAATTAACATGACTTAGGTTATATTTAATTATTAGATCATGAAATTATTAACCTAAGTATTTTATATTTTCTAGACTTATAATTAATTAATTATTTAAAAACAATGCTTATAATTAATTAATTATCATGACTTAGGTTATATTATTAATAAATAATAATACATGTTTTAACCTAAGTATTTAACTTTATTTCATTAAAAACATGATATATTTTAATTAAATAATTTTAACCTATAGTTTATTTAAATTACATAAAATAATTAATAAACTATACATTATGTCATTATGACTTAGAAAATAATCAGAAAAACACTTAGGCTTATAGACTTAGCTTATTTAACCAGCTTATATCTATTTATGGAAACTTTTTATTTTTAGAAACTTATTTAATTCAGGCAGCTAATCTATTTATGGAAACTTATTTAATTAAGGCAGCTAATCTATTTATGGAAACTTTCTATTTTTAGAAACTTATCTATTTTAAGCAGTAATTCTATTTTGAAACTTTCTATTTTTGCAAACTTTCTATTTTTGGAAACTTTCTATTTTTGGTAACTTTCTATTTTTGGAAACTTTCTATTTTTGGAAAATTTCTATTTTAGGAAACCTGCTATTTTTGGAAAGTTACTTATTATTACACAGTAAGTATAATAATACATGAAATACCAGAAATACTTAACCAGTATAGACAGAATATAAGATAAACACAGTTCAAGGCTTTAAACGATAAAACATGATATGAACATATAAAATAAGCTAAGACATGACATAGAACCAGTTACGTATTTGGTAAGCAGATACTTATTCATGTATGTATTTATGTAGCATTAGTGATACCGAAGTAGGATTCTCCTCAGTTCATCTTCTTCGTTCACTCGAAATAAGGTACGAATTCCCGTCCTTTCAGTATGGACATTCTTTCCTTATTAGGATCCCCTGTATGCAGCCAACTGTTTTCCCGTAGTATAAGTTTATATGTTTGATTTGCTTATGTTTAATTTAGAATACCTATAGCCATATACATGCATGACCAGTTTCACCTAGTTATGGAGGTACCATAACCATAAGATTAGAGGCACTGATGTTATGACTTCACCACGGCGGAGTGATTGCTCGTGGCGTCCCTTCAGCTTTTGGCCATATTATTATATTTATCATGTGGGCCGTATGGGTGCATCCTAGTTACATTTTTCAGCAGATTACTCAGTGTGAATGTGGTGTGTGCCTTGCATCCTTCACAAGGAGCTGATCCATCCTACCCAAACCAGTATATTAAATTAGAGGTAGCCCCTCTAATTTGCATGATGAGGTCACCCCTCCAAGTATTCATGCACGGTGGATTTTCATGACCTATATTGGCTAATGGTATAACATGTTAAACAGTTTTTATAAGATAAACATAAGGCTTTTCAAACTATAAAACAAGTTTTATCAAGACTTAACCAGGTTACTCGGGACTTAGTTTCTTCCGCTGTTATATGTTATATGCTTATTCTATTCATGCTTTATTGTACATCCGTGCACTGAGAGTATTGCTCAGCCGTTTTCCTTTTCTATGTTCCCAAAACGGCAGGTACTCAGGGACGCTCGTAGACTTTAAGCGTACGTGCATATGGACTGGAAGCTTTCTATCCTTTCTTTACTTTATGCATTATCTTTACTTTGATACTCTTGCTATGGACATTGTTTAGTCCTTTCCTTTTCAGTACTTATGTTTGTGTGTGATGAGCTTTACTTTTGGACTACCGATGTTTGATTCCGGTATTTCCTTTTATGGTCATGTAATGTTTAGACATTTTTCCTTGTATGCTTTGATGACACGCCATAATTACGTGTGACATTCCATTATCAAAATGGGTTGTTACAATTATGGTATCAGAGCTAAGGATTCGACCTGTAGGCTCTCAAAATATGACCTGTGATTAGTGGGTAGTCACTATGGTTTCCTAGAACTGACAGTCGTTTTCATGCATTCATCTTTTTTATGCATACATATACATGTCATTGTCGCAGGTTTATGACTAAGTAATGGTTGGTACAGGACTGGACCTATTTAGTCGCATGTGTTTTATCGAAACTTTTAAATTTGGGACCGACCCATAGGCGTCCCCTCGCCATGTCTTTTGTTTTGGGTGAACTGACCATAGGCGTTCACTCTCGAGCATACAAAAGTTTTCATCAAACTGCATCATGCATTCATACACAAAATTTTCTTGCATAAAATTTTTCTCTTGAAATTTTGGTATAAATTTTTTTCATGTATATATATTTAATGTTTTGATCTGTTTAATCATATGTTTTATGTTATACTGTCAGATGGTTCTCACACGCGAACAAGAACAGCTCAATGCTGCAATCCAAGCTGCAATGCAAGCTTTGCTTCCTCAACTAAGGAAAGACATCAGGGCTGAAGTTCAAGCTGCCAACAATCAGCAACATAATCAGGCACCTCCTCCTGCTCCTCCAGTGACCTTAGCAGTATGGCTGGAGAGATTCAACAAGCTCCATCCTCGAGCTTTTGAGAAAACAGATAGCCCCAGTGATGCTGAGAGCTGGTTGGCTCACATCGAGAAGATTTTCAATGCTATGGGTTTTGACCCCGCATACAAGGCGAGGTTGGCATGCTATCGGTTCGAAGGCGATGTGCTAAATTGGTGGTTAGCGTTGATGCAGTCTGAGGGTGGTGACGAGTGGGTTGCTGGTTTGACTTGGGCTCAGTTCAAGGACAGGGTGATGGAGCAGTTCTTTCCTAAGGCTGAGCGAGACAAGCTCAAGAGGGAGTACCATGGGATCCGACAGAGAGCTGGGGAGAATAGAAACGAGTTTATGCAGCGCTTTCTTCGCTTAGCTGGTTTCCTTGGTGCGGCAGCAGGTACTCCTAAAGAGCAGGCACACCACTTTAGGTGGGCTCTTCGCACATCGGTCGCAAACAATCTGGTGTGTGCTACGTTCAACACTGTAGCACAAGTGGCCGATGCAGCACGTAAGCTGGAGATGCTGCAGGAGAGAGATGAGTTCGGGGAAGCTGAGAGACCCGACAAGAGGTAAACATTCGTATTCAAGCGGTAATCTATCCGTATTCTTTCCATATATGTCAATTATTCATCTCTTTAAATGTATCTTCCATGCAGAAAACTGGGGACCGGTCTCAGCCGGCTACTCAGCAGCAGCCTCATTAGCCCAAGGGAAACGGTCAGACTAACGATCTTTCTGCTACGGATAGGCGTGGCGGTAATGATAATTACCGTAACAACGCTGGACACTCCAACAGCAGCAGGTCCTAATACTTACGAATTTTCTTATGATTTCATGTTATAACTCATATTCTAACACTTTAGCAAAACTTCTACCAGGAACCATGGAAACGGTAGGGACCAGAACCAGAGAGGTTCACAGCCTAGTCGTCCAGCTATCACCGGTATTCAATCTTACGATTATCCGCATTATCCTTTGTACCCTATTATCATGTCTTATGTAAAATATTTTATCAGGTTCCCAGCCAGCCAGAGCACCTGCTAGAGGATTTACTCATCCTCTTTGCTCTACTTGCCACCGTAGGCACCCAGGGCCATGTCGCCGTAACACAGACGCATGCTTCAAGTGTGGTCTTCCTGGCCACATCATGAAGGATTGCCGTAAGGGAGAGATGGAGGGTACATCGGGACATGTTGATTCCAAGCCGCCTCCTACCACCGGGCGTGTCAACACGACATCTCGAGACCAGGCCAACAAGTCTACAGGTACCATCACTGGAATCTTGTATATGTATGGTCAAGCTGCATGTGATCTTTTCGATACGGGTGCTACTCACTCGGTTATTTCTACGGCTTATGCTAAGAACATTAGGATGCTCCCCATGCCACTAGAGAATAGGCTTACTATTTCCACGCCTTTGAGGGACTCTGTATTAATCACCCATGTATACAAGAGTCTTCCCCTAGAATTTGACGATAAGGTTCGACCTGTTGACGCACTTCTGTTGGACATGAATGACTTCGACATGATTTTGGGCATGGATTGGCTATCCAAGCATCATGCTACCATAGACTGCCATTCATATTGAGTTATCCTCGGTGATGTTAATGCACCAGAGTACATTCATAACGGGTTCGTACCCGGACGGTCTGTACAAATCATATCTACCCTGCAAGCGCGTGCACTACTGTCACATGGCTGCGAGGGTTATCTAGCTACGGTTCACGACATGGATGCTGAATCCCCATCAATTCAGGATCAACCAATAGTGTCGGAATTCCAAGATGTTTTTCCATCAGAACTTCTGGGCATACCACCTGCACGAGAAGTGGAATTTAGTATCGAGCTTATTCCAGGAGCTGAACCAATCTCCAAGGCTCCTTATCGCATGGCTCCCATAGAGCTAAAGGAGCTGAAGGACCAACTGCAAGAAATTCTTGAACGAGGTTTCATTCGACCGAGCGCATCTCCATGTGGCGCACCGGTCTTATTAGTTAAGAATAAGGACGGCAGTATGCGTCTTTGCATAGACTATCGCGAGCTCAACAAGATTACTATCCGGAATAGGTATCCACTGCCACGTATAGAAGATCTTTTTGACCAACTCCAAGGGGCCAAACACTTTTCTAAGATTAATCTTAGGTCAGGCTACC
This sequence comes from Glebionis coronaria, assembly GCA_025667525.1. Classification (NCBI taxonomy): domain Eukaryota; kingdom Viridiplantae; phylum Streptophyta; class Magnoliopsida; order Asterales; family Asteraceae; genus Glebionis; species Glebionis coronaria. Next base: position 576,786 of record JANFOE010000770.1, read on the forward strand.
ATCAGCTACAGGTCAAGGAGCAGGATATCGCCAAGACTGCTTTTCGTACCCGCTATGGCCACTACCCATTTGTAGTTATGCCATTCGGCCTGACAAATGCTCCAGCAGTGTTCATGGACTTGATGAACAGAATCTTCCATGAATTTCTGGACAAGTTCGTTATTGTCTTCATCGATGTCATCCTGATTTTCTCAAAGTCCAAGGAGGAACACGAAGACCATCTACGTACAGTACTACAGATTCTTCGCTAGAAGCAGTTGTATGCTAAATTCTCCAAGTGTGAGTTCTGGTTAGACAATGTGGCATTCTGAGGTCACATTGTATCAGCAGAAGGAATCACTATGGATCCAGCGAAGGTTGAGGCCATTACTAAGTGGTCGAGGCCGACTTCAGCGACGGAAGTCCGTAGTTTCTTAGGCTTAGCTGGCTATTACCGTAGGTTCGTGGAGAACTTTTCCCGCTTAGCACTACCATTGACCAAACTGATGCGGAAAGGGGAGAAATTCGTCTGGACTGAAGAACGAGAGAAGAGCTTTGAAGACCTGAAACAGAAGCTAGTATCTGCACCTATTCTTACTCTCCCATCTGGTACGGGTGGATTTCAAATCTACAGTGATGCATCGGGGAAGGGACTTGGCTGTGTTCTCATGCAACATGGGAAAGTGATCGCGTACGCTTCACGGCAGCTTAAGCCTTATGAAGAAAATTACCCCACGCATGACTTGGAACTTGCTGCAGTCGTGTTTGCATTGAAGATATGGAGGCACTACCTATATGGAGAATCATGTGACATTTTCACGGACCACAAGAGCTTGAAGTATATCTTCACTCAGCTTGAATTGAACATGAGACAGAGGAGATGGTTAGAGCTGTTGAAGGATTATGACATTAATCTACAGTATCATCCCGGAAAGGCAAATGTAGTAGCAGATGCTCTCAGCAGGAAGTCCGGAATGATCAACGACATTAAAATTGAGGAGGAAATCATAAGAGAATTGGAGCGACTAGACATCAAGATCATGGTACGTGGACATCACAGTTACTGGGCTAATCTTAGAGTAGAACCCGAGTTACTCTCTAAGATCAAGGAAGCTCAGAAAGATGATGGAGAAATCTTGGCGATAGTACAGAATTTGGAGAAACATACGGAATTCAGAGTAGATGCAGATGGTATTGTATGGCGGGGCACGAGACTTTGTGTTCCTGATGACCAAGAACTCCGGGAAGCCTTGTTAGCTGAAGCTCATAGCTCCCCATTCTCTATACGTCCTGGTTCGACTAAGATGTACCATGACATCAAGCAGTACTTTTGGTGGAGTGGTATGAAACAGGATGTGGCCACTTACGTCTCCAAATGTCTTACCTGCCAGCAGGTAAAGATCGAGCATCAGCGATCTGGCGGTCTCCTTCAACCGTTAGATATTCCAGAGTGGAAGTGGGACAAAATCACCATGGATTTTGTTACTGGTCTTCCGCCTACCAAGAGGAAGCACGATGCAATTTGGGTTATCGTAGATCGACTTACCAAATTAGCTCATTTCTTACCGATCCGCAAGGAAGATCCGGTAAGTAAACTCGACGATACGTATAGAAGAGAGATCACGAGACTCCACGGTGCACCATCCAGCATCGTCTCAGACAGAGATCCTCGTTTCACTTCGCGATTTTGGAAGAGTCTGTAGAAAGCTTGCGGTACACAACTTAAGCTTAGCACGGCTTTTCATCATCAAACAGACGGACAGTCAGAATGAACTATTCAGACATTGGAAGATATGTTGAGGTCATGTGCGTTGGAATGGACGGGTGATTGGGACGATTTCATCTGTTTGGTGGAGTTTGCATACAACAACAGTTGGCACGCAAGTATCAAGTGTGCTCATTTCGAGATGTTAGAAAGTGTCGCGCCCCAATCTGTTGGGATCAGGTTGGCGAGCAAACACTTGAAGGACCAGAAATCATAGAGATAACCAATGAAAGGATAGCAGTAGCTAAGCAGAAAATTCAGGAAGCACGGTCACGTCAGAAGAGTTACGCCGATAAGCATCGTAGGGACATACACTTTAACGTAGGAGATCACGTCTTCCTTAAGGTTTCGCCGGCACGTGGTGTTAGACGCTTCGGGAGTAAAGGGAAGCTCAGTCCTCGTTTCATCGGACCGTTTGATATCATTGAACGAGTCGGTGAAGTATCTTACCGGTTGGCGTTACCTCCGCAGCTTTCGCATGTGCACAATGTGATTCATGTGTCCTTACTCAGAGGGTACCAGTATCATCCCCTTCACATGGTTCAGTATCCACTGGAACAGATACGTGAAGATCTCACTTTTATAGAAGAACCCGAACGAGTTCTTGACAGACAAGAACGAGTCATGAGAAGGAAGACGATTCCATTCGTCAAAATCCTATGGAGGGATCATACCGAGCGGGAAGCCACTTGGGAAACAGAGGAGTCCATCCGGGCTTCTTACCCTCATTTCATATTTTGAATTCGGGTATGTTCTTCTTTTTCAGTTACTTTATCTATAATTCGGGGACGAATTATTCTTTTTAGGGGGGAAGAGTTGTAAAACCCGCATGCTTTTATCATGAATAGTACCCTTAAGATCGTACGTACTAGATTAAAACTTTCCTAGTATAGCATGATTACGATTACGTGTTAGGATTTTACGTATTACGTACGTGTTAGAACACGATAAGTATTTACTACGCACGAGCACGCAATAATTATTTGACAATAATTAATCACGAACATGCGATCATGAAATCATGAACATAATTAAATCACGAACTATTATTAATTACGTATATATATATTTATTACGAGCGTAAATAAATATATTAGGTCACGGTAAATATTTAACGAGAACACATTAAACATGAACACAAATAAACACGAACGAACAATTAAACATCGAGACACGGAAAACGGTACGGGTACCCCATGTGGGGCCCCTACCCGCGGCAACCATAAGGAGATGGGCCAAGCCCATCTCAAAATTCACTAAATAGGGTTAAGGTAAAACTACCTAGTCATTTTTCACTTTACAGAAGATTTAACAAAAACCTAAAAAGTCTCCTTCTCCTCTTTTCTTTTGGCCGCCGAATACAAACACACCAAAGAGGGTGTTTGTTTGATTTTGATCTTGGTTTTTGGTGCAAGTGTTCGTATTTGTTCATCCTCGTTTAGATCCACGCATTCGGTATATTAGTTTATCCTTTTCTTTTTTATTTGATCTAATAATTAGTTAAGAACATGATGTTTTTAAAACCTAATTAAAAACATAGATCTAACATGAAAATAGTTTTTGGAATAAATCAAAAAGGATTGTTTTAGGGGTGTTTGTTGGCCGGCGCCTAAACAGAACCCCAAGGGGGGGTCTCGGTTTGGCTACTAGACCACCACCGAGACCATATGGTCCCGGTTGGGTGGTGTGGGTCCCACGGCAGCAGCAAGACAAGGGGAACCCCGAAGTTGTTCGGGGTATGGTGTCGATTTCATGTCCGGTTCATGGTTTCTAGTCAAGATCCGGTTCATGGTTTATGTTAAGATTATTTTTTTATATAATCATATGTTAAAATTAAATTAATAAATATGACATGATTAATTTAATTAACATGACTGAGGTTATATTTAATTATTAGATCATGAAATTATTAACCTAAGTATTTTATATTTTCTAGACTTATAATTAATTAATTATTTAAAAACAATGGTTATAATTAATTAATTAACATGACTTAGGTTATATTATTAATAAATAATAATACATGTTTTAACCTAAGTATTTAACTTTATTTCATTAAAAACATGATATATTTTAATTAAATAATTTTAACCTATAGTTTTTTTAAATTACATAAAATAATTAATAAACTATACATTATGTCATTATGACTTAGAAAATAATCAGAAAAACACTTAGGCTTATATACTTAGCTTATTTAACCAGCTTATATCTATTTATGGAAACTTTCTATTTTTAGAAACTTATTTAATTCATGCAGCTAATCTATTTATGGAAACTTATTTAATTAAGGCAGCTAATCTATTTATGGAAACTTTCTATTTTTAGAAACTTATCTATTTTAAGCAGTAATTCTATTTTTGAAACTTTCTATTTTTGGAAACTTTCTATTTTTGGAAACTTTCTATTTTTGGTAACTTTCTATTTTTGGAAACTTTCTATTTTTGGAAACTTTCTATTTTAGGAAACCTGCTATTTTTGGAAAGTTGCTTATTATTACACAGTAAGTATAATAATACATGAAATACCAGAAATACTTAACCAGTATAGACAGAATATAAGATAAACACAGTTCAAGGCTTTAAACAATAAAACATGATATGAACATATAAAATAAGCTAAGACATGACATAGAACCAGTTACGTATTTAGTAAGCAGATACTTATTCATGTATGTATTTATGTAGCATTAGTGATACCAAAGTAGGATTCTCCTCAGTTCATCTTCTTCGTTCACTCGACATAAGGTACGGATTCCCGTCCTTTCAGTATGGACATTCTTTCCTTATTAGGATTCCCTGTATGCAGCCAACTGTTTTCCCGTAGTATAAGTTTATATGTTTGATTTGCTTATGTTTAATTTAGAATACCTATAGCCATATACATGCATGACCAGTTTCACCTAGTTATTGAGGTACCATAACCATAACATTAGAGGCACTGATGTTATGACTTCACCATGGCGGAGGGATTGCTCGTGGCGTCCCTTCAGCTTTTGGCCATATTATTATATTTATAATGTGGGGCGTATGGGTGCATCCTAGTTACATTTTTCAGCAGATTACTCAGTGTGAATGTTGTGTGTGCCTTGCATCCTTCACAAGGAGCTGATCCATCCTACCAAAACCAGTATATTAAATTAGAGGTAGCCCCTCTAATTTGCATGATGAGGTCACCCCTCCAAGTATTCATGCACGGTGGATTTTCATGACCTATATTGGCTAATGGTAGAACATGTTAAACAGTTTTTATAAGATAAACATAAGGCTTTTCAAAATATAAAACCAGTTTTATCAAGACTTAACCAGGTTACTCAGGACTTAGTTTCTTCCGTTGTTATATGTTATATGCTTATCCTATTCATGCTTTATTGTACATCCGTGCACTGAGCGTATTGCTCAGCCGTTTTCCTTTTCTATGTTCCCAAAACGGTAGGTACTCAGGGACGCTCGTAGACTTTAAGCGTACGTGCATATGGACTGGAAGCTTTCTAGCCTTTCTTTACTTTATGCATTATCTTTACTTTGATACTCTTGCTATGGACATTGTTTAGTCCTTTCCTTTTCAGTACTTATGTTTGTGTGTGATGAGCTTTACTTTTGGACTACCGATGTTTGATTCCGGTATTTCCTTTTATGGTCATGTAATGTTTAGACATTTTTCCTTGTATGCTTTGATGACACGCCATAATTACGTGTGGCATTCCATTATCAAAATGGGGTGTTACAATTATGGTATCAGAGCCAAGGCTTCGACTTGTAGGCTCTCAAAATATGACCTGTGATTAGTGGGTAGTCACTATGGTCTTCCTAGAACTGACAGTCGTTTTCATGCATTCATCTTTTTTATGCATACATATACATGTCATTGTCGCAGGTTTATGACTAAGTAATGGTTGGTACAGGACTGGACCTATTTAGTCGCATGCGTTTTATCGAAACTTTTAAATTTGGGACCGACCCATAGGCGTCCCCTCGCCATGTCTTTTGTTTTGGGTGAACTGACCATAGGCGTTCACTCTTGAGCATACAAAAGTTTTCATCAAATGCATCATGCATTCATACACATAATTTTCTTGCATAAAATTTTTCTCTTGAAATTTTGGTATAGATTTTTTTCATGTATATATATTTTATGTTTTGATCTGTTTAATCATATGTTTTATGTTATACTGTCATATGGTTCTCACACGCGAACAAGAACAGCTCAATGCTGCAATCCAAGCTGCAATGCAAGCTTTGCTTCCTCAACTGAGGAAAGACATCAGGGCTGAAGTTCAAGCTGCCAACAATCAGCAGCATAATCAGGAACCTCCTCCTCCTCCTCCAGTGACCTTAGCAGTATGGTTGGAGAGATTCAACAAGCTCCGTCCTCGAGCTTTTGAGAAAACAGATAGCCCAGTGATGCTGAAAGCTGGTTGGCTCACATCGAGAAGATTTTCAATGCTATGGGTTATGACCCCGCATACAAGGCGAGGTTGGCATGCTATCGGTTCGAATGCGATGTGCTAAATTGGTGGTTAGCGTTGATGCAGTCTGAGGGTGGTGACGAGTGGGTTGCTGGTTTGACTTGGGCTCAGTTCAAGGACAGGGTGATGGAGCAGTTATTTCCCAAGGCTGAGCAAGACAAGCTCAAGAGAGAGTGCCATGGGATCCGACAGAGAGCTGGGGAGAATAGCAACGAGTTTATGCAGCGCGCTTTCTTCGCTTAGCTGGTTTCCTTGGTGCAGCAGCAGGTACTCTTGAAGAGCAGGCACACCACTTTAGGTGGGCTCTTCGCACATCGGTCGCAAACAATCTGGTGTGTGCTACGTTCAACACGGTAGCACAAGTGGCCGATGCAGCACGTAAGCTGGAGATGCTGCAGGAGAGAGATGAGTTCGGGGAAGCTGAGAGACCCGACAAGAGGTAAAAATTCGTATTCAAGCGGTGATTTATCCGTATTCTTTCCATATATGTCAATTATTCATCTCTTGAAATGTATCTTCCAGGCAGAAAACTGGGACCGGTCTTAGCCGGCTACTCAGCAGCAGCCTCATCAGCCCAAGGGAAACGGTCAGACTAACGACCGTTCTGCTACGGATAGGCGTGGTGGTAATGACAATTAAAATAACAACGTTGGACACTCCAACAGCAGCAGGTCCTAATACTTACGCAATTTTCTTATGATATCATGTTATAACTCATATTCTGACACTTTAGCAAAAACTTCTACCAGGAACCATGGAAACGGTAGGGACCAGAACCGGAGAGGTTCACAACCTAGCCGTCCAGCTATCACTGGTATTCAATCTTACGATTATCTGCATTGTCCTTTGTACCCTATTATCATGTCTTATGTAAAATGTTTTATCAAGTTCCCAGCCAGCCAGAGCACCTGCTGGAGGATTTACTCATCCTCTTTGCTCTACTTGCCACCGTAGGCACCCAGGGCCATGTCGCCGTAACACAGACGCATGCTTCAAGTGTGGTCTTCCTGGCCACATCATGAAGGATTTCCATAAGGGTGAGATGGAGGGTACATCAGGACATGCTGATTCCAAGCCGCCTCCTACCACCGGGCGTGTCTACACGACATCTCGAGACCAGGCCAACAAGTCTATAGGTATCATTACTGGAATCTTGTATATGTATGGTCAAGCTGCATGTGTTCTTTTCGATACAGGTGCTACTCACTCCGTTATTTCTACTGCTTATTCTAAGAACATTAGGATGCTCCCCATGCCACTAGAGAATAGGCTTACTATTTCCACGCCTTTGAGGGACTCTGTATTAATCACCCATGTATACAAGAGTCTTCCCCTAGAATTTGACGATAAGGTTCGACCTGTTGACGCACTTCCGCTGGACATGAATGACTTCGACATGATTTTGGGCATGGATTGGCTATCCAAGCATCATGCTACCATAGACTGCCATTCATATCGAGTTATCTTCGGTGATATTAATGCACCAGAGTACATTCATAACGGGTTCATACCCATACGGTCTGTACAAATCATATCTACCCTGCAAGCGCGTGCACTACTATCACATGGCTGCGAGGGTTATCTAGCTACGGTTCACGACATGGATGCTGAATCCCCATCAATTCAGGATCAACCAATAGTGTCGGAATTCTAAGATGTTTTTCCAGCAGAACTTCCGGGCATACCACCTGCACGAGAAGTGGAATTCAGTATCGAGCTTATTCCAGGAGCTGAACCAATCTCCAAGGCTCCTTATCGCATGGCTCCCATAGAGCTGAAGGATCAACTACAAGAACTTCTTGAACGAGGTTTCATTCGACCAAGCGCATCTCCATGGGGCGCACTGGTCTTATTTGTTAAGAAGAAGGACGGCAGTATGCGTCTTTGCATAGACTATCGCGATCTCAACAAGATTACTATCCGGAATAGGTATCCACTGCCACGTATAGACGATCTGTTTGACCAACTCCAATGGGCCAAACACTTCTCCAAGATTGATCTTAGGTCAGGCTACCATCAGCTACGGGTCAAGGAGCAGGATATCGCCAAGACTGCTTTTCGTACCTGTTATGGCCACTACGAGTTTGTAGTTATGCCATTCGGCCTGACAAATGCTCCAGCAGTGTTCATGGACTTGATGAACAGAATCTTCCATGAATTTCTGAACAAGTTCGTCATTGTCTTCATCGATGACATCCTGATTTTCTCAAAGTCCAAGGAGGAACACGAAGACCATCTTCGTACAGTACTACAGATTCTTCGCCAGAAGCAGTTGTATGCTAAATTCTCCAAGTGTGAGTTCTGGTTAAACAAAGTGGCATTCTTAGGTCACATTGTATCAGTAGAAGGAATCACTATGGATCCAGCGAAGGTTGAGGCCATTACTAAGTGGCCAAGGCCGACATCAGCGTCGGAAGTCCGCAGTTTCTTAGGCTTAGCTGGCTATTACCGTAGGTTCGTGGAGAACTTTTCCCGCTTAGCACTACCATTGACCAAACTGATGCGGAAATGGGAGAAATTCGTCTGGACTGAAGAATGAGAGAAGAGCTTTGAAGACCTGAAGCAGAAGCTAGTATCTGCACCTATTCTTACTCTCCCATCTGGTACGGGTGGATTTCAAATCTACAGTGATGCATCGGGGAAGGGACTTGGCTGTGTTCTCATGCAACATGGGAAAGTGATCGCGTACGCTTCACGGAAGCTTAAGCCTTATGAAGAAAATTACCCCACGCATGACTTGGAACTTGCTGCAGTCGTGTTTGCATTGAAGATATGGAGGCACTACTTATATGGAGAATCATGTGACATTTTCATGGACCACAAGAGCTTGAAGTATATCTTCACTCAACATGAATTGAACATGAGGCAGAGCAGATGGTTAGAGCTGTTGAAGGATTATGACATTAATCTACAGTATCGTCCCGGAAAGGCAAATGTATTAGCAGATGCTCTTAGCAGGAAGTCCGGAATGATCAACGGCATTAAAATCGAAGAGGAAATCATAAGAGACTTGGAGCGACTACACATCGAGATCATGGTACGTGGACAACACGGTTACTGGGCTAATCTTAGAGTAGAACCCGAGTTACTCTTTAAGATCAAGGAAGCTCAGAAAGATGATGGAGAAATCTGGGCGATAGTACAGAATTTGGAGAAACAGACAGAATTCAGAGTAGATGCGGATGGTATCGTATGGCAGGGCACAAGACTTTGTGTTCCTGATGACCAAGAACTCCGGGAAGCCTTGTTAGCTGAAGCTCATAGCTCCCCATTCTCTATACATCCTGGTTTGACTAAGATGTACCATGACATCAAGCAGTACTTTTGGTGGAGTGGTATGAAATAGGATGTGGCCACTTACGTCTCCAATTGTCTTACCTGCCAGCAGGTAAAGATCGAGCATCAGTGATCTGGCGGTCTCCTTCAACTGTTAGATATTCCAGAGTGGAAGTGGGACAAAATCACCATAGATTTTGTTACTGGTCTTCCGCCTACCAAGAAGAAGCACGATGCAATTTGGGTTATCGTAGATCGACTTACCAAATCAGCTCATTTCTTACCGATCCGCAAGGAAGATCCGGTAAGTAAACTCGCTGATACGTATAGAAGAGAGATCATGAGACTCCACGGTGCACCATCCAGCATTGTCTCAGACAGAGATCCTCGTTTCACTTCGCAATTTTGGAAGAGTCTGCAGAAAGCTTGGGGTACACAACTTAAGCTTAGCACGGCTTTTCATCCTCAAACGGACGGAAAGTCGGAACGAACTATTCAGACGTTGGAAGATATGTTGAGGTCATGTGCGTTGGAATGGACGGGTGATTAGGACGATTATATCTGTTTGGTGGAGTTAGCATACAACAACAGTTGGCACGCAAGTATCAAGTGTGCTCCTTTCGAGATGTTGTATGGCAGGAAGTGTCGCGCCCCAATCTGCTGGGATTAGGTTGGCGAGTGAACACTTGAAGGACCAGAAATCATAGAGATGACCAATGAAAAGATCGCAGTAGCTAAGCAGAAACTTCAGGAAGCACGATCACGTCAGAAGAGTTACGTCGATAAGCATAGTAGGGACATACATTTTAACGTAGGAGACCACGTCTTCCTTAAGGTTTCGTCGGCGCGTGGTGTTAGACGCTTCGGGATTAAAGGGAAGCTCAGTCCTCGTTTCATCGGACCGTTTGATATCATTGAATGAGTCGGTGAAGTATCTTACCGGTTGGCGTTACCTCCGCAGCTTTCGCATGTACACAATGTGTTTCATGTGTCCTTACTCAGAGGGTACTAGTATCATCCCCTTCACATGGTTCAGTATCCACTGGAACAGATACGTGAAGATCTTACTTTCATAGAAGAACCCGAACGAGTTCTTGACAGACAAGAACGAGTCATGAGAAGGAAGACGATTCCATTCGTCAAAATTCTATGGAGGGATCATACCGAGCGGGAAGCCACTTGGGAAACAGAGGAGTCTATCCGGGCTTCTTACCCTCATTTCATATTTTGAATTCGGGTATGTTCTTCTTTTCTGATTACTTTATCTATAATTCGGGGACGAATTATTCTTTTTAGGGGGAAGAGTTGTAAAACCCGCATGCTTTTACCATGAATAGTACCCTTAAGATCGTACGTACTAGATTAAAACTTTCCTATTATAGCATGATTATGATTACGTGTTAGGATTTTACGTATTACGTACGTGTTAGAACACGATAAGTATTTACTACGCACGAGCACGCAATAATTATTTGACAATAATTAATCACGAACATGCGATCATGAAATCATGAACATAATTAAATCACGAACTATTATTAATTACGTATATATATATTTATTACGAGCGTAAATAAATATATTAGGTCACGCTAAATATTTAACGAGAACACATTAAACATGAACACAAATAAACACGTACGAACAATTAAACATCAAGACACGGAAAACGGTACGGGTATCCCATGTGGGGCCCCTACCCGCGACAACCATAAGGAGATGGGCCAAGCCCATCTCAAAATTCACTAAAGGGGGTTAAGGTAAAACTACCTAGTCATTTTTCACTTTACAGAAGATTTAACAAAAACCTAAAAAGTCTCCTTCTCCTCTTTTCTTTTGGCCGCCGAATACAAACACACCAAGGAGGGTGTTTGTTTGATTTTGATCTTGGTTTTTGGTGCAAGTGTTCGTGTTTGTTCATCCTCGTTTAGATCCACACATTCGGTATATTATTTTATCCTTTTCTTTTTGATTTGATCTAATAATTAATTAAGAACATGATGTTTTTAAAACCTAATTAAAAACATAGATCTAACATGAAAATGGTTTTTGGAATAAATCAAAAAGGGTTGTTTTAGGGGTGTTTGTTGGCCGGCGCCTACCGATCCCCAAGGGGGTCTCGGTTTGGCTACTAGACCACCACCGAGACCATATGGTCCCGGTTGGGTGGTGTAGGTCCCACGACAGCAGCAAGACAAGGGGAACCCCGAAGTGGTTCGGTGTACGGTGCCGATTTCATGCCCGGTTCATAGTTTCTAGTCAAGATCCGGTTCACAGTGTATGTTAAGATTATTTTTTTATAATCATATGTTAAAATTAAATTAATAAATATGACATGATTAATTTAATAATATGACTTAGGTTATAATTTAATTATTAGATCATGAAATTATTTACCTAAGTATTTTATATTTTTAGACTTATAATTAGTTAATTATTTAAAAACCATGGTTATAATTAATTAATTAGCATGACTTAGGTTATATTATTAATAAATAATAATACATGTTTTAACTTAGGTATTTAAATTTATTTAATTAAAAACATGATATACTTTAATTAAATATTTTAACCTATAGTTTATTCAAATTACATGAAATAATTAATAAACTATACATTATATCATTATGACTTAGAAAATAATCATGAAAACACTTAGGCTTATATACTTAGCTTATTTAACCAGCTTATATCTAATTATGGAAACTTTCTATTTTTAGAAACTTATTTAATTAAGCAGCTAATCTATTTATGGGAACTTTCTATTTATAGAAACTTATCTATTTTAAGCAGTAATTCTATTTTTGGAAACATTCCATTTTTGTAAACTTTCTATTTTTGGAAACTTTCTATTTTTGGTAACTTTCTATTTTTGGAAACTTTCTATTTTTGGAAACTTTCTATTTTTGGAAACCTACTATTTTTGGAAAGTTACTTATTATTACACAATAAGTATAATAATACATGAAGTACCAGAAATACATAACCAGTATAGACAGAATATAAGATAAACATAGTTCAAGGCTTTAAACGGTAAAACATGATATGAACATATAAAATAAGCTAAGACATGACATAGAACCAGTTACGTATTTAGTAAGCAGATACTTATTCATGTATGTATTTATGTAGCATTAGTGATACCGAAGTAGGATTCTCCTCAGTTCATCTTCTTCGTTCACTAGACATAAGGTACGGATTCCCGTCCTTTCAGTATGGACATTCTTTCCTTATTAGGATTCCCCGTATGCAACCAACTGTTTTCCCATAGTATAAGTTTATATGTTTGATTTTCTTATGTTTAATTTAGAATACCTATAGCCATATACATGCATGACCAGTTTCACCTAGTTATGTAGGTACCATAACCATAACATTAGAGGCACTGATGTTATGACTTCACCACGGCAGAGTGATTGCTCGTGACGTCCCTTCAGCTTTTGGCCATATTATTATATTTATCTAGTGGGGCGTATGGGTACATCCTAGTAACATGTTTTCAGCAGATTACTCAGTGTGAATGTGGTGTGTGCCTTGCATCCTTCACAACGAGCTGATCCCTCCTACCCAAACCAGTATATTAAATTAGAGGCAGCCCCTCTAATTTGCATGATGAGGTCACCCCTCTAAGTATTCATGCACGGTTGATTTTCATGACCTATATTGGCTAATGGTAAAATATGTTAAACAGTTTTTACAAGATAAACATAAGGCTTTTCAAATTATAAAACCGGTTTTATCAAGACTTAACCAGGTTACTCGGGACTTAGTTTCTTCCGCTGTTATATGTTATATGCTTATCCTATTCATGCTTTATTGTACATCCGTGCACTGAGCGTATTGCTCAGGCGTTTTCCTTTTCTATGTTCCCAAAACGGCAGGTACTCAGGGACGCTCGTAGACCTTAAGCGTACGTGCATATGGACTGGAAGCTTTCTAGCCTTTCTTTACTTTATGCATTACCTTTCTTTTGGACATTGTTTAGTCCTTTCCTTTACAGTACTTATGTTTGTGTGTGGTGAGCTTTACTTTTGGACTACCGATGTTTGATTCCGGTATTTTCCTTTTATGGTCATGTAATGTTTAGACATTTTTCCTTGTATGCTTTGATGACACGCCATAATTACGTGTGACATTCCATTATCAAAATGGGGTGTTAATAATCCAATAACGAAAATGGGGTCTCAGCCCAAGAGTTTCAGTTTAACTACCCGTTGTTTGTTATAGTAAGGTAGCAATTTCATGCGGCTTATAATAATCCAATAACGAAAATACTCCTACACGCATTGAATTACAATATATTGCCTGACTAGCAATACGGGGTCTTATTATTGATATTATGTTCGTGTTTTGGTTTTACATAACCATATTCATATAATGGTTTTTATTTAACTCTATACAACGTTATAAGACGTATTGTATGATGTTTTTATGACATTGGTTCGTATAATGGTTTTGAAGGCAAAAGCATAAAGTATGATTTACAACAAATATTTGTATAAAATATTTTGGCTTATTTTATGGCCTATGACAAAGGATTGTACAAAATGATTTTCGGTAATAATTTTATACCGATGATATGTTAATGGATTTCATTAAACTCTATGAATTCACTCGGCGTTTCGCTGGCCTTTTCTTTTAACATGTTTTATCTCAGGTACTTGAAGGTAATTCTCGGGAAGACGACAAGAATTTATGGCCCGTACTTAAATAACAATTTCCATTCAAATGATTTGTAAAATTGTATGAAATACTATGACTTGGGATGAAAGTCCCTAAACTATGCTAGAAACAATAAAATTAACTAATCAACACACGTAATTAGTTTTCAAACGTAATACTTATTATTGTATAATAAAGAATTACAAGTGTTATGGATAACACCGTTTGATGACAATGTGTTGTGCACACTTTGAACAGCTAAAACCCTAAATTATGAACACAGTCGCAGCTGTTTGGTTCTATAAGTTCTAAGCATTAATGTGTGAATTCTATCAATGTGTTGAACGTTAATGTTGGGCTACTGATGTATCGTGGATAGACACATATACGTTATAGGACAAATTTAAGCAATTACCTTTAGGAAAAAGTAATTAACCAAAAATAAGTCAAAGACGGATACGATTAAACACGTGGGTGAACCAAGTTCGTTGTACACGAAGATCGAGTGAATTTGAAACGTTTTGCTTTGATTTGGACAATTGATTCGAATGTGTCGTTGGTTTTTAAACTACAATTAATCTCTACGAATTTTAAACTATTTAAAAATAATCCTAAGTGCATGAATCGTTAAACCCGCTAATTAAATTTTAAACTAACAATTAATTACTTAAAATTAAAATACTAATTAAACATCAATCTATTTTAATTATCTATAAAAAATAATCTAATTAAAACTTTTTTTTTTTTTTTTTTTTTTTTTTTTTTTTTATTTTATATAATCTATTTTCTGAAACTATTTTTTTTTTATATTAAAAATTAAATCTAATTAAAGTTAAAAGAAATAAAATATGAGAAATAAAAGCTGCCAGAATCAACTAACCTATATTATTCTAATAAATGAAAGTAAAACCAAAAAAAGCCAGTTAGCTCATTTGGTTAACACCTTGGTTGTGCAACCGAGAGGTCTCGGGTTCGATTCCCATGAGGGACTTAATTTTTGGATAAATTCTTTTTAGACAGATATTGAACAATTCAGTCTCAGGAAAGACTGTAAATGAGCTTATTATGCTTACAAAAGCTGTGAGGACAAGCTTTATGAGCTTATCAGTTAAAAGAACTGATAAGCAGAAATTTAAAAGAGCTTATGGACACTAAGCAAACAAACAGATAAGCTCACTAAGTAACTAGCAGATCTATCCATAGAACAAAATCAATCAGCAAGGATAAACACAAATTAGCAAACAAGTTAACATTAATAATCAGTACAAAATAATCAAAAGTCCATTTATCCAGCAAGTAGACAGATTAACAATTAAAGCAGATAAAATCTACTCAGCAATCTAAACAAATTTCAACAAAATAATACCTAAAGCACAATCAGAAAATGGCAAATTAATCAGTTCACTAAAAATAGTTCAACCCAAATCTGTATAACCCTAACAACTATCCACAAAATCAACTACTCAGACTTAAAAGGAACGTTGATCTGAAACAATCAGGCTTCATCAGCTAATCAGAATCATTCATAATACCATTAAAATTACTAAATAGGAACATGTAAATCATATATAATCGGGTTACTGATTAAGTTTAATCTTGCCAAAGTTATCAAAAGAAGATTTCTATGACAAAATCTCAACGTCTAAAACTTGTAAATCCAAACAATAATTATCAAATCATATAGCTACTCAATTCAGATTCAATTTAACTCACAGATTAAAACAAATAAATCATTATAACATTAAATCCTATAGCATCATTTTATCTGCATTTAATTAACCCAAACAAACAGACTATAATAAAAATAAAACATAACATGAAAAGAATTTAGTACCTTAAGTCGAATCCATTGGGAAGTAGGTCAGTGCTGAACTGCCTATGAACCATAAACCGAACCACCATTCACCATTTTAAATAAACCAAAACCACCATTCGTACCACCCTTCGAATCATCAGAATTCACACATAATCGAACCTTTATACTTTTCCAGTGGGAAAAAGTATTTTTAATCCTTTACTTTAAATATTAAACTAAAACTATTAATTAGTTTGAGTTTAACATTTTTAACATTACCTTGTGAAATATTAGTAAGATTTAACTCGTAACACTAATTTAAGCAGTAAAAGTTAGAAGATGAGACACGAATGAAAATAAAAGTGAGAAAACTTTCATTAATTATCAAAGAAATTACAATACTTAAAGAGAAATACAAGATTTAAATCCTATAATAATTTCTACAGAGTAACTTTTAAAGTAAAAATAAGGATGATTTACACAAGAAATATGGGGGTATTTATAGCCCCCCCAAAGGCATCCTTGATGCGAATATCCGGATATTCGTGGGATATTCCAAATGATCTTGAGCCATTGATCTTCTCTTCTTCATCTTCTCTCTCTTTTCAGTTTCAATCAAACGGTGGATATAAGATCTTGGTCACACAGATTGCCAAGGTGGCAATCTTGTGTTAGTTTGTGCTTTTTCTTTGGCCTGTGATTGGCTGGATTAGAGCAATGAGGTGTAGCCTCCAATAAACTTGTGCCACGTA
This sequence comes from Glebionis coronaria, assembly GCA_025667525.1. NCBI lineage: Eukaryota > Viridiplantae > Streptophyta > Magnoliopsida > Asterales > Asteraceae > Glebionis > Glebionis coronaria. The sequence continues at coordinate 593,483 of JANFOE010000770.1, forward strand.
TCCCCTAGCCTCCATCTTCTTGATACGAAAAAGTAGGGGATTTAATTCCCTTCATGTGCAACGCACGTGGGATTAAAAGCCCTAAGTCAATTTGTTATTTTACCCGATTAGGGTTTTGGTGAACAGTGGAGTATTTTAACAGTTAGGGTAGTTTGAAGAGTTTGGGGAAGATGATTGAATCATTGTTTGTATCGAAATTAAATATAAAGGGTTGAGGGATATTAAATGAGTGGGTGGGATGAAAAAAATAAGAGTGGGATACTGTGTGAGTAAACATGGGGTGAAAAATACAAGTGGGGGTCGGTTTAATAATAGGGTGAAAAGAAATTACGTTTTTAATAAACGTATGAAGTAGAAGGCCCATTTATGTTTCCAATCGTTCTATTGATGGGCTTGGACCCAAAGTCAACAACCGAATCTTAATTCCCCATATAAGCCATAAATTGGGCCTGATGAATTTATTTGGATCACCAAGTAATTTTTAAAATGACTTTGAAACTTAAATGGGCTTTTGAGCCCATTTGCCCCATTGTGGGACCCACTTGGCTCGTTTCCTCGATAGATGATTAAATCCTTCAAAGTCGAGCTCGATTTTTGGCTTCTTGATCTTTATCATCAAACTCGTGTCGGTTTTCGTCGGTTTTCACGAACTTGGTACCTACACACATTCAAACAAGAAACAAGCTTTTCCAAGGCATATATGATAAATATAATGCATAATTTCATAGTTTTAAGCTATAAATGATATGAGTAAAAACACTCATATCAGCTACATATCCTATTTATAGTGGTACGAGGTTGACCTAAGTACTAGTTGATGGTGACTACACTAGACAGACACTTGTCAGACATCAGTCACAAGATGCTCTTCTATTCTTGGTAGTCTGCCACAATGCTTTAGGGAAACAGAGCTGACACAGTTTCCCTTTTCTTCATAGTCTTGTACACACCAAGGTATTTCCAAAGTGTGCTGAGTGTTAACAGGGTATTGCCACCCATGTTAACCCTCAACCCCTCAGAGTCCCTGATACATCTTGGCTGTTACCATCACAGCCAATAAGTATGTCTTCAAGTAATCTTCGACTTCCTTGACAATGTTTTGACATGGACTCGTCTAAGGTTGCTCACAGAGACTTAGATCTTTGTGAGTCTTGCGATACTTGCCTGCCTCCTAGGCACAGGCAAGTTACTATCTAACAGCTTGATTTGTGTTTAAATCTATGATACAAGGAATCTAACAAACTTAGATTCCCAACAATCTCCCCCTATTTAAACATAAATACAGCTAGATCTATCTAAGTTAAGGTAAGTGAGATAACAGCTTCTTCTTACTCATAACAGATCTAAACAAACATACCTCATGATTTTATTCATACTTAAAGGAAATTACAAGTACAATACAAAAGTAAAATAAAACATGAAGGTAAAATTCAGTTGTGAAATCCTTCAATAGTCATCATTTTTTATTCTTTCTTCAGCTTCAGCTAAATCTGTCCTAGTATCCAATTCGGCCTACAAAGCTTGTGAAAAAACCTTGGAATACTCTGTGTTAATTTTGAGTCCCTTTTTGAGACAAATCAGTGATAACAAGGTTTTTTACACCAAGTATACAATCTTATCGTCCGATCTTTTCGAATTGATTATTGGTAGAAAGTGTGACTCAATTGTTCTTGGTGGAGGATAAAAAGGTTTGATTATCTAGTTTTAAACTAAAAACAAATAAGAAAATGTCGTTGAGTAAATTAAAAGCTTTTAAGGATTAAATTAAAATAAAGAGTTAAAAATAAATGATTGAAAACTTAAAAAGAAAATTGGAAAAACACTTTGGAAAAACACTTTGTAAAAATAAACAAGAAATCAAGCCCGTCGGAATCCCTGGTCGGAATCCCGTCGGAATAGAGTGATCGGAATGTGGGAAAAATACCAATCGGATTATCTTAAAATCAAGCTATCGAAATATAAGACCAGTGAATAGCCATCGGAATCCAAAAAAATGAAGCGATCGGAATACGAAAGGAATCCAAATCGGAATGTTTAAAACCCTATTCCGATCCAATGATCGGAATATAAATGATGCAATCGGAATATAAAAAATCGAGTGTAATCGGAATGTTTTACAAGACACCCACGTCGGAATGTCAAAGAGTCCCCTCAATCGGAATGTTAAAACCCTAATCCGATCAAGTGATCGGAAAAACAAGGAAGTAATCGGAAAACAAAACCCTTTTCCGATCTTGTAGATCGGAATAAGGTGTCCTGATTGGAATGTCAAATCGGAAAGGGGTTTACCCTTTCTGATGGTATGAATTCGCAAATAAGCTAAGTGATAAGCTATCTTTGATAAGCTAACACTAAAACTTCACCATATCAGCAATGAAATAAACTAAATAAGCTCGAATAACAACTTTTCCAACTTAAAATAAGCAATCTTTTAAATCAAACCAAAAAATTGAAACTTTTTAAGAAAGCTTTTAAAAAGTAAATAAGCTAAACATACAAATAAGCCAATAAGCACAAAGATCTTAGAGCTTAACCGTATGAAAACTTAAGTATGATAAAAATATGAACTTTTTAATCCTTAAAACATCAAGATCAAACACGGATCATCAACATTTCGGATCAAAATTAACTAAAATAAAGAAAGGTGGAAAGAGATTAAAGATTAAAAGCTTAAACTTGAACTTGATTAATGAAATCCAAATACAAAAAGCTTAAACTTGAAAGATTAAAAGAAAGAAAAGATGAAAACTTAGTGAGAGAAAGTTTGGAACTTTCTCTCTCTAAAAACTAGAAAGGAAAAAATGAAAAATGAAACTAGCTAACTCCCCTCCTAATGTGATTAGGAGGGTATTTATAGGCTAAGTGGGAAGTGCATGTGTGGTGTGCTTCCTTCTTTCTTTTCTTCACGACTCGATTTAATTCTTTGTCTTCACTCGATGTCGTCTCGGGATTTGAACTTTGTCTTAATAATTTTCTTCTTTAATTTAGACTTGAGTTCTTCGACTTCATTAAACTTCCGTCTTTAGAATTTTTCTTCGATAAATCTTCAGAATAGGTCTTGGACATCCGTTCTTTAAGCACTCTTGATCTCTTGACTTCGTCTTTTCTCGTTTTCTTCGATAAAACCCGTGAAAGTTCGTGTTTTCTTCCTTTTTCATCTTTTGGTCCTAAAACACCATAAGAACACAAACCACGCATAATCCCGACTTTTAAGACATAAAATACACGTTTTGGTCATGTTATTATTGGAAATAAGTGGTAAAAGGATAAGTGTTTTCACACTTATTAAATCCCCTACACTTGACCATTGCAATGCCCTCATGCAATGCATTATGTTTAAAGCACGGTTTACATTTTCCATGATAAATAACCCACCTTGGCCTTTATTAAATACTAAATAAAAAGATAAAAACAAGTGAGAAATCAAAGACTTACATTGGGTTTTGGCTGCCATGAACGTTTATCATCCTCAAGTTTCACGTTCCCCATACCAAGCTTAAAAACGAGATCATTGTTATTATAAGTTAGCAGACTAACACGAATTCATGTGGGCCAATTATTCACTTAGACTCCCTTATTCCTAGGTGTATCTCTTATATTTTATTTTTGTCTTGAATGATCACGAGGATGCATTGTTTGACTTATTTCGATAGTTATTTAGGCCGAAAATAAAGTGGACGATTTAATCAATAGTTAGCTAAAGGACAAAATCTTTTAAAACTGCTTCTCGGGACCTCTTAAAGTTCATATCTTGGCATAACTCGCTTCACGATTTGAGACCTTTCTCGGACCGATATTTGGCAGCGACTTCATACTTCGAATCTTGAGAGACGTTCATGAAATAATGGTCTTCTCTTCATAATAGGAATTTCTTCACTTGAACTTTTTGAGAGATTCTTCATATTTGGACCACGACTTCTTCATTTTTCTCCAATCTTTATTTTGGACTTTGATATACAATGATCCGCCTCCTTTTAGGACTTGGATCTATTTATCCTCATACCTTGTTAGGGTCTTTTTGGATAGACTTCTCCATGATCTTTTGGGGAGTATTTGCTTTTCGTCGTGTGTCTCGATCCTTCATATTGATTTTCGATAAATGATTCTTCACATCACTTTTGGATCTTTAGCAACAAACTGTAGCCCTCATGCCTTGTTAGGGCCTTTTCGGACTCGCCAATCTTCGCATCCCGCTTCAATAATTTATGCCTTGGCTATGAACTCTAATTAATACCGAGCAACTTTTAAACGATCTTGTGCTAGAAGCTAAGTAACTTTTCAAATCGTACAACCTTATTTATTGCAGATAAATTTATTAGCAAGCGATGGGAGAATAGGCTTATAATCAACTCACATAAATTCACGAAAGAATACCAAACTTATAATTGACTCTATCATCTCTCGTTCTCCACAGTTTAAAATCTCAAAGAATGAGACTCGTGGATGCTTAGCCAATTAAATCAGAGTTTTGGGTTTTCGAGTCGCCTATTGGATCTTGCAACTTCTTAGACTTTTTCAAGTTTAGAAATCGCATTTTAAAGTTCCCCTGATAAACGACTCTCTAGGATCAATTATAGGAACTTGCGAAAATTTCTTGTTCTTAAACCGTGAGAGTTAAGACTTTCGCGTTTTAAAGCTCCCTATATAAAGTCCTAGCAAAACTTGACTTAAACACGTTAAGGATACTAGCTAGAGTAAACTTAGATAAGTAAACTCGGGTTGAGTCAAAATATTCACGACTTTGAAAAATTTAAAACCACTTTATTGAAAATTTATTCTAGCAAAGAAAGTAAATAACGCTAACAAAGGAAAAACTACTAGGCCAAAATAGATCAAAAATTTTGAAAAATGTCGAAAAATCAAATTTTTCGGTTAAAATGAGGGCAAATTCATGGAAAAGACAACTTACTTCGATAGAAGTCCCCCCTACACTTGATATAAACATTGTCCTCAATGTTTAAGCATGTGGGAGTAAACTCCACTACACTTATGAGATTGTGCACTTTGCTTAAATCTTGCTAAGGAAAGGACAACTATAGTGATTTCAATGTGAACATATAAGATATGAAATTGAATCACGAGAGTTTAGGATAGAACCGGGAAGATGGGAACACGGGATCACGGTTTGTCAAATGTCATCAAGAGTGGATCTTTGAAGCTTTAATCCCTGCACAGCACAAGAAACAAGACAACAAACACATACGGGGCTCCCTCCTACACTTATTATGAAAACGGTAAAGGATAGATCACGGGTTGCCTCCTGAGAAGCGCTTGTTTTTGTTCACCGAGTCACGAGCCTGACTCGACCCAAAACTAGTTCATGGGAAACGTGGTGAGGGATGGAATCATCTCATGAGAGATGTCCTCACCAAAGTACAGCTTCAAGCGTTGGCCATTCACTTTAAAATTAGGCCTATTTGGCTGAGAAAGCTCAATGGTGCCATATGGAAAGACTTTGGTGACGGTGAATGGACCAGACCAGCGGCTCTTCAACTTGCCAGAGAAGATCTTCAACCGAGAGTTAAAAAGTAAGACTTGATCACCAACGTGGAACTCTCGGTTCTTAATTCTAGCATCATAGATGATCTTGGTCTTCTCCTTGTAGATCAGTGAGTTCTCGTAAGCTTCATTCCTCAGTTCATTAAGCTCGTTGAGTTGAATCTTGCGAAGATCACCAGCTTTGTTGATGTCGAAGTTAGCCCACTTCAAGGCCCAGTACGCCTTATGTTCCAGCTCGATAGGGAGGTGGCATGCTTTCCCGTACACAAGACGATAAGGTGTACAACCAATCGGCGTCTTATATGCGGTACGGAAAGCCCACAAAGCATCATCTAACTTATCGGCCCATGCGGCACGATGCTCTCCCACAGTACGTTCCAGAATTCGCTTCAATCCATGGTTGGAAATCTCGGCTTGCCCATTGGTTTGGGGATGATAGGCGGTGGAAAGACGGTGGTTGACACCATACTTAGCCATGACTCGTGCAAATTGATCGTTGCAAAAGTGAGTCCCGCGGTCACTGATGATAGCACGAGGAACACCGAATCGAGCAAAAAGCTGCTTCAAAAAGTTCACAACCACCCTCGCATCGTTCGTAGGGAGAGCCTTAGCTTCAACCCATTTAGAAACGTAGTCAACGGCTACGAGGATGTACTTGTTCCCTTTGATGGAAATGGCCCCATAAAGTCGATACCCCATACATCAAAGATTTCACATTCTTGTATGAAATTTTGAGGCATCTCATCTTTATGTGTGGTCTTGCCTTGGCGTTGGCAAGCATCACAATGCTTAACCATTTCGTGAGCGTCACGGTAAATGGTGGGCCAATAAAATCCAGAGTCGAATACTTTCTTCGCGGTGTAATTGGGACCAAAGTGACCACCGGTGGGTCCTTTATGGCAAGCGTCAAGGATTTGTACCGCTGCCGGCCCATCAACACATCGACGAATGACAAGATCCGCACATTGTTTGAAGAGGTAAGGGTCGTCCCAGAAATAATGTTCAATATCTTTAAAGAACTTTTTCTTTTGTTGGGACGTGAACCCTTCCTTGAGAATTCCACCCGCTAAGTAGTTTGCAATGTCCGCAAACCACGGGGTGTCATCGAGATTTGGATTGATAGACATTAAGTCCTCAAGGGGAAAAGAATCATTGATCTCTTTGTTCAGATGATCCCCTTGATAAGGATCCTCAAGTCTACTGAGATGATCCGCGGCTAGGTTTTCAGCTCCCTTTTTGTCACGAATTTCAATGTTGAATTCTTGAAGGAGCAAAACCCAACGAAGAAGTCTTGGCTTAGAATCTTGCTTAGTCGTCAAGTACTTCAACGCGGAATGATCGGTATACACGATGGTGGTAGAAAGGACAAGATAGGGGCGGAACTTTTCAAAAGCATACACTACAGCTAAAAGCTCTTTTTCGGTAGTGGTATAATGCAATTGAGCCCCCGTCATTGTCTTGCTAGCGTAATGGATTGGTTGGAAGTGTTTGTTCACTCTTTGGCCCAAAACCGCTACAATAGCAAAGTCGCTAGCATCACACATCAACTTAAAAGGTAGCTCCCAATTAGGGGTAACCAAGACCGGTGCCCTAGTTAGCTTATTCTTAAGAAGATTGAAGGATTCAAGACACTCTTTGGAAAAGATGAAAGGAGTATCTTTTTCCAAGAGGTGGGTCATCGGGCGAGCGATTTTAGAAAAATCTTGAATGAATCGGCGATAGAAGCCCGCATGACCGAGGAAACTTCTCACACCCTTCACGGTTGAAGGTGGAGGCAGTTTTGCAATAACATCGACTTTAGCACGGTCCACTTCAAGACCGGCTTTGGAGATTTTGTGTCCTAGCACGATGCCTTATTTTACCATGAAATGGCATTTTTCCCAATTGAGAACAAGGCGAGTGTCTTCACACCGCTTAAGCATGCATTCCAAATTGGCAAGGCAAGAAGAGAAAGAATCACCATAAACCGAGAAATCATCCATGAAGACTTCCATAGTTTCTTCAACCATGTCATGGAAGATAGCCATCATACACCTTTAAAATGTCCCAGGAGCATTGCACAAGCCGAAAGGCATTCTTTTATAAGCAAATGTTCCGTAAGGACAAGTGAATGTGGTTTTCTCTTGGTCTTTGGGATCGATGGGAATTTGAAAATACCCGAAGAAACCGTCTAAAAAGCAGTAATAGTCATTACCCGCTAGACGTTCAAGCATTTGGTCCATGAACGGAAGGGGAAAATGATCCTTTCTCGTAGCATCATTGAGTTTGCGGTAGTCTATACAAACTCTCCACCCTATAACGAGACGAGTAGGAATCAACTCGTTGTTTTCATTGGGCACAACGGTGATTCCGCCTTTCTTAGGCACACAATGGACGGGACTAACCCATGGTGAATCCGAGATGGGGTAGATCATTCCTGCATCAAGAAGTTTGATAACCTCTTTTTCGATTATGTCATGGATCTGGATTCACCCTTCGTTGGCTTTGAATAGTGGGTTTAAAGTCGTCCTCCAAAGAGAATTTTGTGTGTGCAGAAGTGAGGATCAATTCCACGAATATCGGAGATCTTCCAAGCAATCGCTTTCTTATGAGTCTTCAATACGGCGATAAGTCGGAATTTTTCTTCTTCTTTCAGGTCCTTTGCGATGATCACGGGTGACTTCTTGTTGTCTTCAAGGAAAACATACTCAAGATGAGACGGTAGGTCCTTAAGTTCTAAATCCGAAGGATTTTCGCTGGAAGGCGTAGTCAAATTTGGTTCATCGATAGAGATATCCTTAGGAGATAGTGGAGAAGTATGGTCCTCATTGAGAAGTTTCTCAATGGTACGAATTTCTTCATCCCAATTGGAGGGAGAATCGTCATATTTTAAGTTCACATCTCCCAAAGTTGCTTCAAATTCTTTCAAGATGAAATCACTTTCTCCAAATGGAGTTAGTGATGGAGCAATAGAGGAAACGGTCTCAACAATGGGTAGAGAAGAAGAACCACTTTTACAAGCGTCTTTGAAATGTTCTTCACAAGCCTCATCAAGAACGTCAATGAAATTAACACTCTCGTTTTCCGAAGGCTACTTAGAAAGTTTACCCATGTTGAAGACGATTTTATCGTCACCAACTCTCATGATTAATTCGCCCGCGGCTACATCGATGAGAGTGCGACCGGTCCTCAAGAACGGACGTCCAACGATTAATGGAACACGGGGGTCCATCTCGTAGTCAACGACAACAAAATCCGCCGGGAAGGTGAATTTGTCAACACCAACGAAGACGTCTTCGGCTATCCCCACTGGATAAGCAACCGTACGGTTAGCTAATTCCAAAGTCATTCGTGTGGGGACTAGCTCGGGGAGAGATAATTGCTTCCAAACACTTAATGGCATTAAGTTAATACTAGCACCTAGATCGGTTAGGGCCATGCAATTCTCTACTCCCGGGAAGTTGCAAGGAATCAAGAAGCGACCCGGATCACCAAGTTTGGTGGGCAATTTCCTTAAGAGAACGGCGGAGCAATTCTCATTAAGTTGGGTCTGAGCAATGTCAAGAAGCTTCTCTTTGTCATTAAGAAGATCTTTAAACATCTTCGCATATTTAGGCATGTGACCGAGAGCCTAGCAAAGGAGATATTGAAATTCAGTTGTTTGAACATTTTAAGAAAGTTTGAAACCTGAATATCATCCTTGTTCTTCAATTTCTCTTTCCGCAACCTCGAAGGATAAGGTATATTGGGTTGAGATGAAGGCTTTGGGATAGAATTTGCACTCACATCCTTGAGTGGTGGAGGGGTAGAAATAGAAGGTGGTGGAATTTGGAGAAGGAGACTCATTTTCCTTTGTCACAATCACCGGTGAAGGTGTAGGAAGCTCGGGTTCCTTTAAACCTTTTCCACTGCGAGTGGTGATTGCTTTCATCTCCCCTCTTGGATTAGCAACGGTGTTACTTGGAAGAGAACCCGATCCAGAGGCTTGATTACTTGGGAAGAAACTAGCCATCATGTTCCTCAAGTCATTCGTTTGACTTGCCAAAGTGTTTTGCATATCAGCTCGAATATCATTCCCTTGCTTCACCATATCTGCTTTCATGTTGGCCATTTCCCATTGAAGATTTTGCACGATCACATCATTAGTCCTCATGTAGGTTTCAACATCTTGGTGTAATGCGGTGGGTTGGTTGGGAGGAGAAGCATGATAGGCGGGTGGTTGATAAGCAGGTTGTTGGTAAACTTGGTTGTTTCTTTGAGGTGGATATGGGTTTCTTTGGTTTTGATATGGAGTTAGAGCACGTGGTTGGTTTTGATTGTTGCGATTGAGGTTGTTCGGGTTTTATGGGGGAAAACGGGTGGTGAATGAAAGTTGTTTGAGGGATAGCTGAGCAAGTTGCGGTCACCTTGAGGACGTTCTTGATAGCCTCCCGTAGAATAGGTACCGTTGGCGGCATACACATTTTCCGTATTGTCATGAGTCGAAGGACAATCGGAGTATGAGTGAGATCCCCCGCATATATCACAAGATCGAGTCATAGCATTGGCTTGGGCAGTGATAGCTTTAGTATTATTGGCGGCTTGGAGAGCAAGTGACTCAACAAGCGAAGTAAGCTTATCAAGTCTCTTGTCGCTCTCATTAGTGCTAGCACTAGCCACATTGGTCCGAACACTCTTGGTTTGCACTCTAGACTTGTTCTCAATAATATCCCAAGCGGCATTAGAAGACTTAACCAAAAGATTACCCCCTAAGGCACTATTTAGTGAATCTTGGTCATTCATGCTTAAACCATTGTAAAAAGTATTAATTTGGTGCACTTTGGTAAAACCATGTTGTGGGCACTTTCTTAAAAGTTCTTTAAAACGGTCCCAAGATTCACGAATAGTCTCATCGTACTTTTGTTCAAAAGTAATGATTTCATTCCGCAAAGCGGTAGTACGAGAGGGTGGGAAAAAGTAGTTTATGAATTTGGTCTCTAAGTCCGTCCACGTAAGAATACTTTGTGGTGGTTCCTTATCAAGGCAATGCCGGGCTTGTCCCTCTAAGGAGAAAGGATAAAGTTGCAAGCGAATTACCTCTTGTGAAACCCCATTGAATGTGACAGTATTCGTGAGTTAAAGGAACCTTTTGATGTGGTCATGAGGATCATCAATGGTACGCCCCAAGAATGTTTGAGCAGAGACCATTTGAGTAAAGCCAGATTTGAGCTCAAAGTTGTTGGCTCCAATCGCGGGTATGACAATAGCATCGTGGTTGCCCTCTACATGTGCTTGCAAAAGTTCGATCATAGGACGATTGTCCGGTAGAGGTTCATTGTTGTTATTATTCATGTTGTTTTGAGGTGGATTATTATTGTTGTTGTGTACACCGGCCATGTCTAAGTTATCGAGAGTCTCGGGCTCGGGATAAGACGTTGATCGAGTGCGCATACACCTGCAAAAGAACTAACAAAGCAGAAATATTTTTGGTTTTTTATGGTTTTTCAATTTTTTTGAATTTTTGAAAATTTTATATTTTTTAGGATTTTTGAAAATTTTAAAGCAAGGAAAATAACGTTCAAAGATGAACGAATCCCAAAATCCAACGCGTCTCTCACTAAAAACCTTTAATCTTAACGAAAAGAGCCGGCAGCGGTGCCATTTGATAACTAGGTTTTCTACACCAAGTATACAATCTTATCGTCCGATCTTTTCGAATTGATTATTGGTAGAAAGTGTGACTCAATTGTTCTTGGTGGAGGATAAAAAGGTTTGATTATCTAGTTTTAAACTAAAAACAAATAAGAAAATGTCGTTGAGTAAATTAAAAGCTTTTAAGGATTAAATTAAAATAACGAGTTAAAAATAAATGATTGAAAACTTAAAAACAAAATTGGAAAAACACTTTGGAAAAACACTTTGTAAAAATAAACAAGAAATCAAGCCCGTCGGAATCCCTGGTCGGAATATCATCGGAATAGAGTGATCGGAATGTGGGAAAAATACCAATCCGGAATATCTTAAAATCAAGCTATCGGAATATAAGACCAGTGAATAGCCATCAGAATCCAAAAAAATGAAGCGATCAGAATACGAAAGGAATCCAAATAGGAATGTTTAAAACCCTATTCCGATCCAATGATCAGAATACAAATGATGCAATCGGAATATAAGAAATCGAGTCTAATCGAAATGTTTTACAAGACACCCACGTCGGAATGTCAAAGAGTCCCCTCAGTCGGAATGTTAAAACCCTAATCCGATCAAGTGATCGGAAAAACAAGGAAGTAATCGGAAAACAAAACCCTTTTCCGATCTTGTAGATCGGAATAAGGTGTCCTGATTGGAATGTCAAATCGGAAAGGGGTTTACCCTTTCCGATGGTATGAATTCGCAAATAAGCTAAGTGATAAGCTATGTTTGATAAGCTAACACTAAAACTTCACCAAATCAGCAATGAAATAAACTAAATAAGCTCGAATAACAACTTTTCCAACTTAAAATAAGCAATCTTTTAAATCAAACCAAAAAAATGAAACTTTTTAAGAAAGCTTTTAAAAAGTAAATAAGCTAAACATACAAATAAGCCAATAAGCACAAAGATCTTAGAGCTTAACCGTATGAAAACTTAAGTATGATAAAAATATGAACTTTTTAATCCTTAAAACATCAAGATCAAACACGGATCATCAACATTTCGGATCAAAATTAACTAAAATAAAGAAAGGTAGAAAGAGATTAAAGATTAAAAGCTTAAACTTGAACTTGATTAATGAAATCCAAATACGAAAAGCTTAAACTTGAAAGATTAAAAGAAAGAAAAGATGAAAACTTAGTGAGGGAAAGTTTGGAACTTTCTCTCTCTAAAAACTAGAAAGGAAAAAAATGAAAAATGAAACTAGCTAACTCCCCTCCTAATGTGATTAGGAGGGTATTTATAGGCTAAGTGTGAAGTGCATGTGTGGTGTGCTTCCTTCTTTCTTTTCTTCACGACTCGATTTAATTCTTTGTCTTCACTCGACGTCGTCTCGGAATTTGAACTTTGTCTTAATAATTTTCTTCTTTAATTTAGACTTGAGTTCTTCGACTTCATTAAACTTCCGTCTTTAGACTTTTTCTTCGATAAATCTTCAGAATAGGTCTTGGACATCCGTTCTTTAAGCACTCTTGATCTCTTGACTTCGTCTTTTCTCGTTTTCTTCTATAAAAACCCGTGAAAGCCCGTGTTTTCTTCCTTTTTCATCTTTTGGTCCTAAAATACCATAAAAACACAAACCACGCATAATTCCAACTTTTACGACATAAAATACACGTTTTGGTCATGTTATTATAGGAAATAAGTGGTAAAAGGATAAGTGTTTTCACACTTATTAATCAGCTGAATGGTTGATGCTAAACCTAGTTCATCTTCCCTTTGAAATGCATATTGACAAGCCCTTTTCATGAAGGCCATTCCTCTTTCAGGCTCAGTGTAAGTCTGACCATCAATAGGACCTTTGATTCCATTTGGTAATACCAAATCCTTGTGCATTCCATCTACTTGAAAATCATCAGTAACGAAGGTTTCCTTAACAAGTTGAGTCATCCTTCTTCTTTTCTTTCCATACTTTGGAGGTTCTTGTTTAAACAGCTGTGGTGGGGGGTCTATTTTGAGCTTGGCTGTTGTTTCTTTAACCCAATTAAACTTAGCTTTGAGGGTCTTAAGAAGAGTAAAATTTGCATGTCCAGTTCTTTTAGCAGCCAAAGCCTCAAGTTTAAACCATCCAGACAAGCCAAGTTGTTTTAATCTGAAGTCTTCAAAGACATCCATATTGGCCTGTTGGTTATCTCTCCACAAAATCATTTGTGGTCTGTTTGTAGACTTGTGAATGGTATACTTGAACTTGGTGATTTTTCCAGGTGCATACCTGTTGTTGACGCATGCATCATAATCAGCTTTTACCTTATTCAGTGCCTCTGTGCGTTTGGCTTCCATCTCTTTCAACCTTTGTCTTTGTTTCTCCCTTTGAAGTGGAGTCATTTTTCTTAGAGTTTCCTCATTTAGCTCCTTGGCTTTCTTGATTCATTCATCCTTTTAAATTCAACAGCCTGTTTCTCAATTTCTTCAACTGTTAGAGGATTCTCATTTGAAGCTGTGAAGGTTGTAAATTGGGATGGGTCTGTGGTTGATCCTCCTGTCTCTAGCATCGCAGCTATTTTCTTTAGTTTGGTGTCTGAGTCTACCATAACTGTTTCCTTTCCTTTCTTTGAGACAGAGGATGCCACGCTTATGTTTTTCAGCTCTTCAGCTCTTTTGAGAAAAGCCGTCTGAGCTTGGGTTTGTATAGCTTTGGGTAGGGAGCTAACAGTGAACTTGAGTTTCTTGGCAGCTGGTTCACCATCATCCACAGCCTCGTTGGTGTTAACCAGAGTCAGGGACTTTGATGAATCAACTCCATCCTTAGTCTGTTGCTCCCCCTTAATTTCATCCTCATCATCTGGTATAATAACTGGTGTGATGACTTGGAGAGGGACAGGTGAGGGAATAGTTTTGTTGTCAGCAGAGTCTGAGCCTTGTTTGGTAGATTCAAGGTTAAGTAACGTTTCCTTCTCCCCCTCACGTTCAGTCTGTCTTTTTAGATGTTTGGATGAATGTGCCTGAAAGTGCTTAGCAATCTGCTCAACAGAGGCAGCCATTTCTCGTTGCCTGGTCCTTGAAGCTCTGGCAATTTTCAGTCGTTGGTTGCAATTTCCATTTGTGTTACGATGAACACGATCAATGATAAAGTTGGTGTGACGAAGTTGCTTGCTTCGTACAGCTTCAAACTCTCTATGCATTGTTAACTCATGAGTATTGAAAAGTGAAGGGACCTCTGTGACGATGGCATCTTTGATTCATGTGGACAAATGACTAAGTCCTTGGGACACTCCCTTTCTTGTACCATCTTTGATAGGTTCGGTGACTGCATCCTTAACCGCCTGTGTTATGATCCTTGGAAAATTGATAGTGAAAGAATGCATCTCAGATTTTATAACATCCAGCTTTCTTGACAGGCGTTCCATACCTGATTGATGATGTTCAGGTTTACGATTATGGATGTTCAGGCTTTGTTGTGCATAATCATCCTCCCTTGGAAATATATCAAAGTTGGTTTGGGCAGGATGATCAAACAATAAGAATTCAGCTGTCGGATCATATACAGGTCTTTGTAAGACTGTAGTGGCTGAGGTAGCAGAGGTGGGAGTTACTACAGCTTCCTTGGGAGGAGGAGTGGTATCAACAGCTGGTGTGGACACAGCGATATCCTTTGGAGGAGATAGAGACTGCTGGTCGTCATCTTCTTCATCCTCCTCCTCTTCAATCATCCCCTCAGGGAGAATCTCATCATCAGGCATTGATTTAGGTTCAGAGAAATCATCTAATAAGGAGAGCACATCTTCTTCAATATCAGGTATGGGCTCCTCCTCGTTTAGTTGATCTTGAATCATTGTGTCAGCTTCTTTTTCTGGCTGCTCCAGGGATTCAATGTTTGGCTGTACAACATCAGCCTGCAAGTTGTTTTATATTAGTAACAGGGAAATAAGTAAGGGGAATGGTCGCCAGTTTGCTGTCCCAGAGAGGCTGAGGGTGATTATTCAGCCACTCCAAAGGATAAATCCTTGGGAGTCTTTTAAGAGTGAAAAGTATGAGGTTAATGGTCGCCATTCGCTGCTCCTAGGAAACCTGAGTGTGATTATTCAGCCTCTCCAAAAGGTTAAAACCTTTGGTACTCTTTTGATTGTGAAACATATGTTGTTAAGGATCGCCATTCGCTGCCCCTAGGAAGACCGAGGGTGATTATTCATCCCCCCCAAAAGGTTAAGAAACCTTTGGGACTCTTTTGATTGTGAAACATATGTAGGTAAAGATCGCCTGTTACACTGCCCCTAGGAAAGCTAAGGGTGATGATTCAGCTCCCCCTGAAAGGATAAATCCTTTGGGATTCTTTTAAGTGTGAAAAAGATGTAGGTTAAGGTCGTCTTATAACGCTGTCCCTGGGAGAGTTGAGGATGATTGTTCAGCTCCCCTAAAAGTAAAACTTTTGGGATTCTTTTTCTGAGGGAACCAAGAGGCTGTGTGAGGTACAACTACTCTAGGTCGAGACATATATGTATTCAGGTTGTTGTTTGCCTGAATACTGTCTAGAGGGTGCAGGGTCGTCGGGGTGCTTTAGAAACACAAATGAATCACTCCCTGGTGCATAGACAGGGTATACAGAAGTCTTAAGGATTTCTAAGTGCATATAATGACTTCTATGGGTCGAGGATAACCCTAACTTCACCACTCTCACCTACAGACATTTGAGAGTGGCTGCTTGTGGACCTCTAAAAATTATAAGACTGATTACCTGTGCGATATCAGCAGTATTTGGCGGGTTCCCTGTTGTCTCGGCTGAGATCGAGATACTAGACCCTTGTTGTTGGTTAGCTGAAGTCTCTGAATCCACAGGAGTCTCTGGAACAGAGGAGGATGTGAGGTTCACGTTCTTCTTTACCCTGGCCTTTGCAACAGTTTTGGTGTGGGAAGAAGATGGGTTTTTCTTCTTCTTTGGTTGTTGGCCAGTTGTTGCCTTGGATGTCGTGGTGTGCTGCACAGAGGTCAAAGACGTAGACTTGCCAGACACATCAGAGGTATTCACCTTCTCAGAGGAAGGGAGTAAGGACATCTGAAAATGAGTATAATGCAGTTCGTTTTTCTCAGTTCTTGCTAATGGAAAGTCCAACCAATATCGGGTTTTTAACTATTTTTGGTTGTTAATCTTGTTTGGATATTCTATTTGCTAATTCAACAAAGTCTTGCAAAAAACGAAAAATATTACCTACTTATATGTAAAACATTTTGCAAATACCAAGTTTTTATTCAAGTAATATTCAAAATGTAAAATATGAAACTTAAAGGACTGAAAATGTAAATTCTAGGAAAGATAAATGCTTGAAATGTAAATTCTAACAATTCTAGGGACTAAAAGTGTAAATCAGTAAACTACAAGGATCAAATATGTAAAACTTATAACCAACTAACCAAAATGTAACAAATTTAACAACTTGCTAACTGAAAATAACAAATCTCAAAATTACAAGGAGTTAAAAGTTGCAAACCCTAAAATCAATGAAGTTTAGCCAAATTCAGAAACTGATTAGAACATTAGGGACCAGATTGCAATTTCAAGAACTTATTAAGCCAAAAACGGGTTTAGACTGAAAATAAGCTCGTTTGAGCTTATTTCTGGACCAAATTCAATGAAACAAGTTGCAAAACTCTTTAAATCCAAAATAAGCTACGTGTGTAAAAGGATTTTGGCTAAAGTTGTAAAATAAGCAAATGAGAACTTATCAATAAGCCCAAAATAAGCTACAGCAAAATCTAGACAATCACAACTTGATTTTCTTGTTGAAACTGATAAAGCTACTCAAAAGATGAACGGGAAATCAAACTAGAACAATTTTCATCAAGTAATAAGCTAGGAAAATGAATTAAGCTGAAAAGAGCTTATCGTTGACCAAGCGTTGACCAACTTTTCTGTCAAAAAGTTGAAACTCTCAAAAATCAAGTAACATCATATTCTAAGGTGATTTGTGAAGAAAAATGACCAGGTTTATGAAAAGGATCAAGAGATACAAATTCTCAGTTTCAATTTACAGAAACTTGCCTCAACTTTGCTTATCTGAATTTTGCTTATTCCTATTTGATTATTGAAAACTGTATAGAATGCTCTTAGAATCTGAATCTATATGATGTTAGCTACAACTGAGAACAAGTTTGGTGCAATTTCATCAAGTAATGAGTGAATTCTATCCAAAAGAAAATGATAAGTTCTAAATGGCAAAACTGAATGAAATTAACCCAAACATTTTTATTGCCAATTGCCTGTTTGACTTTCTTTTTGACTTGTAAATGACTTGAAACACTTAATAACCACCTATTGACTGCAAATGAACTTTAACATGCCAAGACTCAATTCTTGAAAACTTTTTATAAGCTAATCCCAAACACTCCTTTAACTGAGATTACAAACTTTTGCAAAGTCTTTTAAAGAACTGATTTAAGCTGAATCAAATGCTTTTGACTACCAAACTTGATACTCCAAATGATATGATTTAAGACTAAAAGTGAGCACTAAGAACAGCAATGACCATACAAGATACAAGTACCAAATTTCTACTGAAATTAAGCTAAGACTAAGCTTAATCCAAAACTAAGAACAAGTAAACAAAATCAAGCTACAAGTAATCAATATCAAACAATGAGCAAATCTAAACAACTTTTATCAGGTAAACATCAAGATTACACTATGAAAAGTAGCATGCATTTGACAAATTCAGTGGAACAAAAATAAGAACTTTAAAACCTTTTGAAGTAAACCATTGGGAAGAAGAGGAGTGCTGAACTCTCTTACCCTAGTGATAACCACCACCTTATCACTAGTTCATCTTATCAATCAACAAAAACAGCTATCAATCAACAGTAATCATCAAAATGCTTGAAAACTTCAATGGAACTAGTTTCTGAACTGGAATCACAACAAAATGCTTTTGACTACCAAACTTCTTCAAGGTCAGTTATGATCAATCAATGATCATAACAAACACAATGCAGCAACACAAGTATCCAATAGCAGCAAGTAATGAACAGTAGAATGAAGAACAGAATTGGCGGGAAATGAGAATTTAAATTTTATTCCATGAAAGTTGTTACAAAGCTGTTAGAAAGCTACTAACTAACTAACTAACTCAAGAGTTTGTCAGACTCTTGAGTAGTTAGGGTAAAGAGGAAGGAAAAATGAAAGGAAATTGAGAAGTGTGTGTTTTTACAAAATTAAGCTACGAGTTACAAATGAGGTCCTAACCATCTATTTATAGACTTGAGAAAGATGATTGTTGGGGTTGGTGACGTGTTGGGACCAATCCCAGCTCTCCACGTGGACTAATTCTGCTTAAGTGATTTCCAGGTATGAACAATGATTTGGGCTTTCTTTATTGAGTGGATGAAATGTTAGTTGATGATAACCATTGAATTCGTCTCTCAAAATTGAGCAACTTTGATGTTTATACTTCTTTATGAAATCGTCTCTAGCTCAAAAACGATCCTGGGAAAATTTTGCCTTCTTGAAGATGCCACGTGTCGTCCTGTGAATGGTTGAATAAGTGTCACACGGATCACACTGTTGAGATTTTTTCATTTAATGTGGCGGCTGAGTGGGAATTAATTACTTATGAGTTGGCAATCCGTGTGCCTCTCATTCTCTCTTCTTATTGGCTCAAAACTTGTACACATGGATTGAACTTGTGTAACTTTCCAATATTGGCAGTTTCAACCCTTGTACTTTGGCAGATTGCATTAAAGGCTTGTAACTTTATTTCTTTGACACTTTGAGTCCTCCAAACTTCATCTTTGAGCAGAATTGACCCTTTGACTTTGTTGACTTGATAGTTGACCAATTTTGACTTTGATCTTGACTTTTTACAATATTTGCACTTTAGTCCTTCAACTTTGGCAGTTTGTCAAGATAGGTCCTTGTACTTCAAAGTCTTGTCACTTTTGATCCTTCTTTGTCTTTTTCATCCATTTGAGCTTGATTTTTCTTTGTTTGCTTGAAAAATGTATCCTTTTACCTACACAAGTGTACACAAACACAAACATACCACATAACACTGTTTTTGCAAGATAAATTGGTATTTTGCTTCATGTTTTAGGTTTATTTGTTGATAAAAGGATATGAGTTTAAGCTCATATCAAAATCCCCTACACTTGAACATTGTCATGTCCTCATGCAATATTATATGATAAAGCTCAAATTTACATTTCCCTCATAATTAATCCACCTTGGCCATATGAGATGCATCTACACTACTCTAAACTAGATGATGCATGATTTTGACTTTTAATAATGCAATGAACAAAATACAATTCTATCTATATTTTTTTATTTTTCTTGAAATGATTTTGATAGAAATAACTCATAAAGAATTCAAAGGCTTAGATTAGGGCTTGGGTACCATGGACATTTATCATCCTCAAGTTTCACTTTCCCCATACCAAGCTTAAAAATGGGATCATTGCATTCACAAGTAAAAAGTGCATCAACTTATTCATGACAATTAAATGTGGAACCGGTTATTATTTGAGCAAATTGCTTGTGGGCAAATTTGTCATTATTCAAGTGAGAAGTATAAGAAGTGTAAAATCCAAAATAAGGAAGCACGGTTTTAATCCTAAGTAATCCTCTCATCCATTACTTGAAAAACCGCTCACAATTAATATAAGTCCGTTTTAAGAGTAATAAGTCATTCGCCTTATGTGTAAAATCCTCATGTCATGCTTTCATAAGTAGCTACACACTCGCTAAGGAAAGAAAAATAAAACTCACGCAATAATTTACATCCGCCATCTTTTTGAGACTTTGGATCTTCAACCCCGCAACCCGTCAAGGTAATATTGGATTGGAGCAATCTATTGAATCCCCGCAACCCGTCAAGGTAATATTAGAACTCAATAGTCACTATAATTAACACCACACTGCCCCTCTTGGGAGTCTTGCATTATTATTTTTTTTTTTTTTTTTTTTTCTAGCCACTCATTTTTTTTCATAAGCCGCTCTTATTTTTCTTTATTCCTCACAAAGAAATTTGAAAAGAAGAAAAGGAAAAACACCCGCTAAGTATGGAGCATGACATAAGTCTAGTACACATAAAACGTGCTAACTTAGAATCTTAAGACGTACTCATATCAACCATAAATGATTAGCCAAAAATGCATAAGAGATTACAAACCAATTAAAACAGTACTTGATTATTTATTAACAATTATATACATGCGAAGAAAATAGAGGTCAAGAAGAGAAGGGTTTAGCCACAAGTAATTGCCATGAAGTCTATCTAGCCCTTTTACACTTGCTTCAACTCTATCTGTTAGCCGTATTTAAAGTGATGGTCATATAATATACCATTGCGAAGCTCGTGAAAAATACTATTCAACGGTGTCGAGAGTTCTTAGTTATTAATGTTTATATAACGGGAATTAGTCCCGAACACACAAATGAGGAAGGCCTCCTAAACACTTACTACTTAGTATAAAAGGCCTCCTAAGCCTCATTTGTGTGTGTGTTTTCCATTTCATTTGTTTTAGAGAGAGAAACGTATGTGTTTCTCTCACTAGGAATTCACAACTTTGTTTTTATCTTTTCCTTCATCTAATCTAATCTTTCTTTTTTGGTTTAATCTTCATTTTTATTTCTTGTTCTTATAAGTCGTGTGTTACAATCCTACAAGTGGTATCATTCGCCAAGGGATTCGTGGATAGCTCTTTGGTGTTGTCCTTGTTTCTTGCTTATACCGTGGGTTTTTTGATTTTTTTACTAAAGATCAAAAAAAAAAATTTCGTGTTTTTTTTGTTATTCCAAGTATTCGTGTTGTGGGTATTTTGGTTTGCTCAAAAACACGAATTTGTTGCCTCAAAGTTGCGAATTTATTGCCTCAAAGTTGCGAATTTGTTGCCTCAAAGTTGCTAAAATCGTTGCCTAAAAAGTTGGAAAAACAAGGTCCCTTATTGTGACAGCTTGAATTTCGGAAAGGTAAGTACGGTTTCGATCGCAATAACCCTAGGGTTTTACTTTGCGATCAGTATTGCGATAGCCCCTTTTTCCGATCTGATCATTCCGATCGTTATTGCGATCTGGATTGCGACGGATTTAAGGCAATCTTGAAACGTTACTCTGCCTAAATTTTGTCAGCATTCCGATCTGAAGTATTCCGATCTGAAGTATTCCGATCTGAAGTATTCCGATCTGAACATATTACGATCTGAACATATTCCGATCTAAAGTCATTCCGATACAAGCAACATTGCGATAGATCAACATTCCGATCTAAGGACATTCCGATCAACGGACATTCCGATAGAGGGACATTCCGATAGAGAGACATTCCGATCGTTGGACATTCCGATGGAATTTTTTGTTAGAGTAATTTTTAGTGTTAGCCACCATCTAGACTAGTCTCAGAACATAGTTTACACGAAGATCCAAAAAAAAAAAAAAAAAAAAAAAAAAAAAAAAAAAGAGTTAAAATTTTTAGGTCAAGTAGAATCAAATTTTTTCCCTTCTAGTTTTTGGCTATCTCGAACTCAATTTCAAAATTTGGCGATACACAATTTTTTTAGCTTACCGTTTTGTCGGACTGAGGAATTTATTGTCAGACTGAAAAAAAAAAAAAAAAAAAAAAAATCGGAAGTTTCGGAATTTCAACATCACCACACGCTTTCTACGAATTGAGATCCTGTTGTTCACACGACTTCTACGATGACGTCTCAACAAGATATCTATGCTGCGGGTACTGAGAATTGTCCACCCATGCTTACCAAGGAGAACTACACTACATGGGCTAGTCGTCTCCTTCGTTATGCAAAATGTAAACCTCTGGGAAAGTTGATTGTCAACTCGATTCAAAAGGGTCCGTATGTTAGAAGAACAATTATTGTGCCTGGGGACCCTACGAATGCTAACCCAGTAGCTGATTCAAGTCATGAGCAAACAGATGAAGAATTAACTAAAGCTGAATCCAAACAACTCGACGCTGATGATCAAGCAATTCAAGTCATTCTTATGGGACTTCCTGAAGATGTTTATGCTACTGTCGATAGTTGTGAAACCGCACACGAGATGTGGCTTAGGATTCAGAAAATGATGAAGGGCAGTGAAATCGGTTTACAAGAAAAGGAAACTAAGTTGCTTCGTGAATGGGAGAAATTTACGTCTACTGAAGGGGAACAAATTGAACCTTATTATCATCGGTTTTCAACCCTCATGAACCATCTTAGAAGAAACAAACATGAACCTGCACAAATTGCTGCCAACATCAAATTTCTTGATAATCTTCCTTCTGAATGGTCACGATATGTCACTCTTGTCAATCAAACCAAGGATCTTCATGTCGTGGACTACACTCAAGTTTATGACTATTTGAAGATGAATCAAGATGAAGCTAACGAAGTTAGGGCAGAAAGACGTGCCAAGACACAAGATCCATTGGCTTTTATGGCAAACTCTCCATCATCTATGTCATATCCCATGGTACCCTACCATCAACCCTCATCAAGTAACTTCCTGCCACAACAACAACAACAACAACTCACCGCTTATGGATATCAACACCCTGCTTCCATGAATTACTTACAACAACCCATTGCCTGTTTTGATGACATTACTGATCCTACTCATGCTATTAATACCGGTCTTGCCCTTCTTGCAAAGGCATTCAAATTCACCATTAACCCCACCAACAACAATCAGAGAATCTCCTCGAATACTAGAAATAGGCAGATTGCTCAACCGTTCATGAATGCGAATCAAGATCGCCAATTGGTAGTTGCTGGAAACACGGGGACTCAGTTTCAACAATATGGTCAGAATGTTGGGCAGACCGTTGGCAATGCAGGAAATCAGTATGGGCAAAACCGTGGTCCAAATCCGGGTGTTCCGAATGCGGGTAATCAGAATGGGTTAATAGTTGTGCCAGCGGTTGGTAACCAGATGGGAAACATTGTGGCTGCAAGGGCTGAGAATACTGGTACGGGAAATGGAAACAACAATCGTCAGGTTCAGTGCTACAACTGCAGGGGATTTGGTCATTATGCTCGAGATTACACAGTCAAAAAGAAGAGGGATGCTGCTTATCTTCAGACTCAGCTTCTCATAGCACAAAAAGAAGAGGCAGGAATCCCACTTCAAGCTGAGGAATTTGATCTTATGGCTTCTGCTGCAGAATATGACGAGGAAGAAGAGGTGAATGCCAACTACATCTTGATGGCAAACTTACAGCAAGCATCAACCTCAGGAATGCATGATGACAGAGCTCCCGTTTATGATGCAGACGGTCCCTCTGAGGTACACCCAAGTTTTGATGATAATGATATATATAATATGTCTAATCAGGAGGAAGAGTATACTGAGATGCTTGAGCCCTACATTGAGACACACGAGGATCAAACGAATACTAGTAATATTATTTCAAATGAGCCTAGTGTGGACCTTAGTGTCGATCAAGTTGCCCAGCCTACAACCCTTCCTGATGAGACACATGCGTATTATAAATCTCTATTTGATAAGCTTGCTAAGGATGTAGATCATGCTACGGTGGTTAATAATAAGTTTAGAGAAACTAATGCCAAATTGACCACTGAGCTTGCGGGATATAAGGAACGGGAGAAAAGTTTTGAGATTCATCATGAAAAAATCAAGGAACTTGAACAAGCTCATGCTACATCGGTTTATCAAGAAAAATGCACCACTAAGAAGTTAAATGCCTTACACTTAAGTAGTGCTAAAAAGATAAGCGAATTGAATGATGAAATCACTTCTCTTAATAAACAGATTTCAACTGAAAAATCTATTGTTTCTGATTTAAAAGAAGAAAGAAAACAGCTAAAACATGATTTCAAAATTCGAGAAGATGGGCTTCTTGAGGATTTTTGCAAAGCGCGGGATAGGATTAGAGAATTAGACAACCTTTTAGTAAAACGTGGCCAAACTATGCATACGATAAATATGCTCGCACCAAAAGTGAATGAGATAAATTACACTCGATACAAAATGGCTTTAGGTTGTCCTCTTCCCCCTAATCCAGGATACCTTAAGAAAGTTCAGGCCACTAATGAAACTTTATATAATGGTAGTGTGCTATTGTCTAATGAGCATGATCCTCCTAGTGTGCATGATTCCGAGGAAACTACTGAACTTGCTGTAGAGTCTCGTTTAAGAATGCAAAAGTTTGATAAAGAAGTGATACCCGTTTATTATCCGAAAGTTAACCCGCCAACTGTTTTTGTTCGGTCTAAAACGAATACTGAAATGCTTTTGCTACCAAGTGAGGAATTGTCTGATGACCCTCCTAAACCGAGTATCACTCGCCGATTTCTAAACGAGCTTAAAGATAACTTTGTCATCCTTAAACGTGTTGTTAATTCAAAAATAACTGGAGGTAATTTTACATCACCTGTTCAGATTGAGGTTCAGAAAATTCTTCAAAACGACATTAATCCGATTATTAATCAAGTTGATGCTCGGTTAGGAAATTTAGAAAACGCTTTTCTAAAAGAATTAGCCAACTTTGTTGAAGACTTAAAATCTTTGACAAAGGAAGCTGAAGAATCTCTTGATAAAATTAAAGTTTTGGAAAAAGATCTTGAATGCCTCTCTAAAACTCGTGATTGTATTGATAGTAGCCCTATTGAGTTAGGTACCTCTATGTCGCATAATGAAAACCTCCAAACTGAGCTTGATCTTATGAAAGAGAAAATGGAATCTTATGTCATTAAAAAGGATAAAGAATTCACCGATCTTTGGAATAAATTTGTCAAAAAATGTGATGAATGCAAATATGACAAGATTTCATATGAAAAAGCTCACAATGAAATGCAACAAACTATCGCACGGTTGCAGGCTCAGTTAGGAGGGGTTTCAGAAACGAATTTGGCCTCGTCAAGGTTAGAGAGTGCTAGTGGTGGTAATGTTCAGAAGCTTAAGGCTAAGATTGCAGATTTAGAATCTGTTGTTGTTTCATATAAGCGGGCTGTTGAACAAAGTAAGTCTGTCTATCAGAAACTTATTGATAAAATCTGTGAGAACTGTAAGTTAAAGGCCTTGTTAAAAGATAAGACTTCTGAACCTAGCTCTATTGTGGATACGATGATCCCGAAACCAGCAACCTCGGGACCCACTCGTATTGCTGTGACTCCTTTTCCCAAGGTTGTTGGAACGAAAACTGCTATGATTGCCCCAGGAATGTTTCGTGTTAGTTCTCCCTCTGTACCTAGCAAACAACGTACAGCAAGCGTTAGGACAAAACCGATCACTATAACTCAACCATAAGTTATTGATTTAAAAAGTGCCAATTCTAATAGACGCGTGTCTTCTTCTACAGGAATAAACAACTACACTAAGAGCAGAAGGCCACAGCCTACGAGCAATACAAGGAATGATAGGGTCCCTTTTGCCTCTAGAAGTAGTCGCCTCAAGATCAATAATGTGGAAGTAGAAGAACACCCTAGGAATTTACCGCTTTTTAATCATAATCAGAAACCTAATTCATCTGAATGTAATGACTTTAAGCTTGCTATTCGGAATGAAAAATCTGAAGTTATTTGTGCTAAATGTAATAAATGTTTCTTTACTTTTAGTCATGATGCTTGTGGTTTGACTATGAATGGTTTGAATTATGGTGGTTACACTCGAATTGACAAGCTGTCAGTCAGTGAACAACAACGCACTCCTAAGGCTAAGGTGTATGTTCCAAAAAGTACGCATGTAGGGTCCACAGAAAGTCTTGCTAAGCCTAGTAGCCCTAGACTCACCTCTAAATGGTTGCCTACTGGTAGAAATTTTGACTGTAGTGGCAAAATTATCGACACTAGTAGATCTCATACTGACAGTGAAACGTCGGTATGTGATACGGCTTAATTATCTTCTAACCCTTCAGGAACCTATTTCATCGGTTGCCAAAATATTTGTTTCTCTTATCATTGGCAGGCTGTTGAAATTTGTCTCTGGTGCGTGGACTCGGGCTGTTCCAAACATATGACTGGGAATCGAAGCCTTCTCAAGAACTTTGTATGGCGTTTCATGGGAACTGTTCGATTTGGAAATGATCATGTTGCGGCAATTCTAGGCTATGGTGATCTTTATTGGGGAAATATAATCATCACCAGAGTCTCTTTTGTTGATGGCTTGGGACATAACTTGTTCTCGGTTGGGCAATTTTGTGATTCAGACTTGGAGGTCGCTTTCAGAAGTCATACATGTTTTGTAAGAGATCTTGAAGGAATTGATCTATTGAAAGGAAATCGTACCACCAACCTTTACACCATTGATCTTTTTCAAATGTCTGCTGCTTCTCCAATTTGTCTCATGGCCCGAGCCACATCAACAAAGTCGTGGTTATGGCATCAAAGGTTATCTCATCTCAATTTCGATGCCATCACCCATCTCGCGAAAGATGATCTCGTTACCGGTCTTCCAAAGTTCAAATATACAAAAGACCATCTTTGTCCTTCATGTGAGCAAGGTAAAAGTAAGAAGAAGCCTCACAAACCCAAACCTGTTCCCAACTCAACGAATAGGTTACATCTCCTACATATGGATTTGTGTGGCCCAATGAGAATCAAAAGTTTTAATGGAAAGCGGTATGTCCTTGTCATTGTGGATGACTATTCTCGCTACACATGGGTTCATTTTCTTGCTTCAAAAGATGAAACCCCTGATGTAATTATTAACTTCTTGAAGAAAACATCAGTTCTACTGCAAGCCCCTGTCATTATTGTGAGAACGGATAACGGTACAGAATTCACAAATCAGAAATTGAAAGCTTATTTTGACGAAGTTGGGATTTCTCATCAAACTTCGGCTGTAAGAACTCCAGAGCAGAATGGAGTTGTGGAACGGAGGAATCGTACGTTAGTTGAAGCTGCTCGAACGATGCTTCTCTCCTCTAGTGCACCGTTATTCCTTTGGGCCGACGCTATAGCAACTGCATGTTATACTCAAAACTGCTCCATTATTCACACCCGTTTCAACAAAACACCTTATGAGATCATTAATGGAAGAAAATCGGATATTTCATTTTTACATGTCTTCGGTGCATTATGTTATCTGAAGAATGATCGTGAAGATATCGGTAAACTTGAACCTAAAGGTGATATTGGCTTTTTCATTGGTTATTCTTCAACTGCTTGTGCTTACAGGGTTTATAATCGAAGGACAAGAAAGGTAATGGAGACTATGAACGTTACCTTTGATGAACTCTCGGGTATGGCCTCTCAGCATAGAAGTTCACATCCCGAGCTTCAAGGTCAGACTTCTGGACACGTAAGTTCAGGACTCGCGCTTCAATTTGCGCCGTCAGCAATCTCATCGTTACAACCTTCGGAACGTGACTTGGAAGTTTTATTTGGGCCTATTTATGATGAATATATGGAGGGTCCTTCGTCATTTGGTGTTCCTCAAAATGCCCCGGCTGCACCTGCTACGGTAGTTCAAGAACCTCCGACTGCATCTACACCATCGGCATCTACTTCTGCACCATCTACGTCAACCTCAACCATAGTACCTCAAAACATTCCAACCACTTCTCCGATTGCTGACGCAACTCAACAACATTCTCAGCAAATTCCTACTCATGTTCATCTTCAGAATGAAATAGTTGCTGAAAATGCAAACAATGCGATGCTCAACGAACACGAGTTTGTTAATCCATTTGCGGCTTCCACAAGCACTACTCAGCCTTCAGCACCATATGTGGATCCGTCGAGCTCGCATCAAGTTTCTCATACACTTCCACATGAACACAAATGGACTAAGAATCATCCTTTGGTTCAAGTGATTGGCAATCTCTCACGACCGGTCTCAACACGAAATCAGCTGCGTACCGATGGTGATATGTGTATCTATGCACTATCAGTCAGCACAATGGAACCAGCAAGTGTGAAAGAAGCAATGACCGATGCATCATGGATTGAGTCTATGCAAGAAGAACTCAATCAGTTCATCCGACTCGATGTATGGGAGTTAGTACCTCGACCAGACAATATCGATCCGCTTACCCTGAAATGGCTATTCAAAAACAAGATGGACGAGGAGCAAACGGTCATTAGGAACAAGACTCGGTTAGTTGTGAGAGGTTATAAACAGCAGGAGGGAATTGATTTCGCCGAGTCCTTCGCCCCGGTGGCTAGGATGGAAGCTATTAGGATTTTCTTGGCATATGTTGCACACAAATCGTTCACTGTGTATCAAATGGACGTGAAGACGGCTTTCTTGCATGGGCCGTTAAAAGAAGATGTGTATGTATGTCAACCTGAAGGTTTCATTAATACCGAACATCCAAGCCATGTCTACAAGTTGAAAAAGGCAATTTATGGTTTGAAACAAGCACCGAGGGCATGGTACGACGAATTATCATCATTTCTTCTACAAAATCACTTCAGCAAAGGAACCATTGATCCAACGTTGTTTATCAAGCACTACGGCAACGACATCTTGGTGGCTCAGGTCTATGTAGATGATATTATATTTGGTTCTACTAATCCAAAATATTCCATATTGTTTGCCGACCTTATGAAAAGTCGATTCGAAATGTCCATGATGGGGGAAATGACGTTCTTTCTTGGTCTCCAAGTTCACCAATCCCCCCGTGGTATTTTCATAAATCAGTCCAAGTATGTGCTTGAGATTCTAACGAAATTTGGTATGGATAACTGTGATCCTATTGGTACTCCAATGGACACTAAACACAAGCTTGATTTGGATAAGAAAGGGACATTTGTAGATGCTACAAAATACCGAAGTATGATCGGGTCCCTTATGTACTTAACCTCAAGCAGACCAGACATTGTGCATGCTACTTGTTTATGTGCTCGGTACCAGGCTCAGCCAACCGAGAAGCACCTCAAGGGGGTTAAAAGGATCTTTCGTTATCTCCGGGGAACCATTAACATGGGTCTCTGGTATACGAAGGATTCTGGTTTTAATCTCACTGGTTTTTCAGATGCCGATCATGCAGGATGTCAGGATACATTCAAGAGCACTTCCGGTAGAGCACAATTCTTAGGCGAGAAGCTAGTGAGCTGGTCATCAAGGAAACAAGACTGTACGGCGTTGTCAACCGTGGAAGCAGAATATGTGTCTCTATCCGTGTGTAGTGCTCAAGTCCTTTGGATGAGAACACAACTCACGGATTATGGCTTTTACTTTAACAAAGTCCCTATTTACTGTGATTCACAATCAGCCATAGCCATATCCTGCAACCCGGTCCAACACTCCAAGACCAAGCACATAGCTGTCCGATTCCATTTCATAAAGGAGCATGTGGAAAAAGGAACGATCGAACTGTTCTTTGTCAAGACGGACTACCAACTAGCCGACATCTTCACCAAAGCTCTTCCTCAAGACAGATTTGAATTCTTGGTTCGTCGACTTGGTATGCGTAGTTTCACTCATGATGAACTTGAACGTCTTGCACATTCGCAGTAATCTTGTATATATTTATCAGAAAATCAAAATACAAAAATATAAAACCTATAAAAACAAAATACAAAATGAGAAAACCTTTCAAATAATACCAAAAATATTCTTCTCCGACATGTCTCTCAGCATCGATAATATGGACGTGCTTAGAAATGTTGTTCAATAAACGACACGGGTACGTACATAAAGTTCGAATGAGAGTTTAAATGTTTTCAAAACATGTCTTTTCTATTTTTCTTCTCATCATGGCTTATAGTCACATGTCAGACTATAACCCGGTCCCCAAAAGAAAGGAAAGTCGTTGACTTATCCTCAACAACGAGAAATTCGCTTTTCTCGGTCATGAGCTTTTATCAAAACATTCAAAGTTTTAAGCTCATGAACCCAATTTTCACGGACTTTTGAGCACAATTTTTCAAGGTATTTCAAAACAATGTGCTCATATACTCCCCTATTTAAATAGAATCTCTTTTCAAGGGGGAGTATAATGATTTCATAAACATTTGTTCCAAAATTTCATGACACATTATTCTCTCCATGTTTCATCACTAATTTCACAAAAATTTCAATTTCATGCAATTTTTGAGGGGGAGAATAGTGATTAAAATGTGTTGTCTTGGATAATATCTTTGATGTAAGTGCTTTCTCTTCCTAATATGTGCAAAAACCTTTCCTTTTATGATGCACATATGTAGGGGGAGCGTTTTTGGTGATATAGAAAACTTTCAAGGTGTAAACATTGATTTCATCAACACCTTGACTGCATTTTCAGATGATCTTTCTGGTTACGATATCTATACCCGTCAACACATAAATTCACGATGGTATTGGTGTCAAAAGGTGGTTAGGTATTCGTCCTATGATCCAACCAGAACCGGAGGGATCTTCCCAGGGACAATCCATTAGAACTTAGAAGTCCTTAGGAAAGATGGAGTAGTTGAGTGTACGGGAATAATGCCGACTAATGACTTAAGCTAGCACTGGAACAATCACAACAAGGTGCTAGTTATGACGTCTTGGTAAGCATTGAAGGGGTTGAAGAATGAAAAAGAAATGTAAGGATAAAGGGTGTAAAGAAAGAAGCCCTCCATACAACTTAGGCAGAAACCGGGTCAATACATCTATTATCAGAATCACTTTGATGATTTCTGATACTGAAGACAAAGCATCATGGACCCAGTGATGCAATGCACAACCCTTCCCAGCCTACTCAAGCTTCTCTCAAAAGAAGTTTGTTTTATTGTCACGGAGTTCAACTCATTTCTATCAACTTTCTCACTCCGAGATAGTAGATATTGAATAGGTGGCAGTCTGCTCCAGCCTCCGATCACCAAATAAACGTGCACTTATAGAGTCTAGAGCCAACGAGATTCATAAAAAATCTCATTAGGACACTTATTCCATAGATCAATTGTTGTTCATCATTAGAACACAAGCGATGATTTACAGAGTCCTACGCTCTATCCTTGTGGTATTGCTAGAACATTCAGAGTGATACTCTTTAGTACTCACAGTGACGAATGGAAATCCTTCCAGTGTTAACATCAAACAGCACTGCGGTAGGTCATATGTAAGATTCACTTGAATTAAACATATGTTAACTGGAAAGCAACAGTGGTTTGATTCTTAATTGATTCAAACTCGTTCCAGGTCTCAACGCAATATCTTTATGATCTTGCCAGAACATTCAGAGTAATACTTTTCAGTATTTACAGTGACGAATGGAAGTCCTTCCAGTGTCATCATCAAACAGCACTGCGGTAGGTAACTTGTGCGATTCTATATGAATCAAACGTGTGTCAACTGGAAAGCAACGATGGTTTGATTCTTAATTGATTCAGACTTGTTCCAGGAAAGTGAATTGACGACCTAATCAGCAGAATGGAACTGCATGATTCACTCCTTACTTTGAATTATCTTTCGATATATTCAAGTATTGAGAACGGCTACCACAGCTGGAAATCCTGTCAAGGAAGTTCTTTGAACTTACCTGATCACAGGTACAGTATTCGTACTGTATAACGGGAAACCGGTGGAATGCAAACGGTGGCGTTATCTCAAGAGTCGCAATTCAAGGCCACATATTCAGGATTATTGAAGAAAGCTCAAGAACATCTAAAGACAAAGACTTCCGCTACTCTGATGATCAAGGGAGATTGTTTACAAGCTTTCAAGTCAACACAAAACATGAGTATGTGGAGAAAGACACAAGAACACAAGCTGGCAAAGCTTCAAGATCAAGTCAAGGAAAAGATCAAAGATCCAAGATCACAAGTCATGAAAGGAACTATGAAAGAACTCTCAAGACAACGAGCTTCAAAGTCTGCAACACCAACGAAGTGAAGTCACATATTACATGACCACCCCTTAGGGGGAGATTGTTAGCCGTATTTAAAGTGATGGTCATATAATATACCGTTGCGAAGCTCGTGAAAAATACTATTCAACGGTGTCGAGAGTTCTTAGTTATTAATGTTTATATAACGGGAATTAGTCCCGAACACACAAATGAGGAAGGCCTCCTAAACAC
The DNA here is from genome assembly GCA_025667525.1 of Glebionis coronaria. Lineage (NCBI taxonomy): Eukaryota > Viridiplantae > Streptophyta > Magnoliopsida > Asterales > Asteraceae > Glebionis > Glebionis coronaria. The sequence continues at coordinate 625,502 of JANFOE010000770.1, forward strand.
TTACTACTTAGTATAAAAGGCCTCCTAAGCCTCATTTGTGTGTGTGTTTTCCATTTCATTTGTTTTAGAGAGAGAAACGTATGTGTTTCTCTCACTAGGAATTCACAACTTTGTTTTTATCTTTTCCTTCATCTAATCTAATCTTTCTTTTTTGGTTTAATCTTCATTTTTATTTCTTGTTCTTATAAGTCGTGTGTTACAATCCTACACTATCATTTCCCATTCTCCAGAAATTTAAAATCTCAATTAATGAGATTGGTAGATGCTTAGCCTAATAGACCAATAAAGGACTACATGGTTAAGGATACTAGCTAGAGAATGCTAAAATAAGCAAACTCGGGTTGAGTCAAAATATCCATGGCGGGCCTAATATGTCAAAGAAGTCTAAACTTGTTAAAACCATGTTTTATTATATTTTTTTTCTTTTTATATATTTTTGATGAAAAATAAAAGAAAAGATATATACAATGCAAATGTGTTAAAATTGATTGATGCAAAAATTATGAATGCATATTTTTGTTGGCCAAAGTAGATCAAAAATTTGAAAAATGTTGAAAATTCAATTTTCCATGTTATCATGCAAGACAATGACAAGTTCTAGGTAAGGTCACTTCGATAGAAGACCCCCCTACACTTAAGCTAAACATTGTCCTCAATGTTTAAGAGCATGGAAGTATAAAAACTTCCCCTACACTTATGACAATGAATAGACTTTGCTTAACCCAAGTTAAGGAAAGGACAACTATTAGTGAAATCATGTTTAAGCACAAGGTGTCAATGAAAAATCACTATAGTAACGAAGTGAACCGGATACAAGGGCCTCCTCCATAAGCTCCAAAGCATGAGATGAGTGAGAAACCCTACAAACAATCATGAAGACAAAAGAAGGTCTCCCCTACACTCATCTCCAAGTCTATACCTTTATTTCTAACCTACAACACTCTAAACCTAGTTATACGATGCTTGAGTTAATGAGTCTCTAGCTCGACTCGTCCCTCAATGAATTAATTCATGGGGAAAATGGGGACCTCTTGGACCATTTCAACGGAAATGTCCTCCCCAAAGTAATGTTTAACACGGTGACCATTCACTTTAAAATTTGGACCATCGGGTTGTGACAACTCAAGAGTTCCATATGGAAACACTTGAGCAATAGTGAATGGACCGGACCATCTCGACTTAAGCTTGCCCGCAAAAAGCTTCAATCTTGAGTTAAAGAGGAGAACCGGCTCTCCAACTTTGAACTCACGATTCTTGATCTTAGCATCATGCAATTTCTTAGTCTTTTCCTTGTAAAGCAAAGAATTCTCATAGGCATTGGCTCTCAACTCATCCATCTCATTAAGTTGATCTTTCCTATGTGAACCGGCTTGGTTTAAATCAAAGTTAGCCCACTTGAGAGCCCAAGATGCCTTATGTTCTAACTCAAATGGGAGGTGGCACGCTTTTCCATAGACAAGCCTATAAGGTGTACAACCAATTGGTGTTTTAAAAGCCGTCCTAAACGCCCACAAAGCATCATCAAGCTTATCCGACCAAGAAGCTCGATGCTCTCCCACCGTTCTCTCTAAAATTCTCTTTAAACCACGATTTGTGACCTCGGTTTGACCATTTGTTTGAGGGTGATACGCGGTAGAAAGTCTATGATTCACTCCATATTTCTTCATAACTCTCGTGAATTGATCATTACAAAAGTGCGTACCACGATCACTTATGATGGCCCGAGGTACACCAAATCTAGCAAACAATTGTTTCAAAAACTTCACAACCACTCTAGCATCATTGGTAGGTAAGGCTTTAGCCTCCACCCATTTGGACACATAATCCACCGCTACAAGTATATACTTGTTTCCCTTAGAGGATGGAAAAGGTCCCATGAAATCAATGCCCCATACATTAAATATCTCACACTCTTGGATAAAATTTTGTGGCATCTCATCACGTTGTGTAATTTTTCCTTGTCTTTGACAAACATCACAAAATTTCACCATTTCATGGACGTCTTTGTAAATAGAAGGCCAATAGTAACCCGAATCAAAGACTTTCTTGGCGGTGTAGTTAGGCCCAAAATGTCCACCCGTAGGTCCTTTATGACACGCCTCTAAGATCTTAAATGCCTCGGGCCCATCTACACACCGTCTAATGATTTGGTCCGCACATTGCCTAAAAAGATATAGATCATCCCAAAAGTAATACTTAACTTCCTTAAGAAACTTTTTCTTTTGTTGATAAGTAAGACCCCCAATAAGCACATTGCCCACAAGATAATTGGCGATATCCGCAAACCAAGGTGTGGCATCCTCTTGGGAAGAGATAGACATGAGCTCCTCTAATGGAAAGGATTCATTGATTTCTTGGTGTGGGAAATCTCCTTGAAAAGGATGCTCAAGTCTACTCAAATGATCCACCGCTAAATTCTCGGCCCCTTTCTTATCACGAATCTCTATTTTAAACTCTTGAAGCAACAAGACCCATCTCAAAAGCCTAGGTTTAGCATCTTGTTTTGTCATAAGATACTTGAGAGCGGAATGATCCGTATACACTATGGTTTTGGAAAGCACAAGATATTGTCTAAACTTCTCAAAAGCATATACTATAGCAAGCAACTCTTTTTCCGTGGTAGTGTAATGAAGTTGTGCACCGGTCATGGTTTTACTCGCATAGTGTATAGGTTGAAAATGCTTATTAACTCTTTGTCTTAAGACGGCCCCCACCGCATAATCACTAGCGTCACACATAAGCTCAAAAGGTAATTCCTAATTTGGAGAAACCAAAACAGGAGCCTTAGTTAATTTTTCCTTAAGAGTCTCAAAAGAGTCTAAACAATCTTGGTTAAAAATGAAAGGAGCCTCTTTCTCCAAGAGGTGAGTCATCGGTCTAGCTATCTTAGAAAAATCTTGTATAAAGCGCCTATAAAATCCCGCATGACCTAAGAAACTCCTCACACCTTTTACCGAGGTGGGTGGGGGAAGCTTAGCAATCACATCAATTTTAGCTCGATCAACTTCTAATCCCTTATTGGAAATCTTGTGTCCTAAAACAATCCCCTCTTTCACCATAAAGTGACATTTCTCCCAATTAAGCACCAAACGTGTTTCCTCACAACGCTTAAGCATTCTCTCAAGATTGGTGAGACATGAGCTAAATGAATTTCCAAATACGGAAAAGTCATCCATAAAAACCTCCATGGTTTGCTCTATCATGTCATGGAAAATCGCCATCATGCACCTTTGAAACGTCCCCGGTGCATTACATAAGCCAAAAGGCATCCTCTTATAAGCAAATGTACCGTAGGGACAAGTGAATGTGGTCTTTTCTTGATCCTTAGGGTCAATGGGTATTTGGAAATAACCCGAAAAGCCATCAAGAAAACAATAGTACTCATTTCCCGCTAAGCGTTCAAGCATTTGATCCATAAAGGGAAGCGGGAAATGGTCTTTCCTAGTTGCCTCATTGAGTTTTCTATAATCAATGCAAACTCTCCAACCGGTCACAAGTCTCGTGGGAATAAGCTCATTGTTCTCATTAGGCACCACGGTGATTCCACCCTTCTTTAGAACACAATGAACCGGGCTAACCCATGGAGAGTCGGAAATGGGATAAATCATACCCGCATCTAAGAGTTTAATCACTTCTTTCTTAATAACCTCATGGATTTTTGGGTTAACTCTCCTTTGGTTTTGAATGGCGGGTTTATAGTCATCCTCCATAAGGATTTTGTGTGTACAAAAATGTGGATCAATTCCCCTTATGTCGGATATTTTCCATGCTAAAGCTTTCTTATGTTTCTTAAGAACTTCAATAAGTTGCTCTTTCTCATCCTCTTTCAACTCTTTAGCAATGATCACCGGTAATTGGTCTTTTCCTTCTAAGAAAGCATATTCTAAGTGGGATGGAAGGTCCTTAAGTTCAATGGGAGGTGGACTCTCTATGGAAGGTTTAACTATAGAAGGTTCCTCAATGGTAATCTCTTGTGGAATAGGAGAAGGAATAGGGTCCTCATTGAGCAACTTTTGGATTGTAAGAATATCTTCTTCCCAATTAATGGGAGAATCATCATCACCAAGAAAGTTGGACTCAAATTCCTCCAAGAGGAAATCACTCTCTCCAAAAGGTGTTAAAGAGGGAGCAATTGAGGCCACGGTTTCAACATGGGGTATCTCATCACTAGCACTCTTACAAGCATCATGAAAGTGTTCATTACACACTTCATCTAGCACATCCACAATGTTAATAGTCTCACAAGGTGTAGACTCCTTAACCTCTTTCCTATCACAAACTTTCCCTAACTTAAACACCACTCTCTCATCTTCTACTCTCATAATTAATTCTCCTTCCGCCACATCTATCAAGGTACGACCTGTTCTTAAAAACGGTCTACCAACAATCAAAGGCACTCTAGGATCCATGTCATAATCAACCACTACAAAGTCGGCCGGAAAGGTAAACTTATCCACACCTACAAACACATCTTCCGCTATACCTACGGGGTGAGCTATGGTTCGGTTGGCTAGTTCAAGAGTCATCCTAGTGGGAGTGAGCTCGGGAAGAGATAGTTGTTTCCAAACCGATAAAGGCATGAGGTTTATGCTCGCCCTAGATCCGCCAAAGCCATGCAATTTTCAACACCGGGAAAATTACAAGGTATCAAGAAGCGCCCCGGATCTCCAAGTTTTGTTGGTAAGGTTTTAAGTAACACCGCGGAACAATTTTCATTAAGGGATGTGTTGGGCAAATCAACCAATTTTTCTTTGTTTGAGAGCAAATCCTTGAACATCTTAGCAAACTTTAGCATATAAGCAAGAGCTTCCGCAAAGGATATATTGATATTGAGTTGCTTGAACATCCTTAAGAAATTGGAGACTTGGATGTCATCCTTGTTCTTTAACTTGTCCTTTTTCAACCTTGAAGGATATGGAAGAGTAGGTTTTGGTGTAGGTGGAATAGGTGTAGGAGTGGAAGATTTGTCTTTGTTAGCTTCTTCATTGGGAAGTGTGGAAGGTAAAGGAGAAGTATGAGGTGGTTGAGAAGGTGTACTTGAGTGAATAGGAGCATTTTGAGGAGGTGAAGTAGAAGTAGAAGGCTTGTCACAAGTAGGAGCACAAGTGGGTTGAACAATAGTAGGTTTAGGAGGTGAAGGATCCTTTGTTGTTGTTCTACTCCTTGTTGTAATAGCATTGACATTGGCCCTAGGGTTTGTTTGTGTGTTGGAAGGTAAAGCCCCTTGTGGTCTTTGATTTAATGCCATTAAAACCCTATTGGTTTGTTCCTCCAATGTACGTTTCATTTGGTCATTCATTCTCTTCTCAATTTCACGCATTTTCTTGTCAACATACTCTTGAGTCTCTTGCATCCCATATCCTTGATTTTGAAATTGAGGGTAAGCTTGATTTGGTATTGGAGCATATGCTTGATTGGGGATAAATGGAAGTGGTTGATTAAATCCTTGTTGTGGTGGATAAAAGGTATTTCCTTGATGTTGAACATTGTTGGGTGCCTTATAGTTATTCCCTTAGTAAGGTGGTCTTTGCCCTTGATTCCTTGGTAAAATTTGAGGAGGATTTTGTTGAATTTGGGTGGGTGGTTGGGGTGGGAATCCGGGTGGAGTAAGGTAGTTTTGGGATTTGTAAGAAAGGTTATTTGGATTGATATTAGGCTTGAAGTGTTCACGATGTTCCTCTTGGTAAGCATAGCATTCCCCTTGATACACTTGCACCTTATCACATTGTTCATAAGAATGGGGACCTCCACAAGTAACACAAGAAAGAGTGATGGCATTCACATTATTTGAGGAATTGTTCAATGATATGGTCTTAAAAGCTTGAAGTACTTCTTGATGTCCTTGTTTGACTTGTTGAAGGAGCTCTTGTTGAAATTTGAGAATTTGGTTGTCACAAGAAGTTTGAGAATTGTTTTGGATAACATGAACCTTTTCTTCAAATGGATTGTTTGTTTGAACCATTGCTTTAGTCTCAATGATGTCCAAAGCCTCTTGGTAGGTTTTAAGAAGAATATTCCCTCCCGCGGAAGCATTGAGTGAATCTTGGTGGTGAGATTTAAGGCCATCATAGAAGAGATTGATTTGGTGAACTTGATCCAATCCATGATTAGGGCATCGCCTCAATAACTCACTATACTCTTCCCAAGCATCACTAAAGGATTGACTAGGTTTTTGTTGAAAGCCCATAATTAAAGTCCTCAAAGCCATAGTCTTATGTGGAGGAAAGAACTTGTTCAAAAACTTAGTGGTGAAACCATCCCATGTGGTGATACTATCGGGTGGTTGGGTGTCTAACCAATGCTTAGTGATTCCCTCTAAGGAAAATGACACTAACATCAACCTAATCACCTCATGTGGAACTCCATTATGCTTAATGGTATTGCAAAGAGAAAGGAATCTCTTAAGGTGAGCATGAGGATCCTCATTCTTGTTACCAAAGAAAGGTGATTGTGAAACCATATTGATCATAGATGTATGTAGCTCAAATGTGTTTGCGGGAAAGTCAGGAATCTTAATAGCACTAGCATATCCCTGAATGTTGGTTTGCATACGTTCATACAAAGAGCGATTATCAATAGCCATGGCTTCTTGTGGTGGAGTCAAAGCACGATTCTCGTGATCGGCTTGGTGAACGGTGGTGGTCTTACTCTTTCTCTTTTTCTTCCTTTTCGGAGGAAGAGGTTGTACACCAATCGGTATTTGTGCACGCCCGCGAGTGAGCATGCAACTCAATACGAGGAATGAGAGAGAAGCTCTCGTGTGACTTTGAAGAGAAATAGATTATTCTCTTCGAGTTTCAATATTAAATATCCACAAGAAAATAACAATATACGTATGTACTACTTGGGTGCAAGACCCTCAATGAAGCCTTCCTTCTTATAATACTTACAAGTGAACGGGGGGTTAGGTGGCGCGAAGCACTTAAGTACCTATTGACCCTTAGATGGCATTTTATAGCACATCGCCTTTCTATTCACTTAAATGTTCGTATTCTTTGAATTGTTGCTTATTGAGAGTATTTATCTATTCTTGCTTTATTTTGTTTGATCGATACACGTGTCAAGGACCGGAACGCCCCTCAACACGGTGTATTGCCTCGGCAATACTTATGGAGAATATGTAGATTGGTTGTTCTTATACGTATACGTATTTACTTATAATAATATATGGAAAATATTTTTGTATTTATGAGTTTTTTAAGAGAAAATACTATATGTACATAAAAACCGAGAGAATCCAATAATATATATTTTTGGTTGCAATCTCTTAGGAAAAAGATTGCTTTTTGGATTTTATAATTTTTTTTGGTCAATTCTTTAGGAAAAGAATTGTTTTGTTAATTTTTTAGTTTTTATATATTTTTATATTTTTGATTTTTTATTTGTTTTTGATTTATGATACATAAAAATAACGTTCACAAAGTGAACGGATCCCAAAAGCCAATGAAAACCGTCAATCGATAGTCTCTCGTGTAGTCAAAGAACCGGCAGCGGCGCCATTTGAAATTGAGTATAATGCAGTTCGTTTTTTCTCAGTTCTTGCTAATGGAAAGTCCAACCAATATCGGGTTTTTAACTGTTTTTGGTTGTTAATCTTGTTTGGATATTCTATTTGCTAATTCAACAAAGTCTTGCAAAAAACGAAAAATATTACCTACTTATATGTAAAACATTTTGCAAATACCAAGTTTTTATTCAAGTAATATTCAAAATGTAAAATATGAAACTTAAAGGACTGAAAATGTAAATTCTAGGAAAGATAAATGCTTGAAATGTAAATTCTAACAATTCTAGGGACTAAAAGTGTAAATCAGTAAACTACAAGGATCAAATATGTAAAACTTATAACCAACTAACCAAAATGTAACAAATTTAACAACTTGCTAACTGAAAATAACAAATCTCAAAATTAAAAGGACTTAAAAGTTGCAAACCCTAAAATCAATGAAGTTTAGCCAAATTCAGAAACTGATTAGAACATTAGGGACCAGATTGCAATTTCAAGAACTTATTAAGCCAAAAACGGGTTTAGACTGAAAATAAGCTCGTTTGAGCTTATTTCTGGACCAAATTCAATGAAACAAGTTGCAAAACTCTTTAAATCCAAAATAAGCTACGTGTGTAAAAGGATTTTGGCTAAAGTTGTAAAATAAGCAAATGAGAACTTATCAATAAGCCCAAAATAAGCTACAGCAAAATCTAGACAATCACAACTTGATTTTCTTGTTGAAACTGATAAAGCTACTCAAAAGATGAACGGGAAATCAAACTAGAACAATTTTCATCAAGTAATAAGCTAGGAAAATGAATTAAGCTGAAAAGAGCTTATCGTTGACCAAGCGTTGACCAACTTTTTTGTCAAAAAGTTGAAACTCTCAAAAATCAAGTAACATCATATTCTAAGGTGATTTGTGAAGAAAAATGACCAGGTTTATGAAAAGGATCAAGAGATACAAATTCTCAGTTTCAATTTACAGAAACTTGCCTCAACTTTGCTTATCTGAATTTTGCTTATTCCTATTTGATTATTGAAAACTGTATAGAATGCTCTTAGAATCTGAATCTATATGATGTTAGCTACAACTGAGAACAAGTTTGGTGCAATTTCATCAAGTAATGAGTGAATTCTATCCAAAAGAAAATGATAAGTTCTAAATGGCAAAACTGAATGAAATTAACCCAAACATTTTTATTGCCAATTGCCTGTTTGACTTTCTTTTTGACTTGTAAATGACTTGAAACACTTAATAACCACCTATTGACTGCAAATGAACTTTAACATGCCAAGACTCAATTCTTGAAAACTTTTTATAAGCTAATCCCAAACACTCCTTTAACGGAGATTACAAACTTTTGCAAAGTCTTTTAAAGAACTGATTTAAGCTGAATCAAATGCTTTTGACTACCAAACTTGATACTCCAAATGATATGATTTAAGACTAAAAGTGAGCACTAAGAACAGCAATGACCATACAAGATACAAGTACCAAATTTCTACTGAAATTAAGCTAAGACTAAGCTTAATCCAAAACTAAGAACAAGTAAACAAAATCAAGCTACAAGTAATCAATATCAAACAATGAGCAAATCTAAACAACTTTTATCAGGCAAACATCAAGATTACACTATGAAAAGTAGCATGCATTTGACAAATTCAGTGGAACAAAAATAAGAACTTTAAAACCTTTTGAAGTAAACCATTGGGAAGAAGAGGAGTGCTGAACTCTCTTACCCTAGTGATAACCACCACCTTATCACTAGTTCATCTTATCAATCAACAAAAACAGCTATCAATCAACAGTAATCATCAAAAGGCTTGAAAACTTCAATGGAACTAGTTTCTGAACTGGAATCACAACAAAATGCTTTTGACTACCAAACTTCTTCAAGGTCAGTTATGATCAATCAATCATCATAACAAACACAATGCAGCAACACAAGTATCCAATAGCAGCAAGTAATGAACAGTAGAATGAAGAACAGAATTGGCGGGAAATGAGAATTTGAATTTTATTCCATGAAAGTTGTTACAAAGTTGTTAGAAAGCTACTAACTAACTAACTAACTCAAGAGTTTGTCAGACTCTTGAGTAGTTAGGGTAAAGAGGAAGGAAAAATGAAAGGAAATTGAGAAGTGTGTGTTTTTACAAAATTAAGCTACGAGTTACAAATGAGGTCCTATCCATCTATTTATAGACTTGAGAAAGATGATTGTTGGGGTTGGTGACGTGTTGGGACCAATCCCAGCTCTCCACGTGGACTAATTCTGCTTAAGTGATTTCCAGGTATGAACAATGATTTGGGCTTTCTTTATTGAGTGGATGAAATGTTAATTGATGATAACCATTGAATTCGTCTCTCAAAATTGAGCAACTTTGATGTTTATACTTCTTCATGAAATCGTCTCTAGCTCAAAAACGATCCTGGGAAAATTTTGCCTTCTTGAAGATGCCACGTGTCGTCCTGTGAATGGTTGAATAAGTGTCACACGGATCACACTGTTGAGATTTTTTCATTTAATGTGGCGGCTGAGTGGGAATTAATTACTTATGAGTTGGCAATCCGTGTGCCTCTCATTCTCTCTTCTTATTGGCTCAAAACTTGTACACATGGATTGAACTTGTGTAACTTTCCAATATTGGCAGTTTCAACACTTGTACTTTGGCAGATTGCATTAAAGGCTTGTAACTTTATTTCTTTGACACTTTGAGTCCTCCAAACTTCATCTTTGAGCAGAATTGACCCTTTGACTTTGTTGACTTGATAGTTGACCAATTTTGACTTTGATCTTGACTTTTTACAATATTTGCACTTTAGTCCTTCAACTTTGGCAGTTTGTCAAGATAGGTCCTTGTACTTCAAAGTCTTGTCACTTTTGATCCTTCTTTGTCTTTTTCATCCATTTGAGCTTGATTTTTCTTTGTTTGCTTGAAAAATGTATCCTTTTACCTACACAAGTGTACACAAACACAAACATACCACATAACACTGTTTTTGCAAGATAAATTGGTATTTTGCTTCATGTTTTAGGTTTATTTGTTGATAAAAGGATATGAGTTTAAGCTCATATCAACTTCACAACAGAAGGTTGTTTATTGGCGATGTTCATCATGTGAGAAGTAACAGGGACATCTTCAGGTCCAATCTCTTTGTATATAGCTCCAGTAATGTGATAGGGCTTCAGGGATGTGAGTGAAGAGTTGTGGTAGCTGTCACCCAACAGGATTTCGAAGATAAGAGAAAGAAAGCGAACGTAGCAGATATTTTTATCCCTGACCTGGTTTGGTCCCTTAAGCTTTTCCACTAGGTTGGAGAAACGTAGGCTTCCTACATCAACGTATGTGCCCCAGATCAGCCCATAAGCAATCGATTGGTGATTAAAAGACATTTGATCTCGGGATCCCTGCATACCTCCTAGGGATTTGACTATGTGAGTTAAGAGGACACGCCACATAGGGGAAAAGTACTTGATCTTCATAGGGGACTTGGAAAGAACTTCAGCAGGTGTAAGAGCAGGGTTTACATCATGAGTAGGTTTAAGTGTGGCAAGGGCGTCCTTTACAGCCTTTTTGTCGACCACCTTTAGGCATTCATCGCCATGTCTTAACCCATCCACACTTGCAAAATCTTTGAGAGAGAAGGCAAAGGGGTGTTCGTTGCATGAGAGGCTAAAAGTGATGGTGTCGTCAACAACTTCAACAGAGTACCAGAGTTCCCTAAGGTATTCTTGGTAGAAAATGGTTGGGGTCTTTGTGAGTGCTTCACTTGCATCACAATTCTTCATGAAGTTCACCAGATCTGTGTAGGATTCGTTGGGAGCCTTAAGCCATCCAATCGAGTTGTTCGAATCAAGCATGCTTTCATTGAGTTCGAAGTTGACGTTTGAGGCCTTAGGAAATGGGAACGCCATGGATTCAAGATTGGAGAAAACAAAAATGGTGGAAGGGTTTAGAGAGAGAAAGCTTAGAGAGAGATGAGATTGTGAGAAATGAGAATAGTGGTAGGTGAGAAGAGACTTGAGACAATATTTATATTCAAAAATTTTAAAACAGTTATTCAAACGCATTTAATGCGTAGTGGGAAAAAGACTGCACATGTGGGTCCCTTGACCTTTCAAAAACCGTTTGTCTCCTTGTTATTTGGAAAAGGAGTAATTGAATATTGAGAATGTTTTTATCATTTACTTGGAAAGTAACTACCTAGTTTCATGTGAAAAACATTTAATATTTAATCAGATATTTAATGAACACATTTATTATCAAGCCACAGGCTTTGAGATATTAAGCATCCCTAGCTCAGCAACTAGCCTGTTGAACGAAGGTTCAGCCAAAGGCTTTGTGAAAATGTCAGCTAGTTGCAGCTCAGTGAGAACGAAGTGCAGCTCAATATCTCCCTTCATTATGTGATCCCTGATAAAATGATACATGATATCAATGTGTTTAGTTCGAGAGTGAAAACAGGGTTGTTAGAGATGGCAATGGCGCTGGTGTTGTCACGGAAGATTGGCACTTTATCATATAAGATCTCATAGTCAGACAATTGACTTTTCATCTAGAGCACCTGAGCACAACAGCTGGCAGCAGCAACATATTCTGCTTCAGCTGATGATATGGCCACATAGTTTTGCTTCTTAGCACTCCATCCAATCAATTTTCCTCCTAGGATTTGACAGCTACCTGAGGTGCTTTTCCTGTCAATACAGCATCCAGCATAGTCTGAATCTGAATAGGCCTTGAGCTCAAAGCCTGATTCCTTTGGATACCATAAACCTAGTGAGGTTGTTCCTTTGAGATACCTGAAATTTTTCTTAACAGCCACTAGATGGGATTCTTTTGGGTTAGCTTGGTACCTTGCATAGAGATATGTGGAGAATTGGATATCAGGACGACTAGCTGTTAAATACATGAGTGACCCAATCATGCCTCTGTATAAAGTCTCATTAACAGAGACCCCTGACTCATCAGGACCCAAGTTGTTGGGTAGAAGCATGGGGCATTTCACTGATGTACAATCAGCTAAGTCATATTTTTTAAGTAAATCTTTAACACACTTTTCTTGACAAATTGAAATTCCCTTAGGACATTATTTAATTTGAAAACCCAAAAAGTAAGTTAATTCACCCATCATACTCATCTCATATTTCTTGGTCATTAATTTAGCAAAACGTTTACTAAGATTAACATTAGTTGACCCAAAGATGATATCATCCACTTAAATCTGCACAATGATGAAATCACTCTTGTCCTTGAAGGTAAAGAGTATTTTATCAATAGAACCCCTGACAAATTTATTTTCAGTTAGAAAATTAGAAAGAGTTTCATACCATGCTCTTGGAGCTTGTTTCAGCCCATACATGGCTTTGTGTAGTCTGTACACATGATTGGGAAACTCGCTGTTCTCGAATCCTTTAGGCTGTTCAACATACACTTCCTCAGCCAAATCTCCATTAAGGAAGGCACTCTTAACATCCATCTGATACTCAGTGAAGTTCATATATGCAGCATAAGCAAGGAAGATTATGATGGCTTCAAGTCTTGCCACAGGAGCAAACGTTTCATCATAATCAATCCATTCAGTCTGTGTATACCTCTGTGCCACCAGCCTAGCCTTGTTTCTGATGATGTTTCTAATTTCATCCATCTTATTTCTATAAATCCATCTAGTGTCTATGATGTTCTTACCAGGTGGAGCTGGCACTAGTGTCCATACCTTGTTCCTTTTGAACTGATTCATTTCTTCCTGCATACCAACTACCCACCCATCTTCTACAAGAGCCTCAGCTACTCTCTTAGGTTCAATTTGAGAGAGAAATTCAGCAAAGAGACATTCGTTGGCTGAGGCTGACTTTAAGTCATGAATTCACTGTCTAGTAGTAACCCCTGCATTAGGTTCCCCAATAATGTTGACAAGAATAATGTGTTGATCTCTTGACCACTTAGTTTGAGGAGCTGGAGAATCATGGACAGAGACATTTGTGGGGGTAACTGGCACTATTTGAGTTTCATCCTGCTGAATAGGAGGGCTTTCTTCAAAGATGACCTCAGTATCTGTATCAACTTCAGCCATATCAAGGGGTACAGATTCATTATCAGCAGGAGAGTCTTCAAGGGTTTGATGAATTGGTGAGTCATCTACAGCAGTTGAGGAAGAAGGAATACAAGAAGGTTGTAGTTCTTCTTCATCAAGTTCCTGAGTTTTAGGAACTTCAATGTTGTGTGTAGACAGAGGGTCAAAAGCAGGAACATAAGGAGTAAGAGTGTTGGAGTGATGATGGTGATGACAGGAAGGTCTTGGTTCGGAGAATTCATCACTTGGGAAGGACACGTTTTCATTAAAATCAATTTCATCACCCTATGTTCCTGTTCTCTGTATGACATCATCGTCTTTATTGAATCTGACATGAAAGGTTTCTTCTACTTCTTGTCTTCTAGTATTGAATACTCTAAAGGCCTTGGCTATGGGAGAGTATCCTAAGAAGAAACTATCATCAGCTTTTTCATCAAATTTTCCAAGTTTATCCCTGTAGTTATAAATGAACACAGGGCATCCAAAAACATGGAAATAGCTGACATCTGGAGCTTTATTTCTGAAAACTTCATAGGAAGTTTTTCCATGTCTTTTGACAATGATTGATCTATTTTGGGTGTAGCAAGCAGTGTGAACAGCTTCTCCCCAAATTTGCTTTGGTAAGGCTGCACCATTTAACATAGTTCTGGCTGCTTCAATCAAAGTCTTGTTTCTTCTTTCAGCCACACCATTTTGTTCAGGGGTGCCAGCTGAAGAGAAGTTTTGTGATATTCCTTTTTCATCACAAAAAGATTCAAGTTGTTGATTCTTGAATTCAGTACCATTATCACTTCTTAGAGCTTTAACTCTGACATCGTTCATATTTTCAACCTGTCTGATGAAGGACATGATGGTATCAGCAGCATCACTTTTCCTTCTGAGGATGAAAACCCATGTATACCTTGAAAACTCATCAACTATGACCAATATGTATTTGTTGTGATTAATGGTCTGAGGTTTAAAAGGCCCAAACAAATCCATGTGAAGGAGATGTAAGCACTTGTCAATAGAAAATGATTGTCTGGTCTTAAAAGAAGACATGTGATGCTTTCCCTTGACACAGGCTGAACAAGTCTTGTCTTTAGAAAACATTACTGAAGGTAGACCAGCAACCAGGTTTTGTGTGGCTATCTTGTTGATGTTTTTAAAGTTGAGATGAGACAGTCTTTTGTGCCACAGCCAATTGACACTTTCAGAGGCTTTAGCTAGAAAAGAATTGGAGCTGTCTTCAGAGCAAGTAGCCATGTTGATGACATACACATCTCTCCTTCTTGGTGCAATAAGCACCACATCATTGTTCTTGTTGAATATGGTTCCCTGAGTCTTAGTAAACAAAACCTTGTAGTCAGCATCACACAATTGGTTGATGCTAATAAGATTGTGTTAAGACCATTCACATATGCAACCCTTGTAAAAGTTATCCCATTGCAGTTCACTGAGCCGTATCCCTCTGTGTCGCTTGAAGAATTATCCCTAAACACCACTTTAGGACCTGGCTCCTTTGAGTATCTATGCAGGTATTGTCGAATCCCTGTCATGTGTCTAGAACAGCCACTGTCTAGATACCATACCGATTCCTTAAGATGTTTCTACACAGATACATAGAAACAAGTTAGTTCCTATGGTGAACCCACTTTCCAGTGGGTTCCCTGAATTGCTGATTAGCAACTCTTGATTTCCTGTAGAACTTTTGACGATAGGAAGGACAGTTAGCTTTCTCATGGGTGAAACTTCCACGTATATCACATCCTGGAAAGTCACTACACTCATCTGAGTGATGGTCTGTGAATCTACAAAATTTACAGGGAGGATAAGGTCCGTAGTTACCTATTTGTCTCTTAGAAGCCTGTTGTCTCTCCCTAGAAGGTGTATGAGCTCTCTTAACAGCCATTTGTCTATCATGATCTATGGTCATGTGATGAGAGTTTTTACGGATATTTTAGTAAGGTTTGACTATCCTTTCACCTTTGGGTTCACTAGAATAGACTTAGTTTCATGGGAAGTAGAGCATTCAGCGAAAGGCTTAATATGTTTTTTTAAGAGTTCTACTTATTTCATTAATGTTGAATGTTTGGACTCCAACCACGGATCTTCAAAAGGCTGAGATTCGTAGTGCTCCAGTTTGGGTCAAGTTACACCATGTCCCGATTATGGCATATTCAGAAATTAGGCTTAGCCTTATTACAACACAAATTGGTAAGCCGGTTATGTTGGATTCTTATACCAGCAATATGTGTTTAAGTTCACGGGGAAGAAGCACATATGCTAGAGCTTTGGTGGAAGTATCTGCGGACAAAGAGCTTATGAAAAGCTTTGCGATCACAATTCCTAAAGGTAAAGACATGGGTCACGCGTTGGCTACTATTGAGGTAGAATACGAGTGGACGCCGCCTAGATGTTCCACTTGCAGGATTTTTGATCATGTGAGTAGTGAATGTCCTAAGCTTCCTAAGAAGGCGATGATGGTTTCACTGTTGTTAAGAATAAGAAGAGTAAGGGGACACAAAATAGCCAGTCTACTCTGATTCAAGGGGTGAGACTTAACAAACCGTCCTTGAACTTATATTACCGCAAAAATGAAAAGGGGGAGTCGTCCAAAGGGAATGGGCAGAAAGCTGGTGGAACGAGGGACAACACAAACAGTAAGAAAGGTAATAAGGGCACTAATGTGAAGGTTGTTAATGATGTTAAATTGAAGAATTCGTTTAGTTCTCTAAACGAAGAAGATTCTGATTGGGACATTGCAAATGTGAATTCTCAACCGGTTAATGTTGATTCGGAACCGGTTGAGGAACTGATAATGGATGGTCCTAATGCTACTAGAACTTATACTACTGTGAAGGAAAAAGGGGCAACCACTCCTTCTAGTGAGGTGTCCTTATGATTAATGTAGCATCCTGGAATATAAGGGGTTTGAACTTTTCCCCTAAGCAATCTGAAGTTTGTTAGGTTATTTCTGAAAATTCCTTGTCTCTTTGTGCTATTTTAGAGTCTCATGCTTCAAATTCGAATCTTCAAAGGCTATGTACTTCGGTATTTCGTCATTGGGAATGGCCTTCGAATGGCTCTTTGTGTTTCAAAGGCACTGGGATTATTGTAGGATGGAATCATAATGAAGTGGATGTTGTGATTATTAGTATGGATGATCAATGTATCCATTTGCGGGTTTGGTTAAAACTTGAACGTAAGGAGTTTTTTTGTTCTGTAGTGTATGCTCATAATAGGTATACTTATCGTCGCTCTCTATGGTATAATTTGTGTCGGCATAAGGTTTATGTCAGGGATAGACCTTGGTGTATTCTTGGAGACTTTAATGCTGCCCTTTTTATAGAAGATTCATCGGTGGGGTCTTCTAAGGTTGATATTTCTATGCGTGAATTTCGTGACTGTGTTGAGGAGATTGATGTGTTTGATGTGCAGAAGTCGGGTCTTCACTTTACATAGAACCAAAAACCTAAAGGGAAAGATGGCCTCTTGAAGAAGATTGATCGTGTGATGTGTAATATTCATTTTTGTGATTGGTTTGTTGGTACTTATGCTATATTTAAGCCATACAGAATCTCAGATCATGCGCCTTCTGTTTTGGTTATACCCATAGCTTCTAAACCTGCTCCTAGACCATTTAAATTTTTTAACGTTATCACTCGTTGTAATGGATTTAAAGATGTGGTTAAGGCAGGTTGGGAGCTTCCGGTCAGCGGTTTTCACATGTTCAAGGTTGTCAAGAGACTTAAGATGTTGAAAAAACCTTTACGTAAGCTATTATATGAAAAGGGCAATGTGCACTTGAATGTTACTACTGCGCGTGAAGATCTGGATAGGGCACAAACGGCTCTTGATGTTGATCCTCATAACGTTGCTGCCCGTGATAATCAAGCAGCGGCGGTAATTGCTTTTAATGATGCTATTATTGTGTAGGAACAATTTTTGAAACAAAAGGCGAAAATCGATTGGCTTAACGAAGGGGATTCTAACTCGGCTTATTTCTTTAAGGTTGTGAAGGATAAAGTGTTCGAGCTCGTATTGATGTTGTTACTATGGCTGATGGTTCTACTACTGACGGGGGTAGCGGTTCCTAATATTTTTGTTAATCACTATGAACAGTTCCTTGGGCAGCCTGGTGAGACGGGGGATTTTTTCATTGATGATCTGTTTTCTAATAAGCTGTTTGAGGCTCAAGCGGGTGCCATGATTTGTCCAGCTAGTAACCAAGAGGTGAAGGAGGCTCTTTTTTCTATGGTAAATGAGAAGCCTCCAAGCCCGGATGGTTTTACAGCAGCGTTTTTTAAAGAGTCGGGATATTATTGTTGTTGATTTTATTAATGGGGTGAAGGAATTCTTCACTAATGGGAAGCTGTTAAAGGAGTTGAATCACACTATCATTGCCCTTATTCCTAAAGTAAGAACTCCTAACAGGGTTAATGATTATCGACCCATATCTTGTTGTAATGTCATGTTTAAATGCATTAGCAAAATTTTAGCCAACCGCATTAAGGACAGCTTGAAGGTGATTGTTAGTATTAACCAATTTGCTTTTGTTTTGGGAAGAAGCATTGCGGATAATATTATGTTGACTCAAGAATTAATGCATAATTACCATTTTGGATCGTGGTGTTCCTAGGTGCGCGTTTAAGATCGAGATCCGAAAAGCTTATGATACGGTGGATTGGAAGTTCCTGAAAGATATTTTGTGTGGTTTTGGGTTCCATGAGCGGTTTATTGGCTGGATAATGGAGTGTGTCTCCACTACTTCATTTTCTATAAGTATCAATGGCGCGCTGCATGGTTTTTTTAAGGGTAAGCGTGGTCTTCGGCAAGGTGACCCTCTATCTCCATACTTGTTCACTCTTGTAATGGAAATTCTGACTTTGATGTTACATAGACGAGTTAGGAACTCGATGGATTTTGGTTATCATAGATATTGTGATGAGTTGCAGCTCATCAATCTGTGCTTTGCGGATGATTTATTTTTGTTTATGCATGGTGATATTCATTTTGTTAGGGTGGTTAAGGAGGTGTTGGAAGAATATACGTTAGCCTCGGGTCTTACTCCAAGTATTCCCAAAAGCACTGCTTATTTTTGCAACGTTCTTAATCAGGTAAAGATTGCTATTTTGAATATTCTGCCTTTTCAAGAAGGGGGGCTTCCTATGAAGTATCTTGGTGTGCCCCTTGTGTCGTCTAGGCTATTGGTCAGAGATTGTAGGGAGCTTGTTGACCGTGTTCGATCTCGGGTTGAAAACTGGAAGAGTAAGTCATTATCGGCTGTTGGGCGTCTTCGGTTAATTCAATCAGTTATAGGTTCGATGCATATATATTGGGCTTTCGTATTTATTCTTCTTTCTCGTATATTACTTGATATTGAGCAGATTATGTGGGGGTATTTATGGTGCCAAGGTAAAACGAGGAGGGGTAAAGCGAAGGTTGCATGGGATGTTGTGTGCCTCCCGAGAGATGAAGGTGGTCTGGGTGTGCGTCGCTTGGATCTGTTTAACAAAACTCTCATGGTCTCTCATGTTTTGAAGCTATTGAATCTTAAAGAGTCTCTGTGGGTGAAGTGGATTCATGTGTATAAGTTGAAGGGTCGTAATTTTTGGGACTATCCTATGCGTGGTAACATGTCCTAGGGATGGCGTAAAATATTACAGCTTCGACCTTTTATTCGTGATCATATTTGGTCTTCTAATTGTAATGGGGAGTCTACATGTTTATGGTTTGACAAATGGTGTAATGCAGGTCCGTTGTCGTTAGCTATCACACATCGGGATATTCATCGGGCAAGGCTTACTCCTACAAATTCGGTTAGGGAGGTCCTTATACATGGTGTTTGGCAATGGCCTGATTTTTTGAAGAAAAAGTATCCGATTCTTTCTAATTTGCAGGTGCCTAATCTAAGGGAGGAGGATGATAAGCTTGCTTGGTGTAATGAGATTGGTGAACTTAAATTGTTCACGGTTAAAAACGTTTGGTCTACTATTAGGATTCGTAGTCCTAAAGTGAATTGGTATCCAATTGTTTGGTTTAGTCATTGTATCCCTAGACATGCTTTTCATTTATGGCTGGTGGTACATGGGAAGCTCAAAAATCAAGATCGGGTGCCTATTTGGGATGTTTCGGTGGACCTAGATACGACATGCCCTTTGTGCGAGATGGAACCAGATTCACATCATCATCTCTTTTTTGAATGTGTATTTTCTAAACAGGTTTGGGAGTCCATTAAAGCTCAAGCTGGGTTACGTGATACGAGGCCTGTTTTTTCTGATATTATGGCTACCCTCATGCCATTCGCGAAGCGAAGGACTTCTAGGAGTACTATTACTAAGCTTGCTGTTGCTGCAGCTTCGTATTTTATTTGGAAGGAGAGAAATTCAAGGCTCTTTCGTGGTGAGAAGCGAAGTGTTAACCAAGTGTCGGATATCATTTTGTCTACAGTTCGGTTGAAGTTGCTCTCTTGTTGTTTCAAACGGACTGTTGATAGTATTCAAAGGGCTAGGACGTGGAACCTTCCTACCTCCTGTTTTAAGTAATGATAGGTTCGTTGAGTCGTTATACCATTAAGTGGTTTTTTTCCTATTGGTGTGATTAGTTTTGTTTTGATAGGAAATATCATATGGTGTGTCATATGATTTAGTGGTTTTCAAGCGATTGCTTGAGGTTAATGTGATATTCACTCACATTCCATTGTACTTCAAACGGTTTTTTTTGGTGTGAATATATTTTACCGGGGCCAGTCCCCTTTACCCAAAAAATACTTCTTTCATTAATGACAACAGGCGTTCTTCAGTTGAGGAATCAAATTTATTCACAGATTTTGTTGAGACAGGCTTAAAGGCAACTTGCTTAACAGATTGTTTAGCAGGTACTGAAAATACCTTCGCTGGTGGTATCTCAACATCTGTTTTGGGTTCAGCCTTAGCTCCTCTAGAGGAACTGCTGGGTTCAACTCCTGAGAGGTTAGGTAAGGGTGGTAAATCAACCACATCTTCAGAGACAGGTACATCAGTCAAGAGGGGATCTGACATATGAATTGTCTTTGTAGATTTGAAAAAAATCTCCTTGGGTTTGGTGAGAATTTTCAACTTATTTTTCTTGGCAGAGATATCCCTTTTAATATCAGCAGGTAGTTCATCATTAAGCAATTGATCTATAGTGAACCTATTGCACAGCCATTTTTCTATAACCTTGTTTAATTCAGATACTTGATCATTTAAGGCACTATTCTTCAAGGTTAACCTATTAACTTCGTTTTGAAGAGATATCTTTTCTAAATTAACCCGTTTGAGAGTTTCACATTCAGCCCTAGCAGTTAACAGTTCATGTTTAACAGAGTGAAACTTATCAAGCAAGTTCTTTCTTTGTTCCTCAACAAAGTGCAAATCAACAATAGTGTAATCAAGGACATGTTTGCGTTCATCACTTTTAGACATAGATAAAAGCCTGTGTACCTTTTTCATTGTGATGTCAACCCATTGTCCTGATCTTGCATCTCCTTTTCCAACAGCTGGTTCATCCTCAGCTATTGCCATGAAAGCCCTGACTCTAGTATTATCTTCCTCATCTGAAGTTAATGGCAAATCATTCCAATCATACGCTTCAGCTACCAACCCTTTCTCTGTCTTTTTATCACCCCATTTCTTCTTAGACAGAGCTTCAAGCTTCAAATTCATCTGTTCTAACTCAGCTTTAAGTGCCTTATACTTGTTCTTGTAATCCTTCTTCTCATTCTCTGAGGAGTTGAATTGGTGAGATGAGTTGTTGTGTTGTGATTTGAACTTGTAAGGTTTGTTGGAAGATGATGGATAAGAAGGTGAGGATGTCTTTGTGGAAGGACAGTCTTTTTGGAAGTGTCCAAGTTTTCCACAGGCAAAACAAGTTTCTTTTGATTTGTCGGTTTGTTTGCTAGCTGATCCTATTCTCCCTGATCTTTTGTAGAATCTCCTTTGATTAGCTAGCAAGGCTCTTTCGTAAAATTCAGCATTAAGGTCTGTCAAGAACTCTTGGCTGCTGCGTGTGTCTTCTTCAACATCAGAGTCGCTGTCATGAGGGTGTGGGGTAGAAATCAAAGCTTTGGAAGTTGCTCCTTGAACTACAAATCTTTCAGTCTCTGATTTGTATATAGCATCAATCAGCCCTTCTTCATAATTGTACTTTCCATAAAGTTGAGCTAAGGTGTCATTCTTGATTGAGTTATTGGCTCCCTAAGTCTGATTGATACTCAGCCATTTTCTTGGAAGGCTGTTGACAAATGTGGCATTAATTTCATCTTGACCAATGGTGACGTCATTCATAGCAAGGTCATTGAGAAGAATCTTCAGCCTTGTATATGTTTGTTGAACCTTTTCACCTTCAAGTGCCTTGAAAGCATTGAACTGAAGTCTGAGTGCCTGAATCTTGGTTTCTCTGGTTTTATAGGGTCCTTCATGACCAAGGATAAGGTCTGTCCACATCTGTTTGGCTGTGGGACACTGAATGACAGACTTCATGATGTGTTTGGGAAGACAGGATATGATGATGCTCTTGAGACGTTTGTCTTGGTTTGCCAATTTCCTATCAGCTAGAGTCCACTGTTTGAGAGGTTTGGGAAGAGGGTTCTCATCAGTAGAGGTAAGCGCCATGGTAACATAAGGACCATTGTCTAGAATTTCTAGAAGAAATGGTTCAAGTCCGTCAAGATACACGAGGAATTGACTCTTCCAACTAGAAAAATCTTCTTCATCAAAGACTGGTACATTGGTGACATGAGATCCGCCTCTTGTGTCAAGAAGTTGAGGTAGATCATCTTCATTTGGAGGTGGAGGAGTGAGTCTTGGTGAAGTTGGTGGTGCATTGGTGTTGGTGTTCCCAGAAGACGATGGTGGTGCATTGGTTGTTTCCGGCATGGTGGATCTTGATTATAAAACTTAGAACGATGTTTATGAAGGTTTCAATATCAAACATCGCTCTGATACCAATTGAAAGTCCCTAAACTATGCTAGAAACAATAAACTTAACTAATCAACACACATAATTACTTTTCAAACGTAATACTTATTATTGTATAATAAAGAATTACAAGTGTTACGGATAACACCGTTTGATGACAATGTGTTGTGCACACTTTGAACAACTAAAACCCTAACTTATGAACACAGTCGCAGCTGTTTGGTTCTATAAGTTATAAGCATTAATGTGTGAATTCTATCAAAGTGTTGAACGTTAATGCTGGGCTACATATCCTATTTATAGTGGTACGAGGTTGACCTAAGTACTAGTTGATGGTGACTATACTAGACAGGCACTTGTCAGACATCAGTCACAAGATGCTCTTCTATTCTTGGTAGTCTACCACAATGCTTTAGGGAAACAGAGCTGACACAGTTTCCCTTTTCTTCATACTCTCGTACACACCAAGGTATGTCCAAAGTGTGTTGAGTGTTAACAGGGTATTGCCACCCCTGTTAACCCTCAACCCCTCAGAGTCCCTGATACATCTTGGCTGTTATCCATCACAACCAATCAGTATGTCTTCAAGTAATCTTCGACTTCCTTGACAATGTCTCTGACATGGACTCGTCTGAGGTTGCTCACAGAGACTTAGATCTCTGTGAGTCTTGCGATACTTGCCTGCCTCCTAGGCACAGAAAAGTTACTATCTAACAGCTTGATTTGTGTTTAAATCTATGATACAGGGAATCTAACAAACTTAGATTCCCAACATGGGACCTATGTAAATTTGATATTCATGAATGGAAAATGCTTTATTATTAAACGACGTGATTTTTATGCGTTGTCTATGATTTGAGTAATGTGCTATCCCGTAACACCAACGACTCTTCCGCTGAACTAAAGTATGAATATTTGGGGGTGTTACAGCAAGTGTCCTTTAGAAAAGAGGAATAAATCATCAGCAAAGCACATGTTAACAATTCGTTGATGCTCACAATGTTGATGGAATTGAAAATCCTCCGCATTACGAACATTACGGTTCACAATCAATGATAGAACTTCCATAACTAAAGTAAATAAATAAGGAGATAACGGATCTCCTTGTCGTAAGCCCCTCATACCTCGAAACCAACCACATAGATTACCATTAACACTCATCGAATATGAAGTAGTAGATACACACACCATGATCCAATTAACCATAGTAGTATGAAACCCAAAAGCAATCAGAATATTAAGAAGAAAATTCCAATCAACGGTATCATATGCTTTTTGAATATCAACCTTAAAAGCACATCTAGGAGGGCCCCGATTCCGGTGGTAATTACGCATTAGTTCTTGAGTAAGTAAAATATTATTAGAAATCCTCCGACCCGGAACAGACGCAGATTGATTAATACTCGCCAAAAAAATCAAGATCTCCTTTAATACGATTAGCAATAATCTTGCTAATATACTTAAAGATAACATTGCAACAAGAAATAGGATGATAAACATTAATTTTGTTGGGAACGGTTACCTTCCGTATAAGAGCAATAATCGTATGATTGATCTCCTTTACCATTTCTGAAGAAGTCACGAATAGCATTCACAAAATCAACCTTAACAATATCCTAAGACTTCTTAAAAAATGCTGCAGAGAAACCATCAGGTCCAGGAGCTTTGTCATCACCCATAGAAAAAATAGCCTGTTTAATCTCTTCTTCAGAAACCTCACGAATCATAAAATTTGCTTTGTTACTACTTAACACATGATCAAATAAATGTTGTGTATTAAGCGGGAAAGTAGAACCTTCACATCCCAACAAATTATCATAATGAGACACAAAAGCCGTTTCCACATCATGATTTTCAAACAAAAATCATTAGCATCACGAACCATTTCAATTCGATTTCTAGAATTTCTACTTTTAACCGAATTATGAAAGTATGAAGTATTTGATTCATCTGCTGTTAGCCACTCAATTTTTTATTTTTGTCGTAAAAACCTCTTTTCATCCAACGAAGCTTCTTTGAAAGCTAACAAATAGTGAGCATGCTCCTCTCTAATAATGACGGATGAAGGGTCCAAATCAAGGGCTCGTTGAGAAACATCCAGCTCGGTTCGTAGTCGTTTAACATGATCATGGAGATTACCATACGAATGTAACAGCTTCCTAAAAGGAGGCTTTAAGCCTTTGAGTCGTTTAACCAGTTTATACATCGAGAACCCATTAACATTCAGGTTCCATCCCTCTTTAACAATATCACGGAACCCATCCTTATGAACTAGGAAGTTAGAAAAATTGAATGGCTTCGGTTTGGATTTACTAACCACCGGAATACACAAAACACAATGAGAGTGATCTGATATTCGATATGGTTGGAATATAGCAAAGGAACCAGGAAAGCAATCTAAAAATTTGAGATTAGACATAACACGATCAATTTTTTTAGAATACCATCCTCACCTTGTGGTTTTTTATTCCACGTAAAATGAAACCCTGTAGCATTAACATCCAACACCTCCATTTCATTAACACAGTCTTTAAATTCCCTCATGGCAATAGAAGGAGTATAACCGCCACATGAATGGTCTTCAAGATTTAGTTTTCTTACGCATTACGAATTCTTAAAGCCATAGGGATTACTTCCGTTTGTTAGATCTCTTGCATGACAATGATCCATTTTTTTTCCTTTTTCATTCCTTGGTTATCATAGACATCTAATAACGGCAGATTCGAGTGTGGATCTCTCTTTGATTTCTCTCGCAAATATTATTAGATTCGACGTAGTTGGTGAATCTAGGGGTTGATCTTTGATTAATCCTTGGATTGGAGTGATATTCATCTAATTATATTTGTTTGGGGATCATACGATTGATCTCCTTGAATTTGTTTTTATTTTATTGACGTGATTTCTAGGGTTGGCTTTTTTCTGTTAGGGTTAATTGTCATCCGCTTGGTTTTTTGGTTTTTTTTTTGCTATTTGTTTTTTTGCTTCCATGGGGGCTGTAGTTTTTCTAATGATACTAGGGTCATCTCCAAATCAGTTTTTGTCACAAACTTCCCTGAATCGACTACAGCTAAGGATCTCTGGATATTATGTCAAGGGTACGGTACGGTGGTAGATGTTTTTATCCTTTACCGGAGGTCTAAAGCAGGCAATCGGTTTGCGTATGTCAGATTCATCAAGGTTGTTAATATGGAATGATTGATTGATAATCTTTTTACACTTTGGATTGGGCGCTTCCATCTTCAATTTAATGTAGTCCGGTATGAACGTTCGCCTTTGAAATCATCTAACCCGATTCCTAAACCTCCTAAAGTAAACAATGCATCATTCGCTTCGATCCTAAAAGGTAATCCTGATCCTACGTATGTTAGCTCTTCTCCTGCTATTGTGTTGGATGATTCATGTATCATTCAGCGTAATCTTGATCTTTGTAATTTGGGTGAGGTTAAAAGCTTTACATCAATATCGAATCTATATGTGATACTCGCATAATAGCGTTTTAATAATGTTAAGTTGGTTTATTTGGGGGGTTTTTTTTGGTGATGATTGAGCTCGCTGATTGTGGTAAATTATACCTCTTATTTAGGAAAACAAAAGAGCGTAAATGAGCGGTAAGTATTAAGTGATGATTTAGGAAAATCAAACACTAATGACCCAAATAAGTTCGTTTCCCAAGGAGGTATATGTGTGTGATTAAAATGTAAAGATATGTGAGATTAATATTGAAGAAAGAAGGAATGAGAAAATAGAATGACGGATACGTGAAAATTATTACTACGACGATTAAATTAAAAACCGTAAAAAGTGATAAAATAAAAATTAATAAAAATTCCCAAAAAAATACCAAAAATTAATTAAAATAAACTAAGAGTTTAAAAATGATCAAAACTTTTTTAAACCTTTTAATTATTTAAATATTACTACCTCCGTCCCATATTAATAGTCCATATTACTATTTTTGGACGTCCCAAATTAATAGTCCAGTCCAAAAATAGATAAGAAATGTAGATTGAGTTTACTATATTACCCTCACTTGAGGGTATTATTACAAACAATAAAGAAGTTGTAAATTAAATGGTTAAGGATAAAATTGTCATTGTGTAAAAAGTAAGAGAGACAAAACTAAAAAAGTGATGTTTTTATTAATATGCGTGTTTTTGGTCGGTGGACTATTAATATGGGACGGATGGAGTAATTTTTAAATGCTATTTAAAGCCCTAAAAATCCAAATAATTATTAAAAAGTCCAAATAAAGATTTTTCACTTTGTAAAACTCTAAAATGACTTAATTAGATTAAAAACTACTTTTATGAATTTTTTAAACTAAGAAAAACTATTTTTAAATGATTAAAAACTATTAAAATATTAAAATAATTCTAAAAAAATAAGACAATGATGCTAAAATTAATCTAAGGGTTTTAAAAATCCTAACTTAATGTATTTGATCTAAGAAAAATATAAAAGTTGCAAAAATGTGAAAAATGAAATTTAATAATAAAATAATATTAAAATATTATTAAATATCCAAAAATTATAAAAATTTCTAAAAACTTGCAAACTAGTTTATTTTAACCTAAATAAACAGAAAATGAAAGTGAAATTACTAAAATACCCCTATTGGGCCCCCAAATGGGCTAGAATTAAAAACAGTCAAGGTAAATAGGCTTTTTGGCCCAATAAGATGAAACTTAACCAAATAAGCTGAAAATCACCAGTCTTGCTTAAAATTCAATTCTAAACACAAAAGTCTGAAGGCCCAAAAGCTGAATGTGAGCTTATCACAGCTTAATAGTACAACAGCTTATTCTTAATGGGTTTTTTGGCCCATTAAGCTATAAGCCAATGCCATAAGCTCTAATTTAACACACAACCTTCTTTTGAGATTCCTAAGAGATATGTGAAAAGAAACTTCAAATAAGCTCAACCAATAAGTCAGAAATAAGCAAAGTAAGATTTCACTAAAAGACAAAATAGGCGACTTGGAGTTCTAGACCACCTCAGACCTTGATTCAAGTTGAAAAAGACTCTAAATGACTTAATTAAGACAAATCAACAAAAAAAGTTCAATAGGCCAAGCCAAATAAGCTGAATAAGCTGATAAGCACTTATGTAAAAGTCAAAGTAATTGGTTTTCTAGTCAAAGCTCAAAGTCAACCCCTCAAATGCTCTAGTATGAACAAATGGGTCAAATAAGTAACACCTATTACAAAATTAAAGTTGTTGCAGGTTTAAATAAGCTAGAACAGCTTATTGATAAGCTATCCCAAAATTAACACTAGCAATGGCTAGTAGCAGGGGAAAGGAGTTCCCACTGCTTTGACTATTTGACTTGCAAATATAGAGAAATCCAGTTGGATTCAATGGAAAACAAAGGCACCCCTACAACCAGTGAGTTATAAGGAGTCAATATTAAGCAAGAAATCACAAATTGGTTCACCCAATAAGCACAGAATAAGCAAACAGTCACCAGATATTGCACAGACCTTGAAAATAAGCAGTTATGACAAAATAAGCAGTTTAAGCATGAATAAGCCAACCAAAATGAACCACAGCATACACAAGATATAATAAAGTCTAATAAGCAAAAATAAACTTGTTTCAAACACTGATTCAATGATTAAGGCAAGATCAAAGCATAAACAGTTACTGATGAACAAAGTGATTATCCAAAATCCTTTTGCTGATTTAAATGACAACCAATCCAATTTTAAACCCTCAAATCCCTTTCCCTGGTTGTGATAACTAAAGCTTAGCACTTATTAACCCTAGTCTACCCTTAGATCTAGGTGTCCCCAAAATTTTAGCCACTTTAACCAAGTATTTCAGATTTTAAAGCCCTATTATGGATTATGATGATTCAAACCACAAAATATGCAGATAAATGACCAAATATACCAGTAAAACAAGTACCAACATAATACACCAACAAACACCTACTCAAATCAACCAAAGCTTAGCTTATGTAGTTAACCCAAACACCCCTTTGTAAGCTGATTTCTCAGATTTACAAAGGACTTGTGTGATTTAACCCACAAATCAAGCTCTAATCAACCTAATAACAACAATACAACCTCAAAACACCAGAATCAACAACAATAACACAGATTCACAAACAAATATCCAAATTCACCCAAAAATCATACAATTTCATAAAAGTAAAAGGGAATAAGAGATGCAAACCTCCAAGATGTACATCCACACCTTGGATTGTTTGAGTTGAGGTGCTAGCAAGAACAAGCACCAGCTTCCAATAGCTGCTAAGAAGAACAAATACAAAAGTTAACCAAAAACATATTATGAGTTGATTTTTGAAAACAAGAGTTTTATTACTTAAAAACTTTCCTCAAAATTAATCAAACAGATAAATGGAACTCAGACTTTAGCTAATCAAACACCAAACTTTCATAAAACACAATAGGAAATTCAAAATTTCAGAAAACCAAACTTTTATTTCATAAAAAGGAATTACTAAGCATTAGCTAAAATCTGGAACAAAAGGGATCTCACATGTTGAGGCCTCCTTTTATAGGCTACATAAGACGTTTCTAGAATGGAAATACAAGAGAAACTCTAGCTATGAAGTCTCCAAAATACCCTTGAGTGCTTGATGGCGTGTTGAGGTTGTGAGCTGTCCAATTTAATCCTGGATGTTCATTTTAGTTTTGGGGCCAAGCAATAAGTATGGGACGTTGATTTGGCCACGTGTCTTTGCTTGGAGAGGAGGGTGAGTTTTTATTGGTGGACGGG
This sequence comes from Glebionis coronaria, assembly GCA_025667525.1. NCBI lineage: Eukaryota > Viridiplantae > Streptophyta > Magnoliopsida > Asterales > Asteraceae > Glebionis > Glebionis coronaria. The sequence goes on from JANFOE010000770.1 coordinate 654,733, forward strand.
TTTGAGTGTGGGGGCCATAGGGTGAGTGGGTGTGTGAGTTCAAGCATGGGATTGGCTCGTGTGAGGGTGAATTGTATTTTAGTGTAGGTAATTGTAAAAACCCCTTTGTTAGTGAAAAGTAAATACTAGGTTTCATACGTGTGAATAGTGACACATTTGATCTGAACTCAGTGGGGGTTTTGTGTTTGGCGCGTGTTTGTTTAGTTTAAACTTTGGAAATGGCAAAAGGAGTCCTTGTTCTTTGGCAGAAAGTGTATAACAAGAATTTCAGACTTGTAAACTCGTTTCCTTTGTTAAATAACTTTCAATCTTCACACTTTAGCCACGAATAGTTTTCAAAACAGATTCTAGGGCTTATTCCACTTTGGCATAGTTACAACTTTAGTCCTTTTGATGTTTAATTCATCTTTAAAGGACTAGAAGTGTAATATTCTTGAACTTCGAGGGCTTCTTTGGATCTTGGACTTTATGAAGGACCATTATTGACAATTTAGATTTGTGGAGGGACTAAATTTGCCAATTCTTTAAACTTGGAGGACCTTTTTGTAATTTTGACAAACTTAAGGGACCAAACTTGTAATTATGAATATACAAGGGTATTAAGTGTCATTTCTTCATAAATGAGGGCTCAATCTTGTACATCTTCAAGTCTTCAAGGGTTTTTCTTTGATAAATCACAAACTAGGGCCTGCTTCATTGTGCGGCTTTGTTTCTCGTGTTCGTTTTTCCTTGTTTCTTGTGATCTTTTGTCTTTTTCACGATATCCATACCTAAAATACACAAGTAAAAAAACACAAGCATATATATGGTATTTTATGACATTTTTAAGCATTTAAAGCCCGAAAAGAACGATGAGATCATGTATAAATGCCATCCCATCACTCGCGTCTTCTCAGACTAAAGAGAACTTTATCCATCATGCCGGGGTGGCTTCCTGGTTTTCACATCTTGGAAATGCACAGTGGGACTTTTTATCTAGGGATCGTATTGTTTGGGTTGATATAGAGGGTGTTCCTCTACATGGGTGGACACGCACTACGTTTAACAAAATTGGTGCTAAATGGGGACATGTGATGGACATTGATGAAGGAACTGGTGACTTGTTTGCACGTAAGAGAGTGTGTATTAAGACGAGATAGGAGGATAATATCCTTGAAAAGTTTAAAATTATCATTAAAGGTAAAGTTTATGTTGTTCGCGCTAAAGAGTTGTTTGTTTGGGCTCCAAAATATAAAGGTGTTCAAGAGGCAGAATACAACACTGATGATGAATCCGTTAAGGGCAGTGGTAACGAACATGTTAATGCTCATAAGGAACATATTGAGGAAGATGACGAGGAGGTCTCAGAAACATGTTTTGGTGATAACATGGAGGATTTGAATCAAGTTAATTCTGATGTTGCTAAATAGGTATCTTCAAACCCTTTTGTTGTAGATGATCTTATTCAGGAACTTGGTAAGAAGAAGGGCATTAATGAGGCCAGTAAAGACTCGGAGAGTAGTATCCCGCACCCACCAGGATATACACCACCGGCTGATGTTCCTCAATCTATATCCAAAGAATAACTAGAAGATCAAGACAAACACAAGGAGGTTAATGATGCTTTTCGTAGCTCATCTGTGGACCTTAGTTCACGAGTGTTTGAAAAGGTGCAAGAAGACAATGCTCACAAATCTACTGATAGTCATACTTCAACGGTTAGTTTGAACAAAGGTGGCTCTGTTCTCAATACTCTTGATGATATGATTAAAGTAGGTCAGATTATGGGGTATGACATGGGTGGGTGTATTAATGTTATAACTAACACTACATATACTAAACTTCTAATACAAACAGATATAACTTCAATTTTTATTAAAAAATATATACTTAAAGCTAGCCCGTCCATCGGACGGGTCTAAAGGCTAGTGTATATATATATATATATATATATATATATATATATATATATATATATATATATATATATATATATATATATATATATATATATATATATATATATATATATATATATATATATATATATATATATATATTTGGCATAAGATCTTCAATGGTAAGTCTACTTCTATGTGGTTTCATAGGTGGGAGACCATCAATCCTATCCGTGATGTGTTGACTGTTCGTAATATTGTTCGTTCGGGTTTTTCTCTTACGGATTTGGTTAGTGATCTTATATCGGATGGTGCTTGGAAATGGCCAGCTGATTGGGTTGATCGATTTCCTCATGTTGTTGCTATACCAGTTCCGGAGATTGATGAGGATCAACCTGATGTCATGATGTGGTGCGATAGACATGGTGTTTTACAACAGTTTTTGGTGGTTTGTGTTTGGAACACTATTTGTGCTAGTGTAGCTGATGTGGTTTGGTACAATATTGTTTGGTTTGCGCATTGTATTCCTCAGCATGTGGTTAACCTTTGGCTGGTTATTAATCAAAAGTTAAAGACACAAGATAGGCTGAAGCAATGGGTTGTCGGCCATAATGTTGACTTAAACTTGCTAAAATGCCCCTTGTGTAATACGGTTAAGGATTATCACTCGCACTTGTTCTTTGAATGTTCTTTTTCGCTACAGGTTTGGTGTAAAGTTCGTGCTATGGCTGGTATGGAGACTCTCCCGGTTATGTTAGTTGATATTATTTCAGTCCTTATTCCCAACTCTAAGGGTCGTAATGCTTTTAGTATTATTGCTCGGATTATAGTAGCTGCTAGTTCCTGTTTCATTTGGATGGAGTGGAATGCTAGATTATTTAAGAAGACTTCATTGACGGTTGATCAGCTTGCTCTAATTATTTGTGATACTATTAGGCTGAAGCTCGTTACCTTCAAGTTTAAGAAGATGTCGAACCGATCCTATTCTCTTCTGGATCGATGGAAGCTTCCCCGTGTTTGCTTTAATCATCATGGTAATGCCACGTGAGGGTCGTACTCTTTTTTCCTTTTTGAGGTTTTTCCCACAGGGTTTTTCTCGAAAAGGTTTTTTAAGGAGGCGACCTCATACAGATCCTTTGCTTCCTTTGTGTTGTTGTTGGAGTGGCAGGATGTTCGCCTTATTTCAAGATTTCCTTTTGCTGGTTATACCTCTTTGGTGGTTCAATTAATGTAGAGCTTTTGTTTTATGTTACGTCTGATAGGTGTTATGTGTTTATGGCATGTCATAAGCACTAGTTTATCAAGCTTTTTGCTTGATGTTAATGTGGTATCTCAGCCACATTCCATTTGTAATTATATTCTTTTTTGGTTAATATATTTACCGGGGTTATATATATATATGTATATATATATAGATATATATATCTTTACATTATATATAAGAGGAGGGGTATGCCACATCATATCCACGTCATCACCTCCCATTATTATAATTTTATTAATTTTACAATTTCCGGTTTCTATAAAACTTTTAAAAATTTTGTACCATACGGGGTTCGAACATGGGTTCTCCATGTCCACAAGCAAACGTCTCAGCCATTAAACCAAGCCAGAAATTGTAATTTACTTTGTAAAATAAGATTAATAAACTACAAAAATAACCTAATTGCCTGATCTTTAAAACGGAGTAACTCATAAGCTAAAACCATAACTTTATTTATAAACCGTAAAAACCGATTGCATCAAAAAATTACTTCAGGATCTCAACCCCCACACGAACTCTAATCAGACGAGCTACACGCCTTCGTCCTCAGCGTCCTCTTGCTCAGTCAACTCTAACCAACACTAACAGCCTTCAAACCCCATATGGTATTATACTGATTTTTTTAATTGGGTTTTTGCTGAGATTAATTGATTTGGGTATGGGGTATTTGTGGGTTTTGGGTGTTTTACGCGAAGAATATTTAGCTATGAAGGATGAGAGACAAGTGGTGGGGCCCACGTGAACCCTAATTTTAGTTCGGCAACCATTTGTCGAAGAAATTTTTGAGATGACTCAGGAGCAAACTACAAGCTGGTTAACATTTAAAAACAGGTTTGGGGTAAACTGGAAGCATTATGAGGATGGGTCAAAACCAGGTAAGCTTGATTCAACAACATTTTTTTTAACTAAGGAAGCTATGAGGTTGTACAAATTCGAGTCTACATGGGGATAAATGTAGGTTTGTCAATTTTTTTATTTAGTTATGCTTTGTGGTTTTTACCTATCTGAGATGTCTGAGTAGATAACAATTTTAGTGTGAATCCTATAACTCCCTTAGGAAGTGCATTGCTTATGAAATTTAGTGACAAATTGTTTAGTAAAAATATTCAGATATAAGATATTTACCAAGTCAACATCTAAAAAAATTTAACCAGCCACTTTTTTAGAATAAGCTAGAACTTCATATAAATACCACCTCAAACAGAGGGGGGCATGTACACTCAATGCAATTTTCAAGGAGCATCTGATCTAGGAGTTCCTTTCATTTAGAGCGTATAACATGATTTTCTCCTATGTTTATATCGGGTTTAAATAACACGGCAAGGATATCTTTTAAAGTGGTCCCCCAACTTGAGGGGTGACTCGAAAATAAGGTTTTTAAGTATTGATAAAAAAAAGGAATGGTACACAATTACTTGAAACAAAGTAGCAAATCATATGTAAGTTAGAACACCGATGCACATTATAGGGTTCTGGCACTCAAATATGCTCAACTGATCTTTAGTGTAAGATTTATCTTTGATAGGTTTCAGGACAGTCGGATATCAGCTCAATAGGAATAGTTCTGAACTTGGTTTTGGGCTGCCGTGTCATTGGATTTCATCTCATCATCACCACAGCCCGTAAAAGAACCACCTGTGAATCCTCCCCTTCCGCCACAACAGATGCTTAATAGTTTTTCTTCTTGAGCACGTGTTTTGAAAACCCTTTCTCAACTACATCCAACAAAGCCTCATAAATAGCATTCACCTTTTCCTGATGTGAGCCGACAGTGATGTCAATAGCTCCTTGGCTCCAACACCCTTCTTCATATTCCCTTTGGCACTGTCAACTAGGCTTTTACGGAGTCCTTTGCCATTAGTAGCTTTGGAATTCTCCTCAGCAACATGCTATCGGTTCAAAGGCACACCACGAGTGAAGATGTTAAATTGTCAAGAAAATTGTATACATAAACATGTGTTGCTATATATTTTTATACTATTATATACCCGTAAGAAGCCTTTTCTTATAAGCTGATATATAAATTTACCTTTTTCTGGCTCAAATGCATACCAGCAGTGGCAATGGTGCCCTCTTATTTGGACTCTCAGGTAAGTTCCTCATCATCATTGATGAGGATCCATTGAATAACAAAATGACAGCTTGCATCACTATACACAACCAAAGTCCCCTGTAGCACTAATAGCCAAACACCCCTATACAACACGGACATAATAATTAGAAGATGGTCGTCAAAATATTTGATGAGATTTGGAACACGTGCAGGCTCATGTAGCTCTAACCGATGTTGATCCGGGTGTTGGAATTTATGGTTACCAAGGATTCGTAGAAACTCCCCATGATGCTAATCTGTCGATATGTTATTTGGCGTGAACAAATTCCAAGTAAAAAAGAAAGATTCCCATGTCAATTGATAGAAATATATTGTTTTGTTTGTGGATGGTTGCTATACAGGAAACAATAGTACCAACCGTAGATAAGTGTGGTATAGGCAAATTTACTCCTGGACAACCAGTTATATGAACCTAATGCTTAATCACTATTACTCTGTTAGTTACCAAAATATTACATAAAATCGTGCACGCAAGAGGTTGTTTGGGATTTGTGCTCATGCTTATATACAAGCAATTGTTGGCACTTAAATCACAATCAGGAAATACTATTTCGATTTCCTATAAGATCTAGAAAATATGGGTTTTTAGTAAATTTTAATCTAATTGCGGGATATGATGACAAAAAGTTTTGTACTTTTAGTTTTCTTCTCATATAAGATTCTGTAATTAAGTTTTCCCGTGCTTCGATTGCAGGTCATTACCAACTCCCCGGAAAATGTTTAGGTACACATATGGACACCTGTAGAAATAAAGTGTGTTACGAACTTTTTTACCACCCTAATCTGGCTGCCCTTATCTTTTTTATTTCCAATATTTTCATGTCGTTTTTGTTGTTTTATGTTGTAAAGAAACTTGCTTATACAACTTTTATTACCAGAGGCGTGCCGGGAATTGTCTTCGAGGAGCGAGGTTTTTTTCAGCCTTGAATCTGCAGCCACTTAGACGTAAGTAATTCTCACAACTCTTTTCTTTGTAGTTATATTTTTAAATCAAAGGGACATACCATTCATGCCTTTGTCAACAGCATACTTCAAAGTTCAGTGCTCAAGATACTTATAACTTCTTGCACGAACTATGATTCTAATTTTCATTCATTAGATACTCTGTTTTTATCCACGGATAAGCTTTTATGTTGTTTACTTGGACCTTCTCAGCTAGCGGAATGGCAAATGGTACTATTTCACCCTTCAGGCTTTAGAGCATATTTTCTTTGAAGGTTGGGGAGAACGAATTTGCTACTTTTAGCATGACTGCGGGCCTCTCAGTAAGTGTATGTTATTCATATACATTTCTTCTGTATAAGACGTGAAAGGCATACATATGTGATCGCGGATCATCCTTAACAGAATACAGGATTCTTAACAATGGAAAATCTAAATCTGAATACGAGCTTTTCGGAGATAAAAGAATATGGCGCGTTGACTATCGCTAATGTATTGTGTTTCTTCAAAAAGGACAAAAGAAACTATGCATGAAAAAATAAAGTTAACAAAAATTAGCCATTTTTTACTCTATATTGAAACAACACTGAAGAACCATTCCTTTATATATGAATTTAGCAACTGATAGTTTCATACTGTTGTAGCCGTATGGTCACAAGCGGCGGAAGCGGCAAGGGAAGTTTTTGTTCAAACTCTCTCAAGCTATGACGTACACACGTATGGTCTGCCTGGGTACCTTTAATCTGCTTTTCTGAAATTATTATATATAAACAGCAGCTGCTTAGACATTATCGCAATGAAATCATAACGATGTGAAGGGAAAACCAATGAGGTATCTGGTAGTGGTCGTCGTATTGGGAATTGGCTAACTTGTGTATCCTTTCATCTTAACAAGCATCAATTTGTTTCTGGTAAGTTTCTTCTTTCAGAAGCATGTTACTTTTTGAAAAGTCAGATTACATGTTGAAATAAATGAAAAGAATTTGTACCACGTGGAAATAAGATTACGACCTACTTTACCAAAACAGATGGCGTGAGGCAATAAATTAATTCCCGGAGATCATAGCTCAGATATATAAGACATTTTTAGGATGGGGACTTTCTACATCAACAAAGGAAGCTCCTGATGTAAGTTTATTTGTTTTATTTTTAAATATGAATTTAGAATGTCTCATGAATCTGATTTTGTAATGCAGGAACGTAAGAGATTGTTAAAGTGGGATCGATGAAGGTCTTTCTGTGCGTGTCTCAGATTGTGGTTTGGCTCCTTTAATATCCCGAGGAAAAATAAGGCATGTATGTAGTTTCATCCATTTCTTACATGGTCCCAAAAACAGCAACTACGTATTAATTTTGGTCTTTCACTCGAATGATATCTTTTTTTGATTCGTTGTTTTAATTGTTTTGTTTTATCCGTGTAGCTTTTAAACTTTCTAGACTAGAGAGTATAATCCCAGCACTTGAGACATCTCATGCACTCGCGTATCTAGAAAACTTTGTCCAACTTTACCTAATGGAACCATAGTCGTTCTTAAAAAAGTGCTTACTGGTCAATCTGATAGTCCTTTTTAAACCCATACTAAGTAGTGACCTATTTGTAGTGACCTATTTTGAGCATTACAATCCATGCTCCTTCTAGGCCCAGACCATATCTAATAATGCTATGGTCGTTTGCGTTCTGCAGAAGCTGAAGGGCGGCAATTGGAACTTGGAAGGGTAGGACTTATAAAAAGCTGTGAGCCTATAAGATTACCACTCGGAACGATTCTTGCTATCTCCGTAAGCACCAGCCGTTTCTTTTAATTTTTGTATCAAGGAGTGCAACATCATATATTATGGTTTTATCTTTTTTTACAGGGCAGTGCTGGCTAAAATTATGGTTGATAAAACATTTTTGTTACAACCTTTATGATAGAACATTTCTGTTAGAAAATGATGGAAAATGTTCTCCAACTAAACACACCCATAATGTTTTTTCAAGAAATTCATAATTATTGAAAAAATATTGTTTGTGTAAACCAAAATATTTTAGAAGTTTGCCCAAAAACAGGTGCACAAAATCCATAATTGTTTTTGCTGGTCCACCAGTTCTACGTGCAGGTTTTGGGTTGGGATTTGAGAGGCATGTGCAGTTTGTAACTGGAATGGACACTATTTGAGACACGATAGATGAACTCAAGCCTTTGGTGGTACAGGTATCTTCAACATTTTGGTACAGGTTAGCGTCTGATTTTCTCATTTGATGATATCTTGAAACTGCCTGTAATCTCTGATCTGCTGATCATACATTCAAAGGGTCATATGATCATGTTTCTTTCAACAGTAGTGTATTACAATGTAGTTGAAAAAAATACTTTTTGTTTTATTCTTACTGAATATTTACCGTAACTTCTTTTAATAATATTTTTTGCCGGTCCACCAGTTCTACGCGCAGGTCTTGGGTTGAGATTTGAGAGGCTTGTGCAATTTGTAACTGGAATGGACACTATTCGAGGCATGATACCTTTCCCCCGAGCACCCAGGTCTAAATAAAAAATGCATGCATTTTCTGACCTATTAAGGCGGTGATCTATGCTACAACCAAAATAATATGTAGATACATTTCCCCAAAAGGGAGTACTCATTTTCTTATATTTGAATCAGATGAAGTGAAGGCACTTTTCGAGCCATAGCAAGTATAATGGTACCTGCAAAGAACATATACATATAATGTACTCTGTAATTCTACTTCACATGTATTCCACATTACATCACCCCTTAATTCAAAGATAATGTTTTTTATCCATGCTCAAGGCTTCCCTCAAACTTGAAAATAGTGAAGTAATCGCCAAAGAAACAAATATAATAGATCCGGTTATTTAAAGAGAACAAACGTGTAAATCCATGATTTTTTTTAAAGTGAAACAAATATATTCAGTTGCTTTTGTTGTGTTGCTCTATTTGATTCCTCTATGACTTTTTTTACCCGAACTCGACCCGAGTATATTCGGTTCGAGTTACTTGGATTCAAACGATTACAAAATAAAAATCAACATGAATGATTTATGATGAATTCTCGGGTCAACCTTATTAACCCAAATTCAACTCGACCGATTCCCACCTTAGGTATAAAGGGTCAAGGGAATCCTGCTATATGCTATAGGCTTCACATATAGTTATCAACGAATGTAAAAGGCTGTTGGTAGGGTCGGGTTGATCCGACAAAAGCCCGATAAAATTTACCGGATCGATTTAAATTAGGATAAAAATATAGTTGGATTGTTTTGACTCTAACCGGATTATTTGGGTTAAATAATTATTGTTATTGGATTATCAGAACAAACTTATTAGACCTAAAATCTAAAAATTTAAATTTAAATTCTTTTCTTTTAATATTTTTAAGATATTAAAGTTTGCTTTGCACCTTTTAAGATATTCAACCAGTTCTTGCATTTCGTTGCTTTATAGTATTTCTGAAGATAGTCAATTTGTGCTAATGCGTTTTATACTATATAGGCAACATCAGTTAAAAAAAAACATGTTTTCATAAAGCAACCATTTATTAATGGTTATTTGTATGTCCCTTCGAATTAAATATGTCAACCATTATTATCATGTTTATAATAAAAGAGGTTAAGTAAACGAAAGAGGATGGGGAGCGGATGACATATTCATTTGATGATGAAGGAAAACTTGAAAGACTAAACTGGGTCTTGAAACGTCTTTAAAGACATGTTTATCAGTTTTTAGCTATTAAAAGATAAATATAAATGACAAATATGTTTAAGCTCAAATATTTGTTACAAACACAACCACATGACGAGTAAGATAAACAGTAGGATGATACATTTTTATATTTTCCTAATGCTTTATTTCTCATTTAAGTTTATCACATATTTATTTTTTCTTCTTGCGAACTATTTTATAACTTCTATTTTCTCATATTTGATGCGCGTTAATTATTTTTCTTTCTTAATTCACCTAATAAATAAAAACTAACTAACAAAGAATTTTTGTTAACACAAACATCACCATGGATCATCACAACAAAAAAAAAGACACACAAAACAATTAAAAAATCATTAACCACACTAATATACTACAACCAACAATGGACAAGTCATAGTGTATTTAAAATAATAGTTCATTAAAGAAATAACGCGAACAACAATCACACGTCATACCTACTCAAACTAAAAAATAAAACAACAATCAGAAGTCATACCCATCAAGTGGGCATCACAAACAAATATTTACCAAAAAACAAATAAATGACAACCAGAAGTCATACCCGTCCATCGGACGGGTTTTGCCACTAGTATACATATATATATATATATATATATATATATATAT